>CM075173.1:41402752-42082314 GCA_037576465.1 Parascaris univalens | reverse complement strand
TCAACTTTTCGCTTTCATCTTCAGCATTTCTCGAAACGAGCTCCTATTCCAATTTTACAACAGCCCATTGCTTTTAATCATTTCTGGAATAGAGTCAGGAAGCATTCAAGTGGCGATGTCTGGCTGGAGCTCTATAATCGTTGCAATTTGCGCATTCGCTTGGTGAACGGTGCAATAACGATGACCTCAACGGAAGCTGACCATTTCCTGCATTTTGCAACCGTTCGGCTGCCTGTTTGCGCTCGCAGTAACAATTTTGAGATGATATTTGAACTTCTTCGATCCAGTGCCGTCACTGCATGCTTTCATTTTGCTCCTCTCATACAAAGATCGTTTTTTTTTATTGCAAAGAGCTTTCTACTCGCATCGTTGTTACTGCTATCCCCTTGGCTTGAACAATCTGTAGAAGCTAATAGAAACCGATCTAACAGAAACCACCTTTGTTCCATATATGTACATAGTTGATGGAAGCATCAAACTCTGTGGGCACCTGGTACTCCTAACATACTGCCCGGAGCGGTGAATTGAGCATTACTGTTTCGCATTCGCTTGAGCCATAGAATACGTTTTATGAGGTGTTTTATCCGAAGTTCTTGCACTGAGGAAACTATGAAAATCATAAAATCTCACATTCAAAAATCTGTCTCTATTTGAACGTCAAATTTGTTTTACGGTGTAGTGATGGAAGTTGTTCTTAGCGCAGATATTACACCAAAATATGGATCGACGTTCGAAGCGATATAAATTTGGCACAGATGCGACAATGATTGAAGGCTTTCTGTACATGGGGCGTACGTGTTAAGCGACATTGTTTCCTCATTGAAACAACATTATTCTTGGAAGAGCATTCGTGGAAGTGTAATGTTGTGTATAGGCATTGGACAGCTGCGCTATGAAATTCAAACAGTGCTATGTGGTTAATGGTACTTTCGGGGAGTGCTTCTCCTTTCTCCTCGTTGATTTGCTCAATCATTTGGAATGTGACTGACTGCTCGACTGCTCCCCCCCTTTCCTCGCCTCCCCTCCTTACTGCTTCCTCCCTCACCCTACTACATCTTTGACGAGATATCTCTCTGCCACGGCACAAGGTGTATGCTGCCATCTGAGTTGTTCACTCTAGGGTAAATAAGTTATCTCCTCCAGTACTTTGTTTTCTTTCCGCAAAGTTCCCAAATTTCGTAGCTGTCGTTCGAAAGTCATGCAGAAGTTAAACCTACATTGGAGCATTTCCGCTGAAGCCGTTTTCAGGGAATTCCTCCATCATTACACGAAAATTTCACTCTTCAGTTAGCAACCTCCGCAATTTTTTTTGCTCTTTGGGCAGGTTCCTTAACGCGATGAGGTTCTCCCATTGTCATGATCAGGTAAACACAATCGAGTTTTTTAACATTCAAGTGACATTGTTGTAGTTTCGTGCGACATTCGACTTGCCACTCGTGCCGAAAATTTTGGAAGCGAAATGAGCGGGGATGCATTTAGAGTAATGCCACCTGTGCCATGTTCCCTTTAAAACGAATTCGACGTCCCTCTGAAACCGTTTAGCTAATCGGTATGCTGCCAAGTTGAACTGAACTATCATAACTGTTGATGATGATAAGTAAGGACAGCTGATTCCAAGGTTGAAGGTCACCTGAAGTGGTCGTTAAGGGAGAACCCCTTCAAAGAAATTTTTTCACAGCTTTGTTGCAGGACGGACGACCCTAGAAAGGGATGAATATCTGATGGAGTTAGTGTATCCCCTCCCACACCCCACCCCTCCTCCACCTGCAAATAGGAATGAGGTCTGGGAGTTACCAGCGTAGCCCACCTCTGCCGTCTGCGCGCACCTCAGCTGCCCCATCGTCGCTAACAGTGAGCTATATTTCACATCGCTAGTCGTGCGGCTTCAAACCCATTTTTTAATGTCTAGATTTTTAGAATTGTAAATAGATTAATATTCGTTCCTCTTCTAGTACCTCATCACAACGTTCATCACTTTTGAAGTGCGTTGCGAAGAGTCGTCGATCGACTGTGTTCTTGGCGAGTGCTTTGTTGACGATGTGTTGAATGCGGGGTGATCCGTTCGTTCCTCTAGATCAAATGATACGGGTACAAGTATTTACTGTCGACTCGCAGCTGCATGCTGACCGTTAAATTTTCATATTGACACCTTCAACGCTTATATTTGCAGTGCATAGTTGTACTTCCTGCCAGCTATGAGTCTAGGTCCAAGTGGTATGAGAGAAAAATGAGCGTTAGTAAAGACGCCCGTTTTGCTTGGATGAGTCTGAGCGAAAGGAGATGCCGTGTCGTTTTTGATGAACAGCTAAATGTTTAGAGAAACAATCACTTAGAGAAATACTTGGAGGGTATAAACCGTCGGCAATATCCGATTAGCCATTTTTTCGCGAAAACTTCAGAAGGTGCAGAATTGCTGAATGCAAATTTCGTGTTTTACCCAATATCCGATTGGTGATTTTCGAGGACATACTGACTGCACTTCTGTTCTTCCCACATATTGCTTTAGGTGATTTCCTTCCCGTTGTTCCTTTGACAACGACACCGTTTCCTGAAACTGAAGTCGTTTTTTTCAAACGTTGCAGTTCGTCGGTGTCACTCAATTGGTTTTGCAGCACTGACGACGCTGAGGTGAATGGAACTTCTTTTGACTCCACATTATGCATCTGCAGGAGCAAGACTCGACAATATTCTCTTTAAGTACCATGAAACATTGCCGTTAATGCGACTCTCTAACGCATATTTTGAACATCCACACGTACTGCGTCGAAATCAAAAATATCTTCACCTAATTCAGTCATATATTCTTTGTCCCTCCACCCTCAATCTTCCCCAAAATCTCACTTCTTCAGCCTCGTAGCTTTCCCACTCTCTCCGTTATAGAAGCAGAACTCTAATGTACCCCTCGTTTTCTACATTGCACTTTTGCAGTCGTGGTAGCACGGTGAACGTTACAACGAATGGTGATTGGAATCACTGCGTCACGAATCAGGCCGATCAAAAGACGACTTTTGTGGGTTCGGTAGATGCCGAAGCAGTCTCTTTCGCTGATTGCCTTCCTGATTACATTGAAGGTTAGCCGCCGTTTAGGTTTGCATAATGGAACGTTTTTCCGCCTTTTGCTGCACAGGGTGATTTTGAATGTTTCTGAAGATGAGGGGAAGGGGAATAAAGGAATCCAGAAAAGAGCCATGAAATTCCGAAGAAATCAGAGCAGTGAAATGAAATAAAACGTTTTAAGGATCTTCTCAGTTCGGGAAATCTCCCCCAAAAAATTCTCTACACATTCGAAGTAGTCTTTTGAAAATCTCGCAGCGGAGGAGACGTTGGAAGAAGCCATAAGATCTTTGATTCCTACCTCCTGTCTCACATGTTCGCATTGCTGCACTGGCGGCGTAAAAGGACGTCGTTAAAGTTTGCCCACTCATGAAATTAATAACCTGAAATGTTTTCGATTTTTTATATATTACGACGTGGTGCTTCCATGCTATGCACCGATATGCTGTAAAGTCGTCGCTTTAGTATATATATGTCATAGATCTGGCGATTAGCCGTATCCATGGACTCATTGCCATTGTGCAGTGTATCTGTAGGTGCGGTGTGTCAAGGGCATTTGAAGCTACTGTGAAAGGTTTTTACCGGTAGCACACCTATTCTCTAGATTTCTCGAATTTCTAATCTGGGCGGAGTGTTATTTTGTTGACTGAATGTTGTTGAGCGATCGCGTGGAACGTCTGTTTTTTCGATCGGTGAACAGTGGGAGCTTCTAAAGAGTCTTCCCCCACAAATTGCCATAGAGTTTCACGTGCGCCCCTGCCATTTTGCGAAGCGAGTAGTTTTGATGGTCTCTCTACATTTCTGCATTTATATTTATCTTCCTATCTTATAGTTTCTATACGTGCCAATAAATCATATCGGAGGTGACCTTATCTCCTGACTTTAATGAGGCCTAAAAACTCTGACTTTAGATTCTGACTCCACAGATTAGCGGAGTCGACTCCTGCTGATCACAATTTTCATAAAAGATCCCAGTCGATAGCCAAGTCAGCTACATGACTTTTAAGCTTTTTCGAAGCGAGGGGTCGACTCTGAGATGCCCTCTTGGTGATTTCGCTTCACTGCTGTAGGCTGTAGGCAGATAAAACCAAATAAATTTTGCGTCTTAGAGAAAACACGGCAGTGTCTTTGTCTATATTGCGGATCAGAATATCGTAGTAAAGCGAATAGAAGCTTCATCCCAATGGCCTGTCCTTTGCAGCTCGCCTTACACTCAGTAAAAATTAAAAGCATTCTGTTAGGTTACGTTGAATTTAACCTTTTGGGAAACGCAGAAATAATCTTACTCAGCAGTAGTCACTTAAAGTTTAGAATCCCACTGGAAATCAAAGAGACGGCTTTTGAGCCGGAAAATGTGACTTGAAACAAGGAGAGCGAATTGTGGAATCGGTATTAACGACTTAAAACCAGATATTTTCGCATTCTGCGCTAAAAGTTCAAGAAAAATAAAGAAGGTTCATTTCAAAAAGTGCGGGTGCTATGCAACTTTGAAAACGGAATAACATTCTCATCTTGTCCGGAAGTATTCCTTCGCACAGGACGATTGACAGGCAAGTTTCCGGTTACCCGGTTTCCTGATCTTCGTAACGATAAGAGGTGATAGATTGATCTGATGGAAGGGGTGAAACTGTGGCAAGAGATTCCTCGTATTGCAACGAAGCTCATCGCACACGCTGTCTGTTTGTAAGCTTTCTTTTTGCAGAAGGTAAACCGCTGAAAATGGAATAATTGCTGTAGCACGTTTGCGGGATGTGGCATTTTTGGTAGTTGACGTCTTGCGAGGCGAGCGCTATCTATGTTTAAGTTTTCTTTGAGTGGGAATTGGAGTGAGTGACCAATATCTTCCAGAAAATGTTTTTTTTTCATACGGAAATGATAACTAAGTGATATTGCCTGGCGAGAAAAAAAATGGAAGTACGCAAACATGGTCAAATTCGTATTTGGATACCATGAAGCAGCCATTATTAGCGATATCATTAAATTTAATCTTTGTATTCCCTAACATGGAATTCCTGATACGATACCATTAATCGTTTCGTAAATAGTGATACTACTAACTAGTGTTGCAGTTACTTCTGGCAGTGTTGGATAGTGTTTATTCAATACCTTAGGCAAAGTGTGGTATGAATTACCATTAGTAATTGTCGCTGTTCCCTTACATAACTGGGAACCCGGGCTTGGAGCTTAAGTAAAGAAGCAATTGGTGATCTCCTGCATCATTCGTAATCCGATTCAGGGATCAGGCCAAAAAATGGTTGAACTCCCTCGACCAGGGCTCACGTTGAAAGTACCAAGAATGCGAATCGCGTGCACCCTAACCGATGATAGTACTCGCGGTTCCTGTCATGGGTATTGCTTCTGGTATCTCTAACGGAGTTGAAGAGTTCAAACTGTGAAAATTAGTGTCTCTTAGTTTGGGACAAGATGTGCTCAATCTCCCTTGAACCAAACTATTGAAGAAAAAGGACTCTTAGATTTCTGACAAATAGTGGAATTCCAAAATCAGTCCAGAATTAGACAAATGGGGTGCTTTTTGTAACCAACTCATATAGTTGCTCCGCACTGGTTCAGATCGAGAGGAGCTGGAACGAAGACTCCGAAATTTGGCAGGTATAATCTACACAGAAAATGAGCATGTCAGCAACCTTCAAGTTGATCCGTCAATATTGTCGAGAGTTCAGAACAGCTGAAGACATATGCGTAGCATACTTTTTGCGTCCGGTTGGTTGGACGTTTTATAACCCTCTGAGTATTGTAAATGAATCCATTTTCGTGAACGACCGGTACATCCAGAACATGAAAGAATGCATGGCTATGCATGCTTTATTATATCCAAGCGAGGCGCTGTTCTAAATTTTTTGACGTCAACACCGGTCAATTTTGTTTCGAAGCGGTGACTTGATGTTGAGCAAGACAGGTAGCTGTGCAGCAGAACATTCTATTATGTCATCGGCTCACGTCATATCCGTTTACATTGATTGCTTGATGAGCGAGTTTGTGTTTCCAGAGGTTTTTTTTCGAGTGATCTGATTCATTAATTGATCAAATTGATCACTTGTGAACACTACAGTTTCGGCAAATATCGAAGGGCAATATCACAAGGATCCTCATCAATCGGATGAGCCGCTAGCGAGATGCGTGTGTTTATGTGGTGAGCAACGAGGTATATCGCCGAACAGTCACACACCGCTTACTTCCGACCGGAAACAGTTCTCTCAACGGTTCGCGTTTAACGGTGTTTTGTTAGGCAGAGCGAAGAGAGAAAAGCAAGCAGTGCACTAGTTCGAACAGCGTTCGCTGTTTGCTAGACACGGCTTTTTGCAGTTTCGTCATGATTGCACCGCGTTGCATTTTTTCAGAATCAGGCATCAGCGATGCCTTTCAAAAAATACATTCATTCCTTCCTTGTTAAAGGCGTCAGAAATGGGGCTTTTTAGAAAGTGGTTTGTATAAAAGGAAATGTGGCGGCAGCTCAATAGGTCGCAGTTGGGGTCCTCGTTTGTGTGTAATAATAATTACAGTGTCGCTCTGCTCATATAATATGAGCTCTGCTCATTGGACCCCACCTAAGTGGTCGCTCATCGCGGCTGATATAATACACGTGCTTTGGATATAAATCTTACTGAAACATATCTTAAGCTGTTGAGCTTGAGCGCATTGAACAACGCGTACTCTGTTTTATGCGCGCTCCTGCAGTTCTCATCCGTCCTCAAATGTTTAGGGCAAGAGACGTAAGAAGTCGCCAGGTACTGTACTCATGTATCACTTCTCCCTTTGTTGCCTCGTTTAACCTGATTTTGTTGTGATAAAGATAAAGGCAATATTCGGGAAAAACCCTTTGTATTCGTTGTTTTACTGTGGAAGAACTGCTGTGCTGCTTCAGCATAGCAGTTCTCCATCGTTTTGCTTCCAAGAGGTGCGAGCGAGTTCAGCTAATGGCCACCAATTCGAAGTTTGTTGAAATCATTGTTAGGCTAAAGCTGTGTTTAATCGTTGCTTTAACTTCCGTTGTCATTACAGTACTTTTTTGTTATCCATCAAATGGCCACATATTCGAGCAGTGTGTTCCACATAACAATGTTTTCCACATGACTGACATCTGTTCTTCACGCTGGTAAATCTTTGATAAGATACGGTGACACTTTTTATTAGCAGAGAATATGTGGTTAAAGAAGAACAAGGTTTGCTTAGCAAAGTGAGTCACGCTGCCTTAGCTGACTATTAATTTTTGACCGGTTAGATTGGGGTGGTGACGTTCCTCGCATCGCTCATTACATTCTTTCATCGTCTTAGTGGCACTCCTATCTTATATCAGTTTCTGATTCTTCTGTCATCAATAAAAATGTATTTCTTTGGATCGAAAGGCCGCTTCTTCTGTTTCCTTTTACTCACCAAACTGAAATTCCTCGAGTGTTATAAGTAATAAGTAATTCAGACAGATATGAGGCGCTGCCGTGCCACACATTTCCTAAGGAAACAAGGGCGCTTGTGTCACATTAAAGAACCGGTAGACCTGGAAGCGCTAGAATTTCAGCTAGTTTTTAGCTATAATTTCAAGCTAATGAATTTCATTGCATTGTATGCTTGTCAGAGCTAACATACTGTCGCGTGGAGGTGATACAAGTAGTGAATGCTTTTGACCATGGATGATGCTGATGAGTCGCTTGTGCACGAATACTCAAATGTTCATTGAACTGTTATTTCACCCCGAACATTTCAATGATAGGCCTACTGATGCTTTAAATGAACTGCATTCAGTGACCCCAGTCCCACAACTCCTCATACTGGTTTTTCCCTCCCCCATACTCATTTTGTCCCAAGGTGCATTCTCTTAGTGCCGTGGTTCCACTTGAAAATCTCCATTATTGAAAAATTGGCTGGAGACGGCCGAACGGATTTTATTATGGCTGTGATGATATTTCTTTCAGCAGTATGACCAGAATTTGTTGCGCTATCAATAACCGTAGGGATGGAATGAAGATTTAAATTCTTTTCGAAAGAGCCTTCTCGGGATTGTCGGTATTAAGAGTGTCCTCACAGTGGTGATGATCCTTCTTGTGATGTTCTTTCGGTAGTGGTGTTGCTAATATTTTTTGCATATTCACCCTGTTACTGTCAGCATCATATTTGCACTGTTTTCAGCACTTTTTAATTTTGATGTTCGCTTCGATGGATTGGCGGCAGTGAGTACATAGGCAATCGCCTATGACTGCGCTGATAACTCCGGATGTTTTCCCTTCTTTGCGGCATTCGTTTGTCTCGTCTTCCAGTCACGTTTAATTATTGCACTTTGTTCGATCTTCTGCTTATGTTCAGCTTTGTGAGCCACACTTTCCATGTTTACTGCCTGTACGATCCAGAGTCAACTCCAGTCCTCACTATTAAAGGAGTCTTTGCTAGTGCCACGTGCACAATTTGCCACTCCCACAGATTAATACGTTCTAAGAGACCTTTATGCGAGTGGGCAGAAAGGTAAGTGCTAAATAAATGAACTCCATTTATTCCAATAACTTTAGCCTCTTTCCACATGCAAATTTAATAATTAGCTTCACATTATTTAGGTGGATAGTTCGAAGCCACATAAGATGACGTATCCAGTTCAGTTTCGAAACCATCGTTTATGTGATTGTTTCAGTCTTTCAACGTGAACGCCCGCAATAGAACAGCCTTATCTTATCAAAACTTGCTCGAAAAATTTCACAGTATATTTACTCGCTCATCATTGCTGTCTTGCTTTTTTCAGCCAGTTGTTTGAAATCCTCTTATTCTTTGCCAATAAATTACCCATTCTTCAGAAAAATACCGTCACCACAACAATTCGCTTATTCGCTTTCAGTTTGAAGCGTCGAAGTGCTTGACGTTTTTATCATAACTTGTGTGAGAGCGCTTTTTGTTATATCATTGCTTTCGTCTTATTGGTTCAGTGTTCTCTTATATAACCTTCAATTTTGTGTTTTGCATTTTCTATGCAGACGGGATCGTTTGCTCGAGTTTTTGACCGAATTTTAGTAACTTCCTGACACGAAAACACAAGTAATCGCTAATGAAGGATTACGTTTCTGCTGAAATAGAATCGGATGAAACGATGAAAGGGAACATCGAAGTTTCGCGATTGTTGCTGCATTTATATCAGAGGACCCTAGTTTAATAAGTGGCTAAGATTCGAAGTATCTCTTGAGCGTAATTCAGTCTCCTTAGGCTATGAGACAAAGCTAAATTTCAGAGCAGTGCAGTCTGTGAAAGGAATTACATCAGACGTTCTTTCGAAAAATCCGCAACGCAGGCAAATCGTACGACGACACACTCAAGCCGGAGATACTGCTTGGAGTTTCCGACGTTTGGTATGGTTTGTTTCTGCCTTTTACTGCAAACAAATTGTTGCTAAAACGTTGGTTGCTAAGCGGTTGTTCCGGGAGTTGAAGTTGGGTAAAATTTGAGTGAAATTTTTTGTATGAGTAGATTTGAAACAACTCAGTAGTAAGCATATAACAGTTTAAACGGAGATTTCTTGATGTTCACTTCAGAAAGTAACTGAAGTATAAGAGGGAATTCACGACGTCACTTTCATTCGACGTACAAAGTTATACGGGTGTCACATTATTATGGGATCCACTGAAAGAGGGAGTTACCTAATTTAATGTGGAGTTGTTACAGTAAGTTTGTTATTTAAGTAAAAAACGTTGAAAGTTATGCTTATTGTTAAACAAAAACGTGTTGTGTAGTTACATAATATAATATTTATCGTAGAAGACAAGTCGATCAGCGATGTCGATTGCTGGAAAGAATTCACCTGAAGACAACTCATTGACTGTGAGGTGAGCCATTTTGCGTTAGCGTATCTCTTCATAAATTGTGGCCAGATGAATGGCCGAACTGCCATTGGTGTTCATTTTATGTTAATTAAGCTGTTCAGTTGTAATAATAAAATATTTCGATGTCATTTTCGGTTTGCTCGCTGTTGTTTGTCGTTGATCGATATGTTCAGTCCAACGAGCAGTGCATATCAGTCGCTTTTAAACTCTTCCTGAAATGATACGCGTGGAAAGCGATTTCAGAACATCGCTTTTATTATATGAGAACAGCAATGAGTTGAACATGCTGAATAACTCTTAAACGCATTTAAGTCGCTTTCTTGTCGCATGTTGATATGATATAATGCCGAATCATTGCGCGATCATTATCAAGAAAGAATTTAATTGCAGAAAAGAGGTGCCAGTGGAAACGATAACATACCACGCGGATTATGCGGGTGGCGATTGCATTCTCACGAGCACACTTGGCCGTAAAAGCAAGCAGTCGGTACCTCTGGGCACCTTCTATAGCAACTGCATGTGAGTTTCTTGTTTAAACCTCTTTGGTGATATGCGTTGTTGACTGCCCTTCAGCATTTTAAGTGAACATCAAACTTTTTCAGTGGTGGACATATGTGTCCACGAATAATAAAATTTAATATACAGTGATGGTAGTGGTTCGCAGGGGAGAACCACAACATTTTTCTTTAATATTCTTTGAGCTCTGCGTGTGCGTGTGCCTTTTGTCCGTGTCGATATGCGTGCCCAACTACCTCGACAAGTAACAGCTCTTTATAACCCATTTCTTAAGCACCGAGTGCATTTTGATGCACGCCACCTTTTGCTTGATATCATTTTGGAGGTTGTATGTTGTGTGCTTTTGCAAGCCACTAGTTATGCCCGCTCGTGTTTTTGGGCTTATCTTCATCTCTCTGTCTCGCAATTTCAGCTTGACATCAGTCTAATGAAAACTGCAACAAGTCTGCAGTTTATTTACAGTTAGACCAGTTATTTTTATGCTTCTTTATACGCTATAATGAAGCTTATAATGACCTCCATATATGTGTTTTTATTTATTTATTTATTTAGTCACTCATTTATTTATTCGTTTGTTTATCCGTTTATATCTATATATGCGAGGCTGTGTGTCTCTCTGCTTCTTCGATAATTTCGACTAAAAGACGACTGAAGCATCACTTACGAATTGTTGTAGTGTACGCAATATAATTCATGGTACAAGACGCTTTTCTGCAACATTTCATGTTGGTGGAAGAATTAGCATGCATTTAGCATTTAGTATGGTCGTAGAATTTTTTGCCTCGGTGGTAGAATACTAGAGAGCCTATCGGAATACCCATTTAGATGAGCTCTTGCTAAAATCCCCGTCTCGGAGTTTTTAATTGTTTCATTCTTATTCTATGATGAATGGAATCAAAGGATTTGTTCGTTTGTACATATTTTACGCATCAGTTATCTGAGAGTTCCTAATTGTGCAGTTGAAGTTAAATGTGTTGTGTGCGATATTCATCTTAACTGCAAGCAAGTTAGCTGTTAAGGCTGCATGTGTATAATCGAGCCATTTTTTTTTTTCAGCTTTCCGTTGCTGAATGACGAGCTCTTACCAGGTGCTGCCGGATTGCAGTGTGTGGAATATGCGACGATATCGAATCATAAAAAGCGGCGACCATTGGTTTGTTTGCTCTGGCAGTTTCTTTCCTTGTTTATCCAGCATTTTCGGCGATTAGTGTACTCTTTTTTTTCATCGTCTGTTCCAATTACTGAGTTTCTGTAAGTTTGTGCACCGTATCGTACTTCATTCCATTAAGTGGAGAATGAAATGAAATGGATGAGGGAGAAGAGAGGCGAATCTATCCCCTTAATAAGTGGATCACTGAATAATATGTTTGTGAATTCGAACATCTAAATTGAGTGTTTCAGACATCCGTTTATGTTTCGAGTCGAAACAGGTCGCTCTCAAGCGTTTATCCTTCAACAGAAATAATGAATGAGCGATATGAGTGATGCAAAAATTGCTACGAACGATTTCAAAACCTCATTTTCGCTCTAGTTTGCTTTGATTTTTAAATGCGCCAATTGTTCATGTCGATCTTTCTGATATCTGTGCAGTGGTGAAATACGAGAAGGGAGACGGTGCTTGGAGATGGGGATGTGCGGAAAGGTTGACTCATAATTTGTTTTATGTGAGTCTGACAATTCTCAAAGGAGTCTGGAGAGGGCACTACGAAGAGGCAGCATCATAGCGTGCTGCAGAGTGCTGCTTAGTAATCGTTAATTTTTGAGGTTTTATAAAAGAGAGGAGCAATGTGTAAGAAGCGCAAACTGACCTATACCCATTACCTTTGCTGCATATTCACTGTCCTTCAATTGTAGATCCGTTGCAAGTTCAATTTGTTGTCGACTTATGCATATAAGATAAAAGAAATTTTTATGAAATAAAAAATGCGGTGCGCATTTGTGCCAATGTTGATGATGGTTTGTTTCCGTTGGTGAATAGGGAGCGTTTCGGTTCTTATGTGAAGGACTTGAATGTTGAGCTCGTCGTGTGGAAAGTAAATTGGCTTGCTTAAGAATTTAGCGCATTGTTCGTCGCGGCAACCTGCTCGCGTTCCACGTTCCTTTCTCGCATTGTTCCTTATTTCACCCACCTCATCGATTGAATGCCTGTTGCACTGATGAATTCTGATGATGTTTTCCTAAGAGAAATATAAGAATTTCTATGAGAAGTTTTACTAGTCATTTTGAGTTATTTGGAGAAGAAAATTTGTAGCATTTGACAAACCAGCGTTTGGCGTTTTTCGAAGCATTTCTGCAGTAAGGCTGTTTATTTCTGGAATAGCCGTTGCACTCTTCGAGGTTGTTGCAGTCACTACGAGGTGCAGAATTTGCATAAAAAGTTAATTCAGTTCGATCGAGTCTGGAATGCTGTCCAGTTCTGTACATTTTATTCTGCAACATATGATATCCTATATTCGTAATTACCCATCACAGCATTTATCACAAACGCCTATCAGTTTATCGAAATTCTCAGAATCGTTTTGTTACTGACAAGTGAACCATTTTAATAGAATGTGGATGAATAATTTGTGTGCAGTGCTGACTCATAACAGTGATGTCGCGTCAAAGAAAAAGGATGTGCATCAGTCACGATCGTCTTTGTATGTTGCGCATCCTATCAAGTGTGAAGAGGGAGGGATTTTACTGCTTTGTTGCAGCTGTGGTAATATGTCACCACATCTTGGTTGTTTTTACCCTCTTCCAGTGTTCTCTTGAAATGTTCAATACTAAGCGAACTTCTGCGGCGTTTTTGGTGACAGCTGCGTTGTGGCATTTATTGTCATTGCCAAAACGCATATTGCGAGTGCAAAAAATGTGATATGTATGTGGTTTTCGTCGTGTTTTTAGAACTCAATATAGGTAATGTTAATGGGATTTTTTGTCGACAGCATCGAAGAAAGCAGTGGGAAGTTGTGAACTGCTAGTTATGAATCTGTCCGCGAAGGACGCATAAGTCGCGCCTTCAACAGATGGAAGTGAAAGAACATATGGATGCAGGTGCAGAATTTTCGTCACTTCATTTGCCTTTTTATTTCGCCGTTTTGCTTTACACAATTCCTTTTTGGCGTATTTGCATCCGTCTCTGATTTCCCAACTTACTCAACCCTAATTTATTTATTCGACATTGTATGAAATGACGGCTGTCTGCCAGTTCGCTACAATGATTTGTCTCGGTGGAAAATGATCGCTGTCAAAATCTTTTTCAGCGCAGTGTTTAACCGAGCGGTAGCAATATTTTGACGTTCTTTGCACTCAGACGTCTCTTTTTTAATGGAGTCTGATTTCTTTTCATATTTCTCTTGTCAGTGCCGATTATTCGATTCAGTTTGTTTTTGTTTGTTTTATGTGAAGAAATGCAAAAGTCGTAAGGTTATCATGCACGTTATATTTCTTTAGTCACTAGAAGGCTCTATGGATATTAGATATTCTCGGGGTCTTTGTGTGGTGTTATCGGTGGCTGCAAAAGAAATTTGGAAGGAACAAAAGTTGAAGCGTCAATTAAAACACGGTATCCGCCTCCAAAAGCAGTCATTTCGAGATGCCGATTTCCGCACGCTTTCTCTAATTTGGAACCGATGAACATCGAGGTAACCGAACTTTCGCTAAGGACCTCTCGTTTTTGAATGATTTCAAGTTCCAAGTCTGCCCATTCCATTTTCACCTCTTTCCATCGACACTGCTAAGAACGCTGGTTATTTGCCGTAGAGCAAGAAGTTTTTTACAAGCTCAGGTACAGTTTTCTCGTTAAGAGAGTGATGCACTCTGTCGAGATATGCAGCAACGGGATGGTTCTTTAATGTATTCCATGCACATAATGATGTGATCGAGCATCACTGATCGTTTAAAGCTCAAGCTTTGACGGAGAGAGGGTGAAACATTATTGGGATATAGTTTCTTTCCAGGACTGTCAAAAATCCCTCAAGCAGAATACTGTAAAACAACGTTTGCAATGTGGTTTTCTTGCGTCATGCGTACTGCAACAACGATAATCGTTTGGTGGCCTAGAAGTTCCTTGTAATTAGAAGAAAGGAATCCTTTGCCCATTCAGATAGGAGTTGTATCAGTGTTTGGAGAGTGTCTGTAATCCAGGTTTTTTAAAGGTGTTTGTGTGCGAGCATCTCTCCTCGAGGATTGCGCAGCCTGTGTTATCTATGTGCGCGATTGTTTCGCCACAACGAGACCCGTTGCATCATAGCGCTCGTCCTCACCTGTTATTGATATTTCACTGCGGATGAAGTGCTGCATTAGATTGACGGCTACCAAAATGCAGAGAGAGGCTGGCTTGAACTGTACTGCACTACATTGGTGTGATTAAGTCGATGTAATCGATTGCTTATTAGAATGAAGCATTTGGCTGAACGTGTCAAACTTTTTCTGTTTGTCGGGTTTTCTTCACCTTAACACTCACTGGAGATACAGTTTGCTTCTCAGAAGTTATGAATGCCATGAACGGCTTTCGAATCTGGGGCATCATCCTCAGACTCATCCTTCCCCTCTCCCCGCCCTCTCAGCTGCTGTTGGCATAAAGTGAACCAATTTCTAGCATATATATTAGCATTCCCATTCTGGAAAACTGCCATCATATCTGAGATAGAAAGCATTTGACAGCGAGAAAAAGGTTTATCTCGATGCTCACGTATTCACTAATTTTGCCTACTTTGTGCACTTCGTTCGAAGACTGGCAGTTAGGGAGCCTGTAAACGGCATTAACATCTCATCTCAAGCTCTGTCTTTCATCGAGCAATTTGTGAGTTCCAAAAAATTGCGAATGCACTATATCCGGAACTTCCATAGAGTTCAACGCGTTTATTACTGTGCAAGCATTGCGAATTTGACTGCAGTTTTGCATAATCGTTTCATTTCCTTGTTTCGAGAATGTGAATTTTTGGGAATAATTGTTTCTGAGATGTGAGTCATCGTTCCTATTACATGATTATCGAAAACCAATACTTAACGATATAAATATTCTTCTCTGCACATTCTCTATACCCTTATGAGACGAGTCCGCCAGCGATTGCGTTTGGCGAATGTTTGCATATACTGGGAGCTCGTTTGGTTTTACGTGATGAATTGACTACGACTCTTTGTCTGTTTCCTTCTCGAATTCAAACGAAGCGTTTGAATTATTCGTCTTACATTTGCTTCCTGCCTCGTTATTTGTTCTTTTTTTTCATATAGGAAACGCAGCACAGATTCTTCAGAAAGAATGGAGTGGAGTGAATTGTAAATGCATTTTTTAATGGTGAACATATATTCCGCATGATTGGTGACGAAACCGCAAAAGTAAAAGTATTCGCGATTGAGGGTGTTAGCGGCACGATGTGTGCATTATGAGAGGATAGCAATGCTGCGACGACAAGGTCACTTCGGTTTGTTGAATAGACCGCTCCCGTGTGCGGCGCTCTTGTTTCATCTATACGACTGAGCATAAAAATTACCTTCTTACCATATTGAGAATCGAGACCGCATTGGTTTATATTTCCTCACTGACTATTGTTTGCCGAATAAGTCATTCATAGTGCGCATTTCATCGCTCTCTTTACAGCATTTCTTTCCCTTCTTCGTACCATTGTATAATCGAGAGTATGTTACTGCCGGACAAGGGTAAGGAGGCACGAATAGCGATAGAAAAGAGGAACGATGTGAGCTGAAAACCTGACGAAGGAGGAGGAGGAGATTGTCAGAGCGTTAGGAAAGTGACGATGTTTACTGGTATCGTCAACAACTTGAAAAAATCGTTTTGGTGAAACCCAGAAATTCCTTTCTAAAGTCTGAAATGAAACGGTAGTCTATTCGTTCTCGCCTCTGGATGGCAGATGAATGATTTCTCTTCAGTTCTTCGCCAGTTTCGCTAACTATGTAGGTTTTTCCCAGAGCAATGTAAGTGGCGTTTCCGTTCTCTGTAGTAAGGTGTCGATAAGATCTCAGTTGTTTGCATTATGAGCTGAGGTAATTGGATCCGCTAGTTGTCGCTTTTTATGTGTCTCGAAGTAACCTTAGTTCCATATATTTGGTTGAAATTATTCAAACGTTCGCTGCTAATGCGTTTGAATCGTATTTCCTTGCCTGCCAAGTTCTTTTATCTGTGCATCATCCATCTTTGCGTTATGCATAGTTCAAACGTGATTGATTGATGTTGCATCAAAATCTCTCTTCTATATGGAAGAAAAATATTGCTGAAGCTTGTATTTTTCGGCTAGGAAGTTGATGTGTCTCGGTCACTTTCGCACTCAATGAGAATCTCTTTTAAGTAAGGAGACGTACGACAATTTTCGTTCCGCTGCAGTTATCTCCGATGTTAGTTAGCTTAGCGTTTCCTTTACTTCATCCATCTTCATGCAGACTTTTAACTTTCTTTTTCCGCCGATTGATTTATTGATTAATCGCTCATTGGTTCAGTGGATCATGAAATAATCTTGTTCGTGTTCGTCTCCCGAAGTGAATATTATCTCTTCGCTGCCGAGCAGTGAAGAGATAATACTCAGTGAAGTCTTGCATACTTCATCAGCTCCATTTGCAACGCTTTATTCGTTCTCGGAAGTCTTATTGCTTTTGCTGCATTTTTCCTTCTTAGCAGGTGAACTGAATTCTAATGTTCCATTCTCATCGCACTCGTGGCCGACGCGTTTATTTAAGCGACTGAAGATCGAAGCATGAATGTAGCCAGTGTTTTTATTCATTTGCTTCCTTTATACCCCTCATTGCTCCAATTCGTTCAGTTCTCTTATCTCTATTTAAGGAAATCATCGCCACATGAATTCATTCGTTGCAAATTCTTTTCTCGCAAATTCACTTTTCGCCCCATTTTCAAAAACGAAGCTTATGCAGTTTATGGAGCAAAAAAACTCTTTTTAATACTTAGTCATTAAATATAAAAATGAGCTATATAATGAGTTGAACGAATCGCTGTTTATATATGAAACCATAGGACATAAGCAGCGCCACCGGTGACGTAATCACTGAGTCGTTTTTACGTCGTCTTGTTGCTCACGTCACTTCCTCAAAGCACTTTCCCTATTGCCCTCTTTTCGTTTCCGCAACATATGTCCTACACGATCCCTGTTTCTCCTCGTCACATTTTTGCTGCAGTTCTTTAAAAAGGATCGTTAATGCATTGAGGTTGATGGATCACATCAAAGAGAATCTTTAACTGAGCACCTTTTGAATTGACTTTATCACTGCAGATTCAGGTACCTACGGAAAAGTTGTGTCTAGTTGCCATCCGCTGCAACGCTTTTCGCAGTCTTTCCCGTGTAGTGCTCACTGTGAAAACTGTTCCAAGGTTGTTCACATAAAATGCTATCGTCTGCAGCGAAAACGCTCTTGAGAAGATTGAATGGAATATTGGTGCGCTTAAGGATATTCTAAAAAATTGGCCGTTATCTATAGAAAATTGAAACTTTTCTTATGAAAATATTCGTTGAGGCGAGAAATTTGTTCAGACATCAAAGAATGTAAGTGGAGAATTGCGTGAATGCATTTGGCCGAGAAATTCATGATTGACAAGTTGATTTTTATGTGCTAAGGAGAGAGGTTTTCTGCGAAAGCGAACGATCTGTTTCCGATAAATGCACTCCAGACGACGCAGCCTCCTCTCTTTTGTGCCATCTGAAGTTTTCATTCAAAGACAAGTTTGAAGTGTGCGATTCTTTACGACAGTGAACCTCATTCACAAACAACCTCCGTTTGTATCGAATATGTGGTGCCGACGATGCCTATGATATGAGCAGTCATTGTGCTAGGGCCATTCCCTTCTTTGCACATCCCTTCATCTTTGCAATCGTTTATGTTGGTGAATTCATCTGTTAATGCCGCTGTATAAAGTAATTATATGACTTCCGGCAGAAAGTTGAATCATCAGCATGCTGGAAGTTGGGGTTCTGGGAAGATTAAGAGTGAATATGCGATGAGGCTGATTTTGCACACACCTCCAAACTCTTATAAACGAAGGCTACTTTCTGATTTGCATATGTTGTTGCTGTGGTGCTGTGTGAATGTTTACTGTGCCGAGGATCATGATTCGCTGAAATAACTGGGATTATGGCTGAGAAAGATCTGCAGGTGACGTAGAGAAGCATCATTGATGCTGTCAAGATGATCTACAGCTTATGAGAATGCGGTGATTGTCTCTTATTCTGCAGCGCCTTCAAATGAAAAAACATTTGAGGCATACTTTCAGTCGTTCATCTGAGCTGTAAGAAAAAAGGAATAATAGCTGAAGATCTTTCACTGCTCTCCTAAAACGGATTACAGCGTGAATGGGATATTCGGCACAGGTATAGTTCGGAGGACACGTAGGCTCACTTGCTCAATTGTGACTGATTAAAAATTGCGCTTATCAAGTCACCTATGTCTTCGTTAGTATGCACCTACCCGACAAGTGCGCCTGATGCTTTAATAACATACGCTGTATCGCCTATCTTTATTTTTCGAAGCGTGCAAAAAGTGCATAAATGTTTGATGCGACATATAAACAGTTCACTTCACCGAGGAGAACCGGGGTTTCAGTGGCCATTAGTGAGAAGCAAATGTATTTAAACTTTGAATTGTTCGCGGTTTTAAAGGTTGTTGAAAAAGGGCGAATTCTGACGGCGACAGGATTTTTTGGGAGAGCTTAGGAAAAGGATCCCGAACACTAGTGCATTCAACTTAATAACTTGGGCGAAAATTGTCAACGGTTCACATTTCGTCAACAGTACTGTTACTGTTTTGAAGCCTGCCATGTGATATTGTTTCTTGCGTACATATGTATGTGTGTGTGCAGTGCGTGCATATCTGTCAGTACGTTTATCTTCTCATATCCTTGATGGTTCAACTTACGGATGATTGAGGTTACATTTGCTGGATTTGTTTGTTATAATGTGCACTCAGACATGATATCTTAGGGGATGGACTAGCGACTATCGGAAAAAGATTAGAGGCTGCTGGACATATGCCTAAAGGTTTTTGTGTTTTTACAGTCGATCCGATCGCATTTTATAAGCGGTCGGCATTCGGAAACTACATCTTTGTAGGTATTTCGTACAGGCTGTCGATCCTCTTAAAACACAAATATATTTGTGCTGGGGTTTATTATGTGCCTTCACAAATTAGCTTTCCAGCTACACCATATCTGAGCATAGGTACGTCTATCTGTTGCTTTGCTCGCTTGTTTCAACGTGGGAGCACTAAAACTAGAGTGGCTGTGCTATCGTGTGGTTTCTCTAGCGCTTTCGGCATCAGCCAACATCATTAAGATGTGTAAACATTTCAAAGTTCGTAGAAAATTAGGTGCGCTTTGCACGTGCTAATTTTTATTTTGCACGTGATGAGTCACTGAACGATTTCTCAGAAAATTTGCGAGGGAAGTTGGGTCACTTCAAATATGAAGGCATTATTTTGCAACTCCTACTTTTCTTTGTCCTTTTTGACACCGGTCGGCTGTTCGGAAAAGAGTCGAAAGCTCGCTTTTGGACATCGCAGCTTGCTCGCTCTCGCGACTGTTTGTTTTTGGACGCTTTTGCAAACGGCATGTGGTACCGACGTTATGCTGATGCATACTTTGCACATACATTTTTGCGTACATATCTGTCTTTCGATCTGTCTCTCCGTTTGTCTACGCAGTAGCTTCATCTCGAGAATTATTTAAGCTAGATTTAAGCGAGAAGACTGCAGTCGACAAGATTTCGCAGTCGTTTGGGTTTTGATATTGCATCAGCTGGCTCATAACGCATGGAGAGGAGTTGGATCAATGTCGTTGTTGCAGTTCAAGCCACTTTCATCTGTCGTTGACAAGTGGTGAAATAATAAAAATAGCAGATTGCAGTTTTAAAAGGTAGCAGTGTTTATAAATGTCCTCTCTAAAAGGTCCATTTTTTGCTGGGTAGTCGATGAAAAATAAGAGTTAGACAGCCACCAAATGTGTTGCCTATTTTCAGTCCTCCCTCGGTAATTAAAATCATTTTCGAATTACTGCATTAGTTCGGGTTTAATGCACTTGAATTTAAATCTCGCAGCTCCAACTTTGAGGATTCATCAGGTGATTCTGCCGCACAAAGTGATACACAGGTAGACGTGCATACTTGGAGACATCGTGCTGCTGAAGCATGAAGTTTGAAAATCAGTTTTGGAAGGCACTCAGATTACCTTTTTTAGATTAGTGATGTGATCGCTCGTATGAAGTGAAATGCGCGTCGGATTTTGCTGTTTATAGGTAATTTATAAAATTCGCTGTTTCGTGATCAGTGCAATTTAAAAGGCACGTGTCGTATTCTGTGATAGTCTGAAAACAGCGTTTTTCTTCGGGTAACGGGAAAAGAGTCATTTTCCGAACAGTGTTAATTTCTGCATGTGTTATATTTGGTTGATTTCAGTCGCATTCGTCCACTGGTTATAAATAACGCAGCAAGTGCCGAGCTTTTATCAGCTTGCTTAATCCTCCCTTTGTCCTCTGTCTCTTCCTCTCTACCTCTCTATCCCTTTTACCTTTCTACCCCTTCTATTATCCTTCGTCCTCTGCTGCAGTTCTGCAGTTGGTAACTATTCTGAATGCAGTTTCATGCCAACTTGTTTTGTTGTAGTGGAGTTAGTCAGCAATCAACCATAACATAAACAGTGGGCTATCATCGGTATGTGGTGTGTTGTAGATGAGGATGACGCATAGGACGACTCCCTATAGACGCATTCTTTGTGGTATTCGCCTTCAACATTGCTGCTCTCATCGTCGTTGTTTGCCATCACATTCCATTTTCTCTTCTTTTTGACGGTATCAGTTCGAGAGTATGCTTGCAACGAGCGCATCCACAAATTATGGTGACCCAGCAACATGAACACCATTTTCGCGTCAACTTTATTGCTACATTGTACTCTTTTTGCCGAAGCGGAACAGAATTTACATTAATCACGACATAATTACGCAGGTAGGCCTATTCGGGCAAATGCCATCTGGTTTCTCTATGTGTCGGGGAAGATCTAAGGAAGCTTTCTAGTGAAATCGTTGAGAAGCATTTTTTAGTGTGAAAAATTAAGTTTACAGTCTTAATTCGAAATGAGTTGCCACATTTGCTATAAATACTTGTATCAGTTAAGTGTTGTTTGCAACCAATCAGCAGGAATGCTTTTTTTCTTCCTGGAGGTCCCTCTCCTCTCCTTTTTTAGATGGGATTTTGCATGAACCCCATGGCACCTCTTTAATTCAGCATACCTGTTCTCATCCTCTCGCAACATATTTTCAAGTAAGTGGAGCATAATTTGTGATATTTATCCTCTTAAGGTGTTCTGTGGCATCGGTGCACTCATCCCGTGTGCGTGAGTGCACCACCGCCTGCCTCAAACTCACCTTCTGCCAGTGACGAATTGGAAAGTCGCAGCCCCCGGGCATCGAATGCGTTGCATTGCAATGCATTTTTTTGCGTCGTCTTTTGCAGGTGTCATATTGCGAGCCGCTATTGTGGTGCACTGTGATTCGCTTGTTTCTCGTGCTTGAAATGTATTGCTTCTGATCGTTTGGCCGCGTTGATTCTTTGAACGAAACTTTGAATTACTTTAAGAATTGGTCACATCTCTGTGCATTTCTCTGTTTACGCCGATCCTTTGAACAAATTTTATTCATTATTAACTATCGATAGAAGAATTTATTATTTGGTGCCACTGGATGTGGCCTCATCTCGTTCATATTTAACTCTTTATCGCTTTACCTTTTTTTTCATTTGCACATGCTCATTGTGATGAAATGCAGATGTCTTCTGCCAAGATCGTGACTCGAGTTGAAACAAGAGTTTGACTTCCGAGTGGAGATGAAAGTCTCGAGCTGAGATTGGAGGCGGCAGTTGAGTAAGAGAAAAGCGTATTGATTAATTGGTGCTTATTACCTTTATGAAGCTTATTCATGTGAAACAAGCAATGGATTTCTGCCTACAATAGTTTGTTCATAAAGTATTTTCAAAGCAGTAAGACAATGCTCGATTTTCAAACAGTCCGCAGAGACGGTTTTGTTGTCCTCATTCTCCTTTTTTATTAGATCGGCGCTCATTGATGAATATTTTAACTTTCAGTAAGAGGGGGTTATTAAAGAGAAATCATTAGGCGAATAATGACCACATTCAATATATCGTATTTTGTATCCCTTCATGCAATCTTCTCCATTTTGAAACCGTTTTGCTTGGTAACTGCAATCTCCGTTTTGTTGCCGTCGTCGTTGAGGATCTCATCCGATCTCCGATCTCTATGCGTTCTTATGCCCAATTTCGGTCACATTATATGAGCGATATGGTTTCGGTGCCGCCAACTAAAGGAAATGAACATACACGGAGCAAACGAGCGGACCAGAAAAGGATGCCGGAGTGTTTTGATAGCCAGTTTTTGGTTTGTCTATATAGTATATTTTTGGAAGGGTTTTCTATGAAATTTCCCGAAAGGTGTCTATTTAAAATAAAGTGCGCCCACATTTTGCTGCGCACAGCGTGCAGCGGGCATGGGAACAGAGAGGCTGCACTCACCTCATTTAGCGTCTGATATTTTTAAATGGTTTTCCACTTCGTCAATGCTCATACTCGTTCCTAGTTTCAGGCGATTTTTAACATGTTTGTTGTTAGCGTATAATTTTCATCTAGAATCTCATTTTGAATTCAAGTGATGATTATCGCACGTGACCGAGATCCTCTTCTCCACTGATATTTCCCATTCATTTAGGGAACAGAGTGCTCTGTTTAGCGAATATCGCCATTCGAGAGTCTCTTCATCTGAAGTCACCCGAAGTCTTTATAATTAATTATTTTGGTTATCTTAAATTGACAAGCGATGTCACTCGAAATGAATACAGCAGATATTGCTTTCTATGAGAGCCCCAAAATGGCCATCTGGGACACAATGAGGTATCTATCATTCCAATACCGTCAAGTAGTACCAAGATTATTCAATTATGTAACGCAATGAAGCACTTCGAATTAGCGCTCTTGACGCGTTTCAGTAACGATTTTGTTTTCCGATATCTTAAAGCAGGTTTATGAATTCGGTGTTAAATTTGTTGTCGATCGTTATTCGTGGAAATCTTGATCAGCCTCTTGATTGATTGGGAATGCGTGGGAACCTTGATCATTTTTGATGAAATTTTGCTGGTCGATTGTTTTGTTAGTCGATGTTGGCACTGATGTTTCCCTGCGGGTTTTCGTGATGGCTATTCGATTATTCGATCGAATCATTGCTGAGAACTCATGCAGCTGGTGTCTTCATAAGTGTTTTCAATGTGCTCGTTAACAGCAGTGAATCAACTCGCATCAGGTTCGTTCCTTCAGCGTCACTCGATGTGGTCACTCTCTGAAATTTAGCAGCGATTTTCAACCTTTTCCTTCATATCTTTGTTTCAGGTTTCCCGCTCAACAAAACTGTCATACTGTGAAGAAGTTATCTCTAGGTTCTCCCTCATGTTGCAACTCTCGATTCATTTTATCGACCGAAAATAAATTTGCACAGTAAGCGGCCTGGCGCAATAATCATGCGTCTTTGCCCCTCCTCCCCAGTCTCCATAAGTGCTTAATTTTGCGGCGCCGTTAGTCTTGCATTCTTTCGAGTCCTGGTACGAGTCAGTTTTTGCAGGAAATGGTAGCCTGTGTAGGATGCATTAAATATCTCTAAATTCAATATTTAAAATAGGTTAAAGCCGTTTCTGATAGAGTGCCTTCAACGCCTCAAAGGTTGAAGTGTGAGAAAGCTAATAGCAGGAATAAAATTTCAACCTAATGCATGAATCTGAAAAGTAAATACAACTCATCATCTTTTCATGAGAAGGGATCCGTTCCATAGAACATTCTGCTCATAGCCGCAGAACAGGTTCTTAGCCAAGAATTTCTTGACCTCGTAACTTTTCGTCGGATGTTTTAATGGTAATGAAATTTGGTGAATGGCAGTAAACTCGAATGTGCTTTCTGCACCACAGCAGGAAGTGTTGGCAAAAACTTCATGTTCTCTTATTTGTTACATAGTGGAGAGCTGTAACTCGGTTCCACGAAGAAACTGTGGAGATGCGAAGTGCGAAATATGCGAAATGACTCAGATGAAAGATGCGAAGTGCTCTGCAGTTGCGGTGATCGAACTGCTAGATCATTTCCGTTTATTATACATATGTTCCCCAGCTGTGCGTTCAGTTTTAGAGGTCATTCATTCTTATAATATGTTAAGTAATTGATGATAATAGATTTATAAGATTTTCGCTGATCAAAGTAAACGGAAAGTCGTTGCTGTCTGTTGCTGCTTCAGATAATGGTGCTCGCGACTCTGGTTGCATTCTTCTCGACACAATTATTGGCGTGTGATTGTTCACTGGGTGCATCTGAGTCGTTTTTGTGTTTGCAAGGAATGAACGTGACGAACTCTTGTGTCCTTTATTTCCTTGCGTAGTAGGCGAAGTACGTTCTTTAAGTTGTGTCCCGAGAGATTCCCAAACGCCAGGAGCATGGAGACGCTTCTATTGGAGATATGAAAACCCTTTGGAAACAACATTTTTGAGCGACGTTCCGCTTTATTAGCATTCAGCAATATGTGCAGCAAGTTTCTCACTTTGCCGAACGTCTTATTCAACTATCAGTGAATGTAGTTTTCTCATGCAAGCGGTGAGGCAGTTTAGGCGACCTGGCCATTTAGATGCTAATTCATTATAGAAATTGTTTACAGGGACAGGCATTAGCGCACATATTACTGATAGCTACACATTTATGTCAAGCTGGTTGTATATGTGTATGATATGTAACACAAAATACGAACCCATTTCATAGTTTACATATTTGCGGATTGTACGTCCGCACGTTTAAATATTTCGGCACTTATGCTTTTTTGTGGATTCGTGTGAAAAAAGAGATTGAGTGGACAGCTTCAAGTGCGCTCGTTAGACACTCAGCTGAGTAATTGCAGTTGATCATTATTGTGCTGCACTCTACCCGTTTCCTTTTCTTTCCTATGTCTTCGTTTGCACGTCCAGTTTTTCACTTCACTTTGTCACATTTGTATGATTTATGGTGGGCGTTTTAAACACATTATAAGTGCGCTTGCATCTATAAATGGCCATAACCGCTAAAATCACTTGATTTCATCTGTCGGTGTTATTGCAGTTTGAATTATATTCGTCGACTTCCGGTCGCGTTTTTAGCCATACTGTTCTGTAGCGTGATGCTCTTCCTGGCACTTCATTCGATTATTTTTTATTTTATTTTGTTTTCCTCTGTTGGTTGCAAGTTTTCTATGCTCTCTCAGATCAAATTACCTTCTGCAGTTTCTTCCTGTCACTGGCGCCTTCAAGACTGCACACCAAGAGGTCGAGACGAAAGAGGAGAGAAGCATCAGTCATTATCAACTCCTTTGATAGGAAAGCGTGATGTTATTGTGGGATGTATTTGAAAAACCAAATTAAGAAAATCCTCTTATCAACAACGAAGTCATTTTTTCGGTACCAATGAATAACGACTTCTGTAGAAAAGGTTGAGGTACTGTCACAGATCGTTTCAGATGATTTTAAAACTCCAGTCGTGATGAGTCTCTGAGGAGGGGAAGGGTCAGTGGGACAGAACGAGGAACAAAGTGACCATAGGAGAGCGTTTTTTAAGATGTTGTTTCTTTCCAGAAATTATAAATGTATTTCTGCAAATAATAAATTGTTTCGCTGTGAGCAGATTCTTCAGCAGGGCCTTTCCATTCGTCGTTGTTCTCTTGAATCATCTCAGAAATGCGTCTAACATTGCGATTATCAGATGAGAAGCATAATAGTTATGTGATTGGGTTTGTCATTACTTCGTCTCTGTTTAGTTATTTCATAGTGTTGCTCAGCTCTCAACCAGTTTAATGGGCTTAATGTATTTGGCGAAACAAAATCTTCATCGTCACTGGTATTCCCTTTCATTCCAGATGGGTGCAGAATCAATTCATTTATGGAAATTCCAACTGCCAACATACTCCTCCAACGTCATCACATCTTTGTAGTGTTTCTTATTTGCATAATTAAATGTTTTCAATGAGATTATTGAGTTGAGGATGGAAAGAAAATAAATCCTCGGATGAGAGAAAAACATTCTTCTTTAATGTTGCAGAATGCCGTGAAAGATTGATTTGTTGGATACTTCCTGTCAGAGGATCAGTTTACCGTTGATGAGATGGTGGAAATGGTGGCTGTTCGCAGTGTTGATGTCGTACTGTGCTCTGCATTGCGCATTCTCGAACACTGCAGTTGACCTTCGAAAACGAGATTTTTGCATATATTAGCTCTTTTATGTCTTATACGGGCACACCATTTTGGCTATAAATTTCGGCATTCTCTATGTCCGATTTCATATCATATCTATGCTCTTTTTCCTCGGTCTCTGCGGGCTGCGCACATACTTTTTATTTCTCTGGTGGGTGTATAATTTTATCTGCCTACTACTAGTGAGCAGCTTCAATAAATTGTTTACGAAATAGAATTTGTTGTGGAAGGTTCCTGCGCTTCAGGGTATCTCACATTATGTAGTAGTGTTGTTTTCAGTCACTACTGAATTCGAGCATATCCCTAATAAGGAATATTGATTCGTACAATCCCAGTCTCTCTTTTGTATTGCCTGTCCCCCGTGTTGAAGTGCCTCATGTACGATAATTTCATGCGCGTTACACATTTTTCATCTTCAGTTGGCTTTCATTTGCTTCGATGTGTGCAGTCTCTCTTGAAATCCCTAATGCATGATCTCTTCAAATTCTTTGTAAGAGCACTATTGGTTGTATGCGCCTCCTCATACTGATTCTTGCAAAGCGAGTTCAAACTTCGCATTTATCGGGAATGCACCTGCCTACGCGTTTGCTTATAACCCAAGTGCTTTGTATCACGTTGAAGATTGCCGGTGAAATAAGGAGGTACAATTTACATTATGGGATGACTCACTTTATTAAGTTCCTAACTACTCGTGCGCTTCGACAATAGTTATGTGCTTACAAACTTGCGTGTGGGTATTTCGCAATTAGGCGAATTGGGGCTTACTCCAGTCGAATGAGAAATTGGGTGGAAAACCGTCCCTGAGGAGCCGATTTTTGGCTCCTTTGGGAACCAGTCTCATAAACTCTGAGCAAATAAAGTAATCATTTTAGTAAACGATTCATGTTTTAGTTGATCCGATAACGCATGCAAAGGCAGTTTTATAAAAGCTTTTTAAAAATAAATGTACACGTAGTATATTCAAGTATTTCTTGCTCAAATATCATAATATGCATAGGGCACATATATTTGCATACAACGTGTTTATAAAAGTTTAGAAGGCATCCAAAAAATATATAAACGCATTCAGCTCAAAAACGTATGCTTATTTTGAAGAACTTGAAAATTCAGGTAGAGTCAAGTAAGTATATGGTGAGCGCACCAAGAATGGGACGATGGTTGGCTCTGCTGTAAGAGACGCACTGAAAAAGTAGAAAACGGTCCAAAGTGATTGGTTGCTACGGTGGTCTCCGGTGATGAAACCGAGGGACACGCGAGCATCCCTGACGAAGCTGAGCGAGTTTTTTTGGTTCAGGTGATTGGAATTACCAACCAGAATAAGTTATCCAATTTGCATTGTATGATCGCGACCTTTTTGTATAATTTTCTGATAAATACTGACGCTCAAAATTTATAATATAGAGCCTGCGCGGAAGTATTGTTCAGGAGGATAAAAGAGATGTGCCACTGTATGATTTCAACTCTTCTCTCACGCTGTTTTCTAATAATCTGCTCTTATAATCATCTGTATTCTTCTGTTCTCATAATTATTTCTCCGTAGTTTAATGTTACATGCTAGGGGACACTTTGATATCCTAATCTCTTAAGCGTCCGGCAGACTTACAGTCGTCATTTCTGCACTTCTTTTTCTCCTTTCTCACATTCACGGTTCGTGTAATCAGTCAAGTTGTGAATTATCAGTTCCCTGTCTTCGATGTGCTGTGTGAAATCCGCGCATCGGACGAAACGGTTTTCCTGGAATTGGTGCATCTAACAGCTTATGACTTGTTTTCGCCACGAACATTTCTGTGTTGTGGCTATGACAAACTCTCCGTGCGTGATAAAGAAAGAGCGGTGACGAAAGTGGGTTAATCCTTGCGCGTAATTGTGGTTACATAAGAGGTAATTGCGGCAAATAATGAGGTATTTTCGGTGTCATTTCAGCGGCCAGACTTGTACGTAGAGTTCAGATTTGCGCCTCGCGGCGATTTTCAAGTTGTTCCTGGTGAGCAGCCGATGAAATTCTATCCGAAAACAATAACAGTATAGGCATTGAGCACTCCGGGAAGTTTTCGAGGAGCTTTTGAATTAATTTCTTCAGTAACCATCAGCAATTAATTCTAGCCATTGAAAGGTGGATTATTGTACAGCGAAGATACTAGCACGATCCCGATGGCAACTCTTTGGACAGTGTTTTGTACAACACAATTTATATATTTGAATGATGCGCTCGCAAAACAGTTTTATTCGCCACTGCAGAGAGTTAAGTCATATTCGGCCTTCAAAGATTAAGTAGCAATGATGTTCGCCCTTAACCGGCGCAGTGCTATTGAATTGCATATGATTTTTACTCGGTAATAGTACTTCACCGACAGGGTGTTTTTGAAGAGAGTGAAAGAATGAACTGGGATGGAGAAGGATGGGAGCAGTTGAGATTATATGAACCTAAAAGCGCCTATGACGGTCACCCGATGACGAGAATCTTGTGAGATGCGTATTTGAATTGTTTGAAGCGTCGTTTCATAGGTGTGATGTTGGCGGAATGCCGTACATTTATTTACATACATCGCGTTACGTTCGTGCGCTATCATCGGCGATCTTGCTCGCTTAATGCATTTTTGTGCGCCGAAATCGACCTTTCCCTATTTCCTTCATTGCAGTTTATGGTTAGTCCGTGCGTTGTCTTATATTTCATTTTATCTGCGTTCTGTAGTTAACACAGTCTTTCACGCAGTTTCCTCTCTTGCTCGCTATCGTTGTCGTTCTTCGTCATAAAGGCCTCAGTGTTATGGAAACGAATGATGACGTTTACATCCGACATTTGTGTGTGGGATGCTGAGCGTTTAGATAGGATAATTTTCTGAATTCAAGAAGATTTTTCCTTCATAGTCAACCGATGTGGTTGGAGGTGGAGGACTAATAAATCACCTCGGGCTTTCTCATCATTTATTCCTCCCTCCTCACTCAGTCTTTCCCCGCTCATCCTTGGCCGCTTTCCTCTGTCACCCCCCACCTTTGCACTTTATGAAACTTAATCCCTTCATTTTTGTCTCTTAATATTCCGCCTTTTTTCTGTTAATATTTGCTGCTCTAAACGCTTCGCGTATGTGGCAGATTTTGCAGCCTCCCTCGTTATTCTATTCTTTCTTTGCATCTTCACTCACTTGGCGAGCAAAGTGGAGAGATGAATGGAAGGGAAGTTTTTTCGAATTTGAGCATCGCTCCTCAGATCGTTCTTCGTTCCTCATCTGAATTTTCTTCATTCACATTTTTGGGTCTCTCTCGACCGAACATTCTTTTCTCGTCGTTCCACTAACCACTTTTTAAATGCGTTCAGCTCGGCGAGAGATGCGATCAGAAAGCGTGCAATCACTTTAGTTATTCCAAACGCATATGTTTTTCCACGATTTTCCGTAGACACTCGATCTGTTATTCGATTTTTTTGAAGCTATTGATGGAGCTGTGTCTTAGTTATTTGCAGTCTTTGAAAGATCTTCTTCTTTTATGGAAATAGCGACGGGATTTTATCAGCTTATATCCGAGCATCGCTTCGAGAATCTCACTTGATTCGGTCTGTGTCCGTACTTTGTAATTTTTCGAGTGTTTTTACGTATGTTTCTTTGATTTAATAAATTATCCTCGATTTTCGTCCTACATTGTTCAATCTACAAGGGCGTTTTCGTACATTCATTCCCATTCGGGACATTTTCTCTTCACAAATTGTTTTCCCGCATGCTGTGCTAATTTGTGCTTCAGTGTGCACTGCCGTGAGTTTTTCATAATGGGTCCGTGTGATGACTTCACTATTATTATATTAAGCTCCGTGCTTCTTAGCTCGTTTCATGTGAACCAAATAAAGATTATTAGCTCTAGAATTGTGTGCTCTCTGTGTCAACATTCTTTGTGGTTCTTGATAAGCCCTCTGCGCATTCTCGCATTGTGTCGTGGATGTTTTGCTTATGCTATGGACGAATTCAATGAGTGCCTACAAATGCAGTCCCCTCACTCGACTTGAATTACCCTTCAAGCTTTCCGTACGCCTATTTTTGCACGGAATTTTGAAACCTTTCAGTGGGCACTCCGGTAAGGTGTTTTAGAACGCCCACATGTTGCCATGTTGAGATGTCCTCATTTCTCATAGATTTTTCGTTCTTCTGTGAATATTTTCGCAATTTACCTCTTTATAATTCTTTTCTCAAATTCGTAGCTCTAAATTACGAAGCCTTTTTCGCCAAAGGAATATGCACTATTTGAATGAATCATTTTCCTTCACCGATAGTTTTCTCGAGTAATTTGTTTATAAGGTTGCTTTTGCGATAGAAACAGATGAATGCTTTCATATTTTCAAAGCAGAATACTTTTATCATGCAGTAATTGCGCTCTGACAGGGATGATTGAAGGGAGAAACGTTAACTTTTTATTTTCTCTTTTTCACTTTGACAGTTGAATGCTGTCAGTGTGTCCTGAGTACACGGAGCGGTCACAAAAACGTCAAATTTTAGAGTGACAGAAGAAAACGGGAGAAGGGACGTGGGACCTGAAAAGATGTAGTTGTTTTGCTCATAGGGAAATTATTTAATAGGAAAGTGGACGAATGCACCCCTTCCCTAAAAGTGGTTGGAGGAGAGATTTTATTGATACATAAGATACATAATTTACTTCCAAAGTTTTCCTGGAAACCATTTATTTTCCTTTGTGCATTGATCAGAAATTATTGAGATATTTGGTTGATCAAAGAATTTGCTGTAAGTGAAAAAAGCATATTTCACGTGAAGTATAGTCATCTGTTCAGCGCTATTTCAGCTCAGCATAGACGCAGTCTGCTATGGCTTCTTAATAGGGGACTTTCCGCGTGCTGAAAAGCTTTTTAGCGTTCGAATGTCAAAAGTTGCAACTTCGGATGGCAACGAAATGTGGGATTTTTTCTTTTCAATGTATTTATTTAGCATCTCATCAGGGCAGCTCCCATTTGCCTTCGTTTTATTCGCTTTAAATGTGATCATGAATAAAAATTGAAGGGTTTGTCTCATTGTGAAACATTGCCTAGGGCATTTTAGGCTTGGATAATGTGTGGAACTTTATTTAGTGGTGTAAGAGGGGTATTTGTTCTCTAATGCAATAACGGCTCTAAAAATTAAAAGATGCGAATTTTGCACTATGAGAATATGGCTTCAGTACTGAATGGATATGTGCTGTTAAGGATGCACAACTATAGTCTTTATTATGGCAGTTTACCGTTTTTTCAACTCGTCTGCTTCAGAATAACCTATTCTAAAATATGATGCCTTTAAAATCATGTTAGTTTAATTTCTTCTCTATATATATTTGCTATGTTTCGATGAAGCCGTTGTGAACTTTTTGCAATTTTTGAATTGCAGTTGCTAAATATGAATTGCATTAAGCAAATCTGGCGTTTACAGTGGATTCTTTTAGTTATATTCTGCTCTCTTCCATCATTCTCTTTATGATGGTGGTTTAATACATATTAGAAATCTTCTTGCCCTTAGTTGCTAACAAAGTTGGGTGTTTTTAATATCCGCTGTGTTAATATTGTCTAATTTATTTGCAGACTTTTTTCCATCCGAAATGAGCATCTTCATGGATCGTTTACTGTTCTAAGTGAAATGTTGAGCCTTAGAAGCGGATTGGATCACCCTGGAAAAATATTTTACTGATGGACACCTCGAGCGCTTCGAATAAAATCGGAGTTGCTTGCATAAATTTGATTATTTAGTTGCTGAGGCATCATTTTGTCGACAGCATTTGCTGAAAATGTACCAGCAGTTGGTCTTTTTATGGATGGACTGTTGTCTTGGTAATTTGTCTCGAATGTTGAATGATATTTAACGTGGAGAATAATTTTACAAGTTGTTTTTCCTAGCAGTTCATATTTAGAAATAATAATGGCCCATCTCGAAAGATTCACGCGAAGGCGTGTCTTCATCGAGAATGCATGATTCAACGCATCTTTATGCAAGATCACAACGTACAGTAATATATCATGGCTTGTGCTGCGAAGTTTCGTAAGCGTTTAAAGTGAGTATCAGAGGAGCTGCTTGCTGCAGATGGAATACTCGCCGGCATTGTTATTCACTTTCCGTCGTTGAAGGTGGCAATCGGCGACGCCATCCGTGTAGAATAATTGAGTATTGCATTTATGACTGCTGTCGTGAATGCTTTCAAATTTTCTAAACGTCGTATTCCACTCCAATGAGTGTTCGCATTTGAGAAGATACAAATTACCCTCGTTTAAATAGCTTTTCTTTAAACGGATGGTATTTTCTCGCCGTTATGTTGTGCTTTCTCTCTCCACCTTCTAATTGATCGTTTTTCTCTTTACATATGGCGATGGGGGCTTTCTTATTGCAAACCATCTTTATTTCAGCTATTCTCAACATCGTCGAATACGATTTCGACAAGAAGCAAAATAGGTGTCCTGATGAAGCAACATGCAAATATCGCAGTCCCCCAAAGGCTCGAACAGCTTTTCGATGCACTTCATCGTGGTTTCAGGTGCACAAACTTACGCACACTTTTGCATTTTTGCCTCTGCTAATTTTTTCCTTCATTGTGCCATAGGGCGAATAGTATCGCGTCTATGAGGCCCGGCCGCAAGTTAAGTTTTATGAAGAAGTTTGAATGAACAGTAATGGCTTTCAGTTGAAAAATTCCTTCCACACCCTTCGGCTTTCATTTTGATAATTTTTTACTCAGTCTGATAAGTTTGTGTAGTAAATTATCTCAAATAATAGAGATTCGGCACCTGGTTACCTTATTTTTCACTTTTATCTATTTGCTTCACAGCGGATCATTTTTTGTTGTTTTGTCGTAGGGGAAAACATTCAGCTGGGGTAATTATTCTGTCATTTTCAAAGAAAGAATCGAAGAACATTAAGAAAATGTCTTCTTTCACGCAGGTTTTGCATTGAAATTCATTGGAATGTGTAGGAATTACCAATGAGAATTTATCAAAGTGGCTAGCAGCTAAGTAAATATGCACTACTGTTACTGATTGCACATAATTCTCTTCTTTCCAGCAGTTTGTGCTCATTCGGTGAATTTTTATTGAATAAACGAATTCAGTACGAATTATTAGACATAAAATTAGATTACAGCAAACTTGGAATTATCCTGTAGCATTCATCACAGTATAAATATTGCAGTTCGTTTGCGGCTTTTTATACGAGTGAAGTGGATCGCTTGAAAACGGAAGTTGAATCGCGATGTGAGGATGCAGAGCAGTTGAAACAGCTCCAGGATGTATGCTTACTTCTTTTTTTACTCCTTACCCTATATGTGTGTGTCTGTGAATCTGATTTTCATAAGCAATTTGTTGATCTTTGTTAGTCAATGAAGCAAGACGATTTTTCAGTTGTTAGCGCTGGTATAAATATGCAGTGGCCGTGGCAACGCAGTTTGTCCTTTTTTGTCGCATTAACGCAAACATAAGGATCGTGTGTTGGATTTTAGAAGAGTGTTCTCCCGGGTACAATTTATGCTCCTTTTAAATGCTTCTTGTGTAGATACATGTGGATTTGCGTGAGTATTCACTCACACTTATGGTTTGAAGAGAGCTAATCCAGTGGTAAGGAATGCAATACGTCTTTTGGAATGCAGGTTAGTTACAAGCATAGTGATTGGTAGTGGTAAGGTGGTCTGGACAGGTCATAATTGCAATGCTGGAAGTTTTCTTTAGGCTTTATGTATGTCCTGTGAGGTATTGGCCGTTAAGCGTACTATTTCCGCCTTCCTTTGGTCATAGCTGAAATTATCCACATGGGAACACTTTAACGTAATGTTTTATTGTTTATTTACCTACACTGAATTATCAGAATGAATAAAATAGTAGTTGAAATAATAGTCACTTTAAATGTTTTTGATGACATAACATATTCGAGTATCATAGGATAAGTGCTGCGACCGTAATACAGCACCGACTGTAGAGATCGTTAACTAAAACGAATATCTTTTGACTTTTTCGTCGATATATGAATGCTTTTTGCTGAGGAATTGTTCTTTTCAGGAATTGGCATTGGCCGAGGAAAATGTGCAGTTATATAACGCTCATGCAAAACGCCTCAGTAAATTGAACGAACAGTTTGCAGGGCAGTTGAAAGTTTGCAAGGATGGAAAGTGTTAGTTCTTTATTTCCATTTCGAGAATGCAGATTTTTTTGACCCGCAGTCGAATGCTGTGCATGGCATATTGGTGATAAGCATAAAAGAATGTTTGCAACTCGGTGCGATGCTCGATAGGGGATAACTTCTGCGTTTTTATCAAAGTTTTGTTCCCCTTAATATTTTATCACTAGCGTTTTGTATCAACTGTTTATTTGGCCTTGAAGTTGGGCACAGAGTTGGTTGGCTATGGAATAGTTGGCAGACTGCGGTGTGCAAAAGCATGTAAAATTGTAAAAGAAGCGGAATGCCATTACGGTTGGAGCGTAAAGGGCGTTGACGTGTGCATATGCACCCTTTGGGGTCTGCTTCCTTATCATCAGAGTTCTTTACATTCTTGTGTACAGCCGATAATGGTTGTTCTCACCAGTATCGTTACTTCTTGTCTACAACAATCCGTCTTGAGTCATTTCCCATCGATCTATTAATCCCATTGACATTTTCTAAAATTTCAGAGCCAAATTCATAGTTTTTTAGTCTCTCTTTGTTCACACATAAATCTGTGACGCATTATACAGGGGAATATTGAATGGGGAGATGTAAGATGGACAACCTCGAAGTGAGGGCCTCGCTGCTGTAAAAGTGATCGTTTTGAATGCTTTTTCGGTCGCCGCACGAACCCAGGTCTCTATGAGGCAACGCTCTGGCGGAGTAAATGCAGTTGGGTGGTTGGCTAGAGACTCTAATAGCGCAGAAGCAGTCCAGAACTGAGAAGCTCTGCGGAGGTTGTGTGTACCAAGCAGAAATTCATTTGTATTCTTTGTTGTTCAACATTATGAGAGTACTGTCTTACTAAGATGAACGGTTGCATGGATGATGCAAAAAATGTAGGTGTGTACATTGTGATGGCAGTGTGGGTAGAATATCATTCCTTGAGTTGACGATTTATGGCACGGTGATAGTACTGCTAATGCAATTGTCTTTTCAGCCACAGATATGTATGACAAAATTTCTTTTTTAGCACGTCACTTTAGTTTTGAATCCGCCATCTTTATGACTCTGATTTTCGATTTACCCTATTTTTGGTTTCCTTTTTCTTCCTTGCTATGGCCTTCGAAAGGATTTCCCTGCAGATATTCTCCTGTTTTGTATATATTAGCCTTTCGGTGTTGAGCACATGTTCTTGTGTTTTTCTCTTCAAATGAGCAAGTTCCGTTGTATTTTCAAGTGCTCCTTCTATCATGTATTCCTTATGAGTATTGGTTAATATGACGCTGGAAGTTATTTTTGTCAGCTTTTTCATATCTGGTTGATGATTCTTCTCATCCTTTCGTTGACCTGACTGTCTTTTTCCTAACCTTTGCTTTGATCGGATTGATTTCTGCATATCTCTTTAAAGAGTCAAAAAAGAAAGAGGTACCAATTAGAAGCATTGGCTCGAAGATTTTGCAGTCTTTGGTCTATTCGGCGGTCGGATTATGTTGTTGCATAAAAGACGATCCATGCGAAGAGCACGTCTGAACGGTTGCACTTTCATTTGTTGCTCTTTAGGCGCTACAAATAGCTCATTAACTTCCAAATTGAGAGGATGTCCTCCTGTCGATCCAGAAGGCGTTTTGCACACAAATTTGTTCTCGGAAAAGAGCGAGAGTTGTTCGACGATGAATCTGCTCGTTGAAACCAATCTGTGTTCCGAGTGATATACAAGAAGTGATAGTTTATACCAGCAGATATTGAGTGGAATGAATATCCACCAAAAATTTTTAATTCTTGACCTGTTAGCCCTCAAAGGCGGCCGCGTTTTCTAAATTTATGTTCGCACATTTGGGGAATTGGCGTCGCAAAATTGTTCGAATTTTCTTTGGCGAATTCAAATGTGGTCACCTAAAGTAAAGAAGTCGTTGAGTTCATATTTTCTATATGATGCAGTACATCGATGGTGATGTTTGATCTTAAAATGCTTTTACTGCTGCCTTCTGCTTTTGGTTTGCTTTTTGAGATCTTTTTTCTTATCTCACAGTGTATTTGCTGATACGGTGAACCACTATCCTATGAACACCACATTTTGCACTTGCGTTCAGCACTCGGACCCCCTATCGACGCATTATCTCTGCTATGGGAGCAACTAATTACTCCTCCGTCCCTTCATCTCGGTTAAAACGAGCCATAAGGTTACGAGTCCATGATGCATATATGTGGACAAATATTAGTTTCTTGTATCATGAAGGAACGCTAGACCCATTCCGCGTATGAATAAAAGCGCAAGAGTGAAATGACTATACTCGTTTATGTAATCCTGTACGGGCGCAGCTACAAATAAAGAAAGGAACTTCTTTCGAGTGATAATTTTAAGAGGATATTTTTTCCGCAGAGTTTCCATTTTTCCAGACAGCTTCGAGGAACAATATGTGGGATAGAATGCGAACAGTTTTCTTTTGAATTTCGAAGGTGTTTTCCAGTTTAATCGCATATTGCGGTTACCGGGAAAGATTCTCGATAACTTGCCATTGTTCATTAGCGTGATTTTAACGATTTTACCATCCTTTCGCAAGCTTCTTTTAGTGCTTCGATTTTAATGATGAAATGCTGCAAGCTGTAGCAGGATGCTATCTCGTTGGCCTCGATGTTTTCGTTTATGAATGCACGGAGGCAGTGCATCCTTGAACATAGGTTCTTTTTTTGAAGCGGGAGGGGAGGTCTAACACTTTCTTTCATTCTATATGGCACTGATGTGTTTGAATGAAGATGAGCTGCAGGTGCGTATGTGTCCTTGACGGTCCATCTTGTCTGTGAGCCGTTACCTCCTGCGAGCAGAAAGGTGCAGTTTCTTTGCTGTTTTTGATGCGCTGCTGTCTTTATTCATCACTTTCACTTTCCTTCCGCTCTTTATTCTTCCACACTGAACTGTTTTCCAGTGATATTGTCATCATTGCAGAGCTCCTTTGATAATTATTTTCGTCGTATTTTATGCAGCTCGCATGCATAGTTGTTCTTTCTTTCAACTTTGAAAGATGTGAACTTTTCTCGATATGCCAACACGAATTTACACTGAAATGTCATAATTTGCGTAGTTAGGTGATATTTTTATCATCCATCGATATAATCTGTTGATGTGATTCGGCAGCGTTCTGCCTACTACAGAAATAGCGCCGCTTAATCTATCATTCATAAGGATTCTCTTTTTAATTTCTCGTTGTTTTTCTTCCCTCTTACAGAGTATTGATGCCAGTGAATAGATTCTCGCAGGTTGGTTCTAAATGCTGCAAGGTGGCTGAATGTGCTATGTTTTTCTTCGTTGAAAGATGGTTGTTAATTCTTCATACCTTTTGATCAAATTGGCAGATTGCGTTTATAAGGGAACATGCTTGCTTCGATGAGTGGCCACGAGCTCTTCAGTGCAACATTCAATTTTGCGTCTCCAGTTCTATTTATTACTCCATATGTCGAGAGGATTTCGATGTAGAATTTAGCGCCTATAATCAGAATGTAATGGGTCCCGGATTTTAGCGAGACGGTCCTCTGGCAAGTTTTTTATTTCTTATTTCTTGCAATCGCTATTCGTTTTTTTCGCCAAGTTCGATGAGATCTTTTCAGCCAGTTCAGTAAACGACATCTGCACTGCAACTAATGCAAGTTCGGTGGGTTCTTGCACACTGCTCAATAAAGGTCTGATCAGATACTTCAATCAGTCGATAGCTGCTGTTGAGCTCGAGTTGAACAGCATGGTCGGAAGACTGCAAATTGATATCAAAGGTTATCCACTATCTGCAAATTAAATTGTCGCTACTCAGCTTTCTTCCAGCCAACATTTTCTAACGGTTTTCTAAATGGATCCAGGATGTCGAAGGAATGTGATAGGGGCTGCCTGTTCATGAGCTGAGAACAATTCTGCGAGATGTTGCTGATAAACAAGAACTTTTTTTGCATGCCGCATCGAGGGTTATTACAATTATGTGTGGATAATTAGGGGCTGACTCACTAGCTACTGGAACGTCCCGTTGCAGTTATGAACGCTGTAAATGCAACACATTTGTGCAGTTATTTAAACGAATTAAGTCATGCCCGGTTAGTCATTCTCATTTATGCAAGCTTTCACAGAGCGCGTTTTTGATGAGAGTTCTGGTCAGATTTGTTAAATGTTTGCACGCTCTGAGGGTAAATGGGGTAAAAAATGATTCGATTGGATCAATTAGCATTGAACCGCGAGAAATTTTGATCTTATGTTTGAGTCGCTGAACCTCTACTGAACTCCAAAACATCGATCTGCAAAGCTCTGCGCCGCTTTCCATCTCTCTATTCGTTTCACCTTTATTTGGAAGGCGAACGCTGGCGAAACTATCCTTTCTTCGGTTAAGGGTGAAAGTTAATCGTCGGCTTCCAGATGCGAATAGTATTGAATCGTCTTATTAATTTTTTCCAAGTTTGCACCCTCCTCTAAATGAATGTTCCGCGATTGCAGTTAAATATTAAATTTCTTCTTATGCACTCTGCTTTTTCCGATTAATCCACTTGACATCCATTTTAGCTAAATGTGCGAAGTGATTGATGAGAAATAATTCCTTGGATGTTTAGCAATTATCGGTTTTGCGCGAATAACGGCGGGCGACGTTTTCGAAGTCGTAATTCGTCATGGCTCGCAGAAATGGAGAGCGCGTGGTAAGACATTGGCTGATAAGACACAGCGGTGGGATCACTCCTCAGTAATGTTCAACTGCAATCCTGATTGTCCAGTTGAGGTTAAGGTAATTTGTTTCGTTGTTCTTCTCCTTTGCCTTTATTATTCGTCTGCTGCATTATTGTGTTTCAGTTATTGCGAAGTTATTCACGTTCGTTTCTTGTGGCAGTGACAAGATGCGAAACCAGATAACTGCAGGTCATTTGTCTGATTACTTCTAACAGATCATCTAGCTGCAGTGGTTTTTTCATTATTTTCCTCACTTCCCGTTCACATGAAATCCAGTTGAAAATGATGATACTCTAGAACATTTTTTTCCTTAATTCGAGGTGTGGCGTGCAAAGGGATTCATAAAAGGGACACTGGAATATGCGCCCTGAATGCACTATGAAATGCGGACGGACGATGTGCTTTCATTTGTTTTATTTCGTTGGTATCTTAAACGTGCATCGGATGTTTTTTGAGATTCAGTAGTGATTTTCTTCTGTTTTATAGGTTTACGAAGGTCGTTTTTTGAAATCGAAAGCTCTCAGTGAACGCTCCTTCGACCCTTGTGAACTATTCTCGTCGCAGTCTCAACTCGTCACGATGAATCTGAATCAGATTGGCACTCTGAAGCTTGAACTCATCGTTACATGGATGTAAGCTGTAATGCTAATGTTTCTGTAAATGATATTCATATGTTGAAAACTGCTGCTGCATCTGCGGCTAAACACATTTGGTAATTAATATTGCTGACATCACTGTGGTTTCATTTTAAAATCGCAGAAATGCCAGTCGCCTGGTCACAACTTCCAGAGGTCTCGTTCTTCAAGCGCAACTGCTTTTTTCGATAATATTACATCCATGAAAGTGGCCACTAACTGATGACAGCATCCGGCGGAGAGGTCACGACGATAAACGAAGCGGGAAATTTGTTTACTGTATGCAGCTGACTTGCTGTTGAGTCATACGCTGTCTTCCAAAAATCAGAGGTAACGAGGGCGGGAGGCATGTTTCACAGATATGACTTCCTAGCTATGAAGCAATAGGTGGGAACGGGGTAACACGTCCAAGTATAAAAAATTTAAGCAAAACTCACTCAAGTGGTAGATTAGATGCATGAAAGACTCATTTCCTATTGTTATGGTAATATAGTGTTCTGCAAAAACGATTCTTTTCGTTATGTGCGTCTTTTTTTCAGCCCTCTTTTGGCATCGAAAGCCGGTCGTTCGATGACGTCGTTGAACTCATCGTATATTAGTGGTACGTCGAGATCGAGAGAAAACGGAAGCGGATCCACGTCAACAAGCGAGATGTCATCCACGGCGAGTGTTGTTGTCAAACCTCTAGGTGTATTGATCTGTATCTTCATGTTTAATCGCCGCTCGGTGTTAGTATAAGTTGATACCAAGTCTTGTGCCAAACGTTTTTTCGAAAACCCGCTGTTCTGTGCGACATCGTATCTGGTTGTTTAAGATTGGTACGTATTTTGCACGCCACAAATTTTGCAGCATAATATGTTGTATTACATAGTTTCATTTGTTGCAAAGCTGCCTCGTTTTGTCAGATTTGCGTTTTCTGTTTAGGGGGAAATTGTGCTGATTTCTGATTCCTGCATTGGTGTGAGTAATTAACGGAAGCGTGCCGTGATTTTTTTACTTCAGATTAATTTTGTGTTTGAGAGAGCTATCTTTTTTAAAGTTCAGGTGTCGTAAATTTTATCCATTTTGTCTCATTGCGCCAGAACTATCACTTTTTGTTTCTTTCACAGTTCGCCGCTGTTACATCTCTTATTTAATAGGACTTTTCGCTAGCATAGGAATGTTGCAACGTCGTCCATTACGGCGACTTTGAACTTGGTCTCATCGGTAATGCTATGTGGTGTGCAGATTGTCTTACGCTCTCGAAATGAACTTTCCTGGTGGTTTTATGTTAATTGAGCCTATAATTAAGTTGATTTCAGGACAAAAAACCGCGAATTCTGCTACGCGAAAAGAAACGGGGCAATCTACTGGCACGACAAAAAGAGATGTGGCGATCGTCGACGAATATTCTGGACAGTGTCTATAGCGATATCAGCAAGTCGATACCAACTGTTGACGCTGTAGTTTTTTTATGCATTTGACATTCGCTGTTTTATTCATTCTACATGCATATTTCGAGATTACTTTCATGCCCTTTTGCCTTTAACCTTTTTTCCTATAGAAGAAGTTGTGATTGGATGGAGGCAGCTGATACATGCATTAGCGTTTGGTGGAATGACGAGCTGTGAGTCATGGTGTGATTCTCATTTGCTTAAGTTCCAAGAAAGGAGACGAGGGGGCGACAAGCACACGGGAAGGGGGGAGCTCTGTAAGGTTAGTTATTTCCTAACGCTTGAAAAGAGTATTCAGAGTAGTTTTATATTTCGTAATGTGAAAGTGTTTCTCGAGAAATATTTCTTTGCAAGGAGGAGAGGCCATAAATATTGTTTCATAAAAGCGAACAAGCATAGGAGAGATTTCGCTGTTCGTTTCGGTTTTATATATGGAGTTTCCTTATCACTTCTAATGTAGCATTTAATCGAAGAATTCGTTGGGTTTAATATGAGGCATTGCAAGGATTCTTCGTTGTTTTCTTGGTGGTAATCTAAATTTTATGTGTGTATCAGGTTGAAGCTATGCCACTGAGGAACTGGGGAAAGAAGGATGCGATAGAATGCGGCACGTTGAATGCGTGGAATCGCTCGTGTAGCATTGCTCAGTTGGGTCCGAGTTCAAGCGGTGATTCATTGAATTCGAAATCAGCTATGGCCACAACCGATGGGCTGCTTTCAATGATCGAATCGTTGAAACCATTCCTTGGGAAACTGGCTAGAAAGTTTCCTGAGCTCAGTGTCTTTGAAGCATGTCTTACTACATGGCAGGCTCTTTTGAAAGTTAGTCAATGCATTTGCATATGCTGGAGGAGAGTTTGCACTGGCCGAGAGTTGCATAGACAAAAAGGGGATCTGAACTGGCCGTTATCATTGGAACAGTTGTTTCTGTGCTCCTTTGACAAGCTTAGGCTTCATTTTGCTGTACAGCGGGCGTTATAGATACGTTTCGACGTTATGTTCCGTCCTACATTGTCTGCTGTCTCGAACGATGGTGTTTTGTATGTCTTCACAGTATCATTTCTGCCACTTCAGCTATATTTCTTGGAAAGCTTCAGTTCTTACCCTGATAGGTGTCACCTCATCAGGTAGGTTCCACTTGAGATTGTAGGCGGTTTTCTGTCTGCAGCAGAATCGAGTGGGTGCTAAAGTGAGTGGCGATTCTTTTGGATCGGCGTTGCGAAAAGCAAAGAAGAAAACCGAGGAAGATGGAACAAGTGCTTACATAACGCATTCGTCCTTTCCGTTCAATGACGGGCTCGATGACAGCGTCCTCATGCGTCATCACGAGCAAAAGTTCGTTATTTCCAGAGTTCAGTGCTGTATATGCATTGATGACACCTTTTACCTAATAATCGCACAAGGTTGCAGATTTCATCGAAACCTAAAGTTCAATGATTTGATGACTGCAACAGTTGTTCGTTCTTTAGAACCTTTAAAATCTCTTCTCCAGATGAAAGGATATCCAGTTTCGATCTTAAGAGCATTGCGCGACGATTTTGTTCACAAGCTGAGCAGTAGCCAGAGGTCGCATACTCAAATGGCATGCAGAGCCTTCTAGTTCACCGCTGCATTGTTTCACAAGATTTATGTAGTTGACACGGTCTTATTAACTGCCTTATTTTTATTTTTAAGGTGGCAGTGATCATTGGCCGTAGACATTTGGATGTACCAGTCATGATGACATGAAGATGTTTTAGCTGCGGCAATAGGATGATATTAGTTGAAAATTTAGACGTTCAATCTTTTTATGCAATCCCGTTTGTCTCTGAACTGTTCCAAAAGGATAGGGGACCTCCGAAATTTTCCCAAACATTAAATCTAGCTTCACTTTATCATCCTCACTGCTCTGTGCCCATTTATCACTCGTCCTGTGCGGAAGCAGGTGGAAACTGACTGGATCCTTCTAATGTTATAAGTTCTCAGTTTTGCAGTTCAGAAAACGACAGCGGTATTGATTCACTTCGCCAACATGTTTCTCCATACAACAACGTCGGAACGCACAATCATTTCGACGGCTTTGCAAATGGCGACCGAGCGGCGGGTCCTTCACAGAGACGATTTAAACAGGTTCTTATTTAACGATTTTTTTAATATGCAGTTTGAAGTTATCCTCCGTTTCTATACACTTGCACATGTTCAATTCTAACTTCCCGTTTTCTCCGTACTCTTTGTTTTTCTTCATCTTATGTCTGATTTTGTCCGCATTTCTAATCCGAGCATATGTTGCGAACGTTCTGTAAGAATTGGGATTTTCAGTTGAAAGAGAAGGAGCGCCGAAAGTCACTGGGCACACTCTCAGATTGGTCAGTTGAAGATCAGCAGATGTTCGCAAATCCTGATGAATTTTGGTGTTCATCTGGTTCAAACAGTCCATCTGGTGGGATAGGTGTAGCGCACAGTGCGGCAAAATCAACTGCGACTGGGCATCGCGAATTGGATCTCTGTCTGAAGCATCATCTGGTGAGATGCTGCAATGCCGTTAAGGTGTGTGAAATTTTGGCTGTGCTCTCGCCACACAGGTTCCGTTTTTGTAGTTATTGAGGAAATTGGAAGTAAAGATTTCTCACCTGCCGCTCTGCAGTGAAGAATTTCCTCTCTGAGAGGCGCCGCCATTTGCCTCTAGTGCTGCGAATAGAGAAGAATATTCAGGTTTATTTTGTCGTAGTGCCTTGGTTCTTTTTCAATGGTCAGCACAAATTGTATCCGGCGATACAGCTCCATTGTTGAAGATGCTTCAAGAACGCATTGCTTACTCTCGTGAGAAAATATGAGGGGTGAAATGCTTCTGTGTTTTGTTTTATTTTTGGCAATGATTTCGTACTTTTTATGGAGTAATGTGCTATATTGAATGCTTACTTTGGGTGTTAAGCTTTCTAGGGAAAGCTTAACACCTTTTGTTTTAATTCACTGAAATTTACGCCTTTATAGGTGCTGTCTACCTTATATGGTCCCCTCGAATATCGACAGCATGAGATGCTCAGCCGTTTGGAGCATGAGGCAGTTAACGTGGACGATTTGTTAAGGCTCACCACCTGTTTACCTTCGCTCCCAAATATCAGCAGTGGTGCATTTTGTTTTTTCATATATGCACTGGTTACCTATTATGATTATTATACATCGCAGAGTCGGCACACTAGTATTATGGGTGAAAGAAAAGGTTCACAGATGTATGTGTTAGATTAATTGCTTATCCTGCAGCTGTTTGAGCCCTGCAGATCATTTTCACCTTCATCGTTGTCTTTCCGTTCCGACTGCATTAGGTGCCGTTTAGGCGAGTTTATTACCCCAGGTACTGCCAGTTTGAGATGAAGTTATGAGAGGCCGTAGATTCCAGGATTGTTGTGAATTCTTATTTGAAGTTTCGTTATCCTCTTAATGATGCTGGAGTTTCAGTGCTGGCTGATCTGGGTGCTGATTCTGAAGTTCAAGAAGTGTGGTTATCGGCAGTATTCCCTTTGAATGTCTCGATGATTGTGCCTATGGAGACGATAAGACGACAAATTCGTTCGCATTTTGGTCGGATTGTTGAGCGACGATATCCGGATCTTGTTAATAACGGTTCATGTTCTGCCATTATCCATCGTTTATGCTCTCGCTCAGAATACATTTTGAGGCACTCTTCTGTCATTCTAATTTAGGATGTTTTTTGCTCTTTCCTGGTTTTATGTCAGTGATCGCGGTCGACTCCATCTGAACCACCTACCCATTTTCGACCTAATCGGAGATGCTGGAATCTAAAGCGGGGGAGGGGGAGGGGATGAACATAGAGAAGAGGAAATGAGATAATCGATAAGGGCATATAGCTATTACCTAGCTGAGCAAGTCCGGCTGAACATTCTGTGGGGTGGTTGTGTTTCTGTTACACATCACTGAACAGGATCACACGACGACTTGAACTTTCTTTCAGTTTTTTAATGCTTAGGTGAGCAGCGCTGGTATTAATGTGCAGGTCGAGATACTTTTGCGGTGAGGTAGCTGGATCGTATCCCTTGAAAGGAGGAGACGCGAAAAGGGCCATAGTTGAGTCGAAATAGAGTAAAGTAATGTTGTATTTGTTCATCTTTAGATGGCTAAGACACCGTGAAAACACTCGATGTATGGAGACATATATATATTAGGTCGTTGGAATGCGAAAGCAGTTCAGTAAGAAGGCACTTTGAAGTTTTGGAAATGATTTTGGATATCAAACGGAGACTTTATTCATCAGTTCGATTGTTTCAGTGATCGATACAATAATGTCGCTGTTGAATGATAAAGCTGAATGGGAGCCGGAATTGATAAGCGTTTTCCAATTTGTAACGCTCTTTCGAGGAAAACACATCATCCCTTTCGTTGAAAATCTCGCCCACGAAGGTGCGCTTTTTGTTCTATTTCTTCTTCATAATTGTAGCGCTGTCTTGTTTATTTCATTAACCTTCAAAATGTGTCATTTACAAGGGGCAGATTATCTGCAGTGTTTGCGATAATCGTCGTCATTTGTTTGGCTGCTGTTTTAGGAGATATGTTCAGTTTTACATAGTTGAAGTGGCTTTCACATGTCAAGTTACCTCAGCAACTTACTTGGTTCACTAACTTCTTGCCGAATAAGTAAAGAACAAGCAGTGTGCAGCTTGTCACTGCAATGTTCAAGTTTCATGACTTACCACCTCAGTTTGCGTTTAAACGCTTAATAACTTTCCGGTAGTTTTATCGTCTTGTTTTAAAATTGTTGTTGGCATATGCGAAATTATGATTTCAGCATGGATAACGTCTAGTCTAAGTTCACGACAAGTAACAAGTGTGAAAGAGGTGATGGACCGTCTCTCACAAGTGCCTGTTGTGCCTCCTCTTGAAAGTCTTCGACACGTCTCGCTGGTGCTCGTGTGTCCTGACCGACAGTTGCAGAACATCATAGGTTCGTTCCTACTTTTTGTTGTTATGGAGTGGTGTTTAAAATGGGATGACACTGCTCATAATTCATTACACCTCCCTGCATGAATCAGCGGGGGTGAAAGTTTTCTGAAATGGATTTCTTTGTACCTATGAAGATATCTCCTTGATGGGCTGCAGCCTTCAAGGTTCTAATCTGAACACCATTTTCAAGAGAGAGAGAAAATCAGTTGTGTTCATCATCCCGTCGAGAGAAATTCTGAGCATTTCCGCACTCTCGCCAGTTATTCTAAATCGGGAAGCGATTTAGAGGGGACATTTTCTGCAGTTTGTTAGAATTTTGTAAGCAGAACAACGCTACCAGGTGGGTGATATGAGCAGTGGCACCACATTTCCACCGACCCATAAGGGAATGGTTTTCGCTGTTGTAGCATTTGATTGCACGAAATTCGCATCGATAGAAGCAGGTGGATTATAGGTTTCGTGGTAAGAGCACTTAAGTTACGAAGTAATTAGTGGGTTGTTACGTAACCGTGAGAGAGTTTAAGCTGATTGCGCGGTTAAAGTTAGAGGGGTCTGATACATTAACACTGACATTTCAATTCCCCGGTCGATCGCTTTTACTCCCTTCATCTGTTTTACACTTCAGAGAAGCGTGAGGTGATTTGTGGGGTGCATTTTAGCAGGCTTCTCAAAACCAAAATATTCAATTTGCTTTCTGGTCAGGTTATCGGATTGTTTATGGGAGAATAATCGTTTAAAAAGTAGCATTCATTTTGCGCCCACGAGACTATTTGCAGTGAATTACATATTCTTACATAGTCAGATCATTTGATGAATTTCCCACTGATGCATTTTTAGAGGGAAAACAAAAACCTCACGAGATGCACGTTTTATATTTAACTTTCAAATGAAGCTTTCCCAATTGTACACCCGCTACCTAATAATTTAAATGTAGGCTGAGGGTGGACTGCATTTCGACGTCTTATCGCAAATTTGCCGGAAATTCAATTCCCTCAGTGAAGAATGTTTATGCTTTCTTGCATTCTTGACATGATTTTTGTTATTTTCAGAGCGATATTTGATAGTGGCACGAGGTCAACTTCGTGATGATCTAATAACATGTTATGTTTGCCTATTGGAGCATGAAAACGATCACAGTCGCAAAGGTGCTTGTCGTGCACTTGGCGTTCTCAATGCAAGTGTTTACTTTTTGTTTTCTCGTTTCCACCCTGTCGTACCTGCACTCTAAGTAGAGGTCCCAAGGGCTGTAACTTTTATAGTTGTGCCATGTAAAGCGATTCATGAGAGGTTGATTTTAGAAGTTAAAAGGCTTATTTGGATTTCCAGGATTTTCATGTAGAGGTTTCCAAAACAGATTTTCCATGTATGAAATTTAGCGGCAGTGAATTTTAGAGTTTATCGTAATAGGTAAGGTTAAACAAAGTGAGCAAGTTTGCTGCTGTTAAAAAGTTGTGCAGAGGTCACCTGTTGGGTCGCTTATTCATTTAATAGGAGCGAAATTGCAGATTTATAATTTGAGTTGCTTTACTAGACGTTGTTGACGGTTGTGCTCTCGACATACTTGGTCTGATCACTTGTGGAGAGTTCATCTCACTCTAAGTTATTATGATGGTCGGATGGCGGTTGGTGATTATGAACGTGTACGGTCCCATATTTTTTCCCTCTTTCGATAACCGATTCCGAAAGGTTTTCAACAGCATCACCTCCACTGCCCCTCATCAAAACATCGTTCGTGACGTCCCTTCCCCTAGAGAAGCCGTCTTTGTGAGAATAAAAGTCGGAAAATGAGGGACTTCCAAATTCGATTTTCTTTCAGTTGTATCGCTTTAGTGCGGTCACTTTTCATTATTTTTTCTTACAGCTGTAGTTAAACTTAATTCGACAAGATTGTAGTACGTTAGAAGTCATCATGCCATGATCCTTCTCGAGAGATGTGACGTTGAAACAGCACGCGTTTCAGTCGGCAAGATCGTTGCGTGCACTGGCCTTTTTAGCGACCAACGATCCAATAGCGTCAGTGAGGGAAGAGGCATGCGACACTCTCAGAAGAATGGGACACGACGTCGAAGAGTTGGCCAATTTTGAAACCACCAAAATCTGAGCATGCGTTGACGTCCGTTGCTCTCCAGACAACCCTCAAAGTGCTACATGACTGACATCCGTTACTGCGGACATTTTCACTTGCAATGGCTTCTCTCAGAGAGATCGTGATGCTTTCCCTTATAATTGATTTTGCTCCAAATAGTGCGCGGAATCCGATCAAGAGTAGTGTTTGCCACCATGAAGGAAAGGGTTGAGGGTAACCTTTATCCATGGTTGCCTGTTGTGAGGTGAAAAGATAATAGAGACATTTCTTCGGGGTTTACTGATAAATGAAGGAAGGCTGGTAGGTCAGTGGTTTCCGACGATGCCCTCAATTGATGCCTTCTGCACATCTTGTGGCAATCAGTGTCTTGTAAGCTACTGTACTGTTTGGTGCTTCCTATTTATCTGATTTACTTCGCATTCGATCATAGAGTGCGTGATATTATTCGATACCTACTTGCACTCATGTTTTGTTGTCTTTAATCGATCGCAGCATATCGTTCATTGCTTTTACTCTCTGTCGCAACAAGGAGGTCTGCTAAATCATGTAGTGTTTTATACAGGAAGGTGCATACAGCTAGTGATATGAATGTGGAAAGCTGAATTCTCAAAGGAGGATCGTCGGCCAGGATGCTCGTGGAACAGAAATTACCGCACACGTTGAGAAACAGCAGTTGATCCATGTACATATAACAATGCGAACTCAATTACTTCAAAGTAGCTGTGACTGCAGATTGGCAAGAGTTGACGTACTGCTGTAGTTTCTGCATGCACTTGTTAGTGAACTGCTAACTGCTGGTAAATGACAGTCCTCTGCTGCGTCCTGCTTTAGAGTCTGTATTTGATGTTTCCTCGAAGTTGTTGTCTGTTTTCTCCCCACATCGTAGATATGTTCATAATTTAGTTTATCAAAAAGTATGCAGAGTTGATATGATGACTATGAAGAACTCGCATTCTACAGATTACTGCTTTATCCAGGCTAGTTTCACTTCCCCCTATGTTCCGTGTTGTATCCGCATATTATTTTTGGTTCGGGTACGCTGTCGAACAGAGTTGATGCGATCGCCCATTGCCCGTCAAAGCTGAAGATGGTTCATGAGCAGGAACGTTGACCCGGCGGTCAAGGCAAAAGAGGGATTTTCAATACAAAGAGAACAATTATTGATAAGGTTCGCCTTTTCCCATAGCATGGCTGAAATTCAATGTCATTCTGCTCATCGAACTCGTCATCTGTGCTACACTTTGAATATGTCCCTTTTTCACTGGTAAGGCTGCGTTTACATCCATTGTTTATGCAGAGCTCGTGCAAGCGAAGTGGACTTTATTTTCACCCGTTGTACAGAAACAGTACATTCCATTCGTTTCGGCGGTGTCTGGATGTATATATGCATATCAAGAAATCCAGTGTGCCATCCATCCTTTACGAAGGCAAAGGAGGAAATGGGGAAGGGCGGTGGTATTCGGAGCTCAGTACTGATAATCAGAATGGTGTTCCCGCATGGTTCAGGCCAATTTGCGATGAGGGAACATGAATGCTTAAAGGTTCATGCCATCCCATTCGAAAGATTGCCATCTTTATTTGTAACACTGCATGCATGCAGCAACAACAAATATAGGCGGTTATGTTCCCTTCTTGGCCATCTCACGGAAACTGGATCTTAAGCGCAGGATACCAACATCCTTCGGTGCAAACGCAGACTGAGACTCAGTAAATTAAAAATTCTGAGGCTCCACGACGTTCCGTCCACTTGAGAACCTAAACCAGTTTACCGTAACGCGAAATTCTCCAACTAAAACAATAAGAGATTCCACTTCTTTGAGAGGCAACAACTTCCGAAATTTGGAAATACATTTTAATTTAATTAAGGAGGGGGCACGGCAAAACTTCTGGGTTCTGCATTTAGACGCGTATGCAAATCTCTTCGCACCCCCAATTAGGCCAACGAAGGGAGGGAGTGGACCGAATTTTAATTTCAGAAGGCTATTCGCAATCATATTAGAAACGATAGTGCAAAGAACTGAAAGTTGCAGCCATTTTGGATCAACTGCGAAGGCAGAACTTATTTAAGCACAAACAATGCAACCGCAGCAGCTAGTCCCTCAATTTTTAATTTTGCTGGCGAAAAGCCACTCATAGCACTTCGCTAATCGTTGGTTGAGTACAGCAACTGCAACTTCAACAGAATGAGTTGCAACTACTCAAAGAAAACAGCGATTCGATAGTAAAATCTAGAAATTGGGGATCACAGGTAACGAAAGAGAAAACTGAAAAGGTGGGAATAGAAAGGAGGCTGAAGTAACGCTTATCTTCACTTCATTCTCGTCCTTTTCCATGATTCCAGGAAACGATATGCAGTGTTTCCATACTCGTCCAACACTTTATTGGGCAGAAGCAATCAGAAAACATTCAAACATTAGATTAGAGTAACTCAAGTTGCAACAACTTTTCTAATTCCATCACCGCCGTCTTCGTATCGGTCTCGTAAACCTTAAACCACATCCATCAAAGTCAACCAGCTGTGCCCCAGGACAATCGTCGGATTTGCATACAAGCTATTAGAATACAACGACTGTTTCTAACAAATTTTAACTACTGATGTAATAATACCGTTGAAAGTACTAAGAGCAGTTTCAAGGGATCACCGATGTTGCAAACAAATAGCGGAATTTTCTGTAGGTGATGATACCACAGTATATGCACTTCTGCATCCCACCTGCCAAACCTACCACCTTTGTTGCTTGTAAAGAAATAAAGTCTATGTGAAGAAAGAATGAAGAGAGGAAGCCAAGAAGGGGTTCCTCGAGGTTTCTTCCCTCTATGTTGAACGAAGAAAAATATGTGGCGTTCGCTTCTTTCCTGTGTAATTCAACGAAATTTTGAGAACGATATGAGCATTTTCTGCACTTTTCATCTGCACTGTGCAAAGAGTGCTTTTTCCCTTGAATTATACAGTGTGACCACAATCATCCCTTCAAATTTAGTTTCAACTTCTCAGCCCAAAATCCGACGATACAATAATCAAAAAAAGTACAAATGGCATATGCATATGACACCCTCTCTTATAAGGCGAGGTAGAAAACAAAGCTCATATGCGCCTCGTACTCGCCGCCGACACGTTTTATTACTTGCTGTCCGTACATAATAAATTCGCCCACTGCTTCAGTCGATACATCTTGTTGAATGCAAGTGTAAATTTAATGTTAGCTTCCACCGTGCCCCCCACCCTCCTAAACGATGGTCCACTTCTAGCACTGTCTTATATTTCACCAGCAGAATAAGAAAACTCATAGAGTTATGCTTACAACATTCTGTTTCAACCATAACTTGGCAGTAGATGAGAATCTTAAAATGATGTGCCCATATCCCCCCTCTATTTCCCACTTCAGATGAAAGTTAAAAGGGTGTGATATGCATGTGACATATTAAAAAATTTCTTTTAACGACATCCAGAAAGCTGCTGTGGCGTAAACAAAGAAGTGGATGGCTTACCCGTATTGCGGTCATACCAACTTTCTTCGCACCTTCGCAGTTCTCCGCGAAATCGTCAATAAAAATACATTCTTGTGGATCAACACCCAACTTTCTGGCCGCTAACTGAAAATCTCAAACGGCTGTTCAGAAAGCAAGGTGAACCTAGAGGTAATAGAAGCGCTTCGTGGTGGCCGACTTCATGTTACTTTTTTCATATATGGAAAACTTCCAATTTGCCACGAATGTGGTGATTATATGATTCAGAAGACGGGAACAAACGCAGATTAATCGTTATGGTGTTTTTACAAGATTTCTTTTGGCGTTTTTAAAAACTAAGCGCAGAAGTTAAAGAGTGCGTTGACTTTTACCAACCCATACATAAGCCTCAAAAGTCACGCCTTTGCTGTCAAGAATAATTATATCTTTGCGAAATTTCGTGAACGTTACCAAAAAGATCTCTGTATCTGGTTTGCGACATCCATCTCGGCAAGATATCACACTCTCATCGAATTTCGCGATAACGCTCGCCGGAATGAAGACGTCTTTTCGTCTGTCGTCGCGAAACATTTGATTGGTAAGGAGACATGTACGAATACCAGCTGAACGGATTTTGGGCACTGCGAGTGCAAAGTTCTCGTCCTTAAATATTTATTATCGATGAGCTATGTTGTTCTGTCGACTCCTTCAGTGCAATATCGGGAATACCCTGCAGACAAAAAGACAAGCGCAAATCAGATTTTGAGAATGCAGATTTATAAAATGAAAAAGAAGCCAGTGATTCTCGAAACCTACTTCAATATGTAAACGGGCTGCAAAACGTCGCATTCCGTTTTCCAAATCACAGTCGAAGTGCTCTATAAAATTTCATCGTTCTTTCTGAATTCATAAATGCCCTACCCCTCTGACGCTGCAATTTGCCGCTGATTTGGTACGCAGATTAAGCTGGAATAACCACGGCACGCTTAACCTTTAAACTTTTACGAGAGCGCCGAAAAACATGCACCTATCAAAAGACAAAGGGCTCTAACATGTAACAACTGCAAAGCGCTACGATCACGTCAGATGACAATACAGAACAAAAGCTCTGTGCGATATTTCTTTCCAAGTTATTGTCCCGTAGTTGCCAATTTCTCAATATTTCAGCGTTCCCGAGAGAGCAGGAATGCTCTTCGAGGACCTGCGCACCCTGATCTTCTCATGTTTAAAATGGAATCTTCCGAAATTGACAACACTTTACGTGGTTGGCTGAGCCTACCATAGGTAACGGTGTTAAAAAAACATCATAAATACCTCAGTGAGATTATCGAAGATCGACAGGATATCACTAGTGGTCATTGCATTTGTTACTTCCTTCCTCAAAGTTGGCTGAAAAATACTGCAATTTTGACGTTGCTGGAAGATGCGGAATACGTGGCTTTCAAAGCAGGGAAATTAAGCTGAATCGGTTCTTGAGGTGGACAGGTCGAACTACACAACGCGACATTTATAGCTAAAGCGTAAGTGACTTGCACAATTTTTTGCACTCTACGGTCGACTCAATTTACAATTATCTTTAAAAAAGTTCTCATCATGCTCGGGATTTTTATACAGCTCGCTGGGTAACATATCACTTTCAGCTGCGTTCAGCTGATACTCTCAAATTTTTTCAGCTCCAACGAGATAGAACTGCTTCACCAACCTCTCACATTTTGCGTAACATTTCATGGATTGCACAACTTTGAGTCTGAGCTAAATGCTAATGAGCAGTGAAGAGTCAAACGTTCGTATACATTTGAGTCGAGCATTCGCTGAAAAATATTATTCGCATCTTTGATATCCATTTTGCCTAACTCGAGATCCGCCCATATGTCCCATACAGAGTCGAGCTTTCGCGCTGAAACCGAATTCTCGTCCTTGCAAGAAAATGAAATGTTGATACCTTCAAAAAGTGAGTCATTTCAGTCATACGACTGTATGAAACTGTCGAGAAAGTGACCACTTGAGTGAATGGAAATCGTACAGCAACAATGTATCAATTTTCGCCAATAGTGTGCTCGGACACCTTACCTATGCGGTTTTGTTAGTAAAGGACTTTTGCCTGAATTTGATCCACGTTAGTACTTAAAAGAATATACCTTGCTTCATAAATTCACCAAGATAAGGCACTTGGGCATACGACATCATAACTCCAGTCGAGTCGAACAACACCGCTTTGTAGACCATTGCGCTGCGCTGAAATGGGACTAGAATTCAATAGTGAAGTCTGTTACTCCTCAACGTCAATGTTTAGGCGAATCGAAATTTTCCATACAGCATCGAGCCTATGGAAATGGTGAGATAAGCGTTTAGTGACTGCAAAATAACCTCGTGTTTCATCGGAGTTTCCTCAGAGGTAATAAAAACATGCGGGAATAAAATGAAACCCTTCAGCACAGAAAAGAAAGTCAAAAAATGCACGCACACGAGCTTATCACCTCTCGGCTGCTTATCTCCAGCATAACGAATGCAAAAAAAGTTTTCTGTGTGACGCTAGCTGAATACACACACTGCACCGAAAAACCTACGCACGATTGCACCAGTCAATGAATAAAGCACTGCGAAACCGCTATATTTCAAAAAGGATTCACTCAAAGATTAAAATGCTGGCACATTTCGAGCATGGCATGTCCACCATCAAATTTTGCAGTTACCCTGTGTTGAATAATCCTCTCAGGATTTGCTATCAAAACCCTCCGTCCTAGTATTCGTTGCATCCACCGTTGAACAAACTTGTAACCTGTAACCAAAGAGGGGAGGGGGTGGCAAATGCAGCGGAAGATAATATGCACAGCGATTCTGGACTCGAGCAATGGTGCTAATGCAAGCGGCAAGATGAGGTCCGGTCGTGGTCAAAGAAAAATTTGGTTTCGATTTCGCGAGGAAAGAAAATAGGAAGGACATAATCCCGTTGCTTCACCGTTCGCAAAAGATGTCCCACACTCCAGGCACAAATACATCCCAGCAATACCCCAGAGGTGTCTCACTGGTCAAGCACAGCAATCCTACAACATCGCAACAACGAGTGAGCACAGTCGGATCAAGCACACGAACTCCACGCCTCTCTCAGCCTGAATGTTTGCGCCGTGACGTAGGTTCCAACGAAACCGTCAAGTGGAACCTGCGTCATATCTTGAACACACTGCTCGCGCAAACACTTCACCTCGAAATAATGAGCTTAAAACGCCAATAAAATGAATAAGGAAACGCAGGTGTTCCTCATATGTACATAAACAATAAGCGAACGCTAACGATGCTTTTCATGACAAAACCCGACGCTCCCACTAATCTCTTGCATGACCAAGTCTTTATGCTGAAAGGCGCAGCCAACCTCCTCAACAAACTAAACAAATTGGAAATCTGAATCGGAACATTAACGGAACCGCATGGGGCCTCCACACGTCTGGGAACCCTATCCAAAACACACGACTTGAATTGCTTTTGTCAGCAGAAGAAGCAGAGGGACATGTGCAACGGAAGGCGTGGCTACGCGGTCGTTTTCTGCAGCAAACTGCATCGACAAAATTGTTCCTTGAATATCCAATTCGCTTCAAAGTTATAATAACTCGCGGCGTGTTGGCATAAAATAAGGCAGTATGTGGGAAATCAAAATCAGCAGTGCACTTATTCGAACTGAAATAACTAAACAGTCTAAACAGTTTGCAGTGATGTTGTACGTCTGTGAAGCGTGAGGAACTGCGGTGGAGCCCTTATAGGACATCACTTTTCGAGCTGAACATATCCAAAAAATAAACCTCTGTGAACAGTTGGAAGTATCAGAACCAGGCGCAGCGCCGTGAGGTCATCTAAGCGCAGCGATATTTTCTAATTGCAACTTATGCATTGCCTGCGTTGCGATACGGGCGTGATGCTTTAGGCAATCTATTGCCGTTCAATTCTGGAGCACGGAAGATGCATTTGGCAGCCTCGGTCGAACTCAGACGCTTAAATTACGCAAAATTTACTCGTCGAGTTTTTTAGAAGAGAATTTTTGTACCCTGTACCAATTTAGTGTAATTTTGAGTACTTCACTGGACCACTGTAAACTCTGCACATCCTTCATGACTGATCACTTGAAGTTAGTCAGTCACAAACTTCGAAATGTTGCAACTAATTGTGGCATTTCATGATACTGCCATTTTGGAGGATGCCCCTCATGCATGTCTTTCTTTTGCTTTCGAGCATTCGAAGTGTACTAAGTTACCTGCAGCCTACTCATGGGTATTGACGGTTTGACGGTTGGTTGAATTTTCTTATACAGTGGGTCTCTCGAACACTGGCAGTGTCTGGAGGATTTATTGAGAGAATGCGTTTATCCTTAGCAGTAATGACCGCGCTTTTATCGTCTCAGTCATTGTTACGGTTATGCTTGCATATTCTTCGGTTATTTAGAGGTCGTCTGATTTCGAGTCGATGTAAATTCTTCGAAAAACTTAGTTGAAAAATGTGAAGGTGATCAACGTGGAAAGCAACATTCTCCCTTCGCAAACTCCTATTGTCGCAGTTTTTTTGCTGGAGATATGGATATTGATTCTGATCATGTTCCTTCAGTCAGGGAGGAAAGCTCTGAGAAGTGCAAGTGCTGCAGCTATACGACTGAGATCATCAGTACGTTTTAGAGCTTACAAATGATTAATGTGTTATATTAGAGAGAAACACGAATAATGGCAGCTGAATGTCCGCGATGACTCAGTACTGCAGCATTCGCCCGACAGGAGAGAAGCCACCACTTGGTACGCACATATCGCGATCGGGGAGATTCTTATGTTCGCATATACCGTCATGACATGCCTGCGTCGTTGCATAACAAAAAACTCCTATTCGCCTCTGTTGCGTCTGCTAAATCAGTAGCCGATGCACCTGCACCGATAATCTAACAAAAATAGGAGGAAATAGGTCTCTAAAAAAGAGGCAAAATAAAGGAAACGGGACGGAACCAAATGTGTCTAGCGGAAGCGAAGGCGGAATTGCAGAGGGTTATATGAAGTGCCCAACCTCAATCCCATCACTGGTGTGCTCGTAGAAGACCATAGGTTGGTCTGACTTCCTATTCGACGGCTCCCTCGCCACCTTGTTTCTGAATCCTCAGCCTACTATGCCCGCTGTCCTTTTATTTTGCTGCGCCGTCTATACTTCTAAGCTGTCTTCATGGCACGATCAAAACATCGGCTGGGCGTAATCGCTGACGAATCAAAATTTGTTCAGACGAAGACTCATTTCTCGTTCAGTGCATTGTGTGTGTGATAAGCATTTCGTCGCTCATCAAATCCACTCACCAGTCCAGTGATATATGGGTGTCATATGGTTTTTTAATGCCGAACTGTGGATCGTTGCGCATTCCATAGTAACGCTTTCTTTAGTCAGTTGTTGTTGAGAATGAGACTTTCAGAATTATTTTCCAAAGCAGTCCTACATTTGAAAGTTTTTCACTTGCTGCAGTAATGGAAGAGACAGCTAACTTATGAAATTCGCCTTTCTCTATCTCGTTACATTTGCCCGCTTTTCAACGTTTCCGTGCTAGCAGATAGAACCAATGAATATTTGAAGTGGCCGCAAAATTGTGGTCAGTGACTAGTGAACAGTCTGTTTGTTACACCATCCGTTCCTGAGCATTTATCGGTCTCCAGTCTGCTTGCCAGTTTGAAGTTTTATTCATCACTTACTTACTTTCACTTCACTTAGCAGGTGAATCGTATCGTATTTTGACAATAGTTGCACTGCGTTCGGTACAACATTAGCTGCAGCGTAATTACTGACCAACAGTTTGACAATTACCCACTCGGTGCCACTCGTTGTGCTTCCCTTCGCCATCCACCTATTCCTCAATATCGATAACATGAGAGGTAATCGCAAACAACTACACAAAATTCGCATTCCGCTTGGAAAAGCCGAAAGGCTTACTGCACACACAATCACATCACCTCTGCAACGATGAGGATGGAAATTCATCTACTCCTGACGTATTGCATCTAACGGTTTCTAAGAAGGCATCATTGCTTTTTTGGGCATACATAAAGAAATGTGATTGTGAACCAATTCAGCACTCAGATAACTCTCGTCGCAAAGGGCCACAAGAGAAGGCACACAAAATATCGATGGAAGGAACTACTTGGAATATTTTCATTTTAGCAGTTCCGAAATTCGTATACGAAAGCAGTGACATATTTACTGCGCACAAAAATGAAAACAGTTCGCAATACAACACGTCTCCCACGTATACGAAGAAGCACAAGTGAGAATATCTTGCAGACTTATTTTTGGTTTAAAAGTGTTTCAGAGATGAGGCGAAACAGAACAGGAGAGGATGAGGAGGAACGGTGGGAAAGAAAATTCTACCAGTCTACTCTATTCATCTTCTCAGCTAATTTCCACCACTCTTGAAAATGACGTTCTCTCCTCTTCCCGTACTTTTTTATTCCCACAGAGGCCGTGCTGATGAGCATTTAATGAACCATGGCTCACCCCATCCGCACGCAAAGCACTGCATCTGCTAAATATAACACATTGCACAGATTGTTCTTTTTGTTACAACATTGCAAATTTTTAGGAATATACCGCTCCAGTATGGCATCACCCAAAACGTTCTTATATATTTTGAACTTTATACGTAAGGGAAACAACAAGAACCTAGCTTCTTGAAGCTTCCATTGTACCTCAACAGCGACGCGAATTGGTTGCGTATCGTCGAATCTGGGACCTTTCTATACACGCTTCTCTTGTCTCTGTGCTGTTTTCGTGTTTGCTTGAGCGAGTGGCACATCACGGAAGCGACACCATGTGGTGATATTTGCACGACATGGTTCCGTCAGCCACAGATACCATTCTTGTTCATTGACATCTCGATACTTACCATAGGTATAATATTTTTGACACAATCGATTGTTTCGGGGTGTCTTCACGAGAACCTGAAACTCCTTCGTTTACTGATTAAGAAACTACCTTGGAAGATATCGCGGTCAATGGTTTTATTCCATGAACGTGTTCACAATTTGAGACTTTGCTTTTTTCGCAGAATTTTTTAACAAAAGATTACAGCTGTAAATATCCATCTATTTGCTGTCAAAGCTTCTTGATTGGGTTAAGTTCGACAAGAATGCTTCGTTGCACCAACCTGTAGTGCGACCCAAGCTTAAAATCCAAGTGAGAAGTGTTTTTGAGGCACGATACCTTAAATGCAGTTTTCGCAGTTTCTTCAGTTATTTCGAGTTTCAATCCGGCAAAATTCAAACTTAAATTCTGAATAGGGGAAACGGTTACTTCTCCGATATCTGAACTTTGCAACTAGTGCTGGCGATCGTTAAAATTCCAGTCTGTCGTTCATCAATAAGAAAGATACAATTACGTAACATATGAACTGGAGGAAGTGCAATGAGTAAACACTGAACGAAATGTAACATCCCCTCATTCCATACTGAAATAATGAAAACGATAGACAGCCACATAACAATGAAAAAGTCCAGCTGACGTCCAAGGAGCAAGGAAGGATTGTTACACCTGAGGGCAAGCTGGTCGAGGAACTGTAATCAGAAAAAAGCTCTCACTCGATCCGCTCTCCAGAGTTTGCAAGTCTAAACCCACATGCACCACTTAACAACAGAGTACAAAACCCTGAATATTACTCAAAAAGTTCTCAGCATTATAGTGAACAGCACTGAGGAATAGTTTTCTTGAAAGTGTGCATGCTGGCGAGCGGGACAGACAATACCGCTCTTCGATATCCTTTGCCACACTGTTCTGTTACACGTCATCAGAACGAAATGATCTAAGAACGATTAGGTCCACCGGGATTTTGAAGCTATGACTTTACAGGGCCACTAAGTTAACACCGTTCTCACTAGCCCTTTCCCTCAACTTATACTTTCACCCTAGCAATCTGCCCAACTGGTGAGAAGCAAGTTTCAGCTGAAAATGCTGAAGCACAAGATTTTTCAACCAGGTTAAAGATTACGTCTGTGTATGGTCATAAATCACACCTGCTGCAAAATTTTCCTCCTTCGAAGGACACTTTGGCGGTTGGGTACTCACAATGAATATTAAGCAATGTGTTCAAGACTTCACCGGATTCCAAAAAACAATATATTGATACACGGAAAGTAGCTTAAGGAAATGTAATACACGAAAACAATTATTACACGGAATTCTAGTATGAAGTAATGCACTGGCACAGTAACATAAGTTGTAGGCCGACTTCCTCTCCTCGCAACACCGCACATTTCTGATGGATGCAATTTAAAGTTTATGGGCGCAATACTAAAGCGCTTACTGACAGGTCGGCGTCAGGTTCGCATCCGATCGGACACGAGAGTCTCGTCGTTGAATTACTAGCCAATGTGTTCCAGCTGTTTTGAGGCATCGGCTCGCGCCGGCATTTATACTTTGTTGGATCACGATATGTCTTCGCATTAGGTGCCATCAAAATGCAGTCATCCTTTAGCTCGTGTGACGTACAATCAATTGTGCGCTCCTCTGTAAATCTGACGCAGATTATCTTATCCAACTACATCAAGCTTCAAAAAAATCTTCACCAGCAAAATGTCCGCTCCGCCGCAAATTTAATGGAATGGAAGGTGGAGATGTTGGCCTAAGGTAATTTGATTTGAACCGCTGTAAGAAAACGGCGCGAACAAGGGAACTAATTTACTCGCAATAACACTGCCTTATCCATCGTTCAAGTAAGCTATCCATTCATTAGTACTAGAAATGTGCACATTATTCTACACGCACAGTTCTTTCGAATGGAAACCAATCGCACTACGTGGTCAACATCTCACAAGAGCTATCGCTTTGCTGAAGAGGAAAGACTGCTTCAAGTTATACGATACTTGCTAAAGAGTCCTCACATTGTTATTAATGGATTAAATCAAACATGAGCTCTTTGGAAAGCATCACTTAAATCACCCGACAGCCAAATTTTTTCCACGCTTCGTAGAAAGCGTCCTCCTTGAAGTAACAGCTCAGTTAGCTGGTGGTCTAAGCCCAAAAACATTGCATAGGAGACTGAAACAGGCGCTTTCATATCGACATCATCCACACATTCTCCGTACTTCACAATCAGTGAGAAGGTGGAGGCTTTTAACCTTTGATGACCAACTACAACCGTGAATATGTGGCAATATCCACACAAATTAGAGTCAATCATTCGGATAGTCAGTCGATAAAAAATCAGTGCTAATATGAATAAAATTAATCGATACTAAAACACCGTCATACCCATATCTAAGTATCATTCGATAAAAGACTGCGTATTTATAGTGGGAGTGTGGGTACCAATCTGCCATCCTAAACGATATTGTAACATGATTTTACCTCTAAATCTAAGCAGCAGCATCTGATAGAGCTGCAGCAGCCGGAATATTTGCCATGCTTAGAAGTACACTCCGTAAACCATATTTATCGGTATTTTAGACGTTAGTTAGAGAACAGTTTGACGAATGAACATTATCTGCTTAATGCCCATCAATTAGTACATGATGCTTTTTTCTAGTGGAAAGTAGTTGCTTCATGCTATAATAACTATTGCAATATTTTCGTCATTCTACTGATCCGATGCAGTGAATGGAATTAACGCATGACAGAATATTTCCATCGGATAAGTAAAATTCATTGTGAAAGTCGTATAGACCATTTCGAAGCGCTAAATCCACGAATACTCGTCATATGCTAGTAGATGAGTGCGGCTTTATTTATTTGAAATTGGCTGACCCCATCTGGCCCATTTGAATTGATCGAAAGCTTGTCCTTCGTTTTCTCCCTGCGCGAACACACCCAACAACAGCATATAAGAAGCGATCAGCAAGTCAGTCATCGTCGATTCGTTGAAGTGACCGCTTTCCTTCTTATTCAACTATATCACCAGTCTACGCGGCCACACTTGACAGAAGAGTGCTTTGAAGACGAGAAATTGCACAACGTCTTTCGTGTTACCTACTCCAGAAATAAGAACCGATAACATGAGGAAATAAAACAAAAATCCGATTGAATTCGTTGTCGAGGCGAAACAAAGGAGTGAAGAGAGCATTACACGAATACTACGAGTAATTGATTCACTTGTGAAGCAAAGATAGAGTTGGAAACATCTCTGGTCGATTCTGAAGGTGAGGCAAGGAAAAAAGAAAGCATTGATTGATTTTACAAGTCGTAGATATTTATCACATTTTCTTTATCGCAAACAATATTGGAGGTTCGCTCTTGAAAAGAGCGTTTCGTCGTTTACAAATCCAAAGCAATCGCAACAATTGATTTTTTACATTGCAGATGCAATCCATTCGCATTTCATGTGCACTACTTCGAACATCAACATCCTTTGGAAAGGCGATACAATTGCAAAGCATAGAGTTGAGGGATTTTCTGTAAAACTAGAAAGAGAGGGAGGGCATCACACTCGTTTAGAGTGTTAACTGAAAATTCGAATATTTTGCAAGCGCTTGTGGTTATCAATTTGTCGTTAGCCGTCATACCGGCGACGATACGCTGTATTGATTTGAGACATACATCAGCGCATATTTAGGATTTAAACTGGAGAACTTCTTTTCTAGGGAACATCGATGATTTAAGAATTGAGAAGAGGAGTAGAATTACCGCAAAATTAATACTGCCGTTTATTTGAAAAAAACATTCAGAGTGAAATTTTGACAGAGTTTAAGCGATTGCTTTCTTCGCGAGATCGCAATGAAGCGATCGCTCTCTTGCCTTTTATACAAGTGGAACAAATGACCATTAAGACAGGAATGTGAAAGTGTCGCTGAAAATATATCCGTTTCCATGAACGAGTTAATCAGCATTAACATCCATCTATCGATGACCACCTCTTCTATCAACATATCCCTTCTTTCTGCCGCCGTGGCGCAGAAATCCGCAATTAACTTTTAATGGAGGCAGATTTTAAGCATATCACTTTCTGTATAACAACAAATGTTCATTGTCAAGTAGTGAATTTTCAGCCAATGAAGACTGAAAATTGAGTGGGCTGCGCTGTTGTCAGATATCATTACACACGGCACATATCACGAGCATAAAATCGCAATATGAGCACATTAGAAAGCGTAAAAGGGGGTTTTAGAGCATAGAAATGTGTGCGAATCGATCAATTTGTGGAGTGCAGTTACAATGATCAGTGCGCCGCTTAATCTTCTTGCGACGATAAGTTTCATTTGTGGGCCCTTTTTCCTTCGTCTAATTTTCTTCTGCCTTACGGATACAATTTTTCAGGGAATGAAGTTGATTTCTTTTTAGGCTGTCATCTGTCACCTCGATTTTTTTGCCAGTTTACTTGAGTGCATCTTAGTGACTTTTTCGCCTTCCTATAATATTGCAGCGAATTTAAGGGGATCATTGAAGCAAACACCTCTCCAATAATCGTGATGCGCCATTATTCACGGTTGTTCTTCTTCGCTTCAGTCCTGTCTTCATGGATCTGCGAAGTTTCATGTCTCATCTCTGCTTTACCATTGCGTTACATATGAGGGAGGAGCGTTTTAGTTATTTAATTGATTATTTTATCCTTTAGTTGGTCGTTGGATTATTTCTTCTGAAGTGGAGCTGTCCATATTTAAACGCCCTTCATTTTCCCACATTCCCTGCGAATGTATTTCTAGTTTATCTTTTAATCTCCCATTCACAACTTCATATCTCCAGCGAGTTACAGTTTTCTGTGAATAATAAATTCTAAGCGAATCGTCAGCTGTATGAAATGACAGTTTTATTTTTTAGGGTAAAAATAAGTGTCGTCAATGGAAATTATTGTTTTCTTCGCTAATCTTTTCGCCACTGAATGCTGAAATGAGCGTAGCTACGCTGGTGCATCTCTCTGATGGCATACTGGGCCACGTTTCTTTGTCCACTTCACCTGCCCACCCGAATTCCTTCCTTATGCTTCTCATTCGAAACATACCATCAGTAGATTTCCAGTTGAACTGAGGTGCACAGTCTGCACTGGCCAGAAAAGTTCTTCTGCTGTTTCGTGTGAAGTCAGTTATTTGATTACTGATCATCATCTTCTTCAAAAAACAATCATTAAATTTGTTTCATTTCGGGAAAACGTGCGCCAGCTGTCCAACGATTGCAGATGAATTGATAAGTTTCTGCTACTTATAAGCTGATCTGCTCTAATCTAGGTTACCCAAATGCCACCCGCACCATGCTGGATCCATTACTACTTTCCTCCGTGAGTTTTGTCATCGAGCAGTTCATGAGGAATTCTCCAACAGTCGTCATCAACCGCACCGAATACTGTTCGAAATGCAATGGGCAGTCTTATGTCGTAACCTACGATGAGCATCCAAATTTCTCCATGGAGAGCGGTATCGTCTAAATGCCCGCTATCAATGAGAAGATTCAGGTGGAGCAGCAGGAAAGTACTGGTATCTGTTTTTAAAAATTGACGGCTATTTTCTTCCTTTTTGGTAATTTGGGATAGCAGTTAGTTTACTGTCCTATCTTCATCAGTCGTATTCTCATGTTGACATCTTCGGTACCAACCATCTTTGACAAACTCACTTCTTTTGCAGCAGAATCGATCGATATTTGGTGTCTATGAGAATCCATGTTCAGCGACATTTGCGTCACAGATGCTATCGCCGACTCATTTTAGTGAGTATCTGCCATAAACAGCCGTCATTTGGAAGTTAAGCAGTTGCAAGCGACAGTCAGAAACATTGCTACGAAACGCTTTTGCACAAAAGTGCTGTAAATAAATACCAATTAAAAAAAGGAAACTATCGACAGTTGAATAATATCGCTCCATCTGATGAGCGATTTCTTAAACATAAACATTTTAGTTAATTAGCTGCTGGCATATTTTCCACGGTTTGCTTTTTTTTCATAGGAGGGATTCCTTCCGTAAATGCTTTATTTTCCACCTTTTCAGGAATGTTTGACAGGAAATAAGTTTTAGCTTCCATTTTGGTTTCAACTAATTGGTAGTATCCTGTTATTTTCTGCGTCGATCATGGAGTCTTTCCCATTAGGTAGAGTTAATATCTTTTAAATTGACGTGTCGAAGGGTTATGCCATCTTCGCCTTAAAAGAGTTACGACTGTGCATCATCTTTTCCAGTTTTTGTGGATATCAAAATGGCATGAGAGCTCTTCAGTTTAAAAAACTCATTCCTCAGCAGTACTTTCCATGATGAAGTAACAGAATCTTTTTGGGTCCAACTTTAGTGAAGTGTGCTACTCCCATAATAGATGATGTTCCCAAAGCTTTACTGAAAAGTACAACTTGCGATCGTTAGCTGTGCAGTGATCGTTCATTAGATGATCGTTCATCAGTCGATACTATTAGATTTTTATCAGATGAAGAGACACTGACTGATCTATGATTGTGGTGGATGACATCAGGTACTATATTGATGATGATATTTCACCTGTTGCATTTTTAGAATTGTTGCAAAGCAACCGCTGTTAAGTTAGTTGCTGTATTGCATAATCACAGCAAATCAGCGAGGATAACGCTGCGAGTCCAGTAGTCCACAGTGCGGTCTGGCAAAAATCTCAGTTTATCTCCACAGGTGATTGGACTGCTTCACAATTCCCTCTTTCAACCTTCCCTTGAAGTCGGTAGTGGGCTGGCTGGGCGGCGGTTTCGTCAATGACATTTCGGCTGGAAATTTTGTGCAGTGTCGATTGCATCGGCGTTCAGCTCGGAAAGTCCGCCTCCTAAACAGGTTAATCAGACCACTAAGTTTTTCGCTAAAGTGCGCCATTTTGGAAGTAATCCAGTGCCAACAGTCGAGAGTTATACTGCCAACTGTCATATGTGTCATTCTTTTAACAGTATAGCTTTAAGAGGGAATTCGAAACATTTCTTTCTTTTAAGCCAAACTGTCAGAAAATTTCACGGTGAAGACGCATTTCAAAGCCATGGCATCTGTACGCACTGTTGAAGAACTGTACAATGAGTTTACGTACCAATCGTCCTTGCGACTAACTTCACCAACGACGAAGCGCATTATAACTCGTTGAAATCGCACGTTTTAGAGAAAATTCCAGAGTCATCCGCTTCGTCATGCATATATCTTTCACATTAGAAACGACACCTCATTCATTTGGTACAAGATTCGTCGAATAAAATTATGTCGCATAATGCTGACACACATATAAAGAAACATTAATTCATAACGAATGCTCTGTTGATTGAAGTAAATAAATAATTAAAAATGCTGACATACCTCCAACTTAGCACCACATCGTCCGGGCGTTCCTCGAATAATGAATGCAACACAATCGTTCTAGCGCTACCATTGATTCCCCCTTCCAAGCAATGGTCTCTTCTTAGAGTGATTCTTTGAGAAGTGTCATCAATATTTTATCTCTGCAAACTTGATCTCGAAACCCTAAAGTGGGTCTTATAAAATAATATACTTGTACTCTGTCTAGGCGTAACCTTTACATGAGTCTATGTTTTAAAATACACTTCCATAAAACTGTAAGCTAAAAGAGCTCTGGGCTTCGTTCACGCGGGGCTTCGTTCACGCGTTCCAAATTCCGTATGCCTTGCATTAGTTCCGCAAAGATAAAAACTTGCCATGATTCTACCAGGGTCAAATATTCTGTCATGGATGCCGGTGTCTGAGATGGGCTTACTTAAACATCCGGCAGCCGTAAATTTGCCTCTGTATGCAAATGACGTATTCTGTATGCAAATGTATGCAAATGTTTCTGTATGCAAATGTATTCGGGAATTCTATTGACGTGCTCTTTTCTAAGTGTATTCTACTTCTGAAAATATGACCTTACAAACTCTCCTTATAGTAATATTGAATATTCAAATGTGATGTAGGATATTCTAACGTTCTTCGACCGCATTCCTCTTTTCCTTCGCTCCGTTGTCGCAAATAAACATGCGCTCATGATAATTCTGACTTGCCAACTGTTTTGCAATTTAATATTGACATGTCCGTTTTGTTGACGTAGACGTTGACGATATTTTAAACAAAACTTTATAGGTGGAAGCAAATTTCAGCGAAATGATCGATGCCTACAAAACTTCGCCATAACCACAAAGCATCTTGTTTCGACTTTCTGAAGGGCAAGCTGAAAAAAATTCCACATACGGCGGACAACTTTTAATGCACCTTACGATCATGCACAATACACAAACTGGAGCAACTCTGCAGCTTGAAATGTAGCGCTGCTTCAGAGTCTGAGTGGAAGTCACCTTACACTTCTTTTTGATGTAAGAGCAACCTTCCCAACCTTGCTTTCACAGTTATGAAACATGAAGACAAGGCATTTGCACTCCTACAAGTTCATGTATTTCATCTGACAAGTTAACTTCCTATATTTAGTACAGTAAATACACTGATATATAAATGTGGTGAATGATGTTGTTCAGCTATAGCATTGAACTCCACTGAGCCTGCTTTCATGGAAAATGTAGGTATTCGCAGGTGGCATAAAAATACTGATAAAAGCTCATGGCGAGTAGATGAGCACTAGCCAAGCGTCCTAATAATACATTCCCACCTGGCGAGATAGGTTCTGTTCTGTCTTCTCTATGCAGAGTTTACTGAAGAACAAGACGTTTGTTCGAAAATTTCCCTTTTCATAAAGATCGAAAAATATTGCTGTTCACATTGCAGTTGATATAGGGCAAATATTATTACGGCTCTGTTCAATTACCGGTGAAGGGGTACACGCTAACCAACAGTGAAATGTACTTCCTCAACAACTGTTGGAGTGATACAGTTCCTCACTTCCCTTTTTTCCCTCACATCCACTCCGTCCTTTCTGTTACTCGAACATGGGTGGAAACTGCTCTCTAGGCAGGCAGATGGACATGTCTCATATAAGTGCACGTAGCGCAGAGGCTGTCTCAACAAGCAGCGCAGAGGCTCACTAAATTTGCAGTCAGTACATCGAAACTGTCAAAAAATTCTCGCTAGCACGATACATGGCAAAATAATCTGACGTCATTCATCGGGGTCGAAATCTATTTACATGGGGCTTGCCCTTGTCCGGTGCGTCGTCATACTCGAACAGCTTCGAATTTTCGCGATAGAACACATGTGAATCTCGTGCGAATCCACAACGCACATCAAACGTTATTGTTGTATTAAGACATCCGCCCGATCGCCATATATACCTGAAACCTCATTTATTATAGGCAGAGAAGTGCTTGAATTCCATTCTGACAACAACCGACAATGTTGCAGCATGTGGAAGGTCCATCAGTTCTCAATATGATAAAAGTGTATTTCAACGCAGTCATAGACCCACATATTTGCGCTCACTGTGGAATCCATTTTCTTTGCTGAACGAAAATGGGTACTGCATGCTGTTTCAATGTTCAGTTGCCTAAACACTGTTTTGAAGGAGACAATCTGCACGGTTCCATTTGATGAGTTTATTAAAGAGAGATGAAAGATGCCATTTACTAGTTTGGATATTTTAGGTGAAAACACTCAATCACATGCAAAAGTTCCGCTCTTCAGTTTTTTGAATGCTCTCTTACCTAAAACGGAACGTCTTGCAAAGACACGTCTGACTAAGACATTTTTTGTAGTGCAAAGGAACTCTCAGCATTATCGATTCTCTTAATGACGCAATTCCTACTGCCTCCAGTAAAGAATGGAAAATAAGAAGATCAAAGATTGCGAACCAATCTTTCCTGAGCCTTTCCAACTGATAGGTGTAGAAGATATTACACGCATGGTTCCATGTTGGAACCTTCGCTAGCACTGTTGTGTCATCTGATTCTTCGCACATTATGCGGCAGTAAACCCTCGTTGTGTTATGCTGAAAACAAATCACTCCGTATTCGACCACAGTTTCCGAAAATATGTCTTTCTTTCAAAAAGGGGAGAGTGCGCTCAATTTGTGAATGAGTAAAGGGTAAGTAGCGTAGAAGTTGTTTCCTTTATTACCTAGAAGATAGGACAACTTCCGCTGAGAAAACTCCCTAACGTGCTCATAATGAATAAAAATTGCATATAAGCAGAGCAACAGTTATCATCAACTGAAATAAATTACTCTTGTCACGTTGTTCTATCACCTCTGAGCTGGAGCCCATAACAGTGGACGTAACTCCTTAGGAGCAACAAAAATGGAAGCATGAGAAACTCTCACACGTCGAATAAATAATCACAAACGTAGATATGACAAATGTGCCGATCTCACGTTAACAATCTAATGCATGCGCCACGTTCATACACTGCGCTCAGACAACGCACCACCCGGATACAATCTCATCGCAGCAAAGGATACAGTAAGGAAGAAGCGACAGCAACAGACGTCGATGTGAATTTTAGGAAAATGGGATGCGAATTAGGAGGCTCTGCAAGCCGCCACTGCATTCAATGTGGCTTCCTAGCAGCGATTTATGGCGGAGGATTTTATGGTAAGGAACAAATAACTGCGCAGGCTTATGAGGGTAAACCAACACAAGAGGAAAACCGCATTCTGGTTGTTAGAGAATGTTGAGGTCTCAAGTATGTTATGATGCAGACGGTTTCTCTGCTACTTTTTATTGATCGTGAGGCGTGAGTTAAGTGCTTGAAAAGTCAAACAGATTTCCTTGCGCTTGTAGCAAAACGACTGCATAAATATAATCGAGATCACTGAACTCGGATGAAGTTTAATAATTGAGGAGAGAACATTGCAACATAGAATGATCGATTGAATCACTATCACCGACGACGTCGTAGGAGGCGAAATTCGCAGAGACAGGTGACAAAATAATAGGTCGCTATGTGATGGATGAAAATAACACTGTGAAGATGCTGCACGGAATATTTCCGCAAAACGGAGTGCAAAGGTAGCCGCACAACATTCGTACAGGTAACAACCGGTACCTTGAGTGGACAACAAATGTACCAGCAGCAGGGTCCTGGTCACCCCACATGACACATACAGCGTTCATACTTTGCGAGAATGAGGACGAATTTGAGGTACAGTTGAGGTGAGGACGAATGTGACATGGAGATTAATATGACAATGCAGATGAGATACACTGCAAGAGGACTAGAAGGAACTTTGACGAGAACTTCAGAGAAGGAAGTGTGAAGCAGAAGAACGTAATTACCTATCCGTCTTAAGTGGAGTGTAAAGCGTCCGATGCAAGATACCTGTTGGTTAACACTGGTAGGAAGAAGTGAAGCAAAGATGTACTGCGAGTTTGAGAATACAAAACGCGCGACGATTTGATGCTGTCTTCACTTTTAAAGTCGGTGTTGAAGCGATAATGAAGAGGAGACGGAACCCAAGTTGCCCATGAGTTAAAATTGTGGAAAAAAAGAACGCCACCTGGCGCCATAACAGAACTATGACAGGAAACGCTCATCTTATTCCTGTATTTTACTGCTTATCCCCGGAAGGAAATTGTCCAACTTCGAACCGCCATAATACGGACCAAAAGAATGGGTTGGATATTTTTGGATTAGTGATTTTCTTCCCAAAAACTCATGCATGATCATCGCATAACAACTGTAAATCTCAAGCAGTTATTGTAGGTTAAAGTGGAGGATGCTCGCTACAGTCAAAATAACTTAAAATTTGTTTATGTGCTCTCTAAATCTCATTTGGACTGCATCAGAACGCATACCGCAAATGATATTATCATATTATGGAGGTGTGGCTGCCTACCTCGTCGTGATCTTCATGACAGTCAGGATTCTGTTCCGGTTTAACGTTGGGAAGATGAAGAGCACATCGTGACACGTTATGACCACTAATCGAATTGCAAATTAACTTCCTCGTAACTGGAAACGCAATTTTATACTAGCCTTTACAAAATATTCTGTAGCAGATTATCACAGTAATCTGAGTGCAAAGAAGTAACGAAACCACCTTCAAATGAAGGTACAAATAAGCACAGACAAGCATAGAGAATCTGATTTGTGCGGACAGATTCTTAAGCAATCGCGTTCAGTCAAAGACTTTACAGGCCTAAAATAATCTTGTTGTTTCAAGCACGTGCAACAGAAAAGATTTACATGTTATTTCTCCAGAAAAGGGGCTCCAGTTAGCCTGCTGCAAATAACTTCTTGCGTCCCATCAGGTCAGCCTATTTTCGAACATGATTACAACCTGTATCGGCTTTGCATTCAATTCAACGACAGTTATAACGAAACCCATACAAAACATTCAGTTCCTTTCCTTCTCCTGCTCCTATGTCCATATGACATTCCGTGGAACGTGAACAACTTGCTACATCAAGGCCACTAGCATTTTGTGCCAATGAACACAGCAGGTGGATGGTAGGCAAAAAATCATCTAAAATTACCCCGCTTCATTACCATATTACTAAGCGCAGACTTGAAACAACATTGATATTTAAAAAATAGGTGGCCACATCACTGCAGCTGACTGAATCCTACAGAAAAACGGTCTATACCCGTCGTCTGCTGCAACGACAGTCCACAATTACGCTTTTTGTTACAAGCAAAGTTTTGTTACGCTCTGATATGTTAATGCGTTATCACATCCGTGTTTTTTGTTACAGGTTAAAATGCGCAGTAACGCGATGGGTTGGTGAAGTGCGAATCTTTGTTGAAGAAGAAAATGATGACAAAATTATCCACACTCTCAAATAAACAATAGCCAGTTCTGAGATATTCAAACAATTTCAATAAACTTCCAACGTTTCTTACGCGCTTTGCAAAATATACGTCGAGAAACCCATTTTATGTGGCAGGTAGGAGCTTTTGTTCGCGGGATCGTTGACATGGTTAAGGCAGTGAGGATTTCCTCCTCCTCAAAGAAAAACACAATGAGTCCACTCAATTTCCAGTTCTATGCTGGTTGCACGAGGTAATAAGAAATCAAAACGTTTCACTTGTTTTTTGCAATTTGCTGCAATTCAACAACTTAACACCTTCACGACTGCCCATTCCAACTATTCCATCAAATTCCAATGTTTTGCAGAAGCAGTTTCTGTGCACGTCGCTTGGTTTCCCTATGAAATTCGTTGCTTGGTTCTTCAAAATTCATGACTGTAGCGTTGGGGCAATAGACTTCGTGGTAGGAATAGTTCGACCTTGAAACATTAATCACCTGTCAGTTTGAAATAACTGTTGCCTGATACTATTTAATAAATATAAGTTCCTGCAAGTGCATAAATAGCTAATTATCTGTTGATTAGACCACCCTAGCTTGTTTAGGTTACATGCTCTATCGTTGACATTTCCCAACTATTAGCATCTTCGTAACTCACCTTCGCATTCATCGTTTTTCCTATCTTTCCTCTTTTGCATTATCTATCCTTTTCTATCTTGATAAGTGAGCTTACCTACTCGCTAATAAGCAGTGCTTACAGTCGCCAAAAGCCACTGAAGAAACTCCTTCCCAGGAATTCTCGTCAATTTCCCAAAGTTTTTCTTCAAACTACTAAAAGTCAAGAGGAATCTTAGACGAAGCTTATGCTGAAATGCTTGGATCTGTTTTTTCTTCATCCATGGCAGCATACTTTAAAAAGCACATCCCTCATACATCAGAAGACCTGTTCATGAACGCCACTTCGCGTGACGGTCTGTTTGGCCGCTTCCATTCATGAGCTGCTAGAGTAGAAGCTATGAACCTTGCTAAATACGACGTACATCGTTGTATTATATCCTTTCCTAAACCTTAAATCCGACTAAAGTGAAATGTTGCACGCATTTTCAGTCATCGATTTGCTCCTATAGAAACGCAAACAGCGAATTTTCTTTGAAGCATTTCCATGAGTTGTCGAGATGTTTAAGACACGACCATATGCCTCATTGCCTGGCGCCTTCTTTGACGTGCTTTCCTATAGCTCAGTTCCTCGAATTTGAGCCGCAACGATAATCTATGCACACAAGTGCTGCTTTTGAGTTCATCGATATTGGTCAATACCAAAGCATGACGGTCTAGTGGCGACCTTAGCGGACAGTTTCTCAGCATGCCTTAGCGAGTATCCCCACTTTTATCGTCCCATCACAGCACTATACCTTCATTAAGGCGCTTGAAAGAATATTTTACAGTTAAGTCAATCATTTGCACAAAAATTTGAGTTTAAAAGGTGAAAAACCATTTCGCATATTTATTTGTTTGCAGTTTAATGAGATGAGGAGATGGAAAAGTGTTGACTGGATCGGATTCTCCGACCCGCGCATTTATACTTACTTTTGCCGAATTTGCGGCACCATAAAACTTGCTTCAGTTAGCTTTATTGTAGCTTGAAGTGCCTTGCAGTACTTCTCTGAATCAGACAAATCAAGGCAGCGCTACGAATGAATCCGTGCGAGTAGAGACTATGTCTCTGAAATTCGATGTTTCACCGTTTAAGCCGGAGAGGAAATAGACACACGTGCGCATAGATTCAAACGGCACAATATTGTCATCACGCGTTTCCTTGCAAAAATTAACAAAACACAACAATCACATAAAATGTTTCCAACTCACCCCAGTAATACGGTTTCTTTGGTTGTGCTTGGATAGAATAGAATAAAACAGAAATTGCAACAGTTAGCGTATATAACATGGCTTTCACAATGACCAATTGAATTCAGACGCCAACGAATTGTTGAAAATTGGCGACACCGGGTTTGAGATCACGGAAGCGCACACCAAATCTTTGGTGACGGTTCACCCTTTTGTTGAAACTGGTTTTCAAGGAAGGCGAAAAACCAGCTCCAAGCGCAAACACCAAGAAGGACTTATGCTGCGATCGAATGCAACAAAAACCTCGGTGGTCTTTTTGCGTACACTTCCAAACGAAATACAACACGGGCATATCCGGATGAATTGAACTCTTTTTGGCGTCTATGGAATGATGGATGCAACGAGAATATTAGTGGCGAATAACTGTGCAAATAACTCATTAAAGGAAAACGCGCCCTAAAAAGCTTTTAATGTGCAGCATAAAGGGTTCAGGCTAGGTGTTTATGTGTGACAACCTCTATCAACCGTAGTGATCGGTTCCCGACATCTTTCGACCCGTGGAAAATGTCCGATGACCATTTTTGAAATGGATGCGTTGTAAATGCCGTCTGAAGTGCTCTTTTTTACCCGTCACATTCTTTAAATTCGCCAAAAATATTCTGCCACCTATATGTTGACTCAGCGGACCGACAGTGAAGTTGATGCAATTTCAAGAGTCACTCAAACGTGCCGTAACTTATGTAACGTGTATTTCACCACCAAGCAGATCTTTCTACGCTGCTCAGCCAAAAACGTCGACAAAATATGCTCCTATGACAAATCAACGTCATCTTACTCATAAGATAATAAAACTTCTTAGTGTTTTAATACATCAAATGATTAATCAATTGTTCGCAAATTTCTTAAAAAGCTTTTGTCTTCATATGGCCTGATCCGAACGGGATGAAAAGCAGATCGATGCAAAATCCGACAAATTTTTGAGCGCCTTTAAGTATTCCCCTTGCTGAGTTGATCGACCAATTTCAGCCTCGCGATTTTCGGATAGAAAAACGTAAAAATGCACAAACATACAAACATACAAATGGATGCACAAACATACAAACACATACATAAACATAAACGGGATGTTGCAGAAATGCGCCTTGTAGGCCCAGCTATGCGAAGATTCTCGGAAATGGATATCCTATGGAGACTTTTGGAAAAGCAAGTTGATCAGCTGATATTTTATTACTCATTTTCCGCTATTTGTTGATAGTTCTTGGACCCGTTTGGTCTTCTAAGCGGAACTGCGAAAGCATTCATCGCTCCACCTTTCAGGTTATTTTTCAGGCCAGTAAATATATTTTCGCTTCAGTTATGGAGAAGTTTGAAAATAAACGGTATCACAAGATAAGAAACGAATTATTACAAAGATTATTAAAAGTACGCTGCAACAAGCTGCTGAATAAAGAGAAGCAAGAAAGTGCCCCAAAATAAAATCACACAACAGGCATAATAAGCTCCACGAAGCCTCAGAGTTCAAAACAGCATGACGGCGATGCTGGAGATTGCCCTCATACATGGATATTTCCTAAAAGGGACACATTATATTAGAATACCATTTGATATTAATTCCTATCTACTCGACCATCAGTAAATAAAGGTGGCAACCCAGATTAGCCATGTGAGTCAAGACAAGGATGGAGGAAAATGAAGAAAACGTGTTCGTAATTCATAGCTTGCGAAATATCAACTGAAATGAACTGAGCTAATTTCTGAATTATCAGATCATTTCGATCACCTCAAACTAATTTAAAATTCATGTCTTAGGGCAGCCATTTAAATTAGCAAAAAAAGACCTTTACACTTGTTGGGTTAACAACAACTGTAACGAGAAGATGTCAATCATCAATAATCCAATAAGCATAGAAGTCTCCGATTATCCTAGAATCTGTCGAACGGTGAAGTTTTTGAGTGGAACCTGTCGCAGCAACCAAAGAATAATTTCTTCACTAGCTGCAGTATAACAACGCTTCAGACGTTACGATGCGCTCAATAAAGTTTGCAGACGGTATATGACGATCACCATCGTTTTAGCAATTTCAAAGCTGTGTCGCATCATATCTGCCTCTTACCCTCCCATCTGCTGTGAAATTTGGTAAGTTCGATTAGCATCGCAGAAGTCGCGTCTTGCAAATGTAGATCAATGAAGTGCGCTGCATCACTGAGGTCCAGAATTTTCTCAGAGATTGAATAACTGGGCAACAAAGCTACAGGTTGGAAACCATGAGCTTTCTAGCTTCTTGGCCGAATTTGGAATGTTTCGACTAAATTATACATTGCTTCACTATGCGCTGTTTCGTTTCAGCGGAGAGTAGACTGGAGCCTCGAAAGAATAGAGTCAAGTTCCCAATGGAGAAGCGATTAGAGTTGGAATATGGCACTGCAGATCCCTCGAGTCGATATGCACTGTGACGTTTCGATATTCGAGAGTGAGCTGCTGCTGAAATCACCTCGAGTTGGATATCATTCTCTATCGAACCACGTATAACTTTTTGCACAAACGGCATGAGTTGCAGTGTACATTATTTCGGGATTACTCATTTGGGTGCTTTACAAGTTTTTGAAGCTGTACTATAACTTACCACCTGTAAATATAGAATAAATTTATTTTATTGGATTTAAATGGTAAATTTGCAGGGACGAGTATTCGAGGTCAAAAAAATTTTGAAAGCGTATTATTTGCACCATTGATGAACAAAGCGTAATGCATAAAACTCCACTTACTCCAACCTGGAAAGAGACATTAAGCAGCCATACTTCGAAGCAACCATATCTAAAAGGCGCATAAGATTGGAAAAAAAGACCTCAGAACTTTTCCTGCCCAAATATTTATGCGTGTGCTTTGATGATGTTAACTAATGGAAATGTTCAAGAACTTTAACAACAGTACCTCGATATCATTTCAGAAGGTTGGTTGACAAGAATCGCTCAGCGAGATAATCATAAATCAGGCCTGCCCTATTATTAGAACCGTCATGTCGCAGATGATGGGAACCTATATCTCATTAACTTTATTCACTATGACTGGAAATTAGTATCATTGAAGGCGATTTATAATAACAATGAAGAATGCTGTGAATGCTGCTGCCCATCGTTCCCCAATGTTCCGTTTTAGGGATTAAATGTGCAGCACTATCTGAAAAGGGCTAGAATTCACGTTTTTACTGTCCAATAATTAATATCCTTTAATGAATTACAATGAAACCGTTCGATTCACATTCAATGAAGTGGAATCGTTCACTTTCACATTCGTGCATACAATATTTCAAAGGCCTACCAATTCGCTCATATATTCAGCAAAACACAGCGTCATTTTTGCGGTTTACGCATGGCGGAGAAAAGGAGTTGAGCCTCATTGCTCAATATGCGAATGTTTTGGATGCATTGATGGAATATAAAGAGAATCTTGTGTTAAAGGGAGATACAACAGATTCATCAATAGAGACTCAAGCAGCAAAAAATCTTAACGAGATTTCCTCAATTTTTCGATTTCCGAGATAAAATTCACATTGTTCTTTAGGAGAAAGCTTGCGTTATTCTAGAAAATATCACGAAGATGTGAAAAATTTAAAAAAAATATCCTTTTCATTGAATCTGAAAAAGAGTGAGGAAAATAGTATTGCAGCGGATTAACCCGAAATATGTTTTCCGTTAATTAGTGCTGGCAGGCCGGAGCAATATTCAGTAAATCTCTTGCATCAGTGGGGCTGGAAAGCATACATTTTGGTCAGCGGTATTCATTCCACTCATGGAATTGTATGAAAATGGGCAACTGATTTGATGCTGCAGCAAATGTTTCTTTTAGTATCTAAGAGAGGTATCTTTGCACTCAGTACTACGCTCTCTTTCACCTTGATTTTTTAGTGCATTCGAAAAACATCGACAACGCTCTCGAAAATGAACCTCTCTAAATCTTCGCAGTTTCTACAAAAATGGCTGAGAGTCGTGATGTGTGTAGAGATGAGATTATTCAGCATTCATTTTGCTCCTGAGCTAGGTAAAATCACTCACTTTGGTCTAGAACGACCCGAAATCATCTTGAAATTTCTCTGAGCACTTCCCGCAAGTTTTTTGGCACGATTAGGGAATTTCGAGCCTAGTACAGCCACTCCAACCGACAGTTCGTTCACTTCCTTTCTTGTGTTTTTTATCATGTGAATAAAGGGATGGTAGTGCACTGCTCCATCTTCTGTCCATCCATATTTCGATTTCGAGATTCCTCAGGTGTCGATTTGGATGAAATTTCCAATGTAAGCACGTGGGCTAGTTTAATACCCTTATTACAAGAAAGAGCCCAATGCTCGTGGATCCGCTGCTCCATAGCATTTCCAGTTTTTTCTTTACTTAAACCCTTTTGACTGACTCGTGCCAAAAAAGTAATTTTTGGGTATCGTATCCAATGCTAAACTAATAATTTGCTCCTTTGGGAAATATGCGTGTTTCTGTCCATGGTGCTGAAATGAGGAGAACAACGTCTTGAGAGGCTTTCAGACACGAGGCGCTAAAAAACCTGATGTTCCCACAGAATGAAATCGGTAGAGAGGTTCCACTGTTCCATCGAAAAGTCGGTTTGCAAGTACTCATTTTGCCACCAAATTTCGCGAAAAGCTTTTTTATTGAAGGAAATGCAAAAAGCTTTTTTATTCAGATGCCGAACACCACGCTCTCTGGCATAGCTGAAAATCTTCAACAGAGCTGCAGTCGTTGCTTTGGACCATCAGAAATGTTTTTATGTGCTTTCATATGCATCATATTTCCTTCAAAGAGTACATGTTGGCGTCGAAATCATTCCTCATCCTTCTTGAATGTAACACTGCCGATTTTAAATTGGAATGTTCTCTGATCTATTGAGAGCGTGCGTAAAGATAACTGAATGGCAAAGGCTGCAACTCACTGTGGTGGATTCACAAGCACTAAGGGGAATTCCATCACCGCACTTTTTGAAGACGCAAAGTTCCGTTGTTTCGCTCAGTGTGACAAGTCAAGAAGGGTGCCGAAGAAGCTGCTCGAGTTGTGCTGCTGCGCCCCTCACACGAGAGTGCACTTGCACAAGCTGTGCAAAGCCACTGGTGTGAAGTGACGCCAAGGTTTTGCCTCTTGCGAACATCCAAAGTTTTTTTAGGAGAGCGATTCTTCCACATTGAAGGTCGCTCCAATGTCCACAGATGTCGTTCTCGACTCCAAACAAAGTAAGCACCCGCATCAGGGCAAAGCGTTGCCAAAGTGGGTGTTACAGATATAAAAACTGAATGTAAGTTTGCAGAAAGCGTGCAGAAGGTCGAGCAGCCAGGCTTCGCCCACGTCACTTGTTAGTTAGTAGTTGTGTTTCGTTGGAGAATTGTTTCAATGTTCTCATATCGATGTATGCCGGACATCGCCTCGATTCGCAAGCCCTCACTGCTCACCGATTTGTGCGATGATTCACTTGTAGCAATGGCTCCAAGATCCTGCACACACTCGCCAATCCACTCATAACTGCATATTTCGTTCGTCCCTTCCATACGCAAATATTGCATGCAACTTGGTTCCCGGTAAGATCTTTCGTCTGGAAACATTGGTGCAGAAAGTGCTTTGAATGTGGACGTGCTCTTTTTCAACAGACGCAAGGAAAGAATTTCGTTTCTGAAAATGCTCGTCAATATTTGAGCACTTAGTGTGAGGTCCCGGAGGACAAGACATTCTCGGAGCTTGGGATAGAGGTCACAGTTCCCGTCCTCCATTTCTTCTGGAACCTCACGGCTCGGAGACTCTCAGCGTAATTTTATTCTTCTTTAATCACCGGACTGTAAAGGAAACTTTGAGTTGAAACTTCAAAGGAAGATCTGAATGTAATTTTAGATGGGATTTTGGCTTGTTGACTCTATATACCTCTCCACTGCCCTTCTGCTTTCTTAAAATTCTCTAATCAAGAAGCATTGCCCTACACAACGATCTCCCCACGATTGCTGCTCAACTATATTTCGTACCGGTATCTTGGCGTCCGAAATTATGCTCGATGCTTATTCAACGGCTCTGCACGTTTCCAGAGTTTGCATCAGAGATGAAATTCGTGAGAGTATTTGGAAGATATTAAGATATTTCATTCGCATTTTAAGATAATCGTCGTCCATCTAGTGAGCAACATTTTTAACTGATGATCTTCGGAACTACGAAAGGTTTGAACGAAAAGCTTAAGCGGGAGGGAGGAATGCTGACCGAGCCCAGAGCAGATCAGCACGTCAACTGTCGCAATATCATGCACTCTTTCCAGCCATCTCCGCAACTGCAATGTTTCGTGAGGAATTCGACTCGTAAAAGGAGGAAAAGTATACTTCATGCATTTTTTATCACTGTAAAGTTGCGGCACTCAACGACATGTACTGCGTTACCTCCTCGACACCATCGAAAATCCGAGGCTCACTTACTCTCCTTGGTCGTTTCTTTCATATTTAACGTAATTGTTTTCCATTCTCTTTCTCGTATTTTTGGCTCTTCAACTCCTTCTGAGATGAAAGTTCCCGCAAACGTGTCAAGTTATGTCAAACAAATATATTTCATTTCCTCACTCTTTGCACAATTTATTCTCTACCACATCCACACGATTTGATGGTAATTTTCCTTGGGAAAAGTAGGAATAATTTTTTAGGCGAGCTGAGTGAGCAAGTCCGTTCTTGTTGCATGCTCCATTGCTGAAGGCGCGAGCAACACATAAAAATTCAAAAGTTGCTGCATTCATTGCATCAGCTATCGCAAACATTGCATTTATTAAGCAGCATAGCGCGAAACATTCGATTATTCAGTCGTTCATGAAACTTGAGACGAATCTTAAAATTCATTAAACATCTGCCCTAGAACTACTCCAGATTTCTAAGATTTGAAGGATTAATGTGAGCTTATTAAAGAGTAGAAAAAAAGTAAGGTTGGAGGTGCAGCTCACTACAACATATGGGAAAATTTCGAATTCAAGTGGTGACCTTTGCGAAGAATCTTTCTACTGCTCACTCAACGAATATTATCCTGAATTTTAGAATTTTTCCTCATTAGGTAAGTATGCAAATCGCTCGCACGACTCTCTGGATAGTCGAACAAGCATCCAACATCGAACTGAATCTCTGTTTTCAGGCATTTTCCCTTTCGCCACAGAAACCACTCACCGCTGCGTTCCTCCATCTGCAATATACAAATACCGATTCTTCATCAAATATAAAAAAATGCACATTTGACTGCTTCAAAAATTTAAACGCTAAATTTCGAAGAGTTCCATGAGAGAATTTCGAGTTTCCCAATCCCTCATCAAGTTATCAGTATGTTATTTTAATTATATGTGTTTCAAATAATTCCCACTTCGTCGGGAAAAGTCCGATCGCAATAACAAACAAAGAATTTCATCTCAAACATTTTCTATTTTCAGTCATTTTCTGGCTCAATCCCGCTGCAATTGGAGAGAAAAATGAGAATGTTTTTGACAGGCGTCTTCATAAATGGGCTGACACTATATCTTAAAAAGATAAAATCCGTTACGTTCTGCATTTTAGTCGTTTAAATATTGAATGCTTAATGAAACATTACCCACACAGATGAAATAAAACCAAAGCGGCATTTCGAATGGCACATTACGGCAGCTGGAAAACAGCTCTGAGAACATAAACCGGTGACGAAAAGAAGACCTGATAATTAAAGTATTGGATGCAGTTGTTGTTGGTGGCCGGACTCTTTGAAATTAGATACGCACTCATCGCATTAGCACAATAGGCAGAACAATATATCATTCTCACTCCTTTCGCTGACTTCTCCTGTAATCTACCGAAAGGTGGGTAGTGTTGTCAATGAAGGCCTCTTTGGTTTCTTCGGATTTGTTGGGAAAAATCTTGGGATTTTTCCAATAATCTTATTGGCCACATGTGCATAAAGCTGATAGTTTACAGACAAGAATGTACAAAATTGCTTTTTGCATTAAGCTAGAACTTCAGCACAGCAAAGCTAGAACTTCAGCACAGCACATCCCAGACGTCTTTGTGGTAGATATTCTATTCGCAACACTTGTCCACAAATTTTTAATTCATCCACTGCATTTATCTATCTGCTGAACCCAACTACTTTGGGGCAGTAATCGCTATGCCTCGTAGCGATTTGCAGAATGTCTCCGGTCTACAACGGAGACAACGCTAAACACTTTTAATGGAATCTATTATTGCCGTCTACTGTGGTCCTTTCAGCCTATTGCACTGACTTAAATATTACTCGGCATGAATGTACAATGTGAAGGAAACGAGGTTTTAAAAACGGACCGAGAAGCAGCTTTCTCCTCGTATGGTAGTTGCTTCCTCTTCGGAGCTGAAGTTTCTTTTCAGTGCAACCTTACAAGTGGCTTCTTTTCCTTTCCCCTCAATGGTGCAGGTGTATCGACGCAGCTCTGCAATTCCACAAACAATTTGCAGGCGATAACAACGATTGTTAACTTTATCTCAGTAATTCTCCCATGTCACATACTGCTTTCATTTTCTCTTGTCCTTCATGTACCGCAAGCAAAAGCACTTCTCTTGTCCTTAGAGCATTTATGCGGAGTAGGAATTTCTTTGAGGTACTGAATAGTTCACTCGACTTTCTCATTCATTTATAGCGATGATTTACGCAGAACGCCAAATTGTCTACGACAAGGATAGCATCGATATTTGTTGGAAAATAGCTAAGACAACACCGAGGTGTCTGAAATCGGATCGAGATTCCATCCTCTCGAGCAAAATACGTTTATGTTCGAGAGAAAACGCGAAACGCACACTGAAATAAAACACGACGACGGTGCATTAAAAAATGTTTCAATTTCGGGCTACACGCGACTGTCACACACAGTACCCGCGACGACGAAACAGCTCACGCAAACTCTAACTCCTGCTCATCCGAATGAAGGTCCATAGTTGACGATCAGATGAGGCTTACCTCCCATCCCTCCCTCTCCCTGCGTATTGTAGGCGCCGAGGGAGGAGGAGCGAGACTGCCCTGAGCGCACTCACTACGAAGGGCAGTATGCAAATGGACTGGTAACATGAGATGGACGAGTGTTCTTCAGACATTATTTATCACTCAGTTTGCAGTTAGTAAAGCATTTTGAACGGAAGCAGTCAGTAATCGATCTTGACGCTGCATTTTGAGCTTCTTGACATGCAGCTGCATTTACACAGCCCACCTCTCCTTATCCTGTGCACCATCCTTTGCATTTCGAGGTGTACCAGTCACGTTGATCTGCTACCTACTAAATTCCTCCGTTTCATGTGTTTTTGGAGAAAACCTCTCACCTAGTTGGAGTTTATCATGCGTTGCGGAATCTTTTCTCGAATAAGGACACCCCGAATGTGCTGAGTATTCGTATAAGAACGGTCCTACTTGCACTACCACGAATCGAACCATTAACTCATCTAGCATGCTTTACTTTCTAGCATTCAGTGGCAGAGCTCGGAGTGGAAAGAAGCTCACAAAGGAATTTGAAACCCCGTCATTTCTTTTTAGGTTTGCAGCTCCTAAACCTTTTTCAGGCTTCGTCCACCCACAATCATTTTTAGGTCCTTGCGTCGTAGTTCAAGCAATTAATATATTTTTGGCTGAACAACCTTCCATCTTCGGTTTCCGACTGCTATAGGAGAGTGGAGCATTCGAAAATTTTAGAGCTGGATTAGCAAGTTCGAATTCCGACTTCGCTTGCGAACTTCCACATCTCAGCGAGAATCAAGCAGTAATGAACGTTGGCGAATCTCATATCGAATAAAACGCGGAAGTGTCGTTTCGCACGTCCGGTTTGTGGCGCTCTTCTCCACTAATACTGCTACTTATGACTCACTTATGACTGTTACATTTTAAATCTTCATTTCCGCTTCCGCTAAACTTCATCGACTACACCTCTCATTGCATCCTCGAAGTCGGACCTCACAAACAGCTAACATTAAACCTTAAAAAGGCAAACAAAACACTAGAAATGATGGGAAACTTGAGATCACTCACATCTTCTGAAACTTAAAATTTGCCCTTTCTCAAAGAATTATCCCACATTTGATCATTCCTGAAAAATCATCATTCGACATTCTACTGAATAGCTATAAGAGCAACCTCATTCCTGCAACAAAAGCCACTGTGAAGTAGTTAGCGAGATGCGCCAAGCATTTCAAGACCCCCATTAAGGGCGGATTTCGCTCGGGGAGGTCGCATTTCAACGATCGCCGTCAAACATGTTCAGGCTCTTTGACTGAAGTTAAAAGCTGAGAGTGTTGAGCACTTCCTATAATTCAATATCTCTTGGCCGATGGTCGCTTGATTCGACTGCGAATGTTGCGCAGATTTCACCCTTTGAGCGCTACATTTCTTTTTCTCTTTGAAAAGATATGAGAAAGTTTATTGCCAAAAACAATATGGGCACCGAAATTCGTTGCGCTGTAAAGAGGGGCAAAGGGCGGAAGGAACAGACGAAAAAGAGATGCACCCAAACGGAAGCAAATCGAGATATGCAGTGATGGAACGCTTACGATTGTGTGATGATGGTGGGCTCGTTGATGGCGGTGATAGTGCGACAACTTCCGCGGTGATGAGGGCAATTTTCACGAGGAGAATTCTCATCTCCCGACTGATAACGATAAATAATCTGAAATGATCGCTCATATCTCTTCGCTCCGAAGTGATCGCTAATTGTCGCAGTCTAATGTGGACACTCAGATATGCAATAAATTGGAAGATTAACTGCTTTCGATGCGTGATCGCACTCGTTGAATAGACGAATTTAGCGCATAACTTTAATCGTCAGTTCAAGCACTCACAGATCACAACAGGGATCGAAGAAATCAAAAAGTGAGAATAGAATAAGGTGGCTGAAATGTGGTAGTGGCACTCTAGGTGCGCAAATGTGTCACCTATGAATGGGTCATCTCATTATCTCATTGACCCGATCACCCGTTTCCATTGTTTTCTCATCACCTCTCTTGCAACGTTATCAATCGCCTCAGTCTTCGGCACTTTTATTCATCTCTAGTATACACAGTGAGTGAAAGATTTAATGTACACTTACATTAATTTGTGTCATCAATCGGCTGGCCGCCATCAGAATATCGCACTATTCAGATTTTGATGTTATTTTCTCATATAGATGAACTCCAACATCGGATAAATCAGTTATACTTTCCTCATCGAGGAGCATAGATGTACGATTATGCATCGAGACATTCCCCTACGTCTCGAATATGGAGCTGCCAATAAGCTGACAAGTGAGCAGTGCACTTGAGGAATATCGTTTTCTGGAGGACCGCTATGACAACGGCTCATGTGAACGTGTTGCCGCACATCTGCCTCTCTCTTTGTCTGTCTGAAGTGGGGAATTAGTGAATCAACAGCTAGAAAACTTCGTCTCTCATGTGGGCAATTTCAGTAAATTGCAAGAAGTGAGTTGCTGGTTTTCGCTGTATAACGAAATAGTGACAGAGAAAAGACCTTTCTGGGAATATTTTTGTGGATGCTCGGATTAACCAGAATACAAAGGTGTTAATCTAGAGAATCGCCATAGCTGCTAGTTGATGAAACTCGGTGTTCAATCAAGGAAACGAAGAGCGCGTAAAGGTTCCTCTTGTCCTCCTCTCCACATAGTTGCTGGGACGCAGCAATCGGATAGTCAATCATCCCTTTAGACTCATATTGAGTACAATCTGGAAAACGAACATCCTCGACGCTAATTAGGCATTTGGATAGGCGGATTGATTGACAAACACAGACAATTAGATTGGCGCTGATAGCGCATCCTGTGCTTTCTTTTTCAGTTATCATCGTCTGTTTACAGCCTCCCAGCTGGAAGTAAGTCACCTCGAAATAGGTCATGATACATTCACGATACCTCTTTAAGATGTAACAGAAAGATATCATCATATGAGGCTCTTAAAGGACAAGTGCCAAGTACGGAATGGTAGAAAGAGTGTCGTTTCATCAAAACGAGGAGTTGCGAGAGTGAATACGATGAACGTCCCGACGATAAGTCTGTGATCTGAAAGTTTATCACACGCAGGTGGAAAGAGGAAACTGCTATGGCGCTGAACAGTGTGAGTAGAGAAGCTGCAGAAATTCTCATCTCTCATCAGTTCAACTTGCTTAGAAAAACGCACGCTTTGAATTGTGACGTGGATCGACTGCCGTAACAGGATTTCTGGACGTGTCAGACTTCTTTGCTGATGTGAGGATTCCGGCAGAAGCTGTAGTCGCCTAGCAGCTTCACGGTCAAGGCAATTAAGCCGCTCAATGTTCACCAGCCCCTCTAGCCTTACTTTACGGAAAGTTGAGTGCATTGAAAATTCCGTATCCTGACGATTATTTTTGTTCTTTCTTCAAGCTTTACTATCTCGTGGCATCTGAAGGGGAAGTTCCGTACTGATTCCTGACTATATTCCATCTCACTCTCTTCTGCTAGCACTCATAACTTGAATGAAGAATCTCAAAGATGTATTGGTGGATCGTTTAGTGGGGACACGGTATTCTGCGAACGGCGTTCTGCAATCGTTCGTAACGGCACACCCATATTGTAGGCATTGTTCACGAAGTTGTATCTCGAGCTCTTCTCGCTCAGATTATAGACACTAAGGGGATCGGATGTGGAGTTCTTCTCCTTCTTGTATAAATTGGCTGGGAGTGAAAGGCAATCTTTTATTGCAACGTTCGCGATTGACTTGAATGCTTATGTTGATAGGCGAGAAGAAAGCATCTTTGAGGTGATCGCTCTCGATATGCATTTGCATCTCTCGTTTATTGCGATGAATAGGTTGTCGGAGTGAATAATTCGTGTTGTTTGGTGGAATTCCCTTCTGCACTCGTGTTCACAATTTAGCCTTCCAGAAACGATGACATCTCATTCGAAGTGGTCACCTCGCTATGTGGATAATCCATATTTGAAGAACGCAAGCGAAGAATCCACAAAGGTCGCCGCATTTTATTTTTTTCACTTATTTTGCAAGCGTAAAGTATCTCAGAGGGTTGTTCTTTACTCCTCCTTGCCCTCCTCTCGCCCTTCGTCCTCCACCATTTATGTGGAAACCTCTTTGAGATCCATCCGTTGGGGAGTGACGATTTGGTCGTTTTCGGGTCATAAAAAATACCTCCAATCAGATGAGCTAATCGTGAAAGCACCTGTGTTAAGGTGACGGAGGGATGGCTATGCAATGAAGTAAAAAAGTTGCTGAATGAACTTTCTGCTAGAAGGACAGGCGATGGCGATTGTCATGGTGGAGCATATACGGGAGTATCGGGCATAGCATATGCCTTTCTGCGAGCAGCACGGCTATTCCCCGACCGTCAGCAAGCCTACATGAAATCTTGTCGTAAGCTAATCAACAAACACCTCAAGACTGCCATGGTATGTTCGTTTAACTCTTTGCAGTTGGATTTTAATTGTTATCTCTGTTTATAGTTCTCTATGCGCACAGCAATCTCTACAGCACACTCCAAAAGCTTAGAACTGAAATGAAGTCATGGGAGGGGTGCTGCAGAGGAGTTGGCAGGTCCACCCACGAAAAGTGAGCTTTATGGAATATTTGATCTAATTCCACTATCGGGAGATATTCATAAAACCATTTTTATGATTCGGGTAGCTTACTACGAAATCCGGTCTGTTTAGCAGGAAATCCGGTCAGTTTAGCAGGAAATCCGGTCAGTTTAGCAGGAAATCCGGTCAGTTTAGCAGGAGATGCGGTCAGTTTAGCAGGAAATCCGGTCAGTTTAGCAGGAGATGCGGTCAGTTTAGCGGGAAATCCGGCCAGTTTAACAAGAAATCCGGCCAGTTTGGCAAGAAATCCGGCCAGTTTAACAAGAAATCCGGTCAGTTTAGCGGGAAATCCGGTCAGTTTAGCAGGAAATCCGGTCAGTTTAGCAGGAGATGCGGTCAGTTTAGCGGGAAATCCGGCCAGTTTAACAAGAAATCCGGCCAGTTTGGCAAGAAATCCGGCCAGTTTAACAAGAAATCCGGTCAGTTTAGCGGGAAATCCGGTCAGTTTAGCAGGAAATCCGGTCAGTTTAGCAGGAGATGCGGTCAGTTTAGCGGGAAATCCGGCCAGTTTAACAAGAAATCCGGCCAGTTTAGCAGGAAATCCGGTCAGTTTAGCAGGAGATGCGGTCAGTTTAGCGGGAAATCCGGCCAGTTTAACAAGAAATCCGGCCAGTTTAGCAGGAGATGCGGTCAGTTTAGCGGGAAATCCGGCCAGTTTAACAAGAAATCCGGCCAGTTTGGCAAGAAATCCGGCCAGTTTAGCAGGAAATCCGGTCAGTTTAGCAGGAAATCCGGTCAGTTTAGCGGGAAATCCGGCCAGTTTAACAAGAAATCCGGCCAGTTTAGCAGGAAATCCGGTCAGTTTAGCAGGAAATCCGGTCAGTTTAGCGGGAAATCCGGCCAGTTTAACAAGAAATCCGGCCAGTTTAGCAGGAAATCCGGTCAGTTTAGCAGGAAATCCGGTCAGTTTAGCAGGAGATGCGGTCAGTTTAGCGGGAAATCCGGCCGGTTTGGCAAGGAATCCGGTCAGTTTAGCGGGAAATCCGGCTAGTTTGGCAAGAAATCTGGCCAGTTTAACAAGAAATCCGGTCAGTTAGCGGGAAATCCGGTCAGTTTGGCAGGAGATGCGGTCAGTTTAGCAGGAAATTCGGCTAGTTTACCAGGAAATCCGGTCAGTTTAGAAGGAAATCCGGTCAGTTTAGCAGGAGATGCGGTCAGTTTAGCGGGAAATCCGGCCAGTTTAACAAGAAATCCGGCCAGTTTGGCAAGAAATCCGGTCAGTTTAGCGGGAAATCCGGTCAGTTTGGCAAGAAATCTGGCCACTTTAACAAGAAATCCGGTCAGTTTAGCCTGAAATCCGGTCAGTTTGGCAGGAGATGCGGTCAGTTTAACAAGAAATCCGGTCAGTTAGCGGGAAATCCGGTCAGTTTAGCAGGAGATGCGGTCAGTTTAGCAGGAAATTCGGCTAGTTTACCAGGAAATCCGGTCAGTTTAGCGGGAAATCCGGCCAGTTTAGCAGGAGATGCGGTCAGTTTAGCGGGAAATCCGGTCAGTTTAGCAGGAGATGCGGTCAGTTTAGCAGGAAATTCGGCTAGTTTACTAGGAAATCCGGTCAGTTTAGCAGGAAATCCGGTCAGTTTAGCGGGAAATCCGGTCAGTTTAGCGGGGAATCCGGCCGGTTTGGCAAGGAATCCGGTCAGTTTGGCGGGAAATCCGGCTAGTTTGGCAAGAAATCTGGCCAGTTTAACAAGAAATCCGGTCAGTTAGCGGGAAATCCGGTCAGTTTGGCAGGAGATGCGGTCAGTTTAGCGGGAAATCCGGTCAGTTTAGCAGGAGATGCGGTCAGTTTAGCAGGAAATTCGGCTAGTTTACTAGGAAATCCGGTCAGTTTAGCAGGAAATCCGGTCAGTTTAGCGGGAAATCCGGTCAGTTTAGCAGGAGATGCGGTCAGTTTAGCGGGAAATCCGGCCAGTTTAACAAGAAATCCGGCCAGTTTGGCAAGAAATCCGGTCAGTTTAGCGGGAAATCCGGTCAGTTTAGCGGGGAATCCGGCCGGTTTGGCAAGGAATCCGGTCAGTTTGGCGGGAAATCCGGCTAGTTTGGCAAGAAATCTGGCCAGTTTAACAAGAAATCCGGTCAGTTTAAATCCGCAGTTTAAAATCCGGCGGGAAATCAGTTTAAGAAAGTTTAACAAGAAATCCGGCCAGTTTAGCGGGAAATCCGGTCAGTTTGGCGGGAAATCCGGCCGGTTTGGCAAGAAATCCGGTCAGTTTAGCGGGAAATCCGGCCAGTTTGGCAAGAAATCTGGCCACTTTAACAAGAAATCCGGTCAGTTTAGCCTGAAATCTGGTCAGTTTAGCGGGAAATCCGGCCGGTTTAGCAAGAAATCGGGTCAGTTTAGCAGGAGATGCGGTCAGTTTAGCAGGAAATTCGGCTAGTTTACTAGGAAATCCGGTCAGTTTAGCAGGAAATCCGGTCAGTTTAGCAGGAGATGCGGTCAGTTTAGCGGGAAATCCGGTCAGTTTAGCAGGAGATGCGGTCAGTTTAGCGGGAAATCCGGCCAGTTTAACAAGAAATCCGGCCAGTTTGGCAAGAAATCCGGTCAGTTTAGCGGGAAATCCGGTCAGTTTAGCGGGAAATCCGGCCGGTTTGGCAAGGAATCCGGTCAGTTTAGCGGGAAATCCGGCTAGTTTGGCAAGAAATCTGGCCAGTTTAACAAGAAATCCGGTCAGTTAGCGGGAAATCCGGTCAGTTTGGCAGGAGATGCGGTCAGTTTAGCAGGAAATTCGGCTAGTTTACCAGGAAATCCGGTCAGTTTAGCGGGAAATCCGGTCAGTTTAGCAGGAGATGCGGTCAGTTTAGCGGGAAATCCGGCCAGTTTAACAAGAAATCTGGCCACTTTAACAAGAAATCCGGTCAGTTTAGCCTGAAATCCGGTCAGTTTAGCGGGAAATCCGGCCGGTTTAGCAAGAAATCGGGTCAGTTTAGCAGGAGATCCGGTCAGTTTAACAAGAAATCCGGTCAGTTAGCGGGAAATCCGGTCAGTTTAGCAGGAGATGCGGTCAGTTTAGCAGGAAATTCGGCTAGTTTACCAGGAAATCCGGTCAGTTTAGCGGGAAATCCGGCCAGTTTAACAAGAAATCCGGCCAGTTTAGCAGGAAATCCGGTCAGTTTAGCAGGAAATCCGGTCAGTTTAGCAGGAGATGCGGTCAGTTTAGCAGGATATGCGGTCAGTTTAGCAGGAAATTCGGCTAGTTTACTAGGAAATCCGGTCAGTTTAGCAGGATATCCGGTCAGTTTAGCAGGAGATGCGGTCAGTTTAGCGGGAAATCCGGTCAGTTTAGCAGGAGATGCGGTCAGTTTAGCGGGAAATCCGGCCAGTTTAACAAGAAATCCGGCCAGTTTGGCAAGAAATCCGGTCAGTTAGCGGGAAATCCGGTCAGTTTGGCAGGAGATGCGGTCAGTTTAGCAGGAAATTCGGCTAGTTTACCGGGAAATCCGGTCAGTTTAGCAGGAAATCGGGTCAGTTTAGCAGGAGATGCGGTCAGTTTAGCGGGAAATCCGGCCAGTTTAACAAGAAATCCGGCCAGTTTGGCAAGAAATCCGGTCAGTTTAGCGGGAAATCCGGTCAGTTTGGCAAGAAATCTGGCCACTTTAACCAAGAAATCCGGTCAGTTTAGCCTGAAATCCGGTCAGTTTAGCGGGAAATCCGGCCGGTTTAGCAAGAAATCGGGTCAGTTTAGCAGGAGATCCGGTCAGTTTAACAAGAAATCCGGTCAGTTAGCGGGAAATCCGGTCAGTTTAGCAGGAAATCCGGTCAGTTTAGCAGGAGATGCGGTCAGTTTAGCGGGAAATCCGGCCAGTTTAACAAGAAATCCGGCCAGTTTGGCAAGAAATCCGGTCAGTTTAGCGGGAAATCCGGTCAGTTTAGCGGGAAATCCGACCGGTTTGGCAAGAAATCCGGTCAGTTTAGCAGGAAATCCGGTCAGTTTAGCACGAAATCCGATTTGTTTAGTAAGAAATCCGGCTTCAAAAGAATCACTTTTTCAGCACCTTTAAAATTAGAGCGAAACACTTAACACGTAATGAAATATTATTAGAGTGCAATATTAACAATCTGTTTCGGGTCTCTTAACTAGGAATGAAACATTACGAGGGTCAATGTCTCGTAACAGAAGCCGGAAATCTTTAACTCAAGTTTCGGTATTCGGTGAATTGAGATTGTTGGATGGATAGGCGGAAATATGGATTTGCTCGAAGATGGCAGCACCGTGAAGCGACTTCAGAAGGCCAGGGTGCAGAGCAGGGGAAGAGAGTTCCTCCGGTGCTTTGCTGAGAGAGGCTGGGGCTCGAAGTGCTGCTGTATGCCCTCGTGGATCCGCACTTGCAGGTCGAGCTTATTTGCTCTCTCGACGGTTGTTTTAAGGCAAAAACAACACAAACGTGATCTTGAAATTTCGGAGACGCAATATAGGCGCCGCGTCATCCAGTTGTGTTTACTTCATTAATGAATTTTGGAAGTAGGAAGCATCGACACAAATCACTCTTTCATCAGAAAAAAGCCCTTATAAAGTTGTGCTAGCAGTCTGGTCAGTCAGGAGAGCACATAATTGGCCTCATTTTATTATTGCGGTTCTCGAAAGTTCCTTTTAGTGAGCCGAAAGACCGTCCCATTTAAGACCGTCGGGGTTGGGGGGTCTAGCATAGAGAAGTATATAATTTTGGGAATGTTGTTGAGCGCTTGCGATATTTCAGTCATCATCATCGAGCTGGAGGAGCTCGTATACCTCCTCTCATTGCATCCTTGCCCTCGCAGGAGTAGCTCTGCAGTCGTTTTCTCATTCGAGCGTAAGCTCACCTCTCGGTTTCTGTCCAGCAGCCCTTGATTTCCATCGTTTAAGCCTGCTTAAATCCACAAGTTTCTTTGTGATTCGTTAAAATATTTTGTTTTAATTTACGTATTTCTCTCGAGTGTTTGCAATTTCTCGCGACCCGTATACTTTCTAGTTTATGAAAAGGAAAAGCAGTTGTGGAATATATGATTTTCAAGAAGGAGCACTTAGCGGAGGCAGAACGGGTTTGTGTACGTGAGGAAGGGAAGGTGTGAAGAAACGAAGCTTTATTGAAAGGTGTTCCGTGCCTCTGTGCGTTCTTCCTGATTTTGAAGAATCGCATTGTTTGGATCGATCGAAGTAGGACTCTCATCCAGAAAACACACATGCGTGGGCAAATAGATTATTGGTTGGCTACGCTGAGAGCATTTCATTGAAACACTGAAAAGTGTAAGGCAACCGTTATGTGATGTTGACTTCAGGATGTGGACCTGCGGCGTGAAAGCCGTTTTCTTCTCGGAACGTTGAGTGTCTACTTGGTGTGCATATTGTGTGATGCAGTCGAGAATCGCGCGAGTGACGATCTTCTGAGTCGTGTGGATGAGTTGGGAGAGAAAGTTCTCGTCGATGGCTATCAGGGGGATGGTGATGATGAAATGCTCGCAGGTAGAGCGGGATATCTCGCTGCTGTGCTCAATCTCAGGTTACTGCTGATTTTCTACTTCCCTTGAGGATCATCGTTGATTTAGAATATGGGAATCGAGGATGGTTGTATTACGTCCAAAGCTCATCGTTCGCTTAAAAAAGTCGGAACACTATTGTAGTCTTGTGAGCTTTGAGTACAATGTTGGAGCTAGATAGTTTATTCGAGCTCGGCGGAAATGTGATAAGCAAACATCCATTATATGTGCGAATTATGCAAATGTGTGTAGGTACGGGTGCACAAGTTGATAAATAACTGAGTGGATATATGTATTTGTATATTTATTTAATTACTTGCTCATCTATGCGTTTATTTATGTACTAAAATGTGCGTAGGTGGAAGAAATGAAGTTTATGTTGAGACTGAATCACCGCTGTGATCGGTCTATGAGATGTTTTCGTGTTTAACATATGGGTAAAGCTTGGCATTGATGAGCGGGACTCGTTGAAATGAAATATTCGTATGAGCTCTTCTTTGAAGTTATCAGTTGGGAGTCGCTGAAATTCGGTGCGGTCACATATTGGCTGCCCTTTCTTTCTTAAGATCGCTTAAATATGATATTTTGCAAAGCCAGTGAGATATTTTTTGCTGACGAGATATATTTACCGAATGATATTGGTCATTTTTAATTCTTGAGAAACGTTGGGGCACCTCGCTGTCATGTATGAGAGTGCCGATTTATGATTGGCTTCCAGGATGAATTTACAAAAAGACGTGATCTCGATGAAACGCATAAAAGCGGTGGTGCGGAAGATGATTGAATCAGGTCGGAGCTACGCCGTTGAACACAATTCGCCCACTCCACTTATGTACCAATATCACGGTCGTGAATATCTCGGTGCTGCACATGGTTTGATGGGTATACTCCAAATGCTTCTCAGGTTCATTTTCATAAAACGATCTTCATCTTGCCGCTGTTGATTTAGAAAGAGCCACTAGAGGTCAGCCACATTGCCTCTAAACTCAGTCAGTTCACACTGCTTAAGTTTCTGGAGTCACTTAGCCTATATTGGGAGGCGAAGAAGGCTTGTGAAAAGGTGAGGGTAAGGAGCTTCGAAGAGAGGGGAGAGTGTATAGTACCATGCGGTTAAAGTAAGCAGCGAATCCTTGTTAAGACACCGAGGCAATATGGCAATATTTCCATGGGCTTGTCTTTGTTTGTATCGTTTTTCTTACAAGCCGTGAAAGCAGTTCGTCTGATTACTGGTTCTTAAATATTCTCTTTCATATTTTCAGCTTCTTTGACATGTTGAATGAGAGATCGAAGATGGATATAGATGCTACTCTCGATTGGTTATTGTCCGTGCAGAGATCGGACGGAAACATTGCGTCGAAGGTGGAGGAGGTGGACGTAGATAGAGGGGAGAACCAGCTTGTCCAGTGGTGTCACGGAGCCACTGGTGCCGTCCATCTCTTCATTGTTGCGTTTATTCGCTTCGGTGACAACAAGTATTTAGAGGTATCTTTATCGTATTTTTCTGCTCTGCCTTGGTAGCAGTTATTGCGGAAGTCGATATAACAGAGGCATTTTTGTCTTAGGTGCCCAAGATACTTTGAAAATGAGTGTTTGCCGTGAAGATGGGATCTCTTATTATTGTGAGGTCGTTTGTGGTTTGAATAACCTTATTCACTCTCACAAAAGGGAACCATTTTTACAGTCACAGTGTTTAGGTTTTTCTCGAGAAATCACTTCTTGGGGAATATGCAGGGAAGTAGTGTTTTATGCTCTCCGGATCAAGTTCATCCACGTTTTTAGTGCTTAATTCTCCAACGGTGGATTTTCATCTCGTTATATTCCGCAAAGTCAGTGTTGGTCTTAATTCGCTTCACTCAAATTTTATTGGAACAAGAATAGAAAATGGAACTCTCTTCATTTCTTGTCGTCGTCTTTGAACTATAATGAGCCAGGAGGGATGTGTATCGTTTGAATGGATGTTGTTAAAATCTGATTTAATTACTTCGCCGGGTAAGTGATCATTATTTGAGGCAGCAGAGCGGGCGCTGGATTGTGTATGGCAGAAGGGGATGTTGCTTAAAGGGCCGGGTATATGTCACGGCGTTGCTGGAAGTGGCTACGCTTTTCTTCTCTATTACAGACTCACGCATGATGAAGTAAGTATTCATTGGGACAGATCGGCATAGCGGAGGAGGTTAAGTATGAATGGCGGCGATGGTGAACGTGAGAGAAAGCTCTGCACCCATTTATGATTCTGCGTGTGAACGAGGGCGCAGAATGACGTACACTTGCATTTTACTTTGGCAGGGAAGGGTTGCGGCTGAACTTGCAGTTCGTTTACATTTGCCAATTCGAATGCGATCATATGCCCTTAGCTGTATGGTACCCAAGTGATCAGTATATTACAGTTCAAAAATGAAGCCCAGGGAAGGGAGAAATCGCCTTTCCATTGTGATCTTCAGCATAGTTTCGCCTTTCATGTTAATTCTTTCATCAGTTTCACTGAGTGAATTTATGCCAGTGATCCGAAATGATCACATTGTGACAATTTTGGGAAAAGAAAGCAACTAAGCACTTATTAAAAGTTAACTTTGAAGTCGGAGGCAATGCGAACAACGGAAAAGGTATAAATTAAGTAGCCAATGAATGATTCAAGTCGCAGGGGGAAATGTCTCTTTGAAAGTATTCTCAGATATGAGTTTTGAGAAGCGTATTTTCTGCTCACTATAAGGGATCTAGGTAAAAGATTTCTAAAGCGAACGTGTTGCTGTTATGTTTGATGTCAGTATAATGACACCCCTCTACTGATATTCTTGCTTATGTGAACTGCATACCTCGGGAACTTCAATTTCTTGTAGCTCGAGTAGACTGAAATAGAGCAAGAGAAAGTACAACTGAACGCTTAAAAAATCATAGGAAATGTTGAGATGGCGGGTGGTAATGAGTTTTTCGGCAGTGTTAACGCCGATGAGAATAAGTGCAGTAAAGCAGATAGTGTTACATTAAGCACTCACTAGTGTGTAACTTGTAGATTTGAGGAAAAAGGGGAAATGACTTGAAGAAATCTTCGAAAACTCGAAGAACTTTTGAGGAAAGCTCGCTCTGCAGTTGTGTAATGTTCGCTGAGGCACCGATGAGCACGCGAAGGTAACATTCAAGGCCGAAAGCATTGAAATGCATATGCGAGATGATGTACAAATGAATCGGCCGGAGGATGAGACGTTAAGAGAGGATTTCAAGCTCATCTCTTACAGTTTGATGGTTTTGCCACTCTGCTGCGACGGTAGACCGAGCTTATTTGTCGGCGTTTAAACGCGCTTTTGATGGAAATGTTACTTACTACAAAAGGAAGGGATTTCTGATTCGGTATGCTGAATTCACAGACGCATCACTGATGTTATCAGTTGCTGATAACATTATTAACGTCGATTCTTGATCGTTTTTGCTGCCGCGTTCAAATATTATCACTTATTTCGTTACTGCATACTCACCTGGAGGTTCTGCTAAGTTCATTTGTTGCAGCGCTATCTGGAACGGGCACGATGTTGTGCGCTGTTGTTGTGCAGTGACGAGTTCAGAGCCCGAGCACGAACCCCGGACCGGCCACATAGCCTCTTTGAGGGGATCGCCGGTGCAGTATGCTTCCTCTGTGATCTATTGGAACCAAATTCGGCGCAGTTCCCCCTCGTACCAATTCCTTTCGCTTGAATACGCTACTACTAAAGTACCCCTTAAGAGCTGCTTCAGTGCGGGGCGATTTCTGCGGTTGGTGCCCTTCAATGGATTCGTTGCATATGAGATTTTTGCGATAACCAAAGCTGCATTTGCTGTCTTCAGAGGCGGAATCGTTATAACCCTTTCGGACATGTCTCTTAGACAACTCTGCCATCATGAGAGCTTTTCAGGGACTCATCCAAGTTTGTGAGACATCAGCCTACGCCGATTCCGCTCAGTTTCCACGAATGATTGCTCACCTTGCGTGTGTGACAAATGGCCTTGCACCCACTGTCCCAATAGGAAGGAGGCTTTTTGCCAGCGTCTTGGGAAAGTCCTCACTCGGTACATATGCTAACGGAAAGCTGTGCACCCTGCGTCAGCATGTTTCTCAGAATCAATATATTCTACTAAACAACGCTTATCGTTTAGTTGTTCGCTTTATATGCAACGAGGTACGGCAGGGTGTTGTAGAGTATGCGTTGTGAAGAATTCTTGCACGCATCGAAGAAAACCCTCAAGTGTGGCGGGAGGGAGGAGGCCGGGAACTGCAACCACGTCTCAAGTCCAGTCACTCTCTGTGAAGAGGAGCTGAAATGACCGCTGAGTTGAATTCATTGAGCTGTATCTTTGCCGCAGTTGTGTTTGTGCTGTCAAACTACTGATTGAGGAGTTTGCGAAGAAGGGTTCTGTTGATGCGAAATGCCGTCACTGTTGCTAAATATGAAATATTCTGCTTTTGGCGTCCTTCACTCGTAAGTGTAATTTCTCGTAATATAAACATAAAGGGGTTGTATTTCTACCGTTATCTGATCGCTGCTATCAGTGAGGAACGTTGACTGCGGCTGTGTGTTTCCATCGTTTCAGTCGAGTCTTCATTTCTCATTGTTGTGCAGGAATTTAATCGATCATATTGTAGATATCGTGAATGATTTCGCATTTATCGTTGTCCGATTTTTCTCTCTATTAGGGTTTCTGATGAGAGAGCACGTTGTAAGTGAGTTGTGACCTTGTAGTGACAAGGAAACAAAGAGAGATTAGGCGGAGAGTTGTTCCTCGTTGCTGAGGTATTTGGGGTGTGACGAGGATTCGAGCCCATTGCTGTCCTTGAATAAAAGCTTCCGAGAGTGATCCTCTGTTCCCGCTGGTCGTATCTTTCGACTCAGCTACTCATTACTGTTGTTGATGAAAACTGGGATGGAAGCAGGTGCACTTTGTGGATATGGAGATTCAAAAGTCGAGAAAGGGTCGATTTTCCTGCTACGCATACAGAATGTTCGATTATATTTAAAAAACGTCATTCTTAACATATAACGGATATCTGCCTTGAGAGCGCAAGTAATTGGGAAGAGATGGTTGTTGCGAACATCCGAAGTACCGGGGCGGCATATTCGCTTGCATCTTCATATCGTTCTTGCTCTCATGGTTTCAAGCAATCGCAACTGTAGATAAGAAACATGGGGATTGCGGAATTATGCTTTGTTCTGCTTGGTTGCGATAGCGTTGGAATATTTCCTGAATTTGTTTGAGGAGAACGAGGATTCGAAAGATATCGCGATGTGTTTTTTGAAATCGCTCTTTGAAAATTGCAGTAGTCGTTCGAGTTCAAGCAAGCAGAGTATAAGCATGAGCTCTCATTCGCGACGTCCTCCACGATATTTCACCAACCCGTATTTCGAGAACGCTTCTCGAGGAGCAGCACAGGTTTTTTTCATATTCCTTGAAGCTTTTGTCCCTTGCATGATAGTGATGGAACCGTGAAGCAGATTTCTCTTATCCTCCGTTACTGCGATAAAGGTCATTTCGGATGCCCGTAAGTGCTCGCGCTCAAAGAGGTCTCACTCAGTAGGATTTTATTCTTTTCGTCGCATAACTGAGATCACTATATATGAAGAGTGCATACGTGCACACATACATTGTATGCAATGTAATGGCATGCACATACATGCACATGAATGTATGAAGAGATCGTCTGCCTCTGTTTGGAGGGGAGTGAATCGTGCATTCATATGCTTCCCGGTTATTCGGCAGTGAGTCGTCTGGCTTGGAGAGTAGATTGTTTTCGTGGTTGGTGAAGAACACATCCACATTCAATAGAGTTACGGTGTTTGGTGAATGAACGGCCTGAAATTGCCACTCATTTTTCATGTGAGCAGTGGAGTCTTACAAGCAACTCTAGATGGTTTCCAACGTCTTTCTGCCTATTTCATATAAACTTGGGCGTCGAACTTCCATTTTGCCGATTCCGCTTTTGAACCGCTAGGTGTTTCCTCTGTTGCCACTGACCGGCAAATGCAGCTACGGTAGGAGCTGCGGCTTTTCGTGGTGGTTTGAATTTTCTCTCAGCCGTTTCCCTTCTGCCCCTTGTTCAGCTAATGCAAATAGGCATTTGTACTCTGCAGTTTAGCTCGGCCTTCGTCTTTCACTAATCGCTTCAGCAGTGAGAAAGAATTCTCACTCTCGATAGGCAGGCCGATGCCTTTATGGCATGGTCGGAGGTACAGAGACTGATGCCTGGCAGTCGTCAGGTAATTAGAATCACCTGATGGCTGCCAGGCATCTGGTCGCTTTCAAGCGCTGCGGTAGCAGTTCGCAGCGGGAGTGTTGAAGCGGTCGGTAACTGTGTCGTGTTGTTTCATCTTTCAGAGGAAAAATAATATGTCCTCAGTAAAATCTACATCGGATAATGCTGCCCTTAAAATTTTCAAGGTATTAGCTCCGGAGTTTTTGAGTTGTTTGAATTGCTTATAAGAGCAATTCCCTTAAGTCAGCGAAGTGTTCTTTAGTTCATAAGGAGCAGTATTTCTCTACTGATACAAATGCCATATGGATAAGCAGGTAAATACCCCTTGGATCGTTTACGTTAGCCCGAAACCAGCCATGGTTTTTTCCAGGGAACGTATTCCCCTTTTGATCGGGCTGTTATTTTGCCACATGCTGCTGGAACATACCAACTTCAGTGCTTTAGCTATTCCATCTCTCCGAGCTAATATCGCAATCGAGAGATACCATTTTATAGTTTATTGAGGTTGAAGGTGAATGAAAGTTGGTTGCGACGAGAGGCATCCAGATTGATTGATTCTATCACTGGTCGTCATCCAGAAAGCGATGACTTTCATGGAGGTGCGTACACCGGTGTGGCAGGTGATGGCTATGGAGTGTTTCGTGCGTCTCGTCTTTTCCCGGAGAAGTCCGACCAATTTGTTTCATTTGGATTGCGCATGGTTGAGGCGCAGCTTCGTAAAAGCACGGTTGTCTTTACCAATGAATTAATTTCTTTTAGATTAAAAGATGTAAGTTTGAAGATTTAAACGATGTAGCTATGAAATTTTGTCCTCGAGTTCACATTTTATGGTGATTTACCGCTTTTCTGTATGCGAGGTTGTCCTCAGTTTTCAAAGTTGTTTGATCTTCCCTTCCACCCACTTCACCTGTGCAGAATTTCGAGTATCGATTCTGCACACCACTGTCGTTATGGGTCGTTCACCTATATTTTATGCCAAAATTCTGCTGCTCAAGAGGCAGCTGTATTTTTTAGGTCCCGTGCTTGAATCTCCGGTTCGTTGTGTTCGTCTCCGACCATTCCTCAAAGAAAACAGTGGAAACGGGAGCTTTTCCGCTATCGCTCATTCGAGTCGTATATCGTTTACTGTGATCGGTTGTTCTTAGCCCCAAATGCCTGTAGTTTCTTATAGTTAATTTTCCATTAGATGTCTTGGGAATAGGGATAATTTTCATTCCATCTTTTCGTCTTGTTTTGTTTATTTCCTCTCTCTTTTCCTTTGCTGCTTTGCTTTTGCATTTAACCATTATGATAGTTGCCGTTGTCAGGTCTTTGAAATTTTTGTATTAGTGAGCGCACTTAACGCTCTTATGTATCATGAAATTGAGTATCATCGGTTCTAACCGGAGAGCAGTGTTTAAGCAGCGTTGATTACTGCTGGTGGTAATTACATTTGTGTTTGGAGACATTTATTCTTATCTTAGTGCCGTTTCATCCCAGAAAGATCATGTGGAGACCCAAAAAGCAGTAACGTGCGCTATTTACAACAGAAGATCCATTTCCTCTCTCCCTACGTGATTGATTTCAGCATTGCCGTTTTCCTACGTCATGAGAGTATTCGGTTATTGCAGATTCGGTCACCGGCGAGAGAATCGCAATTTCTGTTGGGGCCCCTAAGCGTGCTGGTCATTCGAGCGATATGTATGCGAGAAGGGAAGGGTTTGCACGATGGAGAAGTGGTTCATCGAATCAGAACCCTTGTGGATACGGTTTTAAAGACGGGCTATCAGCCCGACGGTGACGACGAAATGCTGGTTGGAAGGGCGGGATTCTTGGCTGCAGTATTGAATCTAAGGTGCAAATTGTTCTATTCGAGCGTCGGTTCAAACTGAATGTGGCTTTTCGTAAAGAGAGCGAACATCGAGCGGAACGAGAATAAAAGTAATGGCCACTCTATGCCTTGGTTAAGAAAAGTCGAATATGGAGCTAGAGGATTTAATATCCTCATATATTTCAGTGTTTCTCTGAGCGTCGAATATCACGTCTTCTAGCTTCTAACCTACGTAGGCATGTGCATTCTATATGCACACAACATATTTTATTGCGTAACATACACGCATCTCATAAATATCTATGCTGGCAAAGGATTCATCGTTAAGCAAAGAAGACAAACCGCTCATATATTTCCTGCAAGTTCTCTTTTTTTCAGATGAAGATTTGCTTTTTTTCAGATTGGTACTGAAAGAAGAGATCCTCCCAGACATTCAGCTTAAAGCCATCATTAATAAGGTCTTGGAATCTGGCAGAACTTATGCCAGAAGACATAGGTCACCATCTCCATTAATGTACCGGTATTATGGAACGGAATATCTTGGTGCTGCACATGGCCTCATGGGCATTCTTCAAATGTTATTGAGGTGAGCGATACCGCTGAGTTCATTGAAACTTGTTTCTTTAATGATAATCTGTTGAGATAAAATATGCTTACGTCTGTAGTTCACAGCAACTCTCTGAACGCTCTTCATTTCCGTTAATTTGTGCCTGTTTGTTGAATCCTCTCCAAAATCCAGTTTCTGTGAAGGGTATATTCATCTATTCGGTGGTTCGCAGTGTGAGCTAGGTTCTTCATGAGAAGTACCTCGTGTACTAAATTTTTTATCTCGATTTTTGGGAATTCGAATAACTCACAGAAAAATCTCTGAGAGCTCTAGTAACTGCGATGGACGACTGTTGTCTTAAAGGTGCAGTTAAAAACTGCAGCAATTTTAGGTGCAGTGTTTGTTTTTAGAGCGGCATTTGTAGAATTTACAGCAAATCAAGCGTTTAATGTTACTATAGGACAGTATGGCTGCTTTGAACTTGTCACATTGCCATTAAATTTCGAAAAATACACCATCAGTCTTCTCGCTCCACTTCCCCTCCCTCCTTTCCTCTTCTCTTTTCATTCTATCGTGTCTCATGGAAGTGGACGCTCAGAGGAGGCTCATGTGAAAAATGCGGCAGACTGCAGGCCGTGAAAGCGTTGAGCAGAAATCCGATATGGCTGGAAAATTGAGTAGAATTATCTCCAGTGAAATTTTTCAAGTCCGTTTAAGCGCTTCTGCGAGTGAGAGCACTAATATGTAACCGAAAGAAAGAGTGGATAGGTCTCAACTTGATAGCGTAAAAAATTTTCGCTCTTTTAGTCTCAGAATAACAGAAAAGAGCGGATTGGGTAGTGAGTGCATTAAAGATTTTTTTTCCGTGCCACGGTATTCTAATGTCAAATATCTAATCGACATGCTTGCAGTTTTCCGAATCTGCTTGACGCTGAAGCTATGCGAGATATCGAAGCATCTCTCGACTGGCTTCTCTCAATTCAAACAGTCAGCGGCAATTTTCCGGCAGCCACCGATGAAATTGGTTACGATCGTGGAGAGGACGAGTTGGTTCATTGGTGTCACGGAGCAACTGGTGCCGTACCATTGATGATCGTTGCTTATCTAAACTTCAGAAACGAGAAATTCCTAGAGGTGATGATTTTCTATCGTTTCGTGCATGGTGTATTTGTGGTGAAGCGAAATCTCGGTCATAACCATTCACGTTCATTTTGTTGTCTTTGCTGCGATGTTTAAGAGAAAATTGCGGCTGTATTGAGCTGCTTGAGTGCATCATCTGCTGTGAGATAATCATCGCATTTCTTCTCATTCGAGTCGGTTCATAATTTCCTGATGGCACGAGTTTTTCCTCCCATTTTGTTGTTAGATTCTCTTATCGGTGTGGTTTTCTAGTCGGCACGAAGAGCATTGGATCTGATATGGCGAAAAGGGGTGCTACATAAAGGAGCGGGCATTTGTCATGGTGTTGCTGGAAGCGGTTACGCTTTCCTCTTATACTATCGTCTTACACACGAACAAGTAAGTCTTATGCCGTTCGGATTTGTATCATTTTTGGAAACTCACGAGCAATGCAAATCGTGAAGGCATAGTCCACATAGCAGTTGTCGGTGTTCGAAGGAGTGCGTATTTTGCGTTTCTGTCCGCTACTTATTTATTCACATGGTGAGGTTGTATTCTAGCGACCGAATTCCACTTATCTTCCACGCCAGCTGAAATCGCATATTCAAGGAGGGAATTTATTCAGCGACTGAAATCTTTCGTCATTGCATCTATGACGGAAATTCCCAATTAACACGCCTTCAATTAGCTCAGTTCTCCTTTAACTAGCATGTTCAGTCGTATGTGATCACTTGCAGTGGTTGCAAAGGTGATTCCCAAACGACTAAATTGTATGCAGTTGATTAGTGTTTGTACGTTTGTTAGCGGGTTTTTGTCAGTTGCCGTCAATCTCAACTGGTCTGTGACAAAATCACGGCGGAGATCTATGGTTTGTGAGGAAGGGAATCGAAAAATTTAAACGGTCGTGAGTCGTGAAGCGGGCGTCTAAGAAGGAAATAAAGGTATGTTTAGCGACTCAGCACAATCCAAATCAGTTAAGTCTAATAATACTCGAAAATTGCAGATGTATTTTTCGGAAATCGTTTTGCATTCATAATCAATAGGCGCTGGCAACGAAATGAGACGAGACGGACGTCTCAATTCGTACGATGTTGAATGAGCTGACTGCCTTGCATAAGCCAACTAAAACTACAAGTACTAACAGGAAGTTGCATGAAAGGCATAAGGTGATCTCAGCCACTTTAACAAAAATGTCTGACTGGAACTGCATTTCTTTAAGGAAAACGTTGATGCCCCGGAATGCTGCAATTTTTGGAGTGTCAGAATCTCTGCTCATCTAACTTCATAGGTGTTTATGGTTAAGGAACTTTTCCCGATGTGTTTGATGGGAATGAGTGATTCATAAGACGTTTTCGGCTGCTCTGACCGTTTTGTCCCTTCCTTCGAGTGAAATGTTCTCTGCGTTTTTTGTTGTATTGTAAAGCTCGGAAATTTTCGCATTAGATAGTTTTCGATTTTTGAAAGCCAGAGAAGTGGTTGCAACAGTGGATGAGGGCGAGTGAGCAATTTGGTTCGCGAAGGGGTTGGGCTGCGAGCGCGTGTAACATGACGTTATTTAAAGGCAGAAGAGGATGTTGCTGTACTTTGAGTAATATTACTTGAAGTGCATGCTTTCTTCTAGAAGTAACTCACGATCCACTGGGCAACACGTTAATTTGAGCGTGCACATCGCTGACGTTAATTTTCATATGTTGATTTATGGCTCTTAGTTGTCTCTTGCTGTTTCCTCGTCGCTCTTTTTCCATTTCCATTTCTTATGGAATACTCATTTCCTCTTTATATCACTTCCGAGCGATCCGGGCTGATTAAGAAGTCGCACGTCAACAGATTCCAACTCATCAACAAATACAGCCATCGTGCAAGTGTGCAAATAAAAACTTCAAGCCCACAGCATTGAGGCGTGTCTCTTCTGCATCTTTTTGGAGACACGTTCTTTCGTTTGCATTTTTCCTCCCCAGCAGTACGGCATGAATAAGCAAATGAGATTTCTTTCAGACTTCATTGTTGGTTTAGGAGACGCTGTTGTGGGGGTTTCTTTCCGCGGTCATAGGCCTCACTAAATTGATCAGTACTAACAACCGGATCTGACCCTTTTGCTCGCATATTTCATCGCTCATTGCTATAGGCGCATCTGTCGTTGAATGCGTCTTTCGAAGCACATTTTCTAAGCTTATGAACTGGGGGAGAGGGGGGGAAGAGGGGAGAGAAGACGGAATCGCTTGCACACTTCCCCTGGCTACTGCACTGGGCCCACATCATAGGCAGAGTTTACCCCATGTTACTGATGAGCACTTTTTTCGACAGTCTTTAGCAAAACGATTTTCATAATCTTTCTACGTAGTTATCCAGACGGAAAATTTATGCCTTACTAGGCTTACCTTCCGGATGATATAAACGTGGAGAGTCGGAGAGTGTTGAAGCGGGTATCAAGAATAATCTTCATCTTGTTGCCATTTTCAGGAATATCTGGATCGTGCACGTTGTTTTGCGGCAATATTCTGTGACGAGTCGTTTAAAACGCGTGCGCGCACTCCCGACAGTCCGTTCAGTTTGTTTGAGGGCATCGCCGGTTCTCTTTGTTTTCTGTGTGATCTTGCCTTTCCAGAGCAAGCACAATTCCCTCTTGTCCCCATTGTATTTGGTAGCTAATTCCGACTTCTGTATGTTTTCTTGAGTAAATGATTCTGTTTCTAGTTTTTTGCTTGTTAGTAGCCATCTACTTATTTTGCTTTGAAGTTTGTTGAGCCATTCATCCCGTGTACGGGAATATGATGAAGGCGCAAGACCCATGCAGTTCAGGTGCATTGCTTTCTGTTTTGAGTATAGTCTGTTTTGCAGTAGTTCGTGCTATTAAGAGTTGTTCAACATGCGGATGATTTAATAGGTTGTTGCAGTTCGCAGACTCAAAAATATTTCGGAAGTCACATGTGGATCACATCAGATTTCATTATAGTATCCCACATCCGATGTTTCGTTGGTAATATTTGGGAGTGCTAGATTCGAACACATTTTCTGAGAGGCCGCTAAACGTGATGAAGTCGCATAATTGTTGTAAAGACCGGGATTTTTTCTGAGACGATGGATGTACAGGTGTTGATGAACAAGTTCTCGATCGTTAGCCGGCATCCATGCGATGATGTAGATGAGAGATGGATCGTCGGTAGAACAGCATGCAGTAAAATAGGAAGTTTTGTGTTGAGGTCATGAACAACAGGACCACATCTTCTTCGTGAAAGTGAAAGGGGTAATTGGAGCTCAAGTGAAACACCGCACTGATACATTTCACGATTTTTATGTACCACTGAAAACGACGACGACAGTGAACTGCAACGCGATTGTTGTTATTCCCTGGCGACCGTTTCACAGCATTATGCCACGTAGCACAATGTTGTGATGTGCACTTGCTATGGACAATAGCAATTTTACTTCTCATCCATTACGGCGGCTTCTTGAAAATGGCTTATGTCGTTGCGAAGCACGTCGCTAAGGGAATTTTTATTTCTGTTCGAAAAAGACTTCTGCTTTCGTTTCCACTAGGCGGTCTTCAGTTATATCTTTGTAATGCACGAGGTGAGTGACCTCAATCCGAAGAGATCCTCTCAGTCTTATTCGTTGATGCTTTCCTTTCAACACAGCCACTTAGCCAGTGAGTGAGAAGAATGAAACCAACATACAACAGCCGAGCTTCACATTTACTTCTCTTGCTGACGGTAAGGTTGTTCGTTGAATGCATCCGTTGTTAGTTAAATCCTTTTGATGTGGATGTTTTGTCGCTGTAGCACTTGAAGGTTTACGCTTGCGGCAGAGCCGGCCAATGCAGAGGTGCGCAATTTTTCTGTAAAATGTTAACTGCGGTTGGTTAAGTTCAAAATGCATAATGAAAGAAAATGCAGTGGCTTCACCTCATGCAAATTGAAGTATTTCTGGGAATCGGGTTCCCGGTAAGCCATCCACAAACTAATGACAGAGAAGCGGACCAAATTTGGGCCTGCGATATTCCAATGATTCTAATTCGAAAGATTTTAACCTGAGGGTGCAACCTGGTGCCACGATTGATTTTACGTGATGCTGTACAGCTGAGTTTCTGGACTCGTTTAACAGTGTGACATCACAAAAGGAAGGAATTATGCAGTGGCGCAGTATCTCGAAATGGGTTGGCGGTGAGTAATGAAGGCCTTCCGATAATATTGAGTACATCTAGTGAGCAAAGCCTGGAGTTTGCAGTTTGCAGTTTTGGATGACTTCAGCAAAAGGGAGACGTTGTAGCTTCTGTGAAGATCGAGGTCGCCTACGATAGCCAGGTCATCTTTGTATGTAGCAACCTCCACTCTTCTCTTACGAAAACGTTCACGCCTCTAGTTGAAATGAGCCATGCAGCGTGTTTCATGGAAGACACTTTACGGCTAATATTTCGGTCAGTTTGAGGGCGCGTCGAGGTTATTTTGTAAAATGTGTGAGAGTTGTAGATAGAATTATGCAAGGTGCGATAATTCTTGAGTTCTTCAATGGAGAGCATCTTCCTATAACGACCAGTCCAATAAAACTTGATCCAAAAGTCTTCCCCAGTGGATGCACCCATATACGTTTGCTATCACGTGGAGTAAGTATCAACAATTATCTTTTGGAAGCTTCCACCACGTGGAGATGCTCCGATCCGTTTCAGCGAACAGCCGACCACACGAAAGCGGCCTTTCCTCTAAAACTATGTGAAAGACCTTTGCATAAACAGTGAACACACTTCCGTTCATACTTTCGTATTTCAAGCAGACAACCAGCCGAAGTACTGCGTCTCTTATGACTTTTTCGAAAAGCTTACAATTAAAGGAGGTTACTGATCATGCAACTCTTTCTCACTAAGCTAACTGAGGATTTTCTTCTGCAGATCTGGAAGGATGAGAAAGAGAGAGGCTGATAAAAGAAAATTCTATTCAAGCGCTTTAGCCGTGCAGTTGAGAGAAGGAGGGAAAATACTACCTGGTTTGGTGAAACGTCGTTCCTGAGTCTGCGAATGGCCCGGAGAATTAAATCCACACCAGAATGTACAAATCCCAATTGCTTGTTCCATTGCTCGCAACACGAAACGAATAGGTTTAACTAGTTGATGTCACCATAAGTAAACGAATGTCATTATTGTTCGCAATATGGTCATGAATGCAAGGAAAAACGACATATTTCCATCTGAAGAAATATTCTTCGCTGAGCAGGAAACTATTCATTTCAGGTACTGAATATGGTCATGACGGTAAAGGACGAGAACTATGTGGACGTGAAGGAAACCGTTCAGCATCAGTGGCGGGAAATGTTAGATGAGACCCCCTCGAATCGAAGACGCCCTCCAATCCTGTCAGCAGTCAGTGGTGGTGTATTGATTGTGGAATGTGGTAAGCCATCGTCAACTACTCTAATATGGACTACTACCGAACCGACAACGACCAAAGCCGAAACAACAACGATGACAACGGCTCCCACAACGTTGCGCGACTTGACCACGGGCGTTCAGTTGAAACACTCGACCTCCGAACCCAGTACTACCACTGGTGCTGAGACGACCACCGTTTCTACTTCGACAACCTCGACGATGCACCTTAGGACATCTGCTTCCACAACTGCGACAACATACCTCCAGACACCTCCTTCTACTACTACGACAACTACGACGGCCTTACCAGCAATTAGTGGTGGTGTACTGATTGTGGAATGTGGTAAGCCATCGTCAACTACTCTAGTATGGACTACTACCGAACCGACAACGACCAAAGCCGAAACAACAACGATGACAACGGCTCCCACAACGTTGCGCGACTTGACCACGAACGTTGAGTTGAAAAACTCAACCTCCGAACCCAGTACTACCACTGGTGCTGAGACGACCACCGTTTCTACTTCGACAACCTCGACGATGCACCTTAGGACATCTGCTTCCACAACTGCGACAACATACCTCCAGACACCTCCTCCTACTACTACGACAACTACGACGGCCTTACCAGCAATTAGTGGTGGTGTACTGATTGTGGAATGTGGTAAGCCATCGTCAACTACTCTAGTATGGACTACTACCGAACTGACAACGACCAAAGCCGAAACAACAACGATGACAACGGTTCCCACAACGTTGCGCGACTTGACCACGAGCGTTCAGTTGAAACACTCGACCTCCGAACCCAGTACTACCACTGGTGCTGAGACGACCACCGTTTCTACTTCGACAACCTCGACGATGCACCTTAGGACATCTGCTTCCACAACTGCGACAACATACCTCCAGACACCTCCTCCTACTATTACGACAACTACGACGGCCTTACCAGCAATCAGTGGTGGTGTACTGATTGTGGAATGTGGTAAGCCATCATCAACTACTCTAATATGGACTACTACCGAACCGACAACGACCAAAGCGGAAACAACAACGACGACAACGGCTCCCACAACGTTGCGCGACTTGACCACGAACGTTGAGTTGAAAAACTCAACCTCCGAACCCAGTACTACCACTGGTGCTGAGACGACCATCGTTTCTACTTCGACAACCTCGACGATGCACCTTAGGACATCTGCTTCCACAACTGCGACAACATACCTCCAGACACCTCCCCCTATTACTACGACAACTACGACGGCCTTACCAGCAATTAGTGGTGGTGTACTGATTGTGGAATGCGGTAAGCCATCATCAACTACTCTAATATGGACTACTACCGAACCGACAACGACCAAAGCCGAAACAACAACGATGACAACGGCTCCCACAACGTTGAGCTACTTGACCACGAGCGTTCAGTTGAAACATTCGACCTCCGAACCCAGTACTACCACTGGTGCTGAGACGACCACCGTTTCTACTTCTTCAACCTCAACAGTGCACCCTAAGACTTTAACCACGACAAAATACCTTCAGAAGTCTACACCTCCAGGTACAACTGCGGGCCTTCGGACGTTTACATTTGCAACTACGGCAACGTCTATTGCTACAACTACTATTACGCACCTCAAGACATTTGCTCCTAAAACCGCGACGATACGCTTCCAGACATCTGCTGAAGGAGGCGCAACGAGGGAGCATGTTTCATCTGTTCACGCAGCCACAGTGAAGAACTTTAAGCCATCTGCAGCTGCAGCTACGACGACGGACTTCAGGTCATCTGAAACTGCCGAGGCTGACACTGAAAGCCCTGCGCCAACAAGCGAGAAGGTAGATTTGAACCAACCCGTTACAAAGATGACCACTGAGAGATCTCCTTCGAAGCCTTTAGCAGCTTCTGGGAAAGAGAATATTGCAACTGCTGATGTCTTCAGCGTGCCCTCGAATAATTTCATTTCAAACACCATCATCGCTGGAACTGAGACACTTTCCGGACAAGAAGAGCCATTTTCACCTCCTCCTATCATCATAACATCCGGCTTTTCCGATCATACTCCCACCCTTTCCAGCACTTCTGCTTCCCGAACCCTCATAAACAGCTCGCCAACGTCAAATAAAGTAACCCATACTTCTGAAACGACCAGCAACTCTTCTTTATTATCGCCCAAGGTATCACCATCAACCAAGTACGTTACATCAACGGGGATGAACTACAAATTGCTGGACGTTGATAACAGCATTTCCACATTATCCTTGTCACAAATTCACTCAGCGTCCCCAAGGACAGTTGCAGAGACGACTACCCCTCTCCCTATTCGGACAGAAGGTCACGTCATGCCTACTACTATCAATGACAGCGCTAACATATCTGCGGCGTATTTGAGCCAGTCCTCCTCCACTGCAACGAAACTTTTCTCACCTACAGCAGCTTCGCCAAAAACCGAAGCAATGTTGAATGCATTCACAACAGCAACGGCAGTCTTGACCTCTGAGCACGCTTTGTATATCCCACCGCCTGCGCTAACCACTGCCACTGTTAACGATATTTCTAATGATGTGCAGCCACTATCAGAAAGTATGGAAACGACCACTACTGAAGCTTTTAGCGCTGAACTAAGAACTTCAAGGAGAAATGAGGCGGTGCTCAGTGAAACAACGAATTTGGGGACAACGAGGCTCCCGCAAAAGGTCACTACTCGAATGCACGAGGATGAAATACTACCAAACACGGAAGCAAAAGCCACCACCGACGAGCAGGAAAAATCTTCACTTGAGAACAGAGCTGAGAACAAAGCAACTTGGGAGGAAAACATCTCAAGAGCGAGTGAACGTGCACCGACACGAACACCGATTTATACTGAAGGGACTCTAAGCACGAAAGACGCAGAGCTGATAGCTGGAGGTGGCACTGGTTCGTCTGCTGAAGAGATAAAGAGGACTATAACTGGAGAATATGGATCAAGTGAACCTGAGCCTATTGTGCAGAAAGTGAGTCATACCAAAGATGTTCCACCGAAGGAAACTGCTGAGAAGACGACGGCTAAAGATGAGAATTTATCTGTGAAAGAGGCCGAGGGGACAGCATCGGAAGTACAGAAAACGGCTGAGCCTGTAAAACAAAAGGTGACTAATTCCAAACAGGCTTTGAATTCGGAAAATCCTGAGGAGACGACCAGTACGAATGAAGATTTGCTTGCAAGAGGCACGAAGAGGACGACCATCGGAGAAGAAATGACGACTGAACCCAACGCTGTAACACGGAAAGTAGCAGATTCTAAGGGAAGTTCAAGTCCAGAAATTGCAGAATTCACTGTTATTGATGGAGTGGATTCACTCACAAAAGGAATGAGACCAACAGTCGAGAAACATGATACATCACAATTACTTTTTGGCAGGGGAGAGATTTTTGAAACGAAGAATAGCGAAACGACGACAAATATCGGTGGGAAAGACCTCCACACAAAGATAACAGCAAATTTAGAAGATAGAACTGAACGGGAAATCCCGACACAAGAGGTGAGAGGTCATGAAAGAACACTGGAAATGGATACATTGGATCGGACGTCAGCCGGTCAAAGAAAGGATTCGCCTACAACTGTTCCGAAGGAAGTGGCGTCAGGTGAACAAAGAGCTACTGAAACCGAGACTGCAACAAGAGAAATAAATGAAAGGAAGGAAGGATCGGAACGAAGTACAACGTGGAGCAACGAAAATTCCTTGCGATCATCAAACAATCAGTTTTTCCGCAATATGAGCACGGCGACATTGCTGACCGGCGTATTTGATGAAAACAGTTACAGGCGAGCAACGACCGAAGCAGTACAGGAACAAACGAGGACTACGGCAAAAAACGTCATGGTGGAAACGGAATATGCAGTTTCCGGGACGGAATATGAAAAGCAAAATAATACAGCGATGAGCATGCGCATTAGTTCTGTTGACACTATGGCAACGCAAGAACAGATGGACACAGAAGTAGCCAAAGACCGGCCAACATCAGTACCTCAAGGAACGTTGATCCCAAGATGGAAGACGGTTGCCTCCTCTGAAAAGTTGCTTCAGGAGACTAATAATGAAATGCAGACGACAACTGACAAGCCGATCGATGGTGAAAGATCGGTATCCCTAGTTGGCAGTGATTCTGGCGAATACATCGGTACTTCTGAAATGACGGAATCTGAAGGTGTAGAGATAGCAAACAAAGGGAGGATTTCCATGTCGGCTTCATTTACACAACATTCAAAAACAGCCGCTAGCGGAAGAACAGAAATGGCAGTAAATGCATCGCAACCTGATTACGCTCGAATTTGGAGCATTTCACTTCCAAGTACAGCAAATGAACTTTCAAAAAAAAATCTCCACGTTGCTTCCCCGACTTCACCCGTTGAGTCTTCCAGAAAAGTGGATTTCATTGCTGAAGAAAAAGAAGAATGGTCTTCTCGGACTGCAGCATCTTTCTCATCCAGAAATCATGGGCTGAGTGCAGTGTCAGATCTTATTGGGGCCGCTGATGGCCACAGTTTAAATACGAAAGAAGCTGCCGCCAAGTCGACCGGTAGTGAGTTGGCGAAAATACCAGCGAAATATTCTGCGTCAGTATCGCCACAGAAAGTCGGTTTTGATAGCAGCGGTTCTGTGAACACTGAAGTGGAAAGCGAAGTTGCCGAAGAGCATTCAACTATCATACAGCATAACAATACATGGATCAGCAAGCAATCAACAATGTCTTTCAACGAAAAACTCAAAAATTTCTACACCGCAGATGATGCTCACAAAAGCGACAATACCTTAAGAGGTCAAAGTCAGCCAGACCGATCCTCTACCTTTATAAAGCCGGAGAGTCTGACCGGAGTTATATCACATGCCGGTCAGGAGCGGTACAATTTCACTTTAGAAGGGAACGCACATTCCGGTGCCACCGACTATTCGTTAACGGCAAAGGAGTATTCTGCAAAGTCAGCTGCTACGAATAACAATGCATCAGCACCCAAAACTTCAAATGAAGGTGGCGGCCTCCGTTTCGAAAATTTCACGAGAATTAACGATTTGCTTGATACTCGCACAACAAGCCATACAGAATTCTCTGAGCTTTCTGACGGCGGCCTAGTGAATTATAAAAAGGGAAACCATCAGCAAAGTACGAAGACGGATTATTTTTTGGCATCACAAATGAATTCGACCGCTTCGACAAAACCTGTCCGTATGACAAAAATGGCTGCAAGTGCTGCATCTGAAAAATCTGAACCACACGCCGCTTGTCCCAACTGCTCTGGTGAGTTTCTCACTAATCATGCTGATTTCCTTAGCGAGTCAGATTTTATGAGCAAGTCTCCGCGTGCCTTATCTACTGAGAATCAACTAAACCCTCAAAGTGAATGGTCAAGCTGGATGCCGCCTTATTCCCCTCAGGAAACTCCAAAAGGTCTCGCTAGTGTAATAAAAATAACGTTTAACTATTCAAATAATGAGGGCGGAACCGCAGCTGCGTCAAATGATACTATGGAACATCAAAACGGTGAAGTGAGTAATGATCCTAAGAGAACATCAGCTGTACTTTCTGACGGTACTTCGGGATTGAATAAGATAACTTCAGAAGAGCCATCTGTGAGAGACGACGACAATAATTTCTCTATTACTGCGGCAATATCAAATACGTCACAAACGACGTTATCAATCGGAGATGACGGAACCTCACAGAGTCTTGCATCAAGTATCTCTTTTAAGCTAGGAGAGAGAATCAGTGAGGGAACAAATAACCTTAGGAGCGGAACTTCTGTTGGCTTCAATCTACGATCAGCATCGTCGGCTAATGCAAGTAGTGAAAACTTTTCGAACATGGAGATAACACTGGACGAGCAGCAATTTGAAGAAATTTCTGACTCAAATCAATCCAACAAAAATGGTGTGACGTTAAGCGGATTTCGAAACGCCTCCGAAGTCAACCGACCTGGCGCTGCCTCGAGTGGGCCCGTAATTAAAGCGTCCGATACGTGGCTTAATTCCGCCGACTCTATGTTGTCTGAAAATATGAACAGTATCGAAGAAGCCGAACGGAGGGCTAATACTGGAGTTAGTGCCATAACGAGAAATGGATACATCAGTACTCTTGACAAGAAAAAGTCTGATGGGGACAACGTGGATGGACGCTATCGGTACTCAAGCACTCATACTGGGGGCAACCAGGTTGCTTTCCTGGGCTATGGTCATTCAAAAGGGGCACTGTCGAACGGATGGAATCTATCGATTCATACATCACTCATTTATGATGAAGGTACTTATATGTCTTCAAGCTTTGTTGAAAAGGAATCTGGTCAGCAAATGGTTGATCTAATGAGATCAAAATCTGTAAGTGAAATAAACGTCGTAGCGGATACTGGAGCATTCATTAATTCGACGACGGAGAGTGCAGAGGTGGTTAGGAACTATGAACGTAAAGAAACATCATCCTCGATTGTCAGCTATAACGGCGGCAGAACATATGACAAAACAGCAACTGTTGCTAGCGAGGAAGCTGAGCAGCCGACAATAAAGCTCGATGAATTTCAAGGTGCAGAGACCGAAGCTGTCAATCATAATGGTCTGTGGAGTGCAGCTGAAGGAAACGGTGGTAATGAGGATGGCCTGAATTCTCAACGAAAAACCACTGAGTCATCTAGTATTAAAAGAGGAACTGAGAAAAACGCATACTGTATGACAGCAACAACTCCACCTCCTTTGATTTTTCATAGCGAAGAAAACACTGGAGCCCAACGTGAAACTGCTGTCGGTCGAATAGAGGATCAAACGATGAAGCAGAATGCTATGAACCAACTCTCAACTATTGGAGACAATGCCGACATAACAACAACTACTGCAATACGTTATCATTCAAAAGATAAGGAATTTCACATGGCATGGGAAAGTGATGAAAGTAATGGTTATGAAGAAGTGACACACAGTGACCAAGATGGTTCAAACTCTAACACATCCAGCAGCAACCTCACAGAAGTCTCACGTCGGATGAAATACGTAACCGAGAAAGCAGAAGAGATCCACGATTCAGCTACTGCCATTTTAACTACATTTGAGTCATATTTAGATGCGAGCGACTTGAACTTTCTTGATGGCGATGCCTCACAGCATGCATTCGGAGCCCTTCCAAGTACACATGAAAAAGATAAGCCTTCAGATTCTAAAGGTAAAGATGACCAGTTATCATCCACCACCATGCCCAACGTTGCAAGAAGTGCCTTTGCAAGTGAGATGAATAGCGATGAACACGAAAATCAATACGTATATAATATGGAAGTAACGCGAAAAACAACAGAGGGAATTACATTCATTGAACAAGCAGAGTCGGGGGAATCTACTGGAATGCAAGATGGCGAAGCGAGCACAGGCCTGGTTGACGCTTCACATGACGACGCATATGTGGCGGAGACACCAATTATCGGAAGTAATTCAACACTGCGTCTAAGGTAATTGTAGAATTTTCATTTTTCTCAATATTGTCATGGCTTTGCAAAAAAATTTTGATTCTTTTTGCAGAGTCATGTCATTTAGTATTTAGTAGTGCAGTCGCACTCTACAGATATTTTTCACTCACCGTCGATGAGAGTGCATAAGTGCTGACTAAAGTAAAGCTTAAAAAGTTATGCTAAACAAGTGATAGGTGGTGAGAGTTACAAGCAGCACTGGCAGATGCCGAAAGTTGGAGAAGCTCTACAAGCACTGAAAACGCTCTTATGTTCGGCAGCTTTCGTCGTTTTATCGGTTTTCGCGTCGATCAGTACCATGCTGCAAGCGCGCAATGCTGACTCAGGTTTCAGTTAAATAGTCATCAGTTCGATGATATTATAGATGTATTCCACCTTGTCGCTATATAATCGCTGATCGCATTTACAAGCTGACACGAGGTTCGAATATGTTTGTACAATTCGAGTTAGATCGTGGAATCAGCAACAGCAAACTGATACGCGTTGAATTCGCGAGGCAGATGACTGATGGGAACAGCATTCAGTCATGGCAGAATGCAAGCATTCATCTCGAAACTATATGCACTATTAGTGTTCTGAAGCAGGTAATCCTCAACATAATCAACTGGCATGCACTTGAACTGATGTTGAACGTTATATTAAAAAATTCATGTTGAGTAAATATTTGAAAATTAGTAGTTTCGAAATGATCATCAGATGATAGGGCCAACAATTCAGGTCTCGTTGCATAACTTCACAGCAGAATATAATTATAACTTTAAAACGAACTCGGACCTCATAGGTCTCGAATTATTCAAGAGCGAACATTGGTGATTTGGTTACAAGTAGAGTCGCGAATAGTACGGGGCGCTTACAAATCACCAATTCGAGATTCCCGCATGCACTGCTTTACTGCGTAAAAAGTTTGACGTTACGGCTTCAAAATGTGCTTAGTGATCGTTGTCTGATAGATTTTTGTTATCATTCTGTGCTATATCGTTCAGTCATGTAGCAGACAAATTATGGTTCATCTAGCTGAACGATTGCTTTCAACGCGACAAATGATGCTTACAATATTTCGTTTAATCAGCTCGTTCAGCATTCTTTGAAAAGCTGTTATATGCAAACTGAAATTTCAGTTGTTTCCGTTACAATATCAAACCACATCTGTGTCCTCATTCTCTTTCGAGGCATTCGTATTCGTCAACAATTACACCTCGCAATGGATCAGCAGACACCACTATCAGATAGAGGTTCTTCCAATATTCCTCATGTCCTAATTTGCATTTTCCCAGTTTACACTCCCGTTTTGTATCCGTCAAGTTCACATTCGCGATTGGTTAGTTTGGAAACAGCAGTCGTTTGCAAATTTATTGAATGGTAGATATGGTAAAGGAAAAAATGGTAAATAAAACGTGGATGCGTTAGGACGCAGACGCTAAAAAGAATCGTGTCCGTGATTGCGTGTTTTTTTATTTCTGTCTGTGTGTATGCCAGTCCATTTACCTCAAGTGTTCAACTCAGAAACCATAGATGCTACTACAGAAGTTCTCAGGAATAATGTTCATAAATTTTTCATACTGAGCAGATCCCAAAACGGGCAATTCAAATGCATTTTTAGTCAGTCTGGTGAGATTTTCATCGATGAGATTCATATTTTAGAAAAAGGTGGAATGAAAGAATGGATCATTCACAAAACAGATTCGCCCGTCGACAAAGCTACATCGGAGTTGAGATGCACTGATATGCGTCTTTTATTAATCACTGATGAGTTGCAGTTCTGTCTGCGTTGATAAATGCGAAATTCACATTATGTCAGTCTCTTTCAACTTCTTCGCATTAAGCGTTTCCACACCCGAATCGCTGAATCCCCATAATAAAATTTGCGACTGCAATATTCATGTTTGCTCATTAAATCGAATGTAGAATTTTAAAAAAATTTCCAAGGCGAAATCAAAAATTACGTTTTTCGAGTAGTTTTTTCGAGCTGAATTGGCGAAGGGTGATCGAGGATGAGATATTATATCAACATTTTAGGTACGTTGGAATCGGCGCTGTTCTATCGTTGGTCCGTTGAGTACTCGAATTTTAAACTGGATTACTATTTCCACCCCACGTCCTATGTATTACCAGCTCAAATAATGAAAGAAAGGGAGGATTTGAAAGAAATTATTCTATTATTTCTGGCAACTACAGAGACTCTACTAAGTGAGGAGGGGATTTTTTAGTGGAAGGATGGTAAAGTTAGTGCATTTCTGATAAAAAGAACCGTAACTCCCTAGGCAAATTTATCAATTCCTTTCTGCAGTGGTAACAATACTACGGTCTGCATGTTGGTTGCTCAGATATTCTGAGTGAATAAGCGTTCTATATAAATTAAATCCGAAGCGGTGAAATTTTCCTGCGTTGTGATGAACTATTTTCACGAATTAATGAAACTGCCTCTCAGGACATTTCAGAACAACTTTCCCCCGGAAGGTGGTATTTGTGGTGCAACGCCGGAAGCAGTTTATGGTTCAGAGCAGGCCACTGCCAGCTGTGTTGACTGGAAAGACGAAGATGGTGTTGATAACTATACTTTTTACAGTAAGTAACTTAGAATGTGAATTCACATTAAACGTCCACATTTTTCTGGAACTTACTTTGAAACGGTCAGAGTCATCAAATCGGAGTCAGATCAGGCCACCGTTGTATCGTTGAAAAAAATTATGAACAGATAAATAAACCAACAAATGGAGGAATGTTCTGCAAGATCTCATGCGGGGCGCGCCTTTGTGATCAGCCCATGTGACCAACCAATATCATGAATTACCAGCAAATAATAAACGTGATCTCTCTCATAGACCATCCGCAAAAGATTTGTGTTTTCTTTGGTTCATCGCTTCAAAATGAAAATCAGGCGAGTGAAAATGCACGTAGATTCTTTTTACTCTGTAGCCCCCAGCTATCGTATTCAATTGTTGTGAGTTAATGTATATGGTCGACGTTCAAAATTGTTAATGAAATTACTTTTTTGTGGTTGTTCGACCCAGTGTTCGGAAACTAGGCTTTTTCTCTCCCCCTTGTGGGCTTCTCTTCACCTGCAAATAGTCGCTGCTGCACTCTATGCTCTTGAAAGCTTTAAGCTGTCATATGTTCGGGAGAAGCTCGTGTTATCTGATTGCCAGTATCTTTTGTATTGTTTCGAGAACTTTCACTCACCTATTACGATAGGAAATCCTGTATTGTTGTAGATGTGGTAACTGCGAAGCGTGCGAAATTTGCACATCGGCATACCCCCATATCAGGTAGGACCGACCGCTTCCAACTCTCCAATAAACGACTTTTTGTGTACTAAGTGGTGGAAGAGTTGAAATTTTCCCGGATTGTTCAGAGCGATTAAACACAAGCGAAATGGTATCGCTGATAGCAACAAGTATGAATGGTTCAGCGAGGTTCGGTATCGGTGCTGGCTGGTACGAAATTCTCGTCAAAATTAGTGATAAGCTCGGCAGCACCACCGACTTCATCTCTGCTGGCTTCGTTCACGGCTACGGCCTCCCATCGAACGTAAGTGCTTCTACGCTCGTTCTTAACTCATCAGGTGCGGGAAATAATTATTTACTTCAAGGGACGTTTTTAATATATTGCTAGATTTTCAGCGTCATGGAAAATGGAGGCGGCAATTAACTGATCGATAAGAATTCACCACAGATTGAAGCTGTGCTCGGTAACACCCGTTTTATGCTCTATGGCTTTATTTACCGTTGAACGAACTTCATGCTTCTAACTCTTCTATAGGAACGTTTCATGATAAGCATAATGCACAATGACGAATATGTGTAGGTCGATTTGCGTGATAGCGCTTAATAAAACAATGATTAACAGATTAGTTGATACAGCAGTGACAATTCGAAAATAGCATTTGCTTGTTTGAAGACGTCAATCGAGAATGCGCTGGATGGGTTTAACGGCGCTTCTCCAAATAGAAGTACGATTGAGGGCCTTGTGGGACTCCTCAACGACAGGAAATATCTTTCGCAGCTCGCATCAGCGGCCAGGAACAAAACTCTCAGCAAGCTCGATATACCGGATGCACTTCGCGCTAAACTTGATGCACTCGGCAATCTGAACGTTAGTTTTGTTGAAGATTGCTTAATATACTGGAATACAAAAATTTTTCTGGAAGTTGCGTAGAATGGCTGTTTTGCACGTGATCGTAACTCTTCAAGTATTCGCAAGTTCCCAATTGACTCTTCCGGAATCTTAAGAACCGCTCACAAAAGCGCTGAACTAGATGCATAATAAGTTTTTTATTCCACCTACGCGTTACTGAGACATGCTCTCACTTCTGAAGTGTTCATAATTAGAGCTCTGCTTTTGTGCCTACACTTAACCGGCTATCTCCACACAGCAGTTCATTATCGAACACAAAGCGGCAGCTGCAAAGCTAGGAGAACTGATGTTCGTCTGCCTAAAACGTCGAAACAAATTTGCGACGTTTCGGGCAGACGAACATTAGCAGCCTGATGGCTTTCAGAGAACCGAGGCACTTAGCACGGTACGACTGGCACTCGCTGGCTCACTTCATATGGGCGACCTTACTGAAGAGCAACTCCTGAAAATTGTCAACGATATGCTGGAATCCGCAAACCAAGCAAAAGCGGACGTAAGCCTGATGCAAAGATCTTCTTCTGGAACACTCTTCTGTAATTAATATCTTCAGCAATAACTCCTCCTCTTCCAACTCTTCCTTTACATGCGGACGAAGACTGCAACCGATCCCAAATTTTTCGTCCACTCGGAAAGTAGCGCGTTTCCAAAATTTCAAAACGGGTCAACTCTGAATATTATTGAAACTTTCAAAATTAAAAACTTATCGTGATGACCCTATTTCCCTTGTTGACGGACGACAAACTTCTTTGCTGAGTGCAAATTTCATGAGTTTTTTTCGATTCGTATATCATGGCGTGGTACTGTTCGGATGAAGGTGATAGATGTTTTCAAGGCAGTAAACAAGGTTCTCGATGCCTTATCGCAAGACGGCTTTTCAAGTGCACAGGATGTCATTTCAACTCTTCAAGGAGTGAAGGACATTGTTTGTGTTGAAAATGGCTTTACAATCGGATCGACTTCCAGCAGTGTGGATTTCAGTGGAGACTATATTATTCGATTTGGTCGAACGGAAAGCTCCTCCTACAACCTTGCTGTTATAGAAGCCGTTGTAAGTTGTTACTGTTAGGAAGTGAAAAAAGCCCTCTTTGTTATGTATGATTTGAAAGGCAAAAAGTGGCTCAGTTTAGTGACCACGCTTTTTTAAATGCTTGTGAGACAGATTATGTGCAGTCTTTCAGAGATAAAAATTTTGTAATCTTGCAGATAACTATAGCAGGAAAGGAAGCGTTTATTCGGGGCGATTTCCGTGCAGCGCATCTTCAGGGGAGCACTCGGGACAGCTTCATGGTAATGACTATTTGTTGTAGATATTCCGCTTTCTGTTTTCATCTCATTCGAAATTACATTCTCTTCTAGTGTCTTTCAGTACCACCTATAATGACGACAGGTCCTTAAACGACCCTTGCTGAACGGTGCCGAAAAAATTATTTTGAGCCTTCCTTATATGCTTTGGCGATCTAGGCGGGGAAATCCGCTGCAAAAAAGAGTTGTCTGCGGTATGCATAATTGTTGAAATACTTTACTTCCTGATTTATTTATCACAGCTCAGGATGCTAGGATTTGGTTGATTTTTTTTAGTTTGATGTGTTTGTAGTGAAAATACGATTTCTCACTACCGTCTTACTTCTCCTGTCAGAAAACCTAAAATCGTGATAGTGAATAAACACAGTGAGTCGTGCCGATCGATTCAACGGTGACCTCAACCTATCTGAGAATGATTTAACTGTGCTTGTGAAGTTCCTGCTGAATTTACGAATGTTGTGCGGAGACATGCGCATAGTTTTTGGATACGGTATTTCTAGGTCACAATGCAGCGAACAGCACGGCGATGAGCAGAATGCAAACTGAAGTTGTCTTCAGGTGACGTCCGCCTCTGTAGGTTGGGGAAGTGCATCTGCGCAGTTGACCGACGGGTTCTCTTTTGATACTGCCAATGGCCGTTATGAAGAGAGTTGCATCTTTGGCGAAAAGAAAGTGCTGAAGTTGGCAGGTCAAACAATGGTAATGTATAGTTATTTACGTTACTAAGCTGATCACGCTAGCAGGGTTTGGTCCATAAATGGCCACTGTAACTTCCATGTCAGTATTTGTTTGCATCTGCAATTGCTGTTAGTCGCAGACTTCATATTCGACTGTCCGATTTTGTCCACTCGCATACCTTAAAAGGGTTATTCCGGTTATTCCTGTACGTATTCAAGCTTTTCGCAACGAAACAAGTATATTCCTGTTTTACTTCAAAATTCGGAAATCTTTTATCCATCAAAGCTATTTTCATTTGGAAACGTCAACGATTTTCTCTGCCTTTGATCAATTCTCAGAGGGAGTGAACGATTTCGAGGAGAGGGGCCAATTTTAGAATGGTTGTGTAGAACAGACAAACACTAAAGGACGCAGTGCTTTGCATTCTTACTGTGTGAGACACATTATAACGCAGCTTGTGAACACGGTGCTGCAGCTCGCTTCATAAATTTTTACATCTCTCGCAGCGAGTGTTCGCCCTTCGAAACTGATAATTTGTTTACTTAGCACATTGTAAGCTCTGATGTGTTGTGTGGTTTAAAAGCATCGGGAAATCACTACACCATTTCATTGCAACTAAGTCGTGTCACCTTCTTGAATGTCACTGAGGAATCCGACAGTCCTTCCACCATTTCATATTTCCCCGTTCCAAAAGTTTCACAGTGATAGGTGGAATTTGCTGATGCTCGGAGGGCCTTAAACCTGCCAGCAGAAGAAGCGAAGGCTTGTGAAGAGGTTCGTCATGCTGAAATTCATAGCCTCGGGACGTTGGTTGTCTCTGAATTTTTTTTTTGGGCCAGCACTAGTGTCCAGTGGGAAATAATCCTCAGCGAAGAAATTTAGTGGACACTGCTCGTAGTTTCTGTGGTCACCATATGCGGTTTCTACTAAATCAGGGCCAGTTTGAATTGGAATTTCGTCTAAAAGTTAACCATATGTAACGTCTTGTGTACCGTCTGCATTTCCTCAAATGCCATTCAACGAGATTTATTAACTGCTGTAATTCTTTGCGCTTGTTGATAAGTGCTAGATGTGGGAATTCATAGGTGTTTATGTGGTAAGTAACGAAAGATATGTTTAACGATAGCTAGGTTAACAAGGTGACGTAAAAAGGTATAAAAAAGTGGGCGATTTCTGTCGCTTAGACGCGGAAAATCTCACTGTTTTTCGAAGGTTGAGAGTGTGGTTCGATATGTATACGTTCCTTGTTTCCGCTAGTTCTGCAGTATTTGTGGTGTGGGTTTTTTGCATGATTCTCGTGGCCATCTTTCTTTCCGACGTCACATCCAATAGTCCTGCAACAATCGCGCAAATACAGAAGACTCTCGTTTGCGCACTTTCAACAGCAAACTCCGAATGGCGATATTCTCTCTCGCCACCGACCTAACAGAATTGTGTATAGTTGTCATTTCCAGGTTAACATGATTCTCTCAAAGGACTTTTGTGGGCAATTTTCTTCACTATGGAAGAATCTTTCAGGTAACCCTCTCCAATATGAATATGATGAATGACCTTCAAATCAGCGCATGGAATTTAACATTCGATAATTTGTCACTAGTGCAGAATCCGAAGGACGCTACATTCACTTCATGGATACCACTGGACGATTCGAAGAGCGTTGTTGCATTGAAGGTAATATTTCGTGATTATGTGAAGTAATACCACAAATTTCCGTTCCGACAGTGCCTACAAAAAGTTACGGCAGTTCCCTTATGAACCATCACAGCATATTTTGAATCAGGTCACTCCGAATTGGAAGCTTGGTGGACCGAGCGCTGCTGTATTGTTGCGTAATCGGTATTTGTTTTTTCAGCGTTGCTTGATGACTAGTTGAAACACTGCAAATTTCAATGTCGCGAAGTCGTTTTTTCTCTTTCTCTCATTCTGCTTATTCGCAGTAGCATTCGTGCAGTCCACATAAATTTCATTTGACTTTTGAGTATTGAAATTTCCATCTCGCTAAGTCGCATTAAACCATAGTGGCGTTTGCTTGAAAAGATGAAATCTAATGCTAAGAAACTTAAAAAGTTAAGGCACTTTTTCAGTTCTTCGAAGGAATGGAAGACCTCCTCAACCTTGGACAGGCAATCCCACTTGAGCGCATAACCTTGCAGTTTCAATTCAGCTATCAATCAGTTGTCTTAAATTATTTGTAAGAACTCGTTTCTCGTTTCTTGTTCTGCAACAGAAAAAGCATTAATCCCCATAGAATTGCTTACTAGCTATTACATGCAACTTTCTTTCTTCTTCTGCATTCGTAACGGTTGGCGATAACTGAGATTAATGTTTATACTGTCATTAGTATGACATTTTCCAGTACCTGCGGTTGTTGTCACACCATGAATCTCAGCGAATACTTGAGCTTCTTCTGTTTGGCCTCCGATGTTTCGCTCGGCAGCCCCTTATGATTTATGAATATAAAGGAGCAGCACTTCGTGTTTAAATGAAATCGTTTCTATGTTGTGTATTTATGAGTTCCAGTAAAACTTTTTTATCAAGAAGTCTTTCAGGAGAGGCCAGTTAAGATTGACGTTTATATCACCAGATACTGTTTCACTCTTCGCTTACGATGGTGCCTTTGATTATACTGGAGTGAAAGTAGACAAATTCCTCAGACGCATTCTTCAAGACAACGTTCGTGTTGAGGGTATCAAAGCGAGCATCTTCAGCGGTCTTGCTCAATCATCAGAAACCCTACAGATTCTTCTACTTGGTGCAGAAGGCAAACTTCTTCAACTCATAACTGGTTTCGAAGGTGACAGTTCACAATGGTCATTGTTTTTGCGACTGCAGCAATATTGCAGACTTCAGAGCGATTTTCTGAAGAAAATTTTAGGCAAATTTATTTGCTAACGCATATAACTGTGCCGCGTCTCTTATAAAAAATGAATGAGACCCAAACTCACTTGTATAGATTAGCCACAGAAGAGACCAGGCAGTTTTCAAGGCTTCCAGCGATGTGCGCAAGATTTTTTCGAGAACGGGCGATTTTGGCAGAGACATTTTTGGAAAACGCAACTGGGTGGCGAGAGGTTCGAAGCACCCAATATTTTTTGATGGGTAGGAACTATCTTTGAATGTCCTTTTAACGAATTCGACAGTTCGATAGGGGTTCTTTCCTTCTGTTGATGACGATCATTTTATGTAATAATTTCTCTCTTCTCTTACCAAGCGAAAAACTCTAGTTGCCAGAAGCAGTTCTTAGTAATAGCCCAGTTCACCACAAAGTGTTGGTGGTTCCTGCCGCCAAACCTCATAACATATCATTTCACTACTCCCACTTCACCTTCCGTGGCTAATCTATGATGATTTTACTTATCAAGGATGAGGGTAACGTTATGAATTTTACTTTCTCACCTCACCATCCTGTTTCCTACTTGTTGTATAGTGTTTAATTTTCCCGTTAAGAATATATTCTTTAAACTTTCCTCAGATAGCGTGGTGTTTCTAGCTGAAGAAATAGTGCGATGTGACAGCACATTTGCTTTTTATTAAATGATGTTATATGACGTTGGCCTCTGACAAGCTGAACAGACCATATGGATCATCTCAACTATGAATTGGTAGTGATCCTCAGTAAAGTGCTCGAGACCACCACCCAAGTGCAGTACGTCTGCGACTGTAACCGTAACTGAACGGTTGTTCTCCGCTTCGCGTAACACGCACCAACTATCAAGAGACCTTCAATACATACACTCTGTGATGTGTTAGATGCCATTCGCTTCCGATGTCATCTCAACGCAAAATCCATTATGTACCTTTCACCCCTTAGTTTTGATGGCGCGCGTGTGGTGCCATCAGTGAACATGGCCATATCAGACGTTGAATTAATTACGAGGCCAAGGATTTTCGCACAAGGTGAACGTAGACAACATTAGAGGATATCAGCTGGGCAGCAGAAGGTCACTGTTTCAATGTATCTCTGTTTCATTTTCAGGTGATCTTGATTTGGGTTTTTTATACCGGTGGGAGAATTGAAGCAAAAGGAGGCTATTGTAGGAGGGTTGAGAGAGTGGGAGGGTCAGCAGAACTATGAGATTGGGTAAATTCGTTACTCCAAGATCCTTCTTTACTGCACTTTTTTTTCGAACATTTCCCGTGATTAATTTCAAATATTAAGTTGTCGTGGTTGATGGATCACATTGTGGCTATTTATGGCGCTTTAAGCTTGATGCCGATTCAAAAACTTCTTATGAAGAATATTTTAGACGTCCAATTTCCGCCTCATTCAGCCTCGAGCTTCGCTCTTCGCGAGGTTCAGATGTCGCTTGAGAGCCAATTTCCGTCGTGGGTGACGTTACAGAATTATCTCTACACTGGGAACATGGTAAACCTCACAAGTGGATATGTAAGTTCTTTTCTCCAGCGACAGCGTGATAAACAGAGGTCACCTCGGTTATAATTCACGCATTTCTGTCCATTTAAATCTTGCGTTTTTCTTCTTACCATTGCAGAGAAAACGAACAGCAGTAGCAGTGAAGCATAATTTGCGGTTCTCGGTCCTGTATTGCGCACTATTCTGAGTATACGTTATCGCAGTGCTGAGATTTTCAGGGAGGAATTTTATTCACTCAGTAAGTAAGTCAGATTTAGGCCTCTCATTTGCAAGATCTACACGATTCTGCTAATTAAATTCCCATCGTATCTGAAGCGGAACGTTAAAATTTTGCTAAATGCTACACTTGTTGTTCACATGGGATATTTCGAGAATCGACTATCTTATGTGAGTGCAGGTAATTCCATTTTCGCAGCAGTAAACCTGCAGTTTTTGCATTCAACTTTTTTTGCCAGAATGTGGTGATCTTGCTGGTATGAAATAACATAATTGCTGCATAAAAGCTGCTTAGATGAGCCGGTCAGGCTGTAAACCGTCTTCAACTCGACACGTCCAATAACCTCCCTCGATTTTTCATTGAACCATATCGTAGTGAAGGTACGATTTCGTTGAAACCCATTTCAGTGATCATACCTTCGTTCTCTGCTGTGACTCAGGAAGAGGGAATAAAAGCTTTTTGAGCAGTATCATAGGAACGTGTAGCGGGTGAAAGTCATTCAGGACAGAACTGATCCTTTTCCCGTAGTTGAAACCCTAAAGTGAAAGTATCTCGGTGAGGTCGTTTTTTTCTTACTGTCTGTTAGTTGTAAACGATCTTTCATCCACCTACGCTTGTGAATCAGTTCAGTGTTCGAGCCTACCTTTTTTCGTCTCCTCTCCCTTTTCTCTCCTCTTTGCGGTGATCAGCAGCCCCTTGGCTGCATGGCTTTTGCTTTTCAATTCTTGGTTGATACAGAACAGCTTATCACTGCAAGCGACTGTTTGTATGTGTGAGAGAGAGATGCGAACATGTCGAGTGGTACAGATGGTGACCTTGACCAGAGGAAATTCTTCTCGGTATCAGACACGATACTGCCCATGTGAGAACAGCCAGAATTTAGGTTGTTGTGAAGCTGAAACCATGGATAGTGATGGTTTCTATTTTATCAATTTAAGGAGACCAGGCAGCCATGTTTCAATGACCAGCATCAAACTGAAGTAATTCGTAACGTTTCCACTGCTTTGTCGACGCATCTACGCAACTTCCTTGCAGATGAATGTCTTGACAAATGATGACATTTAAGCGATGATTCAGTGAAATTTACTAATACTTTTATATATTGCTTGAACTGTATGAAGATATAGCTGGAATATTTTTCATTAAAATCATTATTGCTCTGAGGTTTTTCAGGTGAGATGCGAAAATGATACTACGATGGAAATCAGCACTAGCGGATGGCTCATGTATAATGGACAGAAAATTGAGTTGGCGTTGAGTGCTACGCTGGTTCCATTAGAAATAAGCGGGGCTTCGGTCGGGGTAACTATTGAAGCGATTAATTCCCCATTGTTAGAGGGTCTCGGGAATTTGTTTCCACCTCTTTCAATTTTCCCAGTTCCCAGTTTCACGGCACTCAAATTCTCAGTAGCAGTGATCATTTTAATGCGTAACTGACATTTAGCTGTACAAGAGTGCATTATTGCGACGTTATATGTGTACGTTCAGTAGCTCCAAATCGCAAACCATCCAACTTGAGATAAGAGATTCCGCCGAATATAAGCTTCACCATATGCTAAATATAATGGTACGCTTCCTCTATCACACCATACGAAATTTTCGTTATGCGTATAGGAAGTGAATCCTTCAGTATGTCTTCTAAGCCTCATGTACGATCGGAGTATATTTCAATTCTAATTTCCGTAATTTTTCTGCACTGACTTTCCGGAATTTACATCTCTGAGGTGCAAAGCACCTCCGACGGAAAGCTTGGAACTGGTGGTTTTGGTCCTCCATCTATAAATAATTGATTTCTTCCCACATAAATCCTCAAAAAAGTCGTTTCCTACTTAGTGCTCATTCAGTGCTTATTCTGTGAATGTAAAGGCTTTGTGAGTGCAAGTCTGCTTTTGTGGCTTGGGTTTTGTTCCTTGGTTTGTTTGTTCGTAGCAATCAAAATTGCTTTATTCCTCGAGTTAGGTGAAATAAATCATTCAGATCACCTGTGCATTAAAACTCATTCTAACTGATCTTAGAAGGAGAGAGAGCCGAACAAGTTGTTTTATGAAAGGTCTGATTTTTTGATTCTAATATATGGGCGTTGTTCCAGGAGCTGAGAGACGCAAACGGGGCGTTGGGAATCAAATTACTTGGTGGGTCTATGCGGATTGCGTCTATCGCGCACAGAATCAGCACTCTTGAGATGGGCGTCGGTCAGCGTATAATACTCAAAGGGGGGACTATTGTTCGCAATCAGACTGATGGGTTTATTATTTCCAATTTCCAGCTTACGTCATCTGGAATTGCACTGCCCAACATTGCAGGTAATTGTCGATAAGGATTATTTTGGTGATTAAGAGCATACTACTAGAAGGAATCTTGCCAATTTCGCTTTCCCAGTTATTGTGATAGCAAATCAACGTTCAGCGCCGAAAAATGAAGTTGGGCACTGAGGAGCAAACGTTGACGTTCCTCACCTGCCTGTAGCTTGTAACTTTAGAATGTTTCTGTCCAAAGAGCAGCTCGCCATGGATTGCATGGGGAGCGCTGAAGATGTGACCTGCGCAAGTTGCGGTGACCGCAGCGTTAAATGAAGCCCTTCTACGAAACAGACGAATTAAATTGCATTCAGTTTCATGTGACCAGGAATATTTTGACAGTTTTATAAACAGGAATGATGTGCACATTTGAGGTACCTTTGAGGAGGAATATAGCGGGCGTGGTTTTAAAAGTTTCACAAGTAAGAAGCTGGAAAATGTGCGACGCTCGTCGTCGTTCACCGAGTCAGTTTTTAGAAATCTTCTTGCATGACCCTTTACTGCAACAATTAGAAGATGAGGTCATCATAGAACTGAAGTCGGTCGGAAGTTATTTCTCATCACTCGACGTCACTGTTATCCGATACGGATTTAGTAATTACTGATATCAGGGTTCCATCATTAATGTCATTATCTACCATACGAAGGATTTCTGAATGATAGTGCAATTCGAATGTCTAATGTACGTGGCACAGAAGTAGTTCACTAAAGTAAAGACTAAATAAAATTGCTGTATTTATTTATGCAAATCGAATCTATCTTAGGCGTTCATATCAGCTTTTCAAGGTTATACACAGATTTCTTCAGCCGTTCAATCATTCAAATCCATTGCGCTTCGACTTGTGGTAAATTTTCAGTTACTTTCAATGCAGTTAATGAGAGCGCATATTGTTTTCTTTAGTTTTTCTGAGCGTCTGTTCATTATTTTGCCGGTATCTACCGATTATGGTGGCTCTTTTCTCATATTACCATTAAAGACTGCGTTACTTGCAGAAGCAAAATCACAGAGTTTCTTGGCAGCTGATTCTCAACAGAAGGTCAATGAAATATTGAAGAACGCAAATAATTATTTGCAGCAGAACGCTAGCGACCTCACGACCGGTCAGCTGGACGACGTACGGCAGTTCTTGTATTTTAAAATAACTAATAAGTGCTTAGTTGTTTGCTCGGTTTGTACAGTCAGCAGATGGAGCGTATTCTTTGACAAAGCACCATAATAGAGAGTCGATTACTGGAACGAGTGGAATCACTTAGCGTAGAAAATACTCAATAAATTTTTGAGCAGCAATTTTGCAACTCCAAAAAGTTTGTTTGGCTTGGATGAATTCACCTCATTTCCAGATTGCCACACATGAGTCTTTGACTATCTGTCAAGCTGTCTATGTCTGACCCAATATTGAAGCGGACAGCAAAGTGACCAACATGCTGCTTTGTATTCTATAAAATCGCTTTTAGTAATAATCGAGTTCATATCACTTCAGAAGACAGTGAAAGAAATAAAATTTTTCGAAGGCGTTTTTTGTAAGAGAAGGAGAGAGCGAGTGGATTGTCTTTTTTCGCGACATCTTGAGACTGGTTTGCTAATATTGAAGGGAAGGAAATTTTAATGATTGACTTCTTTACCTCTGGTTTCATGTTTTGAAACAAACACTCTATATGTAGATTTCTACATTCGAATGAGTTAAAATCAGCTATAAAAATCGAGCCATTATTAAATTGGTTCTATCCGTTGACATTTGTTGCAGATTGTTGGCAGCACGATGAGTATAATCGGAGGTATGATCGAATCAAACAATGTGGCTCTGAATAACCCATTATCCGGCGATCGAGATGCTGCATTAAAATATGACATTTTGAACTACGACAAGCTTTTTCTCGGAATCCCTTTCGAAAGAGGTGACCTTTGGGCATCTTTTATTGTTGTCATTTTGAAGGTGATGATTTTAAAAACGTCATTGAAGATATATTCGCTTATATTGTTGCGGAATAAACTTTCTGTGGAAATTTCAGATTTTTTTATAACCTGCAGTCCAGCCTTTGGGGTTGACAACAGTTTTCTTTTTTGATATTCTCGGCGGGAATTCCACAACGATATGCTCAAATTATTTTCGTTATTGACGCTTACTGCCGGAGGTATCATCTTTTGAGTTTTTCGGAGTAGTATTTCCGATGAAATGTTCAATGCCTTAGTTGTCAGTTCGGCTCATGCAGCGGCGTATGAGACAACCTGCTTCATTTTTTAATAACATTACTTTCTATTCTCATATATTTGAAAAGGTAAAGAAGGTTTAAGCGATGTAGCTATTTTTCTTACTTTCTGTTCTATTCAAAAACTTTAGGCACTCATTAAGAGCGACGTTTGTTGAGGTCCTTATTTGATCATAAGGATTATGCGGTCAGTTTCAAAGATCCGATTAGTTCAAGGGATGCTGAATTGTGAGAACGTTGTACATCACATAAAGTGTGATTTTTTTCGAAAATATGATTAAGCGAAATAAATACATCTAAGAATTTCTAAGCAATTACCGGAAGAAATGTTGCCTTCCAGCGACTATAACATACGTCGATCATTTAACTGCGGATGAGTGGGCGTTCTCTGCTGCACAAACCCGTCAAAAAGCTTTGGTAAGTAAACGTTTTCTTCTGCAATGGGTCAAATTACCTAGAGAGCTTGGGAAAATAGCAGACGAGAAGAGAGGCAGCTTCTCACCATCAGTTTCTTGCCATTACGTTTCATAAATACTTCGACTGAGATCCTTCATCCGAAGAAGTTTTGAAAAGTTTAATTACTGCAATCCAAGGCGTTTGCTTGCACATCAACTGCACGTTCTTCTAGAATGCATTAAGACATTTTCGCCGTATTTCTTCCCATCCGTAGCTCACTGAAATTGCAAATGCGATGTATCGTATGAACCGAAAGATCCATGCACATGTGTTCCGCATTCGTCTCACTGACGAAGATCGTTCAAGGAAAAATTCAAGGAGAAAAAGTAACTGCTCAAAAGTTGGCACATTTTATCAACTGTTGTCTTTATCACTTCAGTAGAGGAACCTTTATTATTATGAAAATTCTCAGAAAGCGAAAAACACGACTGAGGTAGTTCAGATCAATGTTAAAGTCCAGACACTGAAAAATACGGATGAATCTGCTAGAGGAAAATAAGATTTTACCAACAGCTGGCCATTCCCCGCATTTGCCGTTTCTCTTCCTTGGTGTAGTCTACTTGAAACAGATACCGCTTTGTTTTAAAAATGAAGTAAAATAGCAATATAGATAGGTGTCTGTTATTCTGTTACGTCAACTAAGAAATGCAAATTCATAGCACTGGAGACAGCTTTGCAGTCTTGCTTCACATTTCAACTAGCATCATAAAATAGCAAAAGATAATAAAATAAGGTAATGGTGCATCTATTATTTTGCCTATTTAATCGCCAAACAAATACCTCACAAAATAGAGTGCATATTTGCTTTTTGCAAAATCCACTATAACACGGTCGTATCTATGCATCTGTCTGTTCCGTAATTCCAGTCCTTAAGCCTAATTTCAATTCAGAAACCGAAGCAATGCTTTGTAATATCAAATGAACTGCGTCTAAATCACGGGCGACTTTCTGATACTACCTTTTCGTTGGCCCATCATATTTTGAAAAAGAGCTGTGGACATTTACACCAGTTTGCACGCGTTTTGCGATCAGATGGCTTTCTACTCGCCAACAAAGTTTATCTATGCAAATTAACTACATCAATTAAAAGTTGATGTCGTTCCCTGGGTTCCATGCTATAAGCTGATGACTTACTGGTCAGATGAACTGAACGTAAATTCACATATTGTGCCAGCTGTTCCCGCATGCTCCATTGATTGTTCAGTGACCCACCCTATGATAAATCAATGCGATAATTTTGTAACCTGAACACAACTCCTTTAAAAGTATGCCGATTCCTTGATGCTTTTGAATCCGTTTATACTCGCAAATCGTATTCCTGTGATTCCCTCTTCTTCCTTATTCATTGTCGAGTTGAGATCATGCAGCTGAAAGACAGATAGACTCTGAACTTCACTGCAGCTGTGATTCCGAAATAAGGGAAAGAATAACGGTATGCAGGTGAAAAATAAAAGAGGAAAAAGAGGTGCTGCGAAAAATTTGTGCATTTTCAATTGAGGAGTCCCGGCTACGATTTGAAGAGAGTAAGAATAGGTTTGACAGAAAAAGGTTCGTTCATATGAACTTTATAATAAGTGCAAGATTTCACGTCATATAGGTGCCATCAGTTCGAAATTTTCCTCTTCGGAATGTGCATTATTTCATATTGTAATATGGCTTTTTTCAAGTTCTTCAACTTTCGTATAGTGTCATTTTCATATAGTATCAGCTTCATTTCGCTGTCCGCAGAGTGCGCTAAGTACTTTTTTAAATCGGATGAGCGGAACAATTGCGTTGAAGGATAAATTGAGCATATTATGGCACCGCACATGAAAATTGACGAGTTGCCTAGAAATTCCTCCTGAATGAATATATGCATTTCTCCTGATCACAGTAAAAATGCAGTGCAGCTATGTTCAGTTACGTGCAGCCTCGGAATGAAACTGAAACCGCTCTATTTGCTTCAGAACCAACAATTCATCAACACCGCCAATGCACTTTTGAACACAATTGCCGATGAATTGGTGCGTCGTCAGTCTGCGAACGGCTTGGGATCAGCCTCAATTTATAAGGATGTATGCATCACAATTTCGGTGTCTTTTTACAATTTTGCTGTTTTCTGTAGTGTATCCCCTCATTTGCACCTCTGTGCAGAGCGGATGAGGCGGTGAATGTGGTGGAAGGCTGCTTGTTCGATAAAAGACATTTTGTGCAATTTTCGCTTTCGTTGTACTCGGTTATGGGCTGTAGGACGAGTGCACTTTCTAGATTGCGGAGTTAAGCAAATGAGAAAAGAAGAATTGTATCATTCAAGGGGAATCCAAAAATTACAATCCTTACGAGATTTCGTAATGCTCTGCTTTAGCATATTGGATGAACTAATTGAGTGGCAATGAAAGCACTTAAATTCAATTCTGACCGAAATCAGTTCATTTAATGTTTTATGATATGCAACCAAGCATATTATTATGTCAGTTTACGAAGGAGTAAAGCCATTGCAAAATAAGTCAGACTTTATTCTAAAATCGCAACTAATATGTTTAAGTTCAAAGAAAAGAGATTTGCTTTGCAGAGTGACGTTATTGGTATGAATATCGAATATGGATATGCGAGCGATATTTTTGCCGATCCATTAGAATGCAAGTTTTGGAAGGTTCGTCCGTACCATTTACTTTCTCCTTTTTCTTTTGAAGTACGAACTATTCTCCCTGGAGCTTTCGTTTCCAGAAATAATTCAACACTATATATCACTTTGTAAAATCCCCTCAGATGCCTCGTTAGCACTTTTGTACCTCCACTGTAACTATAAATGAGAAAAGCTTTGTTTAAGTGATAAAGTGGAATGGGTGGAGACCGCGAATCTTTGAGGGGAAAATTTCATGTATTTTATGCTCAGCTTAGGGGAGAGAGGAGATATATGAAAGAGAAGTTCAGAACAGTTTTATAACCTCTCATCTCAGTGAATGCATATGAGAGAAAGCAGTTGAACCATGTTTCACGAATCTTTCCTTTAAAGGGCCGATATTTCGATCTGTAGCGAATCACTAGGTGTTGTGGTGATAAGTGAACCTTCGACGAATCGAATTTCCATAGATAAGTCGGAACAAAAGTTTTTTTTAATTTTTTTTATTTTTAGCAGACTATTTCATAAAAATCCGTTTCCAGGAGTTCTTATACTGCACACTACGAAACCTCACTAGCTACTTTTTAGCGAGTTCTATACTTAATTCTATTAAATAGTGGCATGGTGTGGGACGCATCCACTTCCTTTTTTTCTTTGAATTTATAGTACGGGCATAAAATGGACAAGATCGGGGAAACTAGCAACCTTGAAGTTGCAAACCGTTCAGAAATTTGGTTCTTTTCCTGAGGGAGATTTTATATGCATTCATTTTTCCGAAGTTTCAGATCCAATTTCCGCCATCACTGCAGCTGCTTAACGTTCAGTCGATTCCTGATACGCAAATGATCCAGAGCAATTTCTTCTGTTACAATGTATTTTCTTCTCTTGGCTCCCATTAAGTCACATTGCTTCAAAGTTTTATGAGGGTATTTGTGTTTTTGGTGGGGATGTTGTTATGAGCGCACTGAAATTGTTTCTTCCCATTTGAGTCGAATTCTGTATGTTTTGCGGTTATAAGATAATCTGAATGCGAAATTACTGAATAAGTAAGTTCAGGCACACTTCATCGGTAGGCCTCTTGAGCGGCTGCAGTCACATCACAAGAAATGAGTTCTGTTTGATGCAGTTTACTTGAGCACTATTGCGTATCCATGTTTCCTTAGACCATAATATAATGAAAGATTTTGTGATTTTGGGGAGGTGGCGGCAATTATGCGGCAAGCGAACACTCAGATGGCTCGAAGTTTCAGAAATTCTCAAGGAAATTGTCGAGAACATAAAGCTGTCGTCATTTCGAACACTTTCACCTCATAAAACAGTATCAAATCAGTTCATTTTTAGCACTCTCACCAACAAAATTTTCTCATTTTAAGTGTAAAATTCTTCACTGACAGCCTCCCACTTAGCGTGTTCCAAATTCAGATTAAATCATTGAGGCACAAAGGCATAAATGGTACGTTGCGAGAGACCAAGCATAATGAACTAGAAAATTTTACGAAAAGAGTGCGTGAGGAGAAACCGGAGTCAGAGATGATGGCATGCGCAGAGTTTCGAAAACATGCATGCATACGATTTACGAAGGTGCCTAGTAATTTCTTAGTATATTGTTTTAGCCACTTTTGCTATTATTGGGTCAGTGCAGCATTAAAACTGGTTTCAGGAAAATCCCTATCAGTACATCTACAACTACAAACCACTAATCACATCAGGAGTTGCCATGGCCTTCTTGAAGATCTATGGTGGAAATGTTATACCGTAATCTATTTATTCAATTTTCAATAGATCTAAGAAACTACTATAGCATTGAAGAAGCAGTTGTTCAAGAGCGATAAGTGTAAAAAAATGTGATTTTGCAGATGCATTACGGGAATATTTGCACCAGGCATTCCGATTATGTCGGTCACCAGAGAACTTTCGTTGAAAAACTTTCTGAGGGCTTGGCTCTATGTCAGGTTTCAATACAGGATCTTTTAACAACTTGATAATGTATGTCCGGAATAGCAGTATTTCATTGGCGATACTAATGACTGAAAGGTTTACAGATTTTTGATAATTTGAAGTTTTTAGTGTTCAAAATACGCTCTGGCCGATTACACTAGAGGCAACGCTGCGTGGATGGTCAGATTGGCCGACCGAAGTGTACTGCACAGAGTTCCAGGATTATCAAGTTAGTTCAGCTGACAAATAACTCTTTCCGATCAAGAATGGTCAGTACTTCGGTATGATAGGTCGAGCAAGAGATTCAAAAAGTTTCCAAATGGAATAAATTGATGTATGAATTTTGCACTGCTTTACTGCAAGGACCATCATAAAGCGTACACAAACAGTTTTTTCCTCACCCCATATGCGTGGGCATGAATCAAAAGATCGAACAAATGCAGCAGCTGAAGGTCGATAACAGAAACTGAAAAAAGTCCTGTCGATCTCTTTTGAATTTCTTCACATGCTTTGCAACTCGGGTCAAAATCTACGACTTTTAGAAATTCCGAGACGAGGTTCTAGTTACTTGAGATATTTAGAAAAAAAGAAGCTTAAAGGGAGGGGTAGGAGGTTAATATGAGAACTGTGGAAGTGATGAAAATGCAGAAATGGCCGATTTCCATATGAAGTATTTTTTAGACCTCATTTTAAGGTTCTTGATATACATTCGTTTGTAACAACCGCGTGGAACGGATCATTGTTTATTGATTTCAAGAAAGGTTCTGGAAGTGTTGAAGGAGGAGAAATTTGGATATTTGTGGCGTTTCAACGATTGCCTGGACCACTACCCGAAGATCACGATTGGCGATTCCTGGTTGGTAATCAAAAAGGCAAGCAAGCTAAACACGATTATGCAAAGTTTCTTAGTACCCTCTTACTCGTTACGCTGTAGTTGTTTCCCAAATTCAAATTTCCGCTTTGTCTTTGCTGTTCATTACTCTATCTCAATGCGGTAGTATAAGTGTCCAATTTTGAATCTGAGGAGGTAAACGTGATATCTTTGATTCCGTTGCAACTTGTAAATGCCGCCAACTGGGACAACTCTATTTTGGAGTCACTGTATATGAGTTTTGCAGCAACTGTGGCTTCGCCTCCTGTAGTAAAGTATTGTCCTATGAAATCAGCCTTTTCCAAGATAAAGTACTCTCCTCAAAGTAAGATTACCATATGATCGCATTCGAACTGTTGTTACGACTTTTTATGTTTCCTCTGCATCATTTAGTTGTGCAAAGCGGTAATCAATGTATCTGCAGTAACGAATCACTTTATGGTCGGTAGTGCCGACAAGGTGAATATGACGGGCAGATTCTTCGTTGGAGTTGGATCGACAATTCCACCACATCTTTACAGTAACCAGAGCAGCGTCGTTGTATACACACACAACGGATCGGCGCCAATTTACTTTGCGAAGAAATTGCCATTCGATTATACAATTCGTGTTCTTATAAAAGGGTGTTATTACTTAGCAGATGGCAGCATCGGGTTTAGCAATTATGGAGAGGCGGTTCGTATTATTCATGTTCAAAAGCGAAGTGACCTGGTTGCCTGATCATTTTTATGGGCTCATTGTTGACACATTACTGCGATACTAGTCTGTGCTGCCAGTTTTGTATGCTTTTATTTTATCTTTATGTTTCAGTACCAAATTATATAAACGGTGTTTTGATGCAGTTGTATGAGGAGAGCTAACCATATTATAAAACTAACGGAGCAGTTTATCGCATATAACATACGAGTGCAGTGTTTATCTGTATATTTAGGACGTAATATACGTTCGTAATTAATATTTATACAAATGCGCTCTTGTCTGTATGCATGTAAATATGTTAGAAATAGAGGAGTTTAGTATGCGATGAATAGTATTATAAGTTCAGGACGTAGACATCATTGCACTCTCATGTTCATTCTTGTGAGCTGAAGGAAAGTTGCAGTCGATGACCGAAGAATTCATTGTTCGTTTAGAATCGCTGAGGATATATGGAATGGATTTTTCTCTTTTCCTTAGTTTCGAGTAAATTTCATTTGGCGAAGAAAAAAAGCTGCATGCAGTGCTATCGTTTCTGTTTTTTTGAGCTGCTTTAAGTCACTGGTATCATTTCCCCGCACGGCTTAGTTGTAATCGCATCAGTATAACCTAGAATAACACCTTGATAAAATAGTTAGAAAGCACGAAGCTCATACATAGTTCAATTATTACTCGGCCGCATTTGTAACTGAGAGGTGCTGATCTTTAATTTGAGATTGGTGAGTACGTCGGTGATGAATTCGTTCAATGCCTCTCAAATCATTTGACTACCTTCTCGGTTGGTCTATTCAACGCAGATATTCCAGATCTATTCAAATATGTCTATATTGAAAACGTCCAACCGGTTCGTCCATTCCTTGAATGCTTCTATATTTTATTCCCACTTGATAAGCATCTCCTGTTTTCTCCCGTAAACTGGGTGGATGTCATTTTAATCATAAATGGATCATTCAAAAGAAAACTCTCTATCGCGTTCGCTTCCGCTGAATAAGAAGTTATATATATATACATATATATATATATATATATATATATATATATATATATACTTAGGTGAATCACTTTTTGTTAGTCATCTTTTAGAAGAGCGAGTACATTAATTCAAAAAACCAGCAAAGCGAGGGATAAAAGTAAGTATAAATCGGCTATTTAGCAGCCTTGTTTGCAAAGTTAATGATTGTTCACTGATTTCTCTTTCTGCTTTTCAGAGATCTGCTGTTATTTTGATTATCGTGGCGACATTCTCCGCTTTCACGGTCATTGTTGGATGGATCGCGTTTCATCACGATCTACAAGACCTTTCCAAGGTTATTAAACAGCTTCGTTACCTTTATCTTTCTTTGCTATTATTCAGTGACTGTTGTCCTAATTTGAAGTCATTTGTTTTGTTCTGCGACTTTTGCACAGTGATCTCGTGATGGTTTATTCTTCTCCTTTCTTCCTGTGTAAGAATGAATATGAGATTACTAGTTAAATTATTCGTATGCTACAAGAGAGAGTTGCTTGAGGCGCAGAATTTAATGTGGCTTCCTATATAGTCCATGAAAAAAGCGTTTACGAATCTCATGACTGGGAAGGTTTACCACTGAGCATGAGGTAATTTATAGACGAAATGAAGTTGGTGTGCCTTTTCTTTGCATCATTCAGATATGCGACATTGTATACAACACATAAGGGTCGAAGGTAAACCGGTTCACCTCCACTTTTTGAAAGAAGATTCATTTTCGTCACTTCCTTCCCACACAGCTTCTGCTTAAGGGTCGAATTCGATATATGACGGACAACAAGTACCACGCTGACTACAAATATCTTGTTGCAGTGGAAACTGGATATCGCATGTTTGCAACAACTGATTCGAGGGTATATCCTAAGATTTCTGAATCGTGAAGTCATTATAGAATTATGAGAACCGTGAGCCAAATGATTTTCATCATTCGTATTGTCTGAATTTTTTAAAAGAAGCGTGCTACTTTTTTGTGACGAATGAATTCCACGAGGGTTTTAGTTTTAAAACAACTCAAACGGTTATTCGGTTGTCCTAGAAGAGTCCATAAGCTAATTAGTGATTTCCGGATTTCAGGTCTATTTGAATGTGATTGGCGATAAGGCAATGGAATTATCTCGGGAATTACGCGGAGATGAGTATATGGGCAAACAGTTTCGATGGGGAACAGCAGATCGCTTCTTGATGACAACCGTTTGGTTAGATCATGATTTTTCCGCATTAGAAAAAGAAGCTGTAACAAACTACTAAAACTATGCAGAAGCTACTACAGCGAGGTCCTTGAAGAATTTAAAAAAGTTTTTGGTGACGTGGATCGGAGGTTCATTGGTCGCATCCAGCTGTATGTGAAGTCGTTCAGATACTTAAATTGAAAATAGTCGCTAGAACTAGAAATATGCTCTGATGACCATCCACTCGAAATTCACATCAAAAGTGAGATTTACAAACCTAAGGAGATGTAAGCTCTCATAATTTTCTGCTGCGAGAAATCAATTGATTAGTTTAATATGCTTCGTTAAATGCTTTTAAGTTGCTGAAAGTCCTACGAAACAATGAAAGAGTTTTCACGTTGCATCTCTGATGAATAATATTGAGGCCATTGGGTCAGCTTCTAAAAATCCGCATTTGGACCGATGAAAGTGGATGTGGACATCGACAATCGTGGTACTGCAGTACGATCACATTTAAGGACCTCCAGACGGATGAAATTTTTGAATTTTATGTGAACGACTGGTTTGGATCACAAACTTATGATGGCAAGGTCTGTGAATGTTTCAAGCCGTCACATACGTATTCACCTTGGTAGCTGCGATCTTGCAATACTTGGACAAGTTGAAAAGGTTTTACAAATTTCTAGCAGGTGAATAATCAAAATTAGAGTAAGTAAAGATGCAGCTAAAATAGAGGAGCGCACAAGTTCTTGTACAAATCCGGAATAAATTTCAAACTGTAACTATACAGGGCAACATGTTTCAGCGTGCAGTTCCAAAATATCCACATTTTATAGCTTGTAGCATACTTCCAGGAAGACGATTTTTTCCCTTCTATCTCCATTTCAATTCGAAACGAGCGCAGTGAAATCGAGAGATGATCATTGCGGCGTTCCGTAATGAACGCTGAATTCCACATATCAAGAACTTGACCGGAAATAATAACGACAGCCATGCGGGTGGGCATCTGTGAGCAGCAAGGAACATCGGTAAGGAGAATGAAGTGAGTGGTGGCCAAATTCTCCCTGTTTTATCAGTATCAACCAAAATCCCGAACTGCTAGCTTCTTTCAAATAATGACCCCAGAATAAATATGAAGAAAGCACATGGATCTCACGTGATTATTGACGACAAGAAAGCGGTGCGGCTCGCAAGACGCAGGAATGGACGACTGGGAAACAGTTTCCGTAAACAGATCCTCTCCTCTAATATAGGAGACCGGACAAGCGATAATCATTAGAATAACAGGATGTGAGCAATATAATCCTTTCATGACAGCAGAATCCTCAAACGGAGTCAGCTCAAAGTCGTGCTGAAAAAGATTATGCTACCTTGCAACGAGAGCAGCATCTAGTGAAGCAGCACTGGACGTCCCAGCCGGATTATCTGTCAACACAAAAAGCAAGGAGGGATTGGAAGACTGGAAATAAGCTCATTTCCGTGGATTCGCACAGCTGAGAAACTGCTTCTGTACTTACCAACTGTCAATCTTTGTGATTATTCCTTTTGGAATGTTTTAGAAGTGAGAAAGTTTGCTCGAAGAGGTTCAACTCACTAGCGACGCTGAAATGGTTGCGGAAGCAACGGCGTTGTATTCAGATTTCAAATGATGGACTGAATACAGATGAATAACTTGCCAACTGGTCACAAACACGCATCAAGGCAGATCGAGGCAATATAGAATTGTAAATTAATCCGGCGGCCCTCCCTGCGCCTATAAGCTGCACGCGATAGGTGCACAGCAACGTTTTCAACAGTTTGCGTTCCTCAAAGAAAGAAGAATTGTTCAAAGGCTCTTCGGCCGTCCTCAGTATCCGCATTGCTCATCACATTATTTAGTAACTGAAATGGGCTTATTTTTGCATTTTGCTTAAAGCAAAAGAAAGCAATGTTGCAATACTTTTTCGGATATTTTGATGTAAATTATTGACTTGGAAAAGATGTCATTTCGCACAATTTAAAGGCTGCTATGAGGACGCAAAATATTTTGCTCAAACTCTCGATAGACGAGGGCAATAGCTCATAACGGTTACTTGGAAAAACATTTTCCCACCTCAGTTTCTGAAACCGAAAAGGAAAAGGATTATGACGAGTTTTGAGTGGACAAAGGGCAGTGGAAAGGAGGCTTTGTTGCGCAATGCATAAAAGGCATATGCCTCAGAGATTCTTTGCAAACATGTGCATCTTCTTAGTTACTGAAGTTATAGGTGTTATTCTCAAGTCCGTAGATAAAGACCGATGCAAAAGAACTGATATTCTTTCAAATCAGCACCTCTATATTTTATTTTTAGTGCACACAATACGAAATAATGACCGTTTTCCATTCGTTCAGCTTGAGAGCACCACCGAAGAGAGCACCACCCGTCCACTACTTGAAAAGAAACTTCAGTATTATGCTGCTGACTCGCATACTTTCATTCGTGGAAGTATAAGCAAAAAAGAATATTGGTCCATTTCCTTGTAAGCTGTGGTGTCATACGAGTCGTTGCAGACGCAGAGAGTGATTCCAGTTGCAACAAAGCGTGAACACAGTATTCTTCGCAAGGCATTCAGTTTCCATTCAATCGCCGATCATCTCACGTACTGGAACATGTTCACTGGTGCAATTTCCAGATATTTCAGTTTGATTGTTGCTTTCAATATTAACCATGCTTCTCAGTAATCAGATAAAAGGGAGCAATTAGAACAATTACTACAACTCCAATCTGGAATTAATTAGGTCGTTGAGGTATAATTAAAGTGGAGGTAGTTATGATGTCCCACGTTCGGAAATGGGGCGTTTTGTTTGGAGATCTTTATTCGGCCCTTTACGATACTTCTTATTGTCTGGGAGCATAAATGAATATCATAGCATACAAATTATTTGACCGGTTGTCATTAAAGGCGGTGGAATGTTAACACGACTGCGCTTTAGTCGCGTCGAAAGAGTGTTGAATGTATATTTGGCAATGTTGTTGGCAATGTTGGTCAACATTATTGTCGTCGCTCATGAAAGCTATGTGAAAGTGGATTTAACATCACTGAGTATTCTTGGCTATTATTTCTCTTTGAAAGATGTGAGTTGCTACTTTTTGTGACGTTTTTGATGCAGGCATTTTTGTATAGTTCTTCGGCGATTGCTACTGGACAAAAAGAATTGCAAAATTGGCCGTCTGATGTTTTGACGCTTTTGAACATCCTCTTTGGCGTTCATTAGATCTTTAGTCGAGCGGTCTCAATTTAATGACAGTTCCGCAAAGGATTTTCGTTCAAAGTGTCATAGATATGCTTCCTGTCCAAGTATTCCATCCTCCAAAAATAATTTCATCAAAAAAATTGCATCCCTTTCGTCTTTGAAATACATCGCTTAAGATGGCGAAATTTTGAATTGCCTTGCGCAGTATTTACTAATTTCTTTAGCACAGTGAGGCGTAACGAAGGCAATTATGCAGCTGTGACATTGGAGTTCGCTTTCAACTTGTATACAGTTTGAATAGGTGCTAATTTGAAAATTCAGGTGGCTCTTGGATTTGGCTTCAGCTGGATTTGTGTTCCGACAAGTATTCTCATCCCATACATACACAGGTGTCGATTTTTTAAAGGCTTATTCTCATCGCCGTTTCTGTCTTTTTTCCTCTTCTTTCTTTAGCACCATCGCAGTGAGGAAGCATTCCTACCTACCTTTATCGCTGTATTCGTCTGATTTAACAACAATAAGGTGGCAACGATAAAGTTGTCCACAAATTCTGCTCCACCACTAAAAGTGTCAACTGTGCTCCTCTGCTCTTTTGCGAGCAAATTTGACGGCAGACAGTCTCATTTGAAGCAGCTACACTTGATTAAGTTCAAGTAAGTGAGTAATGGATGAAGTGTGATCTGGCATTGCTGTTTTCAATTCCGTCTGGAAAGGAGAGCAGTGTGAGCGTAGAATGCAGTAGAAAATGAATGCAATGCTGATAACGTTTCGAACACGCAACACGACTAATCTGTGTGGGCTTAGTTTTGTTAACTGTGTTGAAAGCGTTGCCTGTTTCGCAAATTCTAAGGTGTTACACCACGAGCACAATCGAAAAATATTGTGTTCCAATCTAAATCAACCACCGTTCGTGCCTAAATTTTTCAGAGAAATTGCTTGGCGAAAGAGATCGGTGAGGGCGAACTTCCGTCAAGTGTTCTTCCTCTTGTACTAACAAGTTTAATGTCTTTCATATTATCGGAAGTTCAGAGTGAATTAGAATTTAAAAAAGATAATCTCCAAACTTACTATTCCCCTCCTTATTACGGCAAGCGGCGAGTTAAATATTGAACTGAAAAAAAACTCAGACATTGTTTTAGGCTATACAAAAACAAGAATTTTTCTTTGGAAACTTCTGAAATTGCGACCTTGCTGCATCCGAGTAATTCACAAGAAAAAGTCTATAGCCTCCACAGCTGATAGGGAATTCATTAACTTTTTCCAAGTTTTATGTTTATTTTGTCCAGCGAGTTTCCAGCGCTTCAAAGACTATAAAATGTGAGTTCATGGTCTCAGCATGAAAATGCGATTCTAAGGGTAGTAAGATTTTCAACATGCTATCGTATTGCAAGTATATAACAGTTTCAGTTTTATACCTGTAATGCATAAAGCGAGCGAAAGAGGTGAAAAATTCGTTCGAATGAGCAAGCACGATTTCGATGGTCGTCTCAAATGGAGACATCGTTTCGCTCATGTCTTCAAATACATCGAATTCGTTGTTGCTGTTGCTATTGCGATCATTATTCTGCATTTCGCGTTTCTCTACCACGCTGAGCAAACAATGGCTTTCTCGCGGCGATTTCTTGTTACAGTGCTGTTTTGGACCGTTTTCACCGAACCTTTAAAGGTAATTCTTGTTATTAAGCAGTTTTTGTATTCCACTCTTTTGGTCGGACTGGTGGAAATGGTAATATTTTGTTCGAACGTCAACAAAAGTGGATCATTTGCTGTCGTCTTAGTTGTAAATTACGGTCAACAAAGTGCTGTTCAAATAATTATTAAGCAAACTAGAAGTTGGTGAGGTGCTATCGCAAGATGCTGCACTATCTTAATTGTTCATTTACTTGTTCATAGAAAAAATAAAATACCCTATGAAATGTCGGAAGATTGCATTTGATTATTAAGAAAGAGGGCGTTTTGAATATATCAACTAAGAGCTTAGTTTCAAATCACATATTCGTGAAGCAATTTGAATGTGTGAAATCTAACTGTGAAATGGAGGAAAAGGAGACTAAACTGGCTGAATAATACCTTTGCGGTGATAACCTTGGGAAGCTTCAATGCTTCACACATTTCTAGCATAAAGCACCTTGGCATATGGTAAATGAAAAACGTGTTTCATCATACTTGATCCTTTTTGTAATTCACTTTATCGCAGTTGCACAATGCTTTTCATGTTTCCAACGTGCATCTTCATCTTCACTCCACAAGCAGCTCTGCAAATTAGTGTGAGACCTTCATGTTCAGGTTCATCACTCCTAAAAAAGCCGTGGTGCTATTTTCAGCAGATGAGGTGTACTCTTGGTGTTCGCTTAAGTCGATGATAGGTTTCAATAGAAGAATGCTTCGAATTTTTGTTCGAAATACATTGAGGACTGCATAGAAAGTTATTAATTTTTATTCTTTACTTGCGAAAGATGATTACATTTGAGGCGTTCATTTGTTCGCTGTACTGCACAATAACGTGCAAAAGCTACCGGCTCATTAGAGATTACGAACTGCCAGAAATTAGCGAACGCACAGCTGAAATTGATGGTTAGTTGTCTTCGCTTCCTGCTTATTTTGGTGTCTGAATTAAAAACTTTTAGGAATTTTGGCCGGTATTGGGCATTTATTTTGCTCGACGTATGTTTCCAGCTGACGTTCTAAAAATGCTTTGCTGCAGCAGAAATTTAATCATTGCAGGCAAAAATGTCCAAATTAAACACATTAACGAGCTTATCTATTAGCGGCGTATACATTGAGAGATGATTGTACATCAGATAGTCTGACTGACAAACACTCTCAAACAAGTTTTACAAGGAACGGCTTGCGATAATCATTTTATGCCATCGAATTCTCGATGAGTTTATCATACACAAAGTTGACGAAACATGCTCACCTCAATTACTTGTATGCCCGAAAATAAATGAAACTGTTTGATTTATTTCATGCAGACTCACCTGGAAGGAAACTTTAGCTGAAGAAGTGGATAAAATTGTCAAAGAAGACGAAGGGCGTCAATCTTTGGTCTCGTCCATCACATCACTCGATGCTCAAAGCAGAATAGTAAAACTTGCTAATAATGTATTTGCACTTTAAATGGTCCAACTGCTTGCACATTTCTTTTGCTACGCAGAGAATTAGTTTCTCTATTTTATATTCGGCTTTAAATGCAACCTGGCCAACTGCAACCTCCCGACACACTGAAGTGCATGCAAGTCTTTGCAGGTTCGGAAGTCCACAAGTCACCTTGAACGACTTTGTAAATGATCCGCCGAACAAATCTTATCGATTTACATAACAGTGCCATTAATTGTTCTCAGCTTGCAAAAAGTGAGATCAGAAATATGCGCAGAAGCATCAACGTGTGGGTGCGAGAAATATCATTTCACTATCATGAATTTCACAAAAGAAAACTACCAGTTTTTTGGCATTTTCAAAGAGCGACTATGTTGAAGCAACTTCCCAGTAAAATACCTTGTTTTAACGCCACTACATTAACTAAGTGATTTGTAGACGTTCTGAAAACGCAAGTCGTCGGTGAGGTCGAGGAAAAAGTCGTCGCATTGCAAGGAGTGTGCACCACTCGTGACAGAAGAATGCGAGACGAGCAACTGTTAGTGATTGATGTAAACTTTTTTCAACAAGCTTTTTCAGGAGAAGAATAGGTGGAAACGGGGACCGTCACTCCCTCTAACTGTAATGAATAATCCTTGAAAATGAGTCCCTGCAAAGCTTTCGATGCTTAGCCAGGCGATTCTCTGTTCGAGATCAGCGCTGTCATTGTGGTTGAACAAAGTGCCATCAGCGCGCTAAAATTTCGCCATCGCTACAGAAGAAGCGAGTTGAATTATTGAAACTGCGAGCGATTTTAGAACCCGAGGCTCTTCGTCAGAAATTCTGCTACTGAGCAACAGCACCATGCCTATCTTTCATTATAATTTCGCATTGCTCAATTTTTAAATGTTGCAGATTTGTTACCACTCGCGAGATAGTGTTTGTCTTTATATCCGTGAATATTTGTTTGGGCATGGCATTCATCAGCCAGGATACTGCTGCTTATTACTACCAAGTAGAGGTTTGTGTTTCATTTATGCTCACCTTCATGAGAAAAGTTCTTTCCTGTACGTAGCAAGGAAGTGACCGATGAGGTCGCAATAAAAGTCCACTTTAGTGCTTAATCCTTTTTATGTTCACTACGCGGCACGTTTTCAATGCTCTTTGAGAGCGTTGATAGGTTCGAGAAGACCCAGTGAACTTGATGGAGTACTTCAAGGGCTACGATTGTACTACACAGACTGTGGAGAAAAACAGTGCTTCTGCATCGAAGCAGTTGGTGCCAGAACAGTGAGGTTGAAGATCAGTACTTGACTTCTAGACCTGTTTCTTTACCAGTGTTCACATAGATTACTTTGAACTACCGCCTCCATATTCATGGTTATATGCAATAGTGAGAGAATATGTTGTTGTTTTTTCAGATGAGGAATCTACTACGCGCAGGTTTACATCAGAATTTCACGCAAATCACTACTGTGGCCGCTTTTTGGAGTTATATGCAAACGCACTTCATCAATGGTAATATAATTATTTGTAACTTTGTTCAGTTTTCGTTTCATGAACTGGCTTGATTATAGTTGTGAAGAAAATTCAATATCCACTTTCAGCGATGCGAGTGAGCTGGTACGACGGTAAGCCGGCGTGGGGAATGCGAGGATTTATGAACGATAAGGTACACTATTATGGGGTTTAAGTGTTTTCGCAGCCGCTAATGGTTGATTTTCCCTAGCAGAGCAGCCATGAGAGTTCTGGAAAAAGTGAGTTTCTTCCATCTCAGTACATAAATTGGTCATTTTCACATTTCTTTATCACGACGGTTAGCGCAAAACCAAGCAAGTTCACCTGAATTTTCGTTACCCTTATGGATCTGGGATTTGCTGTCAAAGTATTTTCGGGTACATCTATGGAATATTAGATCTCTTTGTAGAGAATTGAAATTAAATGGAAAGACGTGAGAGAGGCTGACGAGATTTCGCATCCCGCTTATTTGACAAAGCAATTCCAGGAATTGTCAACAAAAGTGCACAAATATCTTTATGCGTGAACCAAATCAAACACTAGTATAGATCTGCCACAAAAGATTCGTTTTCTTGTGCATCGGCCAGTATAAATGACATCTGAAAACGCGTGCAAATTTTTTGCCGTATTTGAGTGCCGTATTCTGAGGTCGTCACCAGTGGTATACGAGGTTATACAACTGTGTAATTTATGGTCAATAAATTTCGTGGGCTTCAGTGCCTTCTCCAATGAATCCATAAAACAGGAGGATATGCGCAAAGGTATACTCGCGCAGATAATGTGCAACAAGGATAGACTTCTGCAATGGAAGTGTGAATATGACTTTGCAAATGGAGGAATTTGCCAAAGAAATCAGCACACGATCATTTGCAATTTCTGTGGCCGTGCTAACCATTTTGCATGAAATATCAAGAGATACTGCAATGCACGTGATAAGCACTCACTTTTGATAGAACCCACTGCTGATATGGCTCTCCTCAAAGAGAAAATTTTTCCATCCCACGTCCTTCTTAGTTAAAAAGTTGAAAATGAATGCAATTTCTTGGGAATTTCAAGGTGAATTTGATCCATACGGAACTAACAGATAGTGAAATTCTTCTAGGAGACATATTTTATTCATCGAATTCCGAGATTACAACCTCACTTGTTTTTGGATTGGAACTAACGAATGGAGATGTCAGCTTTCAAAACGTGGCAAGGAGATTGTTAGTGCTGTTAACCTGCTTAGAACGGAATGTTAAAAAGGTGATAAAGAAGAGGATTTGAGGTGTCAAGGACGATGGGTTATGGAATACTTCGTCAAGTTCGTTCGGTTCCAAACAGAAACTGTGGACTAGTGGAGAAGCTGATGGGGTACTTCAACGCTTGTGAGGGATATACAAGCGGAAGGTGTGCATACGTGCTTGAAACACTTTTGGAGGAGAAAACGAGAGAGATTCGCATTCAGAGAAACAAACGAGCATAAATGCAGTCTATGGAAGTGTTTTTTGAATGTCAGATACGAAAAATTTTCTTCTGTTTTTTAAAATATTTTCTATATTTTAAACTGCTTTCGAACAAAGTTGCAAATTTTTTCGTCGGTTATTAGGTGAACTGCAACAAAACTGAGCTGTCGAAGTGCGTTGAAGAGGGTCTTATCGAGCAGATGCCATGATGAGTGATAAAATGTTGCGAGATGCATGCATGGATCGAGCTGATGCCTATGATAACGCCCATCATCGTCGTTCAATATGTAGAAAAGTTATCACTGCTTGATTCGTCTTCAAAGGCATCCCATTCGACCCCATTAGCAACCCGCTTTGATCTCAGTAGCCGTCGCCGCCACATCGCTCATCACGATTTCTCGGTCTTTGGTTGGCAGGGTTGACCCATCTTTGCCGTCATCTCACTCGACTAGCAAATGCACGCGTTACACCGATTGCAACATGAGTTTTATTGGCGATTATATTACGCAGATCGTTGACCATCTGAAGGATCTCAAGGAATCGAATTTAAAAACATCCGTGATCACTGCATATGTGTTTTCATCTTCGGCATCCAAACAGTTTTTTAACGTTATTTTTATTGGGCAAGTTCTAAGCGAGCGTGGTGAAGTCCACTCATCCTCTTCATTATTGTAGTGATAGCCATGAATACGTCTTGTCGCGCCGCAGTAGGAGCGAAGCGGTTCCTCCTCCCTCAAATTCGCTGTTCTCAGTGAAATTTGCTTTTAATCTTGATGGCGATGTTGTTGGTTAGCGCTTTATAAAGTGTGCTGTGAGAGTGTGAGAGTGTTCGAAGTCTAGGTCACGTTGTTTTGGCTCATGAAGATAGCTTCGATGCATAGTTTTGCGAAAACAGCTTCGACACGTTTACTTATAAAAGTCACTATAGCAAACTGTACTTTCAAAGCTGTTCATTGAAGAGATGTTCTTTTTTGGATTTTGTTGTATTATTTAGATTTGAGGATAACACTCCAGCATACAGCTTCGGTTGGAAGAGTGCAACTGATATCAATAACGCCCAACCGCAATACATTTATCACTCGCAGGAAGCCCTCCAAGGTGCCAACAACTTTTCACTTGCTAATAGTCATGTTCTTCCCGATTCATCTCTTTTTTCATGACACTTTGCAGAATGGATTCATGTCTACCAGCAATCAGGTTCGCTCTTATTCCATCGAAAGGGTCGGACGAGCGAGTTTTCCTCGTGCAGTCCCCATATGATCGTATTCTAAATGAATTCAGTAAACACTTGCGTAATTCTGTCGTAGTCTTGTGCCAAGTTTGCATTGAGCAGCTTATTGAGAAATTTCAAGGCACGACTTTCTATGGTACCCATGATGCATATACTGGAGGAGGCTACGTGCAGACGTTGAATGGTTCGGCAGATGAACTCCTTGCTGCATTCACTCGGCTTGAAAACGAGAATTGGATCGATGAAGGAACACGTGCAGTATTCATCGAATTTTCGGCATATAACGTGCAGACAAATCATTTCTCAGTCATCCAGCTTGCATTGGAGATGCCACCTTTCGGTAAGCGATAGCGAAGCAATAAAATTCTCTGTAGAATGTTGCGATGGACAACTGTGACTGAGATGTTCTTCTACGAGCAATGTTAAACATTTTGGTGCAGGTGAAGTTCCTAACTGAAAGATTAACTTTCCATCTTTCGAGCAGAATACGCATTTCGTACGTTGAAGAAGGGTGTAGATAAAACTAGCTGGCTTGATTCTTTAGAAGAATATCAATACAGCGATTCATACTGATGGCACTGTTTCTGTATCGAATCTTTTGACACTGCTTGGAGTGGTTGATTCATGCAACTCGACGTACCGCACAGCTAGCTTTTTGTGCCTGCAACATTGAAGACTGCTCACTATGCGCGGCTTCTCGGACGGATGGAGCAAGTTTTTCAAATTTTTGGCCACAGACACCGGTGAAGTTTTGGGGACAGCTTTTTTCCTCAGAATAAAATTATGTCAATGGGGGTACCACTAAGAGTTGGAAAGCATGGAGTTGGGAAGCAAATACACTTTTGGAAATCGGTTGCATCAAGCCGTTAAAAATGTCGCGATATTGCAGGCCTTGTTTACCCTACAGCCTCCATTCAAATAGTGCGTCTTCTGAACGATGCTGATGGTCGAGGAAGCATAGTGACGCTATTCGAAATTCTGTACATACTGCTATGTATCTTCCTTCCTCTTAACGAACTCTTCATGCTCTTCTTTGATGGTCCACGGTGAGTGTTGTGAGCTGAGTGCACTTCAAAAGGACGATTTCTGAAACTGTCTGATTAGACCTGTGTGGAAACACTGTGGAAACAATGTCATGCTCTCTCTTACGGTTCGTCCTTTGGTCTCGACTAAAATGTGAAGCCAACGTTGGCCGGCTCAAGATGTGCGCATATTTCGAAACGAATCTCTTGTCCATAACTCGCGCAAGACTTTTTTGCTTAGCTTGGAAATCAAAGCGTAATATTTTGTATACTATGTCTACCGATTTATCTGGTTTATGGGCTTTTCCAAGTGAAACCACTACATATGTGCTTGTTTGTAAGACCGTAGAAAAAATATACCATCTTCGCAAAATTTCTGCTTTTTAAATCGAATTATTCGCGAATGGTTTTGATTCTTTCTAGGTTTCAAAACTTAAGAAGTTGCTGTCTTTCTTGGGAAATTAGAGAGGCGCTTTTTTGAAAAATATATTTGTTCACTCCATTAGCCTTCTGAGACATTATCTGGAGAATGCTCCTATCACATAACAAGGTTGCTAGATTTATACAGGATATCATCGACCACTCCATCGATATATACTGGGCAATTCTTCAGCAGTAATCAGTTCACTTCTAAGCCAAAGTGGGGCATTTTCAGCAAATATCTCTTGTCATTTTGGAATTACATCAGTTTAGCCATCGCAGCTTGTGCAATTGCATCGCTCATTTCATATGTTTATCGACAAATTGGAATCAACGAGGTTACTTTATAACATTTATGATCACTTGCTTGTTTTTGTGCTTTCACTATCACTACTTTATTCAACACTATCACAGATGAAAAATGGACCTGCTCTACAGCATGCCAAACAATATTTTAAGACCCAACTTTGGAATTCTCTAAAAGATCCATTTCCTATTAATGAAGTGTGCTACTGAGACTGGAAAGGTCATCAGTTTTGATATTAGCTAGTTTTACCTCATCCACAACGGCTAGTATTCTATAAGAAAGTGTTGTTTAATTTTTTGTATTTGTGTGTTTTTAATTTTCTGTGTTTAGGCGGTTGCACTTTTCACAGCAACAAATGGAAATAGTTACATCCGGCTTGATCGACAACGAGATCTCCAATTGAATTTCCTTGCATTCCTTTCAATGGTCGTTTTCTTTACTTGCATGAAAATGATCAACGTCCTGCGGTAATCTTTCTTCATTTACTTCGCATACATGCCATGGCATCTCGAGTGAATCCTTGAATATTAAAACATGATGCATCGAAGCACGAGATTTTCTTTTCGAAAGGTTATGAAAGTTTAGGTTAGGTCTAAGGAGGTCTTGAATGTCAGATAAGCGGATAGATGTTGCAAAGTTGTGTACACAGTAGGCAGACATAATCGTCCGGTAGGTCGAGCATTGTCATATCTCCTGATTTGCCGCACTAATCAGAATTGCCCAAATTATATAGTCTTTTATATTAATTGGCCAGTAATTGCGTATCGAATTTCGTATGTGGGGTTGAAATTCATCAGTGCTCTACTGACCAAAGAATGAAGGTTTTTAAGAGTATAAAAGGATAGGCTATGTTCGATTTCGCAGCCCAGCTGGATGCATCGGCTCTTTCAATATATTCATTGAAACTAACAGGCGTCCTTTATTACGTTGAGTGCAAAGGGAAGGAAAACCTTTTTCAAGTGCGCTTTTACTTGCCTGTGCAAGCAAGAGACTGGAAAAACAAGGGGTCGTTCGAAAGCTAGAAAAATAGACTCTTAGAAATGGATGCTTCCACTCCCAGCTTTGCACTGTTTTGGACGAACTACCGTTTCATCTGACTCATCGAGCTGTTGAAAATACGGAAGAAAATATACATTCTCTCCAAAATCTTGAGCTTTATGTATGTTAGGGAGCCATTCTGAATAGGCTTCTTCATTTTTCTGTTGATGAAGTGATGAAGAGCTGAACGGCTGAAGCGAAAGCCTGTTTTAGTCTAGGCAGTGGATCATAGCCAGATGTTCTGCTCCTGAAATTCTCTCAACAAAGTCGTGCTATTCTCTCATTCTTGTATTTAATTTGCTTAAAAGCACTGACATTCAACCTACTTTGTACTGCAGATTTAATCGTCGTATTGGGTTGTTCACTCAGACACTATCACTATCCGCTCGCACAATAGTGGTTTTCGGTGCCGTTTTCGGTATCATTAGCGTGGCATTCGATTCATCTCTTTTCGTAATGTTGTCACCTCGCTTTCAGTCCTACAGCAATTTGAGTAGTGTGGCAAAATCGTCAATAATTTCACTCCTTGGCACGCTATTCGCCACTGACATCGCTACTGTATCCTATTTCGGTATTTCTTCTTAACATTTCTAGTCATTCAATGTGTGTTAGTTATAGTATAACTGCAATTATGAAAAGCATTTCGCTTGCATATAGAGCTCGTCAGATATGGTGCACTCGTCTGTTAATACTTCTGAAATATGGACAGTTGCAAATGTTTGTGCGATCTTTTTCGACGGCAGCTTTTTCTGAGAACACCTGACCATGTATGGAACTCGTTTATAAAGAAGTTAGTAAGATAGGCCATAATTATTGACAGTTTCTGAAGTCATATCCAACTTTTGATGTGGTGCTCGCAGTTGGAAAGTAAGCTGGTGAACCGGAGAATTTTCACTTCAGGTAGGTCGAGTAACAACGTTGCAGTGACTTAACCTGTTTGTATAATATTGTAACTAGGCTCGGAAGCTGTTGAGGCAGCCGAAAGAACCGTGACGTCCAACGAGACTTTTTTGAAAGGACGGATATTAATAGTTTTTTTCACAAAGCACTGGGAAGGAGAACTTCTGTTCCACGAGCAGCTTTCCTTAACGAAGCAGTTAGATACTCCTCGTCATTGGGATACTGACAGTTCAGTAAACGCCAACTGCTCTATCGGGAAAGCAACTGCTCAATTATCACTTACCATTTTTATTTCATAGAAGATATGTAAGGACTTTCTTAACCGCTGAAAGCAACGACGATTTATGAGCATAAACAGCTGCGAGCAGCCCCTGAAACTGTTCCCCTTGATTGCTCGACGTTGCTATCGCATGGAAATACACCAGCTATTTGCGAAGCATCGATTATAAATGTTACCTTCGTTTGAACGTGACGCGGAGGAGAGAATGAATAACAGTTCACAACTGGCAGCATCACCACGTAGAAGGCTTGGCCTTCGTCTTGACTACGCCGTATTGTCGGCCTGACATGCTGCCAAGCGCTTACTTTTTGCGAGTTGCTGGAAGAAAGTCAGTTACATTTATTCGAATGTGCAGAATGTTTATTCATTGCAAATTCATTGAGGCCTAATGCGTTGAACGTGCAAATCCAGAGAATGTTTAAGTCGTAGGTTCTGAATGAAGCATCATAAGGTTGTAGACAGCAAAACTCGCGAAAATCATGTTCGAAGAGCTGGTGTTGGAATTCCTTCGCTCCCGTCATGCTCCCCGGATTTTGTTCTATTTATTTATCGCATTTTCTAATCTCCGCAAAGCAATCTGGAGGCAGGGGGAGGGGGGGGGGAGGGACTATCTCAGCCGCAAAGGTGAAGTCGAGCTGCAATAAAAGACGGATAGAGGGATTCATTACGGCCTAATGCGCAGATTCCATCAAGCACGGAGCAAAAACTTTAAGGTGGTTGCTTGTATAATTTTTTAATAAATTGGCACAACTGGTTTGCCGAACCTCTTATGAAGGACTGCCTCAAGTACATTGCCTCGTAATTTTTCTCCAGCTAAGTTGTTGGTTGTTGGCTGATGTTTCTCTCCATATTTTTGAAATCCGTGAATGATCTTTCGCAGCTATCCAATACAACGACAGAAAAGATATGATGATGCTCTATAATGAATATTAGTGCGTTGTTTCAAGCGCCTTTATTATACCTCATCTTTCCTTACCTGCCCTTTCAATAAGCAATGCTCTCACCTCATCATAGCTGTGATTGTTTTGTCTCATTTATACAACAGAGTCAACCGAGAAATCCTATCAAATTTTACTCTTGCAGCTTAAAAAGTTACCATGCCGTACTTCACATGAAGTCTTGAGTGGCAAATACAAATCACTGATAAATGAGCGCGCTTAAAGCATTTTGAATTGCAGCTGGAAATCTCATAAAATGCTAGTTTGGGTCATACGCATTACATGCCCCAGATCATCACGTCATAAAGTTCTAGTTTTCGATAGATGATTTTAAGGGACCGCTATTTATATGGTATTCATGTTGGCTGGCAAAATTGTGTTATTGAATTTGTTCGTAATGATGGTCATGACGGAGTTTGAAATTCTTCGATGCGATCCGAAAAATCAATCAAACGATTACGAGGCTCTCGATCATATTGGCGCAAAGGTAAACAGGTCATCTATCGGCAAATCTGAGAAGCTCATTTCGCATCGACGAAGATAGTATGAGATTACTGAGGTCATTATTCGCTGATGTCACTGAGATGTTAGGTGCAGTTCTTTATTAAGGAAAGCCAAAATTGCATTCTAAGGAGTTATGAACTGTCGTGGAGAAAAGAAGCTGAAATGGCACGTCTAGCACAATTTTATTCGGCTGTTAATTTCCGAAATATTGAAGCTGCAATTTCGGCAGGTCAAATTTTTTAGGTGCTGGCTCCACCGGTTTTATAGTGGTCAGTATTCTCTGAAACAGTTTTTGCAATTACCGCTTAGGTAGGAGAAGGAAGCAGAGTTTATTTTTATTCAAGTTTGCTTTGATCGAAGTACAAATCTGTCTTCTCAAGAAGGAAGCCAAGAGTGCCGTAAAAGGCGAGTAACTGCACACTCCAGCGAGTGTCTGCTAACGGCACTATTTAAAAATATTCGTTTCAAGGCAAGTCTAAGTATTTGAGCGTAGAATCTGAGGTGAGTGCGATGGGCTATAACCGCAAAGCATCAGTCTGTGTTTCCCTCACTTGCTGTCGGGATACGGTATTTTTAAACACACGCTTCACTCACTCAGATCTTCTTCATTCAGGCGCTGAAAATATGCAAGCAATACAAACGCCATCATTTGCCTAATCTCGGTTTTCCGGATGCCTATCACACGTCAGTAGTATGTGATCGACTTGATGCGAAGGTAAGCAAACTCTTCTTCCTCACTTGGCTATAGAATGTGAACGAGTGTGTCCATAAGTGTATGCAGGTGTGTCTGTGTTTCAGTTGACCTGACTATTTCTTTGCGAGTCAAGAAAAATAGTAGTGTGCAATAACGATGCATAACAGAAGGGGTATTTCAAGTAATACAGTAACCGTGGTCACTGGAGATAAAGGGAAGATTCTTGAGAGTGTTGTGCTCCCATACTTGAGATGTCCATCACTTGTGTGAGCAAATTTGCTTCTAGAATAATATTGCATACAAATAACTGCTGAGGTTTGTAAAATGAACCAGTGTCTCTCGACCATTTGTAAACTGAAGCTGTCACCTTTAAATAAGGAAGTTCTGATGGAATTTTGCTTTTCTTCAGAAGGTGATGAATTAATGGAGATCTATAAATATTCTGAGTAGTAATGACCTTTCACAGAGAACGGCACTTCGCTCACTAATACATCAACGCTTATCCTTAAATAGACATGCATACTAGCCACATATGCGTCTTCTGTTCTGACTTTATAACAGTTGTACGTACCATCTTCAACAAAATATCTTCCTCGATGAAACGGCGTCTCTCCACTAAGCCTTCTCGAAAACTTTGAAGGAGAAGACGCCCTCCCCCTTCCCCGCCTTCGCTACCTCCATAAAAAATCAAGTTAAGAAACCATGTTTTAAAAATCTGAGATATTATTTTACATTGCTATAGTTGAACAAATTCTTGTCGTAAAAGTCTGATTGTCTCAATGAAGCGCCCATCTCAGTCACTTCATCCTAAAAGTGAGAATGCTTTTGCCTTATCTTCTGCGTTTCATACCTTTTACGTGTTTAACGTAGCATTTTGCAGATAGAGCTGCTCGCACATTCCATAAGCGCGCTTTGTTGGCACATCAATTTCGCCTCCAACATCCACGGTGACTTGACGAAATAATGGATGCAAACGAAGATGTGGTTTCCTGCTCTAAACACGACGCTTTTGTTACATTTCTTACCGTTTTTGATGGGCAAGGAGTATCTTGTTGACAGCTTTCCTTAGTTCGTTCTCAGACCGATGTATACCGGTACAGCTGTTATCTCTAAGGTTTTCGAATAGCCTGGAGCTTTTTGTATGCCCCCAATGCAATGCACCTATTTGTCTCTGTCATCATACAGCCTTCATCCAAAGCATGGAAAAATTTCGTTTTTAACGTATAGTGGCATTTTCATCAGTTGATATTCTTTGCAATAAATTTAGATGCAAAAAAATCTCAATTCGTCTGTTTGTGTCATCCAAGGGCATTGCATCATACGAAAGTAACGTTGCAAAAATCAAGGATGAGAAGTTATCATTGCTGCATGGACTCATCCTTTTATGAATGTGATTACCTACGGTCTAAGTTATCGGTTTTAGATGTGGGCGTTTCTCTGTTTCATTTTTAAGAGTCATGCAAGCGCTGTGCGGCTATTTTGTATTTCCTGCGAGGAAACCTAAACGTTGCGTACATTCATAAACTCACGATATCTTCTTAACCGGCGTCGATCTCTTCCATGCCAGTAGTGATGAATGTTGATGATTGATCTGTTAGTGAAAGGAACCATGAAAACAATAATTAGCAAACGTATCTTGAAAAATCCATCTAACAAGGGCTCAAATCCCCCGTATAAAACTAGGCAGCGCATGATAGTAGACGTTATGAATATTACTAGTGCGAAAAAGATTAGGCTGATCCATAAAATTTTGGTTACTACTCTATGAATTCATTCCTTCACAGCTCATGCTTGTTTATTTATATCTTTACAGCCAGTGCTTGTTTAATTCATGCTCTAATGAGTTCTTTGCAGTTTCATCTTAGAAAATTCAAATCTTCCGGAGAATCCGTTACATTTCCAACTCGAACTGGGGCAAAGCAAAAAGCTGGAGAAATTCATTGATTGATTTGACTGGGCTACGCTGTGTTTAGTTTTTAATTTAATGCTAACTGGAGAAGCGAAGATATTAGACTACATGACGTCATTTAGCGGAATCCCAAAGAGAACTTTATGGGATTGTCTAGTTGCCTTCGCAACATCGACATTCACACGGTGGGTAATTGAGTTAGTTAACTGGCGTAGTGTAGCTGCCGCAAAGCATTGTCAGTCATACCACATCATATCGTGCAGTCGGGTTCATGCTTAATGTCATAAAGTGACTGCTTGCAAAGTCTGCTTTCCAAAGAAGACGATTTTGCGATTCAATGAAAATGTATGTATTCGTTCTTCAAACAGCACTGTTCTGTTCAAAAGAGAACCGGAAAAAATGTGTTTGTAACCACTGGTTTTAGCATTCTTTTATTCGCTCCAATTTCCATTCCCATTTATACAAGCAGCTCTCGGCTTATAGTGTGCATTTTCTTATGGTAGGGCAACTTTACTGCTAGATGCCTAGGAATCAATAAGCATACCTTGTATAATAACGAACAATAATAATTCTAGCATAGAGATAACCATTTAGCAATATGTTGAGACAAAGAATCTTTTCTGAAGCTAGCGGAGGGGAAATGCGTGGAATCTTAAACAAATGCTTAATAAAATCTGACTGAAATATATCCGATCATGAAAAGATACCAGAGGTACGGAAGGAGATGACGGCATGTTCCACTTCTGAATGGTTCTTGAAGCTCCTTGTTTCAATTCCTTAATTTGTAAAAGGTTTTACATTTTCGCCAAACTCTTCTTGTATCATTTTTCTATAAGCATGTTTGATTTATTCTGCGCTAAATTCTTATCAACGTGACGTGACCCTTGATTAATGCGATGGAAAAACAATACTGGTCGCAAATTTCCACTGAATCGCTGAAAGTTCACACGACGTCAAATTTATTGTTTTAGCACCAGCAACTATTCACATACGATCGAATGTTTATGTTGTAGAAAGAATCGCAACTTTCCGACTGAATGGAAGCAAACACCTCTTCTAATGACGCGTTTAGACAGTAATTTGTAGAAGCTGTCATTTGCAGCTGTCAACAACAAAAAAAACGAGTTAAATTTTATGGTGGTGAATGGCAAAACTGAGATAGCGGAGAGTCAGCACAAACCTGTTGTACAGTGTGTGAACAAGCTATGCGACACGTTTTTGTGTCGATGACAACACGACATCGTTTGAAGACAAATCCTTGACCATTTGCTTACGGAAACAGTCTTTGTCGGCATATTCTCTATAAAATTCATCCGCCTTACCGATTCACGCAGTGTGTCAGTATCTTTTCCGGAAGGTGGTCGTTTTTCTGTAAGTCGTTTGGAATAAAAAAGCTTTGAGGAAAGTACTCATTCGTTTCACACATTATTTCTTAGCATGTCAGTCATCCAGATAATCTGTTTTCATGCTAAACCAAGGCAAAGCGGTTTTCGTGGCTCATGCAATTTTCAGCTTATAATGATTATATTATTGACTGTCTATTTGCTAGTTAAATCCAATTAGATTTCGCATGAAATTTTCATGCACGTTTTTATATCGTGTAAACGAAGAAGGTGGACATGTTAGACCTGAATTACTCGTATTTGTGCACCAATGAGAGAAAAGGAACAAACTGGAAGGTGATCGATTATATAGCTTAAAGGTTGCTCGCATGCTGATGTGTCCATTTTTTGAAGCACAGAACGGGAAATTAGTTGCTCACTTTCACTAACACGTTACCTTTTTCACTGCTTTTTCCTTGATACTTAGCCATTCGGGAAATTCGTCAGGAAATATTCTTCTTACAGTGAAGTTGTATGCTCCGTCCATCATATATGTTTCAAAAACGTCTCCAGTAACGAAAATTCTTCTGCATTTTCACTGAGGAATGGTCACTTCGACTGCAGATTTCTTTTAATTCCTTCAAAATTAATTTGTTTTATTTCAGAGGTGCAATGGCGTTACGAGAGTGTGCATACCTTATCTTTTTGTTTGTCGCCAACGAGGCGTTTCTTTCCGGAGGCTCAGGAGGAGGATGTGCTAGCGGAGGAGGTGGAGGAGGGTGTTGTTGCGGTGATGGTGGTGGCGGTGGTGGTGGCCTTGGCTGTTGTTGCATTCCGCTTTGTCTGCCGCAAATCAGGTTGCCTAGCCTATGCGACATTTTTTCTAACCCTTGTTGTTGTGGCGGTGGCGGCGGTCTCGGAGGTGGATGTTGTGGTGGAGGTGGTGGCGGTCTCGGAGGTGGATGTTGCGGTGGAGGTGGTGGCGGTCTCGGAGGTGGATGTTGTGGTGGAGGTGGTGGCGGTCTCGGAGGTGGATGTTGCGGTGGAGGTGGTGGCGGTGGAGGAGGTGGGTGTTGTGGTGGAGGTGGTGGCGGTGGAGGAGGTGGATGTTGTGGTGGAGGTGGCGGCGGTGGAGGATGCTGCTGTTGCTGATGTCCAGGTACAATTGGTAAGTAAACATCTCTTAATTTCCAGATAGTTATCTTTTCTCTGATCTACCGCCGACATAGTGGAGATGTGTCGGTTAGCTTCCACGGCGTTTTGTCATTTTCTTTGTGACAGTCGCATTGGCAAACGGGGATATTTTTGCCAGCACTAGCAGAGATACAAACTCCGTTTCTATCGCTAATTCCAAAATTCGTAACTTGCAATAATGTTGTCTATTCACGCTGCACGCCCTCTGCGATTAGACAGACTACTGAATGAGAGTGACGTCATACCTCGTTGCTTCAAAAATTTGTGACATGAACTGCATTTCGCGGAGGACCGTCTACTGTCCTATTCAAGCGTACGGCTGAACAACGTTAAGAGTGTAAGATGTTCTTCGACCTATTTTCGTGAGTTCTTCTGCATGAAAGATCGCGTTGAAGCCGTGATTAACTCACTTGCCTATTGCGTCGTGTTAGGAATTCATTTTATTTGAACTGCTTGGAAATTCCGACACGGGTAATCTTAAAATTACCTATAAAAAGGTAATTATTGAGGAAAGCCTGACGAGTTGCAGGATTTCAGGTTGTAAATGAAATGGCAATATATAAAAGTATACCACTGCGATACAGCGAAGTGGAGAAGAAGGTTCAAAGGCAGTGTGTTTCCGCGAAATCTGCAATTCTTTGAATCTTACAGCAGTGTTAATTTGCAGAGATTTTATCTATGTGCGTCGCACCAAGTACTAATAAACATTTCTTCATAGAGCAAGGATGCATGCAATAGCGCAACAAAACTCTGGAGTTATTGGTGGAAGGATGAATTATGCGGAAGAAAAGAGGGAGAGGCAGCGGCGGAAAATACACTCCATCGTGAAAGCCATCAGGTCAAAAAGAGAGGGGTAGAAAAACTATGTAGATTCATTCATCCTTTTAGGCAAATGCTTCGGATAGGCATCAGCTTTTATCAATTAGAAATGCACTTCAACTTCCGTGCAGCAATGAGAAATTACCGTGGCGAATGGGCAACTAAAGTAATTGCAATTTATTGGGCAATGGTACAAGACCGGCGTTCAGATGAATGGAGTGAGAAGTAGATATTACCACAGCCATCTTGTTGACGTTGAATTATTTTTATTTTCCGAACAATTAGGCAGATTGAAAAATTATTTTCTCTACTTTAATGTACAATGAGCATTCACCTCAGTAGCTTCGCAAATTACCAACAGAAGAAGTGTTTAAGAATAAAGCCAGAACATTCTCATGTGGACTTTTGCAATCGCAATTTTTGCTGCCGCTTAAGTGTGGAGTGTGAAGTGGATAATGCACATAAAATTTTTACATTTCGCGATTTCCTCTTCTCAAGACAGCAAGAACTGCAACAAGTTTCGGCTGTTTTCTCTCTGAAATAAAAGGCTTTTCGGGTGGCAGACACCTCACATGATTTTTGCATCGTCATCGTTGACCCATTATTGTTTTGAGGTGATAAAGAGTCGTTATGATTTTCATAAAGCCCACGGACGTCTGGCGAGGCGTTTTCAGAATGAAACGTTTTCATCCAAGCCGTGCTCCAAATTCTCTATACGCTCAGGATCGGACGAAAGCAGTTTCTAGCCACTCAGTGAGTGAGGTGATTGCTAACTGTTGCTGATTACCAAAGGGACTGAAAACTGCTTTAGATGGTCTCACTGTTGTAGCAGCATAAAGACATCATTAGTATGGATTTGCATGAAAATTGCAACACATCCTTGTGGAGTGCTTCGTGGTGTACTTGACATGAAAACTGATGCATTTCAAGAAGAGTTTCTCAGTGGATAAAGGAGTGCATTTTTGCCTTTTTGCATCTGTATCATATCGATGAAACTCTATATTCAAAGTTATACAATGATATCAAGAGCCTCTTCAATCTTCATGGCAATTAATTATAAACCAGTGCCTTCTTGTTATTTCCGCTCCAATGAGTTGACGTCCTCGACGCGTATTCAGAGAACAATTATTTTATGGTCTTCTCTAATGATCGGCTAATGCGTCATGAATTGAAAATTTGTTTATCTAAAGCAGCACAACATGTCACAGCAATGCAAATCAATTGCACAATGAGGGATGGCGAAAAGAAGGGGGAGAGAGAAGAGGAATGGAAAGGCTTGGTATGTTTGTAGCAGACGGATGACTAATTACCGGTGTGAGTCGTGGTATTTGATTCAGTTGCTTTAGTCGTGTTTGAGTGAGATGGCATTTCTGGCCGTACCCTAACCAGTAGGACTCTCTTAACGCGTCTTGCTTCTCTGCCGGATAAATCTCCTGACTTTGCTTCATCGCTTAAACTGAAAAAAATCCACATGTTTTATTCAGTAGGTGGAGAGATTCGTTTTTATAACTTTATCTGCAACAATTTCAGTTTAGTGGTGTTCTGAGCCTCAAACCATAATTCATCTGCTCACAAATTCGAAGCACGACGTTTTGAGATGTTCACTTCGAGGTTGTAGGAAATGAGCGTTGATAACCTTGCATTGTGCAGAGAGGTCTTTGCGAGGCGGCGTATTCTGCACGTCGCTCTCATGTCTGGCAAACAAAAAATTTAAGTTTTTTGGTGTGACTTCGACTTCCTCTAAAACTCGCGGTGATAATTTAAAAACTATTCAAAGCTGAAAAATTCTCTCTTCTCTTGGCACTTGAGTGAAATATCCTGCAGCTAAGAAGAGGAAACGATGCCGGAAAAAACGCGTGCTGAAACCTAAATGAAAACTTTTCAGCGATATATATCATGTAAAATATTATCTATAAAATGCCCGTGTGATTGCTTACAGAGAGTCATATGTGTAGCGTCGAGAACACACATTTTTCAGCGAGCTCTCGCGGAAACACCTACCTTGAAGCTCCTCCTACGATGGTATTAAATGGGGGGCTCACACAACTGTGCGACGGTGAACAGGGCTTGATCGTTTCTGACGCGCTGGATTCACCAATTTTTTACAACCATCAACTCACCAAACTGGCTGTGCGAACGAATCGTAGCATTAGATGCCTTCATTTCTTCGCCAAACCGTAGTTCTAAAATGTTCCGGTCCACCGCTCATAGCGCGGTGGAACGCCATGGTCCCATGAATATGTCCCGACGACTGTGCTGAGTGTTTTAACGTTACTGAGCAGAATAACAACGCGAGAACTCTTCTCGATCTATTTTCCCCAAATTTTTTAGACGATTTGATCAATTTAGATTGAAAATGATGGAAAAATTGTTTCGCTGAGCAAAAACCTATGGGGAATATTAAGTTTACGTCAGAAGCGCTAATCCTCCAAAGGAAACAGTATTTCCTTGACGTTAATGCTGCAACATCACTGAGACGTTAAGCGCAAAACTAGGCCGACAACAACTTCAGAAGCGCATAACATGGACCTTTCCTATCTTGTGGTCAACAACTGCAAAAACCAACGAAATTTGTTTTAAAACTATATCAAACGTAACAATAATCAGCTTACTGTTCGTACGCGCTGCAAACCAGAATGGCGACGCAGACGAAGAGAACAATCGTCTTCTCGATTCTCATACCGAATAGCTCGGGGTCAGTTGAACGCACTGACGTTTCCAGACTGTGGCATGTCTTTTCTTGAAATTTTGATGCAAACAAAACTGGATTCGGTCTACAGCAGCTTCGATTCAAAAGGCACCATTTATCATGCACTTTTATACTGTACTGTAGAAGTGGTCATGCGAGCATTCTTGTCGAATTTTTCAATACCTAAAAGCAAAATTTCTATTGCTGGCGTACGCTTCATGCCTCCTTTTGCCCATTCACAGCGTCCTCTTGTTTGTATGTTTCTATTTTTATTTCTGCCTATCATGCCTATTCAAATTCTGAGACCACTGAGGCTAGACATTACATCTAACTCTGCGTACTGTGCGAATATTCCCTTGAGAGTACAGTTCAACCATCTGAGAAAAGAATTTCATCGAAAGTCTCTGAAATTCTGAGTCCATCGGGTACTGATTGTGTGCATTGAGCGTTCAGTTCTAATGATCCATTCAAGTCGGACATGATGGTCATTAATTATTGGTAGTACCTCAGGCATCAAAATATTTCAGACAGTTCGACTTTATTTATAGAATTTGCTCTTAAGCGTTTTACTAAAAATAAGTATAGAAACTGGACAAAAGGCATGTGGAGTGAGGGTGAATGACTAAATGTAGTTAGCTAAATAAAGAAGATATGTTGCACATACATCCATGAGGAACAAGCTGCTGCTTTGACCTGAGTATTATCCAGTTTACAGAACGCATTTTACTTTGGAACGATCTGTCTTATACGCACAAATAACTAATTCATCGTTTTAGCGGTCACATTCATTGTGTTTAACCTTTGCAACAGCCGAGTCATAAGACCTAGCTCACAGTTTCTAGAGCTGTACAAGTATACTCAGCACACGATGAAAGTTCGTTGGCGTCTGGAACAGCATCCTGAACTGCTACGCGAGAATGGGCAGGAAATATCGAACAGTCTAATATACACTTTTTACGCACTGGCGTTTTCAGCACCCATTAGATGTGCATTTGACTAAACGAGTTGCGAACTGGCTTCTCATGCAACAGTACATCACTGCCTGTAAGGAAGGACACGGAGCCAAAGAATAATCGTCAAGTACATTTGGAAGAAATGAGTCAAGTTAGGCTGAAATCTTATGCAATTTCAGGTCGTTTGGTTCCTAGCTGTCCCGCATTTGTCCTTCCATGGCCTCTTCCTCGATCACATTCCAGCGTGACTTTCAGCCACATCCCATTAATCGGCTCCTGCATCCTGAAGATCTCGAAGCACTGGTGGGATTATCCAGTAGCTACTCATCGAGCTAAGAGTTGCAATGCATTACTTTGGGATCAGCATAGTTTTTGCATAATGATTGATCATCACACTATAGGTTTTATTTGCAAAATGTGAGGTGAATTTCATTGGTAGCTGCACTTGAGTACTACACTCTCCAACTTCCATTGTTTCTGATTTTTCATCGTCATGCAGAATACTCTTTTGACTTTGAAAAAACATTACTCGTGAGGCGTTTCGTTGTCCTTCGTTTCTCCCTTCAACAATATTTACTTGCATCTTCTCTTACTAGATCTTTATCTGCTGCCTCAGTGCTAGGTCACGTAAGATCTACTGCGAACAAGAAAGCGATTACACGGATGCTTAGTGCTTATTGCCAATCTTTAAAGCATTTGGAGGAAGGTTTTCTTATGGCGTGAGCGTGGGATAAGGGATGCGACTGCATTATAATTGAACAACTATTGACTTACGCAATCATCATCGGAATTCTATAACCTCCTTTTCGACTTACTAACACAAACTTTCCATAAAGACCACAAAATATGCATGAATACGATGGCGGTGATTTGAACCTGAACGAATTCGCGAAGCAAATAGTTTTTTGATTTCATTTTTCATATAAGGTGCATAACTTGTGGATTTCTGGTAGCAGTGCTAATTTTATGGTATAAAAGCCGTCGATTTTGTTATTCACAATGACAGAATTCGCTACGACATTCAATTATAGAAAATCATGTTAAGAGTTTTAATTTTTAAAACTAAAACATACCATTCTGCACCAAAAAATAGAACGACGACCTTCTTTTAAATGAGAGGGAACCGATTGGAACAATTTTATGAAGGCAGAATATGTTCTCGGCAATATCACTTCGTCCAATGCAAGACTTCTTGGTTGCATTCGCTGTTTTATTTCTCTGATTTCGCGACTACCTGCGCAGAAAACGTTGCACTGCATTTCCATCGAGTAAGCATGAACACGAACTAAATCAACAAAAATTTCGATGTGAACGTTTTCCTCGCTTGACCTGAGAATAGCTATCAGCTTCACTCATCAGCGTCCCTTCAGTGTAATTTGACCAGTATCATATACTTTCAACCTGCCGTCTTTCCTATGAATACATAACGTATGCATTTAGTGGAAACGTTTGGGGCAAAGTTGCGGCACCACAAACGAACTTCTTGCTGAATCGATTCCGCATGCATCCACTGCTCTCTTCTGGGCTATAATAATTGCTGCAAGTTGGAACTTTTTTGCAATAACAACTTTTATCAGTTATTTCCGCTGTATTAATTATTTCCAAAACCGTACACTGACACAATGCACATGTTCATTCTTGCACGTTATCAAATAGCAGCGTTATGTTGTTGTATGGTTGCTAATGCGATCTCACTCCCTGCTTTATGAAAGCATCACCCTGTAAATGGACACACTACCGAATGATCCACTTTCATGCCCCTTCCACGAGAAATTATAAGCGCCTGCATTTTTAAAATTTCTTGACCACTTTGCTTGACTCATTTAAAGTAGCAGATAAATTCCGAACCAAACTCTCCTATATAGAATTCCAAGCAGAATCGTACTTAAGAATGAATCAGCAAGTGCGTCCTTATTTGTGACTACATTATGAAATCGCCGACAGTTTACCGACTATCAGACAATGAGTGGAAGCGACCAAATTTTTAAGTTAGAAAGAGAAATTAGTAATCATCGTCGAAGGGTTTCCTCTCCGAATGTAAAGCGTCTCACAGGTGCATCCATGGGATGTTCGTAGAAAACACAGTTCATTGGCGAGAAGAAACAATTTCGATCATATCGGCTGTTCTCGTACTGCTGCATTCCGCTGCGTCTAAAATAAAATGCAAAAAGCATTAGGTAGATTTGCATCTCGCAACTTGCATGAAAGAAAGCAAAAAAATAGCTGGAAAGAGATCAGTGCCGTGACACATTTCTTCACCTAAACCAGTCTAAACGACTATATCCAAACAACGGAACATTCAGAAATGAACGCGAAAGGCTTTCCTACGAAGCCGAGCAGATATTCAAATGGCAAGAGAAAGCTGGCTTCCAAATTTTTTAACTCCGCGAAGTATCAATAATTTAGGAGAAATCTGAATAACGGGAAACAAATTGGCTGCAGAAAGTCACCTGTACGCACAAAATAACTATCCGCTTTTATCGCCCTAACTTGTTTATTCAAACCGTTGGACGGACGTAAACATGCATACCAAAGCGATCGATCTATTTGCTTGCATATACGCAAAGAAACATGAAGGCAAAATAAAGTGCTTATGCAAAATTAGCTGCTGTCCGCAGAACGAGGACTGTGAAGGAGTCATGCGTTTAATCTTTACTAAAACCGGAAAAACTAATCCGCTAGTGGAAATACGGTAAGCGCTAGATGAGCCGAAAGAAAAAGGAATACTGCAGCAGGCTATTTCGCAGTTCTCGTGGAAAGGAATAATCGTTTGTAAATGTTGCTCTAAGACACGGACTATCAATGCCAATCAAATAGTCGTCACAGTGCTTTGCAGTGTGTTTTATTGAAGTCGGAATTAGGTATTGCCTTTTTCTGTTTTTTTAAAAATGTTTCTTAAAATCACGCAGAGAATCTTCAGAGGCATTTTCTACATAGGGCTCTTGTAATAGAAACAACTATAAGGACGTTAAGAGGGAAGATATTCCTCGCCTCTTCCAAAGTCTCACCTGCATCGATGAAGGAAGCGATATGATCTCTCAGTTTTCGTAAATTTCCCTTCCAAGACCAGGTGGAGGCGAAAAATATCTGTTTTCCATATGAAAGTTTGCGTATATTTTTCAAGCACTGATAGCGACTTATATGAGAATGCTTGTGGGCTGCACGGTCTGAGAAACAAGTTTTGGAAGCAGGTTTGAAACATACACGAATGACAGTGTATGCTGCTTCCTGAGGTTGCCATCGATGAGTGCTGCAGCATTTGCGAACCAACAAAGTGCACACATGACAAAAAAGGAGATGGCGACGGCTCGTTTCGCATGCGTCGTTCTGTCCATTGCCGGCTGGCGAACTCTACAACCTGTCTCTTCATTTGTTTTCTACAGCCGAAAGCATCAGTGAACTTTGATCATTCAAGCGGAGTGGTCGTGTTGCAGATGCGTTACGAATGAAACGTAAGAATGCACGCGCAAGCGCACTCGAAACGTTACACGAGCTTCCACAAACTGCCTAACGACAACGTTACATCTGTGCGTGTCTATTTTTGCTTAGCATGTGTGTCTATGTCCCACAATTTCAACGATAAGCGGCAAAGGCTATTACGACGAGATGTGACATGTTTCACTTGCACTACGGATGACTGCCTATCCCTGATCTCTTTGCGAATCATCCCTTTTCATCGAGTTAGCCACTTTAAAACAATTGCACAACTATTTCCCGTAGTCGATTTCTTCCGGAAGAGAAACATTTCTCTTCGCTCCGATTTGCAAAACTCGTTGGCTTAATGCAAAATGCATTATTACGCGCTTTCCCACCAAATCTCATATATTGGATAACAGAATGATGACCTTACTGGATAAAATGTGACAAGTAGAAAACATTGTCAAATTAGATAGAACGACTGCAATTCTGCATAGCGATTCATTGGATAACTGGTAACACAAACTACAAAAAATTGACTGGTTATGCGCAATCGTACATTCCAGGTTCAATCGTGCCGAATGCTGGTCAAATCTTCCATAGTATAAACGTTCTTTCCATCTAATGAAGAAAAGCACATGTGAATTTTGGGCACAGTTAAATGTTTCGTTCATTTAAAGCTTAGGCGATCAGCAAGAAACCTGGTATGAAGAGGAAATATGCACTTATCAAGCTTTGCAAATTGAGCTTTCACGGTGGGCGAATCGAAATCGCTGAATGGATAGGTGGATGGACAATCCGATAGCAGTGAGGCACCGAATTATGCATACAAACTTGTGGAAGCATATTAAAGAGCAATAGCTGCCCATATTCCTAAATCACGGTTATGCGCTTGTTTTGCTTTGCCTGCATAGATTATGGTGGTCCGCATTCGATGGTTGCATCTTAAACCATACTATATAAATGACGGTTTTCTTATGAGGTCTGATACGAATGCGCAACAAATTAGACAAAACATAAGTCTAAAATGGCATTTGAAAGTTCGCATGGCCAGCCAAAATGAAGCGACAACATTGTGATAATAATGTGAGGCATGATGTTATGGACAGAGGAGATCCCAAGCTATCATCAAAAAAGTTATTGTCTCAAAACAAGTTATCGCTAAATTGGTGAATGTTGTTGACTGTGCAACACTTGGGCATTTCTCCTTGGCGATAGGATTCATAGTCACTATGAAATTGGCAGGAATGGTAAAACAAAGGCTTGCTCTGGCCGAGGTCATTTGGGTGACGGAAATTTTTGCTATGCATATTAGGGCTTACCACAACTGAACTTGAAAGCTCTCGGTATAACCATCATTTCTAGAAGTCACTGCTGACTGAAATTAACGGACAGTGAGATTTTTTCCTATAAATACAGGTAGCCTAGGGCAGGCAGTAAATATCAATAAAACACTTTTCCTGAAAGCAATATAACGCAACACTTGCTATCACTTGCGCCAGTCATTACTTTAATTCATCTCTTCTCACCACCATTTGTATCATTAAAAAGTGGCACAGTCGACGAACATTTATAGGAAAAAAAATTTATAGGAAAAAAAAAATGTGGTGAAATGGCACGAACCAATCTGCACGAATGTGGTGAAAAATATGTACTCCTCAAGTTGTCCAATGCGACGGGCCGTTAAGTGCGAAGATCCATGCTATTCCACGGCATTGCATGAGAACGTTTCAGAACATCCTACCTTCTCAAATTTTAGCTATACCGACAGCTTGTTTATAAAATAGCTTAAACGTATTGCACACCACGTAATCAGGTTCAGCTTTATGAATGCATAGTAGTGATCTTGATCATGAGTGCCGTGATATGTGCGAGTGAGCGCAAGAAAGGAGTTATGTAGCGGCAATTGAATTTATCACCACTCGCGCGACTGCTAACTTTTTCCCGCAGAAAATTCACTCACTAACAGATAAAGACGGATAAAAAAAAACATTTATACCATAATAATTCCTAATATAATGAATCAGCGTTGTAACAAAAGACCACTGCAAAGTTGATATATGTACTAGTCTCTAAACTTGTCGATTCCATCACTAGGTAATGCTGCATGAGCTGTTCCTATGCGAATTTCTAAATTTGCTCTGCAAAGGCACATTATGAAAACGTCATGTCTTTGCACACCAATATGTATTTGCATGCGTAGGTGCTGAGCATTTTACATCGGGAACCACTGAAGCTAAATTGGGGAGATCCACATTATGTGCACAACGGATTTCACCACCTGATCCACATTCGTGCAGATTGGTCATTTTGAAAGCAGAAGAAATTTGGTCATTGGTCATTGGTCATATGCAGAAGAAATTTACCGAAAAACTACTTTGACGTCTACCTAAGTTTCATATCTACACATAAAGTTTAGGTTTTTTCCCCTAGATCTTAAGACTTAGCGAGTAGCTGAAAAAGATAACAATGTTTTCGAAGAGATCCTTATGATACTTCAAAGCAGTTAAAACATGAAGGCATATTTTTTATACTTGGTTTTTACTCGCAACTTATGCATTTGGATTGCCCTTGTTGTTAAGGATGTGAAATTCCCTCTTACACACTTCCAAATCATTCAATGCTCATCGATTTTAGACTTTTCTGCTCTTATAAAAGGCGTTTAAATTTTCGCGCACACTCAAAGACGTCAGTTGTATACGGCACATCTGAGTTTCTCGCATAATTCTGCAAATAGGAAATGCAAAACAACAAACCAGCCCCGCTAACATATTCATATAACCTTTCATCTTATAAAGAGGCTTATATTGAGGCCTGAAATGCACAATTTCAAATTCTCAAGAAAAAGCTACTTGTTGAATGCTCCCTAATAATAATGGTTCAGCTGGCATTTCAAGGGTGCCATCACTGTTTTTAATTGGAAGACGCATTTCCTCTCTCTTTAATAATTATAAGTCACTAATCAAAGACGTTGCTTGCGCGGCTACCAGAGAGGCTGTAAATTCAGACAACAATGAAGCAACCAATAACAGCAATCAGTGAAGCCAAATTATTTCACTGGGCACCTGTTCACAGGTACATTTCAAATCCAAATATTTGCTGCCATAATTGTTAGTGCGGATTACGGTTGAAGTGTCAGTCTTTATTACGAATAATTTCGTCGTATTGATCTGCTTTATGGCTTGCAAAGGCTTTCTTAAACGCTCAGATAGGTTCCTCGAAATGCGCATTGAAGATCACTTAATTATTGGTCTCCTTTGTATTTGTATCCCTGCAAGATATGATAAAATTTATCTCCTCATCCCTCCCACCACTGTGACTGTCCCTCCTTCCCTCTCGACCTTATATCTCTTAGTCGTCAAATACGTCACATTTGGCTGAAGCAGTGCGCATTGGAATGGCAACTCCTACTAACTGCTGGCTCTTAGACATCGATTACCAATCGCATTTTTCCACTTCTGGGCGAACTGCAGTTTTATCCTCCTTCGATAGCACGTCACAGCAACATTCGATGAATCCTCACTACACAAAAGCTCGTGATCCCATTACGCTCTAACTTACCTAATTCTTCAGTTTCTTATAATCAGCGTCATAGTGCGACATCAAATTCGCATTTGCAATGTATTATTGATGATGTTCATGGATCTATGCATAAATGTCTGTAGTATCTCTCTCCACGTGGCTTCAACTCGAAAGACGCGTGTGGAATGTGGTAGGTATACATCGCATCAGACGCTGATTTCATGTCCACTAAAATATGTTGCCTTTCCAACTATATAAGCCAGATCACTTTAAACTGCTGCGAAATTCTGCCTAATTTTTGATACCTCTCACTGAATGAGCATTAAAGAGATTAATCTTTTCCGGGAAATTTGGGCGAACGGTTGAGTCCGCCAAAGTATGAGGGGCTTCATCGCATTCTTTTTATGCTGTGGTAAAAGTTGTCGGTCCGATGGGTGAAGTGCGAAAATGTTCCGAATGAGGAGGAATCGCTGAAACTTAACTAAACGGCCGCTCTTAACACAAATTATTATCAACTGTTTATTTCTGCACCTTTTCTGCGCACTTTCGAAGTTTGTTGTCGACACATTCTTTACGAAATGCCACACAGAGGACAAGCAATGCCTATGTGTGCGCGCATTCGCGTTTGGCAATTGCAATTCGGTAATTGTTAAAGCTGATGTAGCAACATTCGGTCGGCATAATGCATGCAAAATTGTGCTTTTTGACTTTATTTCATCAATAACAAAGGTTTATTTTAGATATTTCAAGACTGCAAAAGAATTGCTCATCTAGCTTACTTTCCGCTTGCATTATATAGTCGAATTACGGAGGGCAATTTTTTGAAGGGGAAATTGTCGCAAGCAGCTGAACCGCTTAAGAGAAGGTATTATTGTGAATGTTTGTGGCATATCGTGCCAGCTGCTAACCGCTCATTGCTGCCTATTTATTTGTCAAACATCATTATAGGAGCGGAAGCTTGTGTAAAGTTATTTGCAATCAGCGATCGGAAGGAAAGTCATCACAGCATCTTTAGAGTATATACGATGTGAAGACATGTGGTATCTAAAATACCTTCAAAGCAACTACATGACAGCATATGAAAATCGCACTGATTCTCCTCCTGAGACGAAAGAAGTGAGGTACAGATTTCAATCTACTTTACTTGGTAACGTTCATCATTTGAATTAAGCGTTTATGCGCATTTTAGTGTTGTAATATAATTAATTAAAACCGACAGACACATAGTTAGTTGTAGGAACTAATAAACAATCTCTCAGTGTAACATACATGAATTCATCATTGAGTATCAGAGGAAATAAGAATGATGCAAGTGAACATGTTTGAGATACTGAACAAAAATGAGGAGTGAACGACAGTCAATTCCCTGAGGGTGCGTAGTTTAAACAACTCCACGCTATGAGAAACACCTCACGACCCGAATTGAAGGAGCCACAAATCAGGTTTCAAAGCGATGTACAAAGGTGGAAGAGGAAAGAAGAAAAGTTGAGGAAAACTTGCATTTAGACGAGCTTATCATGTGGGAAGATTATTCGCGCATGCGAATGAGAACTGAAAATTGTGTTTTCCGCTCTGCAAGAGAATTTGAAATATTTCAAATGCCTGAAGGACCGTTGAGAAGAAAGCTTTCATTCCTAGAAGTCGACCATGAAGAAGTCCATGATTTCTGAGTTAGGACATTGAGAATAAACATAAAATAACTGTGTAGCGATTTTGATATCCTTCCTGTGGGAATTCGTTCGAATGACGGAATAGAAATAATAGAAGTATTTTTAAACACAAGGAACGTTACAGTGTCTTTGCCCGGTGAAAAAATTCCGAGACGTTGTGCTCCTTTTTTTGCGCACATCAGCGTTAAAAGGCAGTAGTTGACATTGATATCCACGTGCTGTTTATCAACGAAGCATTATTTACAAGTATTAATAGAAAATTTGGAGCAGTTTCATGGTTATCTCCCATTCTGTAGATTCAAGATTGAAGCCAGAAATAGAGTCTATGAAGGTCACGAGGAATTCGTCGTCCTTCTCATGTAATTCGACATCACCATAATTCCCGAATCTGAAGTTTTTAGTTGCACGCGTTACAAAACTTGGTGCGCTGCACAATAATACTCTCACTTTCAATGAAATTTGCTGCATGATCGAAAAAAGCGGACATAGAATCACTGAAAGTGAGGAACGCTGTTCTATATAGACCGCTTTTGACGCATAGAAATTCATAGCGAACTGCTGCAGTAGTAGTGAGCTGAAATTATGCTGAAGAGTGACATAAAAAATCACACAAATTAATGCTGCAAGGGTCGTCTACTCAAAAGCGATTTCAATGTCTAAGCAATGTGAGACGCCTCGTTAATAAATACACTTCATTTTTTCGCATTCGCCTAAGAAATTCTCTGACTGCACCAATAATGCAACGCCCTTTAGACATCAATTTCTTTTTCCCACTGAGCAAAACATGCAAACTGCCGTCGATGCTCATGTAAGGCGTTATTTTAATTATCCAACTATATATCGGAATAATTTCCATGCCATTTGAATGATGAGAGCATTTCATATTGGAATTGGCCATGGACGTGAATTACATTCTACGTAGATTGATGACATATACGATCACATATCTTTTTTTCGTACAGGCATGTTCTATTGCTCGAATAAATAAGTATATTGTAATGAATCGAAAATTCGTTCCACCTAAATTATTAATAGCGTTTGCATTCACATTCAGGCATTTCTATATCGATGTCGCAGCTCCAGGGGACAAAAACTATCGCTATATTTTATAGAGTGAAAACTAAAATTAATGGATAATAAATCTACTTTCATTAAGAAGATGATGCTTTTTAGAAACATAAGAAAAAACTATTCCCCAACTGAGCAAAATGAGGCTAGTCCAGTAAAAGCTGACAGTGTCATCTATCATCACCATTAGTCAACTGCTGATTGATACCCTGAGCATAGGTCTTGGCACGAAGTCCATATCTCGAAAATGCATTAACAATGGTTACACCGGGATGCAAATAGTGAATGGCCTCAACCGGTTACTTCAGTCAAAATCAGTTAGCAATCTCGTTGCATTTATATATTAAAAAATGAGTGAGAATTATTCCATAGCATTGCAAACATTGCTAAATGCAGGCAGTGACTCTAGAAGCGAATGCATTTTTGAAATTTGTGCTCAGATGCCGATTATTCCTCAGTTGTGGTTCCATATGACTTGCATTACATTTTGAAATTGAGTAGAATTAATTAAATGCCTTAGAAGAAATAGCAGTCCGACTGCATCAAAAGACTGCCTGCTCCTCACACAAATTTCAACAGTCTGGAAAAGTGAAATGGAGACCCACTCGAGTGCGAAATGCTTTAACGGCTTAATTTTCTTATTTCATTCAATCAGCTCTTGTTTTCGATGTGCGATGTGCCAATAAGAAAGCTCCTCGAAGAAGTTTACTATAGAAAATAATGTCGTCAAATAGGCCGCATTAATGCAACAACGCAAACTTTAATTTGCGCATCTCCTAGGTGTCAACATGAACATTTGAGTGAGTTATATTCTTCTGGTTGTTGAACATTTCGACGGTAACATTTGTTTCTGGGCATGCAAGAATCATCAAATTTTGTTTAATGAATTGCAGTTTCGAAGAAAAACTACTGAATTATTAGAAGTAACGTTATAAGTGCAGGACGAAACAAAAGAATTTAGGCTAATTTTTTTGGTTCAATAAATTCGAGAACAGCAGACGAACAATAATGGCTACAGACTCACTGCTTAGGTGCAATCATGCCAAGCATTTAATTAATAGCCACCCAGTTACACTGAGTCGGCATGTTTCTTCCGAACCTCTTAAGCAAAGAGCGATAAACGGGTCATAGATCGTTTTTGTGAAAACTAATGTGCATTTTGTTTATCACTTCCAATTCGAAGGTGAATTTCTCACTTCTTAAGTTTCTTAATTAAAATGACCCGCTTGTGGGAAGACTCATTGCCCAGCTTCGCTTGTTCCTCACCGAATATTTTTGATAGCACAGTTTTTTTGTAATCTAGCACGTGGCAGCAGTTTCAATCGTGTGATTGCAAAATTCATCCAATGCACTATCATCATCTCTTCTCTTGAAGCAAAGTTTTCGCTAAAAAGATGACTGCTCTTGTTTCCTCCATTATTGCTGCCGTGTAATCAGAAGCTTCTAAGCTACGCGAGGTGAGAAGTATTCTTCATGCAGACAAAAGTATCTTATATAACTAATTTTTGATGTACTTTTTAGTTTTTCCGAGAGAACAAAAGTGACAAAACCATATTCTGCATTTCCTTCTGCCCTCTACTAACTCACCCCTCTCCCTCTGTTTGTCGATCGGTCCATTTCTTGAGCACTCTGAACTTGCGAACGCTCTAACAGACGCAAGAGTTTAGTGGCCACAGTGTATGCTCCAAAGACGATTATGTTCTCAAAATTACAGTGATCCACCGAAAAGGATGCGAATGTTGAATTAAAAATTGCAATAACAGATTATCCTTGCAAAAGCAACGCATTAATTGATACGCTATTGAAAACTGGGACCAGTCAATAAGTGGAAAATCAGAATAAGTGGGCCTTTCACTTGAAGCCTTTCAACCTCACATTTTTAGGACATTCTTCAATCTTTAAACGCACAACAGTAGTAATCAGACTGAAGACAAAGAAAATTCGTTATTTTAATTGTTTAGCTACATCTTCAATCAGTCCGTCTCACTTAAAGTCATTCTAACCTCCTTTGATCAGACTTAAAAGAACCCCTGGCAGAAACGTGCCAAGTGCAGGAGTACGCTAGAGTCGTCCCTCTTTCCTTTTCACGTTCGGTAGCTGTAGGAGCTTAAAGTTAAAACAATAAAATAAATGATTTCAGCGAGCCGGCTTTTCATTTCGCTACAACTGAGGTAGTCAGTCCTCGGGTGAAACCTAGCTGAATTTTACAACAGATTGGGCAGCATCGGTGAAATGCATTGAAAAATAGATCCGACTGTTATGATGCCTTATTTCTCGAGGAATTGATCATAGAGTGCTTGAATCCAAATATCCATCCATCACAAATCTCTTTTATGGTACACTTCAGAATTTGGCCTCTTAGCTCATTCAATCTTGAAGTGCATTGGGAACTTCAATCCATCACCTTTTTATTTGCGGACACACGACAATACTCTTCTTATTTGATTTCTGCTCTTCTTCTATTGGCAGCTATTTCTTCGTTGGCGGAAGTGTGCCGCCTTCCGCCAACAAAGAAATATGACGATAGCTCTTTCTCCTGGCAGCAGACGGCAAACTTTACAGCTATTGGAGATGAGAGAACAGGGCGTTAACTTTTCCAGCAGGGATACCTCATCCGCACCACCATACCTGCCGCAGCGTTTGTCCGCACATACATTCTTCGACCTGTAGTGCTTCACTGCCGATGTTAAGCCATTACGGAATCGAAGTAGCATCGTGGATAGAGGGAGCTGCGAGAAATTGTGTCCACAAGCCCATGCACATCTCGAGAAGTTTCCACAGACGGGAGAAATTGTGCGGACCACATGCATCGGGCATCCCACAGTGGCCTCAGTACGGGTTGCCTAACATGTGGTGACGTTTAGGTCGGATTATCCAGGTTCGAGGCCCATCTTTACGACGAATGAAGACTGTACGAGCAAACGTTGCGTTAGTTCGGTGAGAATAATTAGGCAGTTATTTATCGAGCCACCATATTCAGATATGATTAGCCCTGATTTGGCAGGCCAGCCAAATTATCAGGGGTTGCAATTGGCAGACTGACATAAAACAACTTATTAGTCTGTGAGTGCACGACGAAGTTGAAAAATCTCAATAGTTACACGATATGATAGCAAATTTATCTCACTTTACTCAACCTACTCAGTGAGGATATCTAAATCCCACGTTTACCTAAAGTAACATAACGTTCGTTGCAAGAAGTAATATGTAACAATGCGGTTGCAGTAATTCGTGACGAATAATGAATCGCGCAAGAAACAAGCCATCATGCTTGTTATTGAAGCATGAACAATCTACTTCCGGCTTTTTCGAAATGATCTAAGGAAAATGGAAGAACAACGTGTAAGACATTTTTGTGACAGAATGAATAAATCGCTGACCGTTTAAGAAATGAAGGCGCATTTGCAATAAGCTTTAGCCCCCGGCTATACTTTTCCCAGAACGTGAGATTTTTAATTTTCCAGCGCCATAACCAATTCTATAAGACGCTTCCAACAATTTTCTCGACTTAACGAACGTCGAATTGAGTGCTCAACATTCGAGAAAAGAAACAGTTGTCGAAGCGTACTCAGCCCACTCATTTCAATGAAGTACACAGGAAATACATATATATGAAGTGCAGATAAACTATTTTCCATGAAATAGATTCTAAAATAGAGACAGAAGACATTCGATTTTTCGTTGTCGATGTCAAGCAATCACATCCAAAGTTCTTTCCATCGACTGTCGCCAATTTGCGACGTGAAATCATTTTGTGGAGTCGTAGTGCTACTAGGGCATTCTGCAAAGTGTTCCGTGCATTTAAAGCACTCACATGTAACTAGCCTTAATGATGAATTCCCTCGCTGAATAATTTGCTGCTATCAGCGTTTCCTCACCTTGGACAATAAAAATGCTGAATTTTGTATCTAGCAACTGCATGCAACTATCTATCTGAGGTGTTTGTCAAAAAAAAAAACGATTTTGTCGAATGTAGTCGAGCCGAAAAATCAACTTTTGATTCGCTGCCTGCCTGATAAATAACTGAAAATGGCGTATTTTCATACGTAACATTCAGATGATGGCTCTGTGCGATATCAGAAAGTACTTCCCAATAGTTCACAGTCTTGAAATTTCACAGAAAATAGTACAAGCGAAGTCCGCCTGAGAGAAGTTGAACTGAATGAGATTGAAGGAGAACGGAAAGAGCACTTCGCAAACATGTTCAGATCATTAAATACGCCTCGTAGAGATGCATCAAACGCTACATTGTTGATTTGTACACACAACTGTCGTCAGCAATGATCTCAGTTATTTCATTGTCTCAAGAACATTCCAAAATTCCAAATAAATGTTTCTTGCAATCTGCAAATTAGAGTCATTTTCCTTCAGAATCGATTTTCTCAAAAGTGGCGCAAATGACGCTTCCAGTGCCGTCCTGTCACTGAAAATCGTTCACTAAAAACATGTGTTGTTGTGCAGTCCCTGTGTATGATAAAACTGTTGGAGAGCGAAAATGTGAATGTCATTTTCTGACTATTTGTATGCGAAATGAAATGCAATCATGTGCGTAGATTTTGAGGATTGCTTCACGTCTCAAAATGAAAAACGAGTATACCGACGGATTATATACATACTTGATACAAGCACCAGAGTTCCACTGTTCTTTGTTCAGAAATCAGCTCTACGGAACTAGTCAAATTACCGCACTAGACCAGTCTGGCGTGTAAATTTTAAAGGATCCGCACAAACAGTCTTTACAATAGCTTCTTTTTCAAATAAATTAAACAAAATTGGGTTATGCGAGCTTGTGTGGCGTCGTTTTGATTCGCAATTAAAGAGAACTCGAGTCGTGAAACTTAGTGAATTCAGTCATGAAGATTTCTTGAATCCAACTCCATTTTGACTGCTTCTCTGCTCCACTGATTACTGAGTTCGATTGGTGTGAAAAGCCCACTACTCAGCTTTGCCCTAGAGGCGGCTGTATGTGTAGTAAATTAACTAACACAAGTTTGTGCAGGCGACCAAAAATTTTAGACTTCATGGCGAATATTTCAGATAAAATGATCATAAATGTCTCTATCCCTACTTATACTTTTATTAGTAAACAGACGAAGGGAAAAGACGGGGAGGGCGAAAGACGAGAGAGAAAGAAGAGGAAGGGGAGGGACGGAGAAGGAAAAAGCACTGGAAATCACTCTTGGCCCACGCGATCATTTTCATGGCTCTTTTTTCATTTCAATAGCATTAATTTGCATTTTAAGAATAAACAAAAAGGCATTCATTGTTTTGTAGCTGTTAAGCATTGATATGGAGAGGAAAGGTGATTTCTGCTTCAATCTTTATTCGCTGTGCATCGAATGATTTCAGAGTTGGGCATTGATCTGTGACCTCAACGAATGGGAGCATCAGTTTCAGCGTAACGAACTCAACGATATTTTATGGCCCCACCGTTTGACGAATCCATTTCAGTCACAACAGAATTGGATAACAATGAATTTTACAGGAAATGGCGCACCCTTCAATTGCCTTGTCAATGTCAATCCCTCAAACAATGAGATGACCTGCCAAAACGCAGGATTTTGCAGTCTCTCAGGTGATTAACGAACTAATAAGAGATAAATGCAATACGCATGAAATACTTGCAAGATTTGACACCTCTTAAGAGAATTACAGACCATTCACGCCGACACTGAAAGCAGCAGAGTAAACTCAGCACCACGGTAATGCATGCGAATTTCCCCGATGGCGAATGAAAGCAAGCAGCAGGAAACAAACCAAGCATTGTGCTGCGGCGTCATTCTAACCCACAGCTGGATCTGAAGGAAATTCTTCAATGTTCGTGTCAGTAACAATGAGGTCCGACTTCGCGGGCTGTTCCTGCTCGGTGTTTTAGGTTATAATTTCGTCTGCATTGACCGATGCGAAATAAACGAGTCTGAGCAACATGCAACGTCATCGTCGATGTGGAGGTGAGGTCATCTCTAATGAGAACGTAAATTAGCGAGCGTTTCATGATAAAGCAAATAAAGCTCAGATTAAAGTTGGCTTCATTAGAAAGCCTTCATGATAATGTAGCAAAGCAGTAATACCAGTTACATATCAATTTTCGCCCCTCATCATCGCAAAAACCAACTGTGATCCCGGAGCTACCAAGTCTGTCGAACATCCTAACCAACGGATCAATGTTCCGTCCGATATAAAGCAGCTTTCTCCACCTTTGTCAACTTATCCTTCTGTGCCTCTAAAAATGACACACTTCCACTGAATAAAGGACCCTTTTTGACCAAAGATCCTCAGTTGTGCAACTCCTAAACTGCTTCCCATAAGCAAAATGCCAAATCCCGTTATGAAAAAAAAATTTGTGTGGAAGAACTCTATGATTACAAAATTATTCCAAGAAATTAGCTGCAGAAGTTCACTTAGAAGAGGTGGCTTCTTTCCCAGAATTTCGCTGGCCTACAAAAGTTTATATTTCTTCAAATTCCAAGAGAACACTATCGTAAAGTGGAGGAGGGTTTAGAAGTATGTTCACTTCTGCCGAAGAGGCACTTCTTTTTTTCCGAAAGGTAATTAGAGAGGAAGAGGATGAAAAATGATGCTTAAAATTGAGACTGATCCGATCTATTTGGATAAATCGACGATAAAAGTCTATCCGGTGAATAAGGCTGTCGTAAGAGGCGATTGTTCTCTCACATGGCCACTAGCGGATAAGCCAAACGCCTCAGTACCTTAGGTGGACGCTTTTAGACGTTTTATTGCGTAACCTCATGGACAAAACAGTGAAGCTCTTTGGAAAAGATGTTCGGCAGGCAGCAAATTCATTTTGATCTCGAATTTATTAGCTACCTTCAATGTTATGACAGCTGAAAAAAGACAAGTAAGCAGCAAGATTCACAACAATACGGCGAGGATCGATCGCGCGGTACGAAATTTAAAGCATTTTCGTCCAAAGAGACAGGTTCTAGGTTATCAACTACGGCTTCGACCTTGGCTTCAAAGAAACTAGCCTTTGCTTCGTGGATAATTTGCAGAGAGCCACCTTCATCTTCCCCCCCCCCCCTTCCACCCCTCTGCTGCACCACAAAGAATTGAGCACTCGATGTGAATAGTAGAAATGGTTGGTGTGCAGTGAAAACTCACCCTGTTTGCCCACTTTTACAAAATGGGATATTTCCCCAATGTTCAACTAATGCTGGGCGTTGTTCAGGTCATACTGCAAGTAATTTATTAAAGTGGAGATTTCTGAACGATGCTTTCAACGAATAAATATTTGTATGTGATTGCGATTTGTGAACACATTTTGTTGGAAATAATTCTGTTGGCTGCGCAACGGCAACTGCAAACGAAAGTGGAGGGTGGAAGCGGAAAGGAAGGGAGAAGCAAAGGAGCACGAGGGGTAATGCGGGCGTTGAAGAAGGGCACTGAGCTTTTTTCTGTTGAAAACGTAGACAGTCCCTAACTGAAATCTCTGTGGTCACCCTCACCCGCAGGAGTAACCAGCATCAAGCCTCCTCTTGATCCATTGCTGCCTTCATGCTCGCAAATAGTCAACAAAAAGTTGTTGAGGCTAAATTTGCGGCCGACCTTTTGCTAAATTTGGTGTTTTGATTTTGAAATACCAACAGCAGGCTATATAGGAAAGACGAACTGCAATAAGAGGAGCTCTTTAACGGATTGATGAGCGCTGATACAGCAGCTCAATGAGAGGACATTCTGCGATCATGTCCAACGATTGTACCTGTCGAACGCACTGCCCGGGGTCATCGTCAATTTGAGGAACAAAAGCAAGGAGGCGGGTAGAATGCTGATAGGGGAGAAGATAGGAAGCATATGTACTTTGGAGTGAACATCACCAGGAAAGGACAGCCTCGCTGCATTAGCGCATCTTTCTTTAGCTGCGTTTCAAATATATCTAAAGGGAGAAGGGCAAAATTTCCAGTTGTATTATGGCAAAGTAATGTTCCGACAAAAGCAGACTCGGATTTTCAGTCATGTACAGAAATTTCGAAGAAAATTATTGGCTGAAACAAAATTGTTAAAGGCAGAAGTTGCAGACTTTACAAAGGTGCCTCCTGCTTCTTGTCTTGGCCGACAATCCAAAGCTCTTGCAGCCTTGCATTATGAAAGTGAATGGAGGAACAGACCTATGCACTGTGAAAATGAACCTGGTCTGCAGTTTATCACCCTCCAGCTTGCGTGAGTTGCTAACTGATCTTTGAAACCTTGATTAGGTAAAAAACTACCAGTCTGCGCCCCTTAGCAATACTTCTTTAGATTGGATGTAGGAAGGATGCTGCAATAAGCATTCTGTTTGATGCAGTTGTTTGGGGAGTACTGTGAGCCGTTTTTAAATATTCGCGAAAGCATCCCATTTTCAATTTTCATTGTGTCCCCATGAGGTTTTGATTATATTTGTGCGAGGCGAAGCAGGCGTCTTGACGCAAGGAAAACGATGAGAGTGGGAACTCTTAAAGATGAATGGAGATGATGAGACCGTTGTACTGTCGAAATACCTAATCATTGACTGTAGCGTCCTCAGTAGCAATCTCCGAAAAGTTATGCTCCACACATACAGTATGTGTAGACTCCACTTAGAGTTTTATCAGAGCATTATGGCTTCACGTCGCAAAAAAAGTCGCAAGAATGATCGCCTGATACGCGGTTTGATGTAGGTGAGGTGCCTACAGAGTACTTTCAAGGGTCCTTCCTGTAAAATTCGATTCATCAAATTGCTTTGGCGATTTCATATTTTGTCTACAAGTTGGTGATTTGGTGTTATCGAGCTGATAGCTGAAATTCGATGATCAAAAACTGAGCCAACTATTGGCTCTGCCATTTTGTGGCTAATAATTACTAAAGGACCGATCGAATTTTACTTATTGGAGTAAAAAACATTTAAGTGCGCTTCCAAGAAAGTATTTATATGATGGGGAAGCAAAAACGAGACTGTAGCGAATGGAGCAAATAAGGAATAAAAGCCAGCACAAGAGCAATAGCACAATAAAATCGTACACCGATTTTATCATGCGAGTAACACATGTGTGGCCACAGTTTGACCGAAAATCGCTATTACTCTATGAATATCGATATTCGATTTGTTTCCTCAGTATAAATGTGTTGGCAGTTGCTACCTGGGCTGTGATCGTATACATCGCTCCGACGATCCTTTGTGACCATCTCAATGAAGAAGGAAGCGAATATGCGCATTTTTAACTAAACAATGCCACTATTGTTCCGAAATGTGGGACGGTGTGATAGCTACGAGTCCTTTGCTACTCCACGCCCTGACTGGTACTCCACACCCTGATTTCGCGTTATTCCCCGTTTTCTTTGCAACATTCTCAAAGAGCAACATTTCCAACGAGGGAGAGCACTTAAACGGAATAAAACGAAAACATTCTCTCATGGTAATAAGGATTCATCTCTGTGTAATTGCTAACATTGTGTTTCGAAGGATATGGTGACTGAAGAATCCGGTTGTTAGCTCCTCGAACTGCCTTCTTCCACCAAAGTTTACCCCATTTGTGGGTATATAATTATTATAGTCCCACCTGATCAAGAGGTTGATTTGGCAAATAGTTCTATCACCTACAGTGGTGCTTTTCTGTCCTACAAGTGCTGAAATTGAAATTTTGCAGGAGCCCTACGATTTGTCGATTAATCGGCATGACTTAATCCATCCCTTTTCGGCAATCCGCAAAAGTTATCAAATTTTCTGAGTTTGTCGAATGTGTTCTTTGACGATTTTCGCCGATATTTGAGCGTCTATTCACCGCTGCAACAGTTTGTGAGAGTCTGTATTTTCCACGAAAGCGGATAGTTTATGAGTTATATTGCGTCCGTATCGGTGAAATTTTCGTATTCCTCTTGGATGCACAAGATTTTGGGGCAGAATCCCGCTATTTAGCTGAATGCTGAGGAAAAGTGAGAGATTCGCCCATTGGAGCCCGAGTTTTTGTCTCGTTTCTTTGGCTGGCTGAATGCAGAACTCAATAGTTATGGACTTAATGGGGTTTGGCTTCCTTGCTCTCCAATCATTTTTTGCATTGTCTACTTGGGATCGCCATAGGTTGGCTCAACTTCATATTTTTCTGTCTATGACACGAGTCAACTATTTTGTTGCCATCATTTTTTTCTTCTTCGCCGAATTCTACTTTCAACTGCCGAATGTCTTATAAAGGAGTTCCCTGTCACCTTTAAACCTGCCGATATGCTCTTCAAACTGCATGTCACATTTTATTGAAGGTATAACCTATAAATAGGTGGGAGACTACTTGGACACTATTGCATTGTGAGGTGTCATCGTTAAATGCAATTGTGCCGAAAAACGAATGGAAAAGGAACAAGAATTAGGCAAGGAGAAATTGGATAGAAACAAGTGGATGTCAAAGATAGAACATTCCAGCAGTTCTCGTTGAAAAAGAAACCACGTTGACGTTCTTTTAACCCTCTGTTGCATTAGCGTACGCTTCTTAGAGCTAGCCGGATATTGCAGAGATCTATTTTGTACGGTCCAGTGAGTAGTGCCTACCGACGCATCTCTTCAACTCTTCAAACGCAGAGGTTAAAAAAATGCGCTTGAAAAAAAAAAGAACTGCAAACATCATCCTCGTCCTTCTGTTGAAAGACAAGGAAATATTCTCGAGAAGATGGGATTTTTGCATGAAGATGAGATCGTTGTATCCTGTTGAACATAAAAAATTGCATCTATAGATCGAAATCGGAACTAGCTGATTCGCAACCGCATCACAAACGTTTGGTGGGCAGCTTCAAGTTGTAAGTAAGGAAATCGAAATCGGGTTATTCACTGAAAACAAAGGAGGAAGAGCTCTTACCTTTCGGATCTGTTGCACACTCTCTACAGAAAATGCTGCGAAAACTGAGAGGAAAGTCTTCTTCACAGACGCAATTCCTGTGATTAACATTTGGTATGATTAATGAAAAATGCTTTCTTACTGCAACCTTCGGCGTTATAAGCAGGAGGGTTTTGTGCTTACTGAAAACGGATTCTCACCTTTTCAGAGTGATTTATGTGCTTTGTTATTCTTGTTTTGAATCTTCCAAGAAACACAAATTGCTGTGTTACTGATTCGAGCAGAAGAAAATGTGCAGAAGTGTGTTTTCATTCTAGTTAAGCTATAATACCCATCTGGCTGGATTAGCACTACTGTGTTGAAGCATGCGGTGACGCAAATGACAAGGATTAAGATCTCATAACGTATATTTCACCCCACTTGAAAGTCTGTATTGCTTTCTAATTCTGTCTTCAAGACTATCATCAGTGACAACGGAAAATGAGATTCAAATCTTGACAAGGTTGAACTAATCATGAACGTGCTGATGAGTTCAGATTCAAAGAAGTTTTGCTCAATATTCGAAAGATAGAGGAAGGTATCGGAAGGAAGATAGCTAAAAAATGATCGTTGAAAAGAGAATGAAAGAGATGTATGCGTCAAAAAAAGCTCGAAAGCTCATAAAATCAAGGTTGAACCTTCAGCTCTCTTCATTATTTTATCTCATATTCTAATTATCAAAGCGGTTTACTCCGAAATTGTTCACATGATGTGAAAAATTTTCCGAACTTGTTACTCCTTATGATGTGAAAAACATAGGCGTGGAAGAACCTTCAAATGAAGCTTGCTCTTATTTAAATATAATCTCAATTTGTGCCCTTGAAATATTTCACGCACAGACCACGCTGCAGCAAACATTTACTAGAGGCCTTGTAGGGCTTCTCCCATTATACAATTCCTTCTTACTGAAACTTACCTTATGCTAATCACTGAATGTTGGATTCATTTTTAATATGAATAATTTTCACAGTGGTCTATCTGCTAAGGTATGACTTTCAATCGAACGCTTCATCGCAGTGCATTGTACTCGTTGATGACAGTGGATGAACAATTATTATGCTCTTCAAAGACTTACCTTTAAGATGATACAAGTGGAGTTATCAGTGAGATAAACAACGATCTAGATTCCTCACCGACCGCAACAACAGATAGCTGACAACAAATACTGGTCGAACAGATGAAATTTGTCGAATGCGTTGTGTCACTCGCGAAAGCTGTCGAAATCGGCAACTGCAGTAGCACTGAAATCATGTCTTTAAAATATTTTCTCCTAGCATCCTATCGATTACACCAGAAGAAGGGAATACGCGTAGCAAAAAAACAGGAATTTATGTGTGTGTGCTGCCGCTTTGAAAGATACAAAACACGGTATCGAATTCGAATTCATAGGTGCTAATTTATTACAGTATCAGTGAGGTCTCTGTGGAGAGTTCTCAAAAATTGAGAAGGCTTCAGCACATGTATCAAAATCTCCTTTTCAATGCATAGATCTCAATGAAAATAAATAAGCCGGGTGTCTTTAAAATCGAGACTCTGACTTACCACTTTCGAATAATTCGCAATGTGACTTCCTTCATTTAAGAGTGGCATTCCATTTCCCTTCTCTTTCAAGACCACGAGGGCTTATTTAACTGTCACTTCTCCATAGTTATCCAGCCTTCAAAACAAAGGCAAGGGTCTCGAAGCCCTTCTAAGCTTTCCGAGTGCAATGGAAATAGCTGACAATTCCGACTTCAGACAGTGGATGGATCTGACAGTCGACGCCTCAGGAATTCCGGAAGCTGCTGAAACAGCTTGTGTAGTTTTTCTTTGTTGCAAAAGCTTGTTCATTTTTTTTCATAAAAGTGAAGGGCGTAGAGAATTTCCTTCCCTGGGAAGTATTAATGAGGAAATCAGCGGAACTCGTTCATTCGAGTATCGTCGCTGTCGGGCCGCTGCGTGCGCATTCGTTGCCAGATTATTGCTTACAAGGTTACTCTTTTTTCTCATTCTTTGGCCATCGGATGAGGAACATTTTGCCTTCCGCTCAGTTCGGCAGCTTTTTAAAAGGATACCGGCTCGTAGTTGGTTTGGCGATACAAAACGGTTATTGGGAAGAAAGGTGAAACTAGTTTTAAATCTTTGTTCTTCGCAAATTTTTCGACACATAATTGCATCTTCCACAGTTCTTTTATACGGTGGAGGAATTTACACAGTTGTTCTTTGATATATGAATCATTGGTATACAAATGAATGAGGATGAAGGGACGGCAAAAAGTCTTTGTGTGGGGTCCGAAGGTTTTTGAAACACAGCGATTTATTTACTCGAAGTTGATGTCAAAATAAGGAAGAAACACTTCTACACAATGGGCAGCAACCAAATAAAACACTTTGAAGGTTTCTCAGAAAAGCATTTGTTCAGAAGTACCAAGTACTGGAAGTTGCGAGTAATTGAAATGATCTCCCACGAGTTATCAATGGTCAGCGGAAGCATTTCAATAAGGAGAATGTATCGGAGATTCTCGGCGAACATGAGAGACGAATAACTGAACTCTTCGAAGAGTGGCAAGCGAATTTCGCAGAGAAACAGATGAATACTTATTGAATTTGTGGTGAAAGTGTCTTCGAATTCAGTGAGGAAGATCTGAGGCGCACATTCATATTCATACAAATAACTGCACTCAACATCGTTCTAGCACTTTATGCAAATTTACGATACAGTAATATATGATGGCAGTCGAGAATATGTAAGTGACTGCGTCGCGAAGCGCGAAATGTGTCGTCGCGGCTCATTGGAGCCAGCGTCTAGGAAAAAAAGGACTAGCCGTCTCAGGGGACGCCAATGACAAGCGGAAGCGGTGATACATCCAGCTGAAACAGAGGGGCAAAACTAGACGTTTCGATGGAAGAACGGAATCTGCTCAATCGAAAACTCGACATTCTGTTGTGCTAAAGGGACCAGGGAGGAGCCCCTGATCAGGAACTCAGTGAGAGCTCTTTATTGCTGCCTCCGCTTCAATCGTCCTTCCTAATATCTGTAAGCCCCGCCAATCCGCTGTTATTTATAATGTTGCAGCTGCTATCAGTTCTAGTATTTCATTTGTTTAACACTATTTCTGCTGTGAATCGGGCTGCATCGTCTCATCGAAGTGCCGAACTGTTGAGCAGGAGCAGGAGCCTCCATGTACTACTGAACGAAGAAAGATGAAAATGTGCGACCAGCATCACCGCGCAGGTATCAGTGATTCTATGCGAGTTCAGATGTGCATATCCGAAAGCTCGATTCAACTGAGCAGGCACGATATTCACTCAAAGTTGCAAATACCCGCTCATTTGTTGGTAAAGTGCAGTTGCTGGCTGTGACTGAACGAATGAAATTTGCTTGTTGAACATGATAGCAATGAAGTGCTGTAGCAATTTACAACAAGCATTTGTAGGATTTCGCTTAATATCTGACAAGAATAAATAATGATGCAAAGCAAAGATTAGAGGAAGGATTTTCATATGAATGTGTGGCAGCGAATGAGTTTTCTGCTAGACTTTTCTGATAAAAGAGGACATACTTTCTTCGAATGAAAAGCAAACAAAATTACAACATGAGTGAGAGGCTTCATTTATTTATTTGTTTCTTCAATCTCCCATAGATGGAAGACATATATATAAGTTGACGTGAGAAGCAGAGAAGAATGCCGAAACTAGGTAAAAGAACAATTAAGAAAGGCTCACATATAACCAGTATGGTTATTAAAGATGACGCGCATTGGAAGTTTGTAGGGAAAGAAAGAAAGGAAGAACACGAAAAAAACATCGTAAGAATGTATGAAATGGAAACATCGCAAACTCGAGGTGTTCAACAACGTGGCAGTGGAAACTATTCATGCTGTGTGCAAAATTCTAAATGCTATCTTCGATCGCGGTCAATTAAAGAACAGCTTAAATGAAGCGTGACTAATATTCTGAGTGTTCGTTTTTTTGGCTTTCTGAAAGCCTTATAGCTATCGAATCGGTTTTCTATTTTAAAGCTTGCTTTGATGCTATTTTACTGAGTGATGAAGAGTATCATAGCTCCCAATACTTGTTTCGCGCAGAACTGACTTTTCAGTATCTGAAGACCGCATATTGTTTCATTTTTAAATCATTAGATTCCTCAGAAGTCTCTCCTTGAGACAGTTCCGTTCCTCTCCTCCATCCAGTTTCTGTATTACATTGATGAATGAGGTAATTAGTTTTCGATTTTTTGCCACTAAAACCATCTTGCTGAATAACGAATGTTCGGATGGATTATTTTGACCCTATGCCGACGTCAAGCTCTGGAATGTCTAGGAGTAATTCGTATGAGTTAGTCCTATTTGCATAGTCTTTTCTCTTTTGAATCAATTTTCCATTCCGTCAAGTTAGGTGTTAGTAATGGCAGAATTGCAATTATTGAAGGACCTATAATACTGATCGATTTCTTTCGATTCCATTGTTTTTTCTGCAATTGCAGCAGCATGGTGACAAGAAAATGATTCTATGCGACCGGCTTCAAGATAATCTTTGCCGTCGGAGTTATTATTTTGCTGAAAGAGACGTATTTGTCGAGGAATACCACCAACCAGTGGCGCAGCTTTGCCAATGCTGAAGGTTTCCTAGAAGTAAATATATATAGAGCGGATCTTTGAATAACTCTTCAATGATGGGCGCTAAGAATGTGGGGATGTATCGAATGAAATACGAATGGTTGTCCAGGATTTTATTCCATTTTCGACTAGCATCGACAAGTTTGCGTCGAAACGATTTATAAAACGTAGACGGCTCTCACACTCTTACAGCGAAAGTGAAATGCTCGCAAAATAAACGATCGATTGTCACTGCATACGATGACATTTTAAACTCTTTTCTTATTCATATAATTTTATCTTATCTATATTCCTTCCTTATCCATTTTTTTGTTGCTATCATCTTCCTTTCGGGCTCATTTCTCGAAGATGATAAGAATTTCACATCAACGGATCTCACAGCTGCAGAATAGTGAGCATACGTCGTTCAACCTCGTTCGCTAGCCACGCATGTTTTCCTTCAGCCAAGCTTTTACATGCTGCAATATAATTCTGTTGTCGTTTAGTTATTAAATATTTCAGTTGAAGTGGGTTTCATTCGGTGATGTATAACATTGGTTCGTTCCTTGTTTCCCGCAGCTTCAGGTTTTTCACTCATAACGTGACTGTAGTTCTCCTTAACAAAGTGCTGTTGCTAATGGCGCTCAGCTCATTCGTTCTCCTGCGCAGTTCCCTGTTCAATTTTTGCGGTTGCCAAGTTGCGATGTATTCTTGCCTGAGGGCGGCGTACCGCTTTGAAAGGGAGTCTTTTCCTCTGAGCTGATCTGCTCGGGATCGGCTGTGTTGTCCTAAATCACAGTTCAGCCGGTTTTTGTTGTATTCCGTTACGGATTCCATGATGGCGAGTTTTCTGGAATCCGTATTGAATCCAAGCCCGGTAGTTGATATAATTTCTTTGCATGTAACTGAAGTCAGCTTCGCCGTCCTCTTCAGCAGCTCGAATGATGACGAAATCTTGCCGCTTCTGCTTGTTTTCGGCGAATTTCACAGCGGCTATTTTCACTTAAAGAGGTTGAGAACACTGGTGGTTGTAGTGTATATCACCGTCTTGCTTGTTTGCAAGCATAACTTCGAGGATTCGTTAAGTTGCCCGAGCATATTGTCCGTTGTGCGTTCTGAAGGTAGTTCTGTCGACTGGCAACACGACCACTCATTATAGGCAATAAAATCATGAATTTGATTTGAACGGAAGAAGAATTGAAGAACGAGTGTGTATCGCTCAGGATTAACCACACCAGTATCCTGCGTAAAAAAAACTGACAAGACACCGTTGTCTGTTCTAAGCTCATAGGCCCATACTGAAAAAAGCAGAAACTGAATGAAATGAAAACGAATAGAATGGAAATATTCGCTCAAAGTTTCAGCGGAAGCTAGAGGCAATAGGTAAATTGAGAAGCGCTCTTTGCTGGACAACGGAAGTAGGAGCGCTAAATGGAGAAATATATTGCTTAAGGCTATTTACGTTGAAGCGAAGTGAAATAAAGTTAAAGATGAGAATGATTAGTTCGCGTTAGCACTGCATTAGACGCTAGACAAGGACGCATATTACTTGATGAAAACACCACCTGCTATAACTGACTGCAAATCCCTCTTTAAAAAGAAAAATGGTGATCCCATTCGATTAGTCAAAAACGAAGACGAAAATGAAGTGTCGTTTGTGATGAATTGATGATTTGTAGAGGAACTGCTGTTGAAAAGCGAAATTCACGAAACAGTTGAGTACTAACTCAACTGCCGATAGAAAGTTAACTGGCCGATTGCGATAGGCGTCAATGAATTCGTCAATACTGACAAAACTTGAATTTCATGTGTATGGGCTGCATCGAAATAGCTTGCTTCTTACAGATTATTGCGAAAGTTGCGCTTCACTGAGGTGAGGAAAAAGCCACTTAAACAACAAAGGAAACCACAAACGTAATCTTGGTGAGTAAACTCGCGTAAGCGCTCATATAATATTTATCGGCGTTCCGATGTGAACGGCATTTGGGTGAAATTTTTGTGATGCATCGTCTATCAATCAAGTGTTCAGCTCTGAGCAACCAATATGTTCCACTTTAAACGAATCCCTCACGTATGCCAGTGTTATAGAGGCCGTTAAATTCGTTTCGTTTAACGGTGTTGGTTCGGATAGGAATTTTTATCCGTTTTACGCATAAAGAGGTTCCAGATTTCGAAAAGGATGATCATGTGAGTTCTTTGGAGGAAGTAGAGCGAGACTGATATTAAACTCGATAAAAAAGGAAAGGTTTTAATAGAATCTTCAGATGAAATGCCTCCGTTGAAACGATCACAGTATCGTGCAAAAAATTCCTCTGTAAACGAGCATACGCAGCGACTATGATTTGTATGATTTTTCAAGAACTCTTGGTTTCGATGAATTTATGAATCCACATATTTCTTTGCTATCTCATCAAGAATTAAACACATTAGGCGACTTACCAATGTACGCCATATGCAAGTGAACCCATGAGATGGCAGGGTTAGGTGGACACATGAATAGCATTGTTGGCTGATGACAGCGGCCTGGACTACTCTTCGTTCAAAGGTTCGTTTTTCACGTACTCCAATGGTTACATGCTCTCAATGTGCACAGTTCGCCTGAAGTTCGATCGACGGGGATGCAGATTGATCATTTAATATCCAGGCTATATTCAACAAATTTCCCACCTACATTTTTTGTGCTTTGTTTGTTTAAGGTACCAATTGACCAGACAAATACACAAAACGCAATGCGTGGATAGAATTCGCTTCTGCAAAAAACTGCTTTGTTCAAACTTACCGGATTTTTACCAAATCCACCAATCTGCAAAAAAAAATCCGTCTAAAGAGGAAAAAAGAATGACAATCTTAGCAGACACCGATTCTCACAGAGGACATGCTCATCGGCAGCCCATCAGTGCGGCCACCACTCAGTACTGTCTGCTGTTGTTTCCTGATTTCGCTTGGATCGACTAAGGAAATGCTTCAAGCAGCGGTCGCGTCTCTTGTCAACTTGCTGCATTGCAGTTCAGAGACGAAAATTTGAGATAAAGCTATATTTAAACTACAGTCGTTCGAATTGAATTGTCGATCAACAAGAGCTTCTCGACCTTGCAAGCCGCACATCTAGGCAAACAACTCAAGTGGAAAGCAGTGCCTCTTCCTAGTAAGGTAGAGAGGAAGGAAGAGTAGAGGAGGAAAAGAAAATGTAATTTCGATGCTCGGTGCACATTCACTGACACTGCATTCTTTCATCCGTTTCAGTGCTCTCTCTGAGCGGAATATAAAGACGGGAGAGTGATCATCACCGATACAACAGGTAAATTTGCAAAGAGAATCTCAGAAAATTAACTTCCTTTTCGTAATAATGGCAAATTTTAGGCAATACTCGCTCTCTTTAACTTTGAGAAGAAAAGAGGGATGCAAGCGAAAAATTTTTGGATCCTAGGCAGCTGCTTTTGTTTCCATTCCAGTGTAAGACAGCTTTGTTTCCTCTTAGAAAGTTGTTTACTTGCTTTTTCATTATTGATGCTTAATATTCTCATCTATCAGTTTGACTAAACACAGAACGTGCATTTCATGCCAATAATGGTTAGGTCACTGATATATCCTGTCAACAATGAATCTATGTGTAAATGGTCACAAGAGAGTCAAGAAAAAGGAAATTGTTTAAAGGGAAATTCACTTTCGCTGCATATCTCTGGGACGGCTAACCCTCACTCTGAGGGAGGTGTCGGTAGATCCGACACAATGCAATATCCGACAACCAACGCGTTAGAAAAGGACTCGGAATTCGTCAACTGCAAGAAAAAAGCACTTAAAACTTCGTGAGCAAGAACATTGTGAGTGGAAAAATGTCATAAAAGAAACAACTACAAAAGAATTCATATGGTGTTCCGATCTTTATACTGTTCCCAAAAAACAATTGTATTTGATAACAGCAGGACTATGGTGACAGTTAATGCGGTAAAGGCCGATTAGCCTGTTGTATTTATAGTTCCTGGCATGGGCAATGCCGTTACGACAAGCATTCTCCTCACCACTAAAAAGTTTCAGTTTTTAAAAAAGGTGTCGTGGAACAAGAAATTACTTGAATCAAAGGTGCTTCGTGCAATTTATCGATTGAGTCTTAAACACCCCAACAGAAAGCATTAAAGTTATGTTTTACTGCACAGTGGTTCCATATTCCGAGGAGCTTTGCTTACTGTCTCGACATTCTCATGGAGAAGTAACAAAAAGCAGTTGAAAATCAAAGCACACGAAAATTCGAAAGTCATGTTACAAGCAAAACACCTCCCTCTAAATTGCGAAAGATGTTCGTTTTTGAACACTATACGGTGGAGGTGGTCGCGGAGCTGGAATCCTGTATAATGTGACGCGTAGAAATGGAACCAGTCTTGAAGCCGGAATAGGTTTCATTTATAAAATGCACCCAAGTAGTAAAAACAGGAGGGCGACGACGAGCAAACGCTCGGTACAACTACGAGTGGAAGCGTACGACACACCAGTCAAACGTGGAAGTGCACTGCTCGTTTGGAGGGCTGTTTATATAGTCCTCATTAACGTCGTAGGTATTTTGTGTAATTATCGGCACTCGAGCTGTTCAACGGCTGGGACGAATATCTTGCTTTCACGGCTATAGTGATTCTGCAGGATAAATTTTATTATAGGTTAAAGTAGTTTCGGAGAGATTAAACTGTTTTTTCTCTTCCTCTCCGCCTTCACCACACTAGCAGCAGAAATATATTCTGAAGACTAAAAGACAGCGTCGTAAAAAGTGTTACAGGTATCTTGTGCAGATATTTGTAATATGACCGTTGGGAAGAAAGATGGGAGATGTCGCTGACCTTTATCGCATATTCTCGCCAAAATCGTCTCTTAAGGTTACAGAGACAAGAGAATGAATGCTGCTATGAATATCAAACGATGTAAACTCGCTGAGAAATTCGAGCCAGCTGCGAGAGCAAGTAAAGGCCCTTTAGACCTTTGTTAGATCTACTTCCCCGTTGTTAAAAGATCCTAATGAAGTCAACGCAACATCTACGTCAAAGGCATGGGAGAAAATTATTTTGGCTGCTGCCAAATACTACAAACAGATATGATAAGAAGGTAATAACCGTTGATTTTCTACACTGTTAACATCCTTGCCGAATGAAGAAAGTGGGGATCACTCAACAAGGAAATGTTGATGCTTGGCCCTTGTCAGAGATGGAAAATGATTAAAAAGCGATAATATTGAGATGATATCATTGGATTCAGGTAAACTGATTCGACAAGACGCATTAATAACTAAGGCTCAATAAATTCGAGTCGAACACTGCCCAAAATATAAGTTAACTGTGACTGGTTAGTAAGTAAGCTATGAGATGAGGCTAAACACGCATACTGGAACTGTCAGTTTTTACGTCATTTGGTGGCCAAGGCATTATTCAGAAGATCTTTGCTCCACGGAAACTCCGCGCTTTCGTTCTTCACGAATCGGCTTTGGTATTTTCTATTCTCTTAGAATACTGCTCCGAAACCTTATCTGTTGAATAAACACTGGATTCCTTTGACAGCTTTCAGAAACATTTCGCAGCGTGTTTATTGCAGCGTAACGACTTATCATACGACGACCGAACCGTTACCCCTCAAAGATATCGTATATTGCATGCAAGCAAGGAAATAATATTTGCTGAGGGAAACTTCACGACTTGGAGAAAACCAGATGAAGCATAATGATTAAGGCCGATTAGATAGGCGTGTACAGGAACAGCCCTCTTAAACACGACAAGCTAATTTATCCACGGAGGTTAGCGTGTAATCCACACATAAATTATAAGCAAAATGCACTCGAAACCTTATTACCAGAAACATGGGTTCTCATAAGTAAAGTAGAAGCTAACTTGACTGCACAACTAATCGCATAAACAACAAAACGAGCATGTATTAGCAGAAGAAAGTGGAAAAAACAAAGCAAGTTATATGACCTTTAGAAGGCACAGAACCGGGGAAGGGAGGAGGTAACAAGAATGTGGTGGAGACAGAACGTTCTTTGGCATTAATATAAGCAGTAAAGTTATGAGCACGAAAAGAAACTTTCAAAGAGCAATAGGTCACCACTATCTCAAAGAACAACATACGGCGTGAACAGCACGAAATTTTCACAATTATCGGCGACTATCGGCGCCTTCGAAATTAGGAACTGCGGCTGCTGGGCTACGCGAAATGAACAGATGACGTTTAGGTTTAACTTGTACCTTTAACTGGTGAAATTAATCCTTATTTAAGAACGACCCAAAGACCATTACAATTCAAAATATTCTCCTCTAAGCGTTTACTTCAAAAAGTATTCGAGGTTCAGCGAGAACGCTTTATTTTCAGTGCTGTCCATTCAAATGTTTGCACTTTGTTCCTGTAAAGAAAAGAAGAATGAGCATCGATGATTTGCCTTCCCGTCAAGCTCACTTATGAATGAACAGCAATCTCTCAATATCTTTCAGTGCATTCTCCAACAACGCAATGTGATTATAAATAAATTCGCTCCATCCTCGTCAGTTTAAGGAAGTTCCTATTCGAGAACACCTGTGAAAACGCTTCAATTCCGAGTTTCTCATTTTCTGACTGAATAAAAAACGCGCAGCAAAGGATCGATACGCATTTACGCGTTTACATTTATTACGTAGCGAGCTGCCTAGATGTGCCACAGTGCATTCATACTTCAACTGGATCATCCGTCCAAACGCGTCTTTCATGAAATACTTTTTCAGTACGCGTCTGGGAGGCGACCCAGAAATGCGATATTACCGATAGCAACGTTTTTCTAAACTCCGGAGCAAATTACAGTGCTTACGACACCATTATACCCCGAAAGAATCAATCAGGTAATTAATAGGCACTGAATCATGAACAAACGAATATATTTGTTGAATTTGGTCTCAGCTGTTCCCGAATTGTAAATACTGACAGGAAAGCACACATATACACGCAAATATACAATCATTGCATCTGCACTTTGCATAGGCGAACTTGCAGAACCAGCAGTGCACCGCGTGCCAAAGCTGAGAACTCTCCTCATTCTTAATTTTCAAGTGCAAGAGGCGTTTCCAAGATGTCTCTGCGCCATGTTCCCAATGTGTGGCTGGTCTAATGTACTTAGCCATGATCCCGTCCTTCCTCCATGCTGCTATCACATTTAGTTCTAAATCCACACATGCTAATACGCATTTTAGATTTTCATCCACTCGGGGACCAAAACTAGTAGGAGTTGGCAAAAGTGAATGTTCACTAACCGAAACATATCTTTCTGCAACGAGAAATGAACCGATGAAAAGAATGAAAATGAACGATGCAAGTCTTCATATCAGCTACTGATTACGGATACTGCTGCCACTCTTATTGGATAGAATGAGAGGTTGGCCTAATGCTCACGTGCACGAATAGCAAAAATTCTCCCCAAGTTAAACTGTTCTCCTCAGAAGTTAAAATACGCTCCTTAAGCAACGCCCTTTTCCTCTACATGCAGTTCACCTGTGAGACTTATTACCTGCCAAGGCGCTTACTGTGAATCGCCGGCAATTTTACCATAATTGCCACAAGCATTAACTGAATACCATATTTTTAATCGTGCATTTCCACTTGGGTGGTTAACAGTGCAAGTCATTCATATTTCATATCGAAACTATATAGACGCTTTTTTTGCTGTTAGCAGCCGTCCAGTATTATGTGCTCACTTGCAACGAAGACTGCTGTGAACAGTACAACTCAATCAGGCCATACCACTCCAAGCTCAGCCAAACTGCCTGCACAAACTGTTTTCTCGTTATAGACATTGACTTGCTTGCTGCGTTTTGTGCTGAGTGCGCGTTTTTGTTGTGGCGGTGAAAATATACTCGTTACGAAAACTCTACTTTTAAGTAGATTTTAATATATGAATTCACAGCTGGAGGGCCGACCTCATGGAACAATCTTGCTTTCAGCGGAATGAGGCAAGCAATTCCCTAACTTAGTATACTAGGAGATAAAATTAGCGCCACATATTTGCCGGTTGAATTGATCAAAGGTGATAGCGCATGTGGTGAAAGCACTAGTGCCGTCACGTAAAGGGGCGAGAAGAACGAAGGTCCCAGCACGAAGGGGCTCAAGATTATAGGAGAAAGAATAGTTGGATTGAAGACAAATGGCGATAAAGCGAGAGGACACAATATCAATGGAGTCAACGCTTGAGGGCTGAGAATGAATGGGTCGAGAAGCATTGGTGATAGAATCAATGGTAGCAAAACGCCGGGTGAAAGAATGAATGGATTCAAAGCAATAGGCGAAAGAATCGCTGTTGAGAGCGCAGCAGGTGATAGAATAGTTGGCGAGAGGAGACGTGGTGAAAGAATCCCGGGTGACAAAACCCATGGACTTAGAATGATAGTTCCGAAGATATTCGGACTTAAGATGACTGGTGCAAGTAGGATAGGTGAGAGGATCAGCGGTTGTGATACGGCAACAGGATTCAGAATGAACGATGTCAAGAGAACTGGTGATAAAACAATTCCTTGTCCGATCTGTCGTTTTGTCCTGACCTGTTTTCCTTCAGCCTTGGCAAGCTCGCGAAGGTTTATTTCCATTCGGCGACGAATCTGCACTTCGCTGAGTGATTTGAACAGATCGAGAGCTGTAGAATCATTGTAAGGTGATTGCTTCCCATAGACATACTCGAGTTGTTCTCTGGTTAGTATGGAGTAGCCGGTGTCCTTGAAGTCTTTTTGCTAAAAAAAAAATAGTAGCCATGGTCCTTGTTATCTACGGTTGCAAGTAAAATAGCGGCTTCTTAGTTAAAGGGAGGAAGAAGCTTATCATTTACACTTGCACAGTATGATAACTGTGACTGGCAGGTTTGTATCTACGATGCTAAGTTCTTGTGAGCACCTCTAAAAAGGGCTTTCGTTTTATTGTAATGTCCAGCTTCACCCAATCCAGTGCCGCCTGGTTGTGCGGAACTCGCGCCCACTGTATGATCGGGTGACGGTTTCGAGATGCGTTATTGCAAACAGTTGTGATGTGAAGCGAGTCGACCAAGAAGGAATCTTTTAGTTGGTCTCTATGAGCCTAGCTTTCGTGGGTGAGGTCATCAGTGCTGTTCTGCAAACCGTGCCTTCCCAAGTGGTCATCTTCGCGCTTTTTCTCCCAGTTATTGTCTACTATCTTTCAAGGGTGCTTATCGTTCTCAATATGTATTTTTTTCTGCCTTGAAAACTTTGCAGACTGCTGAAGAAGATATCTTTGTGGCCAACTAAGGTCAGTAGCGGATTCCTTTCTACTTCTTGGGAGGGTTTTTCTTTCGAACTTCATGGGCAACATCGCATCAGGTTGTCGATAAAACACGCACATTTGCTTTCCTCTTTTAATCCGGTTGGCGACATTCTCAAATGCATCGCGCCCCTCCTCTCAAGGGGAAAGGAACGGCCGAAAGATCCTGCAGAAGGACTCAATATATGGTGTAAAATGGGGACGTCAAAAATGCTCGTGAAATGAGAGCGGAAAAAGCGGCCAATGAAAGCAGCGAAAGTTACCATTCGCAAGCGATACCTCTAATAATACTTTTTATTAAGAAACACTACTGTTGAATTGCATCTCAGTTATTCTATCTTCTAAAGACTGATGGTGCCTTACTGTGGTAAATAAGGATAGAAATGAGCGAAAACTGCGAGTGATATGCAAGCGATGTCCTCAAATACTCGGAGATGCAGCCGCAGTCTAGCGTGTTGTAAAAGCATAGAATAGGTGCATCTCAATATTCACAATATTTCGTCATTTCGATGTTTTTTTGCGTCGAAGAACCAGTCACTAAAACGACTGCTTACTTGTTTCTCGGTGAAGTTCGACTGAAGCCATTCGAACACTTCGATTTGTCGTTTACCGTGCTCTCCGAGTATCTCTGTGGCGTTCTCCTTGGTAAAGTGCATCGGTTGACCGTCGATTCCCCTCGGTGCGTCCTCCAAATTTGCAGCCACCTCCAGCACATCATCTTTCTGCATGCATCGAAGTGAGAGACATTTTCTGGCGACAGTTCGTAGTGAACCGATGATAATCAAGCGTCAATTATGCACTTCATACACGGTCAGAAATCCGCAGTAACTTCCTTGCCATTCCTTTTTCCTTTAGTAGCAGCCGCATACGATGTGAGCACTCTCCGCACTGTTCATTCATCATACCATTATAAAATTTAAATGTTTTTCTCAACGAATTCGTGCATCACATCTGCCATGTGATAAAGCACGCAGAAGACAGCATGCTTAATTAACTTGGATCCGCCAAAACTGGGTTTCCAAAATATCCAAACGTGTTTGCTAACGGTTTGCTGAAGCCGGCGATCGCTCAGTGGAGTCAGCTGGCACAGCCGTTAAGGGTCATTCAACTTGCTGGGCGGGAGTTCCAGCACTCACAAATTCACACATGCATGCATGAATGAACACAGCTATGCCTTACTGTAGGTGAGGTAAGATAAGTTAAGATGAGATTCTTGTACGGTGAATGCTACGAAGACTGCAGTAAGAGCAGTAATTTACATGTTTACCGCTCAACCCGCTACTTATACCGCTTCCTTGATGAAGCTAATACAACCAGCAGTGCGCACAGTCTGAGCGGCCGCGCAGCCACAGCGCGAGGAGCAAGCACCATCGCATTGGGGCACTTGCAAAATGTGTCTCCTAAACGTAAGGGAATGATGCGATAGAAACATTCAGCAAGAAATTATTTCCTGAAACGATAGTTCGGACATTTTAAATGTTGCGGACATGTTTCTAATAAAATTTAAAAATACCTGGAGTCTGTCGATGGCATCCGGTACCCTTGAAGCTTCGATGATCAAATCCATCCACTCTCTATAGTCGGCATTGTCGATCGCCTTCAACGCATTAGGAACGCTCAGCAAAGCTTCGAGACCCTGACCTCTGTCGTGGAGACTGAATATTGATGGAGACAACATATTTGACTGAAATATTCGTTTCATGATTTCATACGACAGATTTCGGAGAAACTACCTTGAATGACATGTCTACTTTGTTGAAATGCTTAGCTCGGCTGCTATCGCCGTGGTGAACGTTGTTTTGTCCAAGAGCTGTATATTTTCAAGGCTTGTCTGACGGTCGACTGCATGTGGCGAGTGAAAGAGGGCGGACGGAGAAAGGCTGAAGGGAGACGGGAAGGCGAGAGGAGTCATCTGTCCCTTCTTCAAATATATATATATGAACGAACTGGGAACTCTAGCAGGTTTTTTTCACAACGGCACAGTGACAGAGTGTGTGTCGTCGTATCAGATTCGATTTGGAATGATAAGCATCCAGGCCGTGAATGCAACATACACAACGCATCCGTAGCACATGCTCCCTAGCAGAATTGGAAATGCCGAAATCTTTTCATTCGTCTCTGCACATTTGCTTAGAGCGATCATGATGCCGCTCCTATACATATGCATATGTGGATAATCGCCTCTATCTATTGAGTACTTGCATTCAAATGAGCATCGAAACTTGAGTAACGAAATTCGATCAGCATAGTGTTCACAGTCATCGCAATGACAAGTAGTGCTTTTTCTTCGTATTTGTACTATTATCAGGTGCAGCATAGAAATATGATGCGGCGAGTACACTAGAGCTATATTACTATCTGAATTTCGAAGGGTGGTACCAGTGCCTTGCAGCACTCTCCCACTTCACTAATACTCACGATTTACTTTTATCTCTTCTGAATTCAGCATTAAAGCGTCATCGCGCTCTCCGAATATAAAAGTTGAATTTTGCGTATCAGTGGGTCTCCATTCTCTAGCTTCTGAAAGGGATAGCAGTTCCCCGAGCATACAGTGGAATTTAATTGCACGACATACTTTGCATAAAGACATTCCGCTTTGTTGTCCCTCACTGCCATATGAGCTTCATACTCTTTTGAATCCGTTTCTACTAGAGAACAGAGCGCAAAGATTGCACTGAGGACGATACTGCTAAAGTTTTTTATGGCATTGAATGAAAAGTAAGGAGAAAGTCTCAATCACTATGGAAGCCACTGCATAAATGAGTATGAATATTACGCTTTCCGAGCAAATACAACGCTGTGCACTATGAGAACGACATGGCCGTATAATTGTACCAGTTTGAGGGATGCAATGCAGGAATACAAATGGTGGTATAATGGTATGCTGATGTTCTCTATAAGATGTGCTTCTGAGCCACATACCATGTTCATCCGTTATTATCGAAAAAAGAAATAAACGGACACAAGGGATTTCGTTCTATTTCACACCGTCCAAATTTCATGGGCAAGCGAATTGGAGGATTAGCAGTGCTGGATGGACCGTTTTATATTCAAAAACATAGCTGAACAAACTTGATTTTCTTTTCTCCGCTTTTGTATCCGGCTGATCAGGCGAACACGATACAATAGGTCATTTCATTTCAGCATCTTCGGCACGCACGTACAGCAGTTAAAATATCGGCTTCATATAGCCGACAAATCACGGAAACACTTTCGAAATGTGGAGTATTCCGCGCAGAGTTAGTGCATAGATGTCTCATTATGATTTTCCGTGCATTTCTGTTATACTTTCTCACAACAGAATTTTGAAATTTAGAGAAAGAGAAAATTACGTCCTGTGAAAAAGATTTCTGAGTAGAGGTACAAATATTAGGCGCAGATTGGCCGCATAAAAAATCGAGCACACTCACCGACGACCTTTTATCTTCTTCGGGCGTGATCGAGAGTAAACGAGGAGAAACGATCTTGAACATGCTAGTATCGGTACTGCTATTGTCACCTACAATAGTTTTTGCAAGCTGCACCACTTGTCGGACGAATTTCATTTGTGCGCGCACGATTTGTTGCCCCACATCATCTCTCCTTCCGCTCGCTGCCGAATCGGCTAATTCGTCGAAATTGCCGAATTCCTCCAACTCGTCCTCCTGAAAACTTCAAAAAATGTAAGGAAAATGTGGTCGATGATTGGCAATAACGACTAATGTAACATTTATTGCTGCTGCATATATGTTGATTTGGTATATTGCATCCGAGATAGTTACACTAAATATTCTCGGAGTTTTCCAGTCTCTCGATCGCGGTAGATGTGCAAATCGCTATTACATAACCCGCTTGTCCTGTCACAAAATTGCAGGTTGTAAGTGAAAAACTGAAAATTTTCTTCGCACCGCAATAAGATGTGGACTTTGAACATTTTTTATTAGTCGAACAGTAGCACTTGAAAGCTGCATACTATACGAGAAGTTTTACGGGAAAGCGCCATTGTGAATTTCGAAGTTCAACAAGCTTAATTTTTTACAGGAATATGCAAGAAATGGAGGCTGATTAACCAGCAGATGTCATATGTGAGCGATTTATTTGATTTTTTCACTCATATCAAAATTCAGAATTTAAATTGAAGTTGCTTATTATTCAGTTGTATCAGCTTGCCAACCGCGTCGACAGCCTTGGCGACTTATTGCGCAATTTACGTATAATTAATTATATGCTGGGAAGCAACCTCAGACACGTCATAGGAAGAAGGATGGAGTTGATTCGTAGAAGGAGCTTTTTTACGCTACTTTATATTCTCCTATGCTATTTTTTGCAAAGCTCCTGTCCACGTGAATACTATAATGACAAACAATTGTGGGGCTCTCATCACTTTCCATCGTCGTGAAATGGCAAGCAAAATCCAGTGCCGGATGTGCCAAAAATGGTGTCGTTTTTAAAGGATACTTTCACTTCTATTTACTATCTGGTGGTTGCTTGCCTTCTTCTTTTTTGAAGCTCTTCGAAAAGCACATGGATGGCTGTCGTGAGCCTTCGTGAAGTAGCGATGATCCACGGCGCAGGCAGATGTCATTAAGGGCGAGAATTCCATTTATCTAACTCATCCGACGGCTATCACCTCTGGTCGGGAATGACGTTCATTGCGCCCCTCGATGAGCAGCAACATTTCCACTAACATTTTCGCCGCTCAACATGCAGGAAATTCTGCTCACTTTGCGCATGTGAGTTTGCATAGTCGCTGCGGTTCTGAATCGTTTTCGAATTCCAGTTATTACGATATTCCTGAGGCGAATCAATGCACACGATCACAGGCAGGTTATCAAAAGTGGAAATCTGTGGGTCCTAGCTCATTTCCGGCAGGTAACGAGGTAAAACAGTTTACTGACTAGTAAATCAAAAGCATGAGGTAGAGTAGACTGCGCAACTCAACAGACTTAATGCGTCAAGTAAAACGCTCAGAATTACGTATTGCTTAGTTCGCGAAGTACAAAATAAGTCGCGAGAATCGGATCTAAATGCATAATTACTCATGCATACTGCTTGTATTTGACTAACACCTAGATAAAATATCCTAAGAATATGCTTTCCACCTCCAGTAACTAGCAAATTATGAAAGTCTAGGTTAAATGTGAGATGCTAACGGTCTAAAAACATGTGGGGCAGCGAGTAAAATGATGTGATGGACACTGACTGTCTATCAGAAATGTCAAATTATGAAGATTCACCTTATGAGTTTGGATACTGGGTCAAGAGCTACTGCGAAGCTGTTCATGTGGGGTGTAAGTGCTTGAGGTAGTAAGCGAGACCTTATGAGATAGCATCTCCAACAGATCACAAGATATAACGTTCCACTTCCTATTCGCTTTCCGCAAACTTACATCTGCAAACGTACCACTGCGACGCAACGTATATGTGTATGGGCTTATGTATTTACCTAATTCTCTGCTCAATAATTTCAACTCGAAAACCACTGAAGCCAGAGCTGCGAAGTTTTTTGCTTCTAAGCTTGCCATACGATGGACTGCAGACGTCTAAATATCCCCTGAAATTGCGTGGATTTTACGAAGATCGGATACTGGACCTATCCTATCACGGAACAAATTGAGAAGCATACCATATAACCTGGGACGAAATGTGCTTTTGAATCTCGCTCATGTGCAATTACCTTCACAGATTGCCAACGAAATAATAAATGGCTGAAAAGCATCTTGGCATTCAGATGTTCCGATGGGTAGCATAAACGTTCAACGAAAAGGCGCTTTCAAGGTAGCCGACCAGAGGGAACTACATGAAACTTCTTGATCCCCTTCAATTTGTACAATTTACTTCGGACGTGATAAATTAAAATATAATATGACACTGGAGGTTAGCCTAAAGTTCTCATCACGCTCACACGTTTCGTTACTTTGCCTTCAACGGCTCGCTGGTTGATGCAGTGGGACAGACAGTGAGACAAGCACAGACACACAGCATACATTTGCATAAGCACGACGTCGACGTCATACACCCTTCTAAAACAAAGTTGTCAAAACACAGAAACAGCTCTGTTTAAAGTGTCTGTCTGTGCGAGCGATCGGATCAGTTGAAACACCTCTGTTGACATTTCTTGCAAAGTTGGCTTGGTGAGCGGGATTGTGAAATATTTATCGCATCGCCTCCACCGACACACTCTTCCACTTACATTTTACAAATGGAGCTCTAAGTCCATGCTGGGATTCCAGGTTACACTGTGATAACTTCTGTTATCAAAAAGCGAACCTCAGCTACGGACGAATAGAATCCGACATGTGCACACGAAAAAACAAACTGATAGACTCTCTATATGATGAATTCAACGAGCTGAGAGCCCCGAATTAAGCAAAATTTGCAGTTATCACCTTCTTTGCATGATTGAGCGTAGTAGTTCTGCCGAGCTTGTTTCTTGATTTCAACATCGTTCTGATCCTGTCCTTCATCATTCTCTTCACCTTTTTCTCGAGCCGTATCTTCTCCACTTTTTTTTGCATGCTTTCCATGACCGCCTCAAACCTAATAACACTCTATATTTTATGCACTTTGGGAAGCTTAACAAACAACGATAACGGGAAATCTTTGAAAAAAAACCGTCAGAAAACTTCTTATAAAATGCTTGGGTCGATTGGTTGATTGCATAAGTAGAAGCACTCTAGTGTTTACTACGTGAATGAATAATTCAGCCGCTGCACGAGCAAAAGCATTGCAAAATGAACATGAGATTATATAAGGCTAAGTCTGTGGGGGCTACTTAGACTTGCAAGGACTTGCAGAGCTCACTCACAATCGTCCATTTGCTAGTAATATACTCGCACGGTAATAAGGTGTAACTCCCCTCAATACAGGGAAAAAGTATCGACTGCTTATCTATGCCGCCGCGTAAGTGTGCAACCGTCCGTGTCTCTTCGACGACTCAGAAGACTGACTGGGTTTACGGCAATGTAGAGGGAATTTTCACGATTAATAAACTCACTAACGTTTGTGACTCCGTCCTGTTCTTAATGCTGCGTACCATTTTCGTAAGTGCTTTCGCGACCAATCCGAAAACGCTGAGATGGCTATTCGGCGATCGGAGCGTGTAATCAGCTTTGGAAGCGACCATTCGCTTCACTCGTTGTTTGAAGCTGCCCACCCAATAATTCCACATTGCGTCGTGGTGCGGTTGTGCTTTCGGCGCTCGAGTTGATTTTGGGCGATAGATTCGATGTTCGACTTTTCTACCCGACACTGCTATCGCGTCTTCGTGGGGTATCCACTTGCGCGAGAATATCCTCTTTTCGTTCATCGATTTCAGTTTCGATAACATCTTCAGCTTATGACCTAACATTTCTTCGTTACTTCTCTTTTGAATCTGAGTATTATATCCATGTACCTCAAATTTTAAGAAAAAGTGTTAATTGGGAAAACAGTTCACGGAAATCGTTTTTGTGATTAGAAACTTTTTATTGTGAATAACTAAAATTCTATGTTTAGAGAAGGACTTCAATCAACTTTTACGTCTCAACTCCTCTTTTGCATCAATTTGTATTGAACATTTCACCGAAAAATCCCTCGCACGAAACGATGACAAGTGTGTTTTGGAGCTAAAGGGGGTGGCACACAACCAGTAGTTGTAGCCTGCGCTTTTCGAAAAACGAAATCATATCAAGAAGGCAAGTAAGATGACCAACTTCTGAGAGGTGAAAGTCTCAAACGCTCTTCCGCCTCCATAACTTTATCGATACACTTTGCGTGATCGTAGATTGTACCCGACTTTTGCGAACAAGCAAAGAATCGACGCTTGTAGTATTCGTTCAGCTTCTGACATCTACAAAATCGAACAGAGATAAGTGCAATGAAGAAGGAGGATGTGGATCTACATACTATTTTGTTGTCCTCAACAACAGTCTTAACTCCAGAGATGTGAAGAGAGAGAAAGAGAGGAGGAGTGTATAAGAGAACGGAAAAGTTAGGGAAGAGAGAGCTAGATGAAGAGAAGATTATTATGCTTGAGAAGCGAGCATGTAATTAAAATAAAAATAGCAATATCCCATTCATTTTTGTATAAGGAAACGCTGGCCGCAGCAGACATTTAAGAGCCAGTTATAGAGGCCGACATTGTGTCTATACATCGAACGAAGTAGATAGGCGAATGAAGACATTAGCAAGACGAGAAAGCGCTTTGTTATGCCGAAAATTACAATCTCTTCGATGGCCTTGGAGACCAGCAGCTCGTAGTGACTTTTCACGACTTCCAAACAACGTATCGTTCTATTCGATCGTTTTTGCTAAATTACTATAAATTATAAGCAGTCGACTTTGACAGTGATATCTTTCACTGGAAGCAAGGAAATAAGTCCGTAGTAAGAAACTCTTTTGAATATAAATGCACATTTGCATATTGCACTTTTGCCGCGAGCGTCTCTGGATTCTGTTCTCGGCGTTCTGCGAGAAAACGAGGCTTCTGATAATACTGAATGGTTTATGCTCCTTGCTGAAATCTGTCTTATTTACTTCAATCAACAGACAATTCGTTACGAATAAAAGTCTCTTCACATCTCTTCCACTTCCTCTGACATAGTGCCTCCCTGACCCAGTTAGGTGTCTTTAGGTCGGCCTCTGTTTCTTGCCTGTTGCACGAGTGAAGGTTAGAACTTAAGCTCGTCTCTTGCTCATCAGATGCTGACGAACCAGTTCACCGTTGTTACTCTTATGATGTCGGGATTTATTCCGCTGCTCTTGTTTTTACGAGGGTGCTGGGCTGGATGCTTCGGATGAGCGTAGCCAACTACTCCGATCAGAGCTTACTTACGAACGATCGCATAGAAGACGTTGAAACATGATGATTTAAAATTTATTGATTTACCGACAAATTTCGATCTTCGATAAATCCGGATAAATCCCTGTAAAAGATAGATAATTCGATAAATTTGTCGACACTTATGGAAGTTCATCATAACAGCATGATCCCGCCTAAGGTCATGCAAAACGACTTGAATGAGCTCGTCAGCTGGTAGGAATTATGTCAGCCGAATATTTCGCACGATAATAGTTATCTTGTCACGATAATAGTTATCTTGAAATGTTTTAGTTGCATGGAGATGCGTTTGGACAGAGCTGAAAACCTCCTACACACCATAACATCTATGTCTTTAGTGTTGCTGTCGTTCCTAATATTCACTGAACGTTGTAATATTCTACTGCTGCTGAAGTGCACTCGAACCTGAACACTGCTCTGCATGATGGAGGACTGCTCTGCACTGAACGCCATCAACAGATGTTCCTTGTCTACACCGATCTATTTCGGAATGCTGTACCCATGTATGGCAACATTATTTGATTTCTTATGTGAAATCAAGCGAAAACCTTCAAAAACGTTTCGTTTCTCTTGCGGCGTTTTTGGTAATTCGTATAGCCTATAGAAGCCAGGTTGTGCAAAACGCTGAAAACCTTTAGCTTGAAATCGCTGGAATATCGCAACCTCAACCTCAATGTTGGCCCGATTCTTTCTTACGAAATTGCTCGTAGTCTTTCTGAAACTCCCAATCTCAAAATCTTTCATTCCATATCCCCTCGCCTTCCCTCTCCTGCAGTTATCAGTTCCAGCTTGCCAAAAATGACGAAATCCCAGAAACAATCGGCTCCTTGATCCCATGTTTTACATGCATGTGCCCTGTTCCTTAACAATATGGTTGACGCGGACGTTCATCACCGATTTGCTGCCTATTTCACCTCGCAGACATTTTGCAGCTTAAAGTGTCTCTTTTATTAAGGCCTCTTAGTGAAATCTCCGCCCCTTTTCTTACTGGTAATTTCTGCTCTTTCTTCCTTTTTCCCCACGCATACATGTGGAAATAAGATACGAAATAAAAAGCAACAAATGGAGTAATTGGTATTAAAAGATGCGAAAAATAGCATGGACGTGATGCTAGTGAAATTACAGAGAAATGGACAATCTTTAGAAGAAAGACGTTTACTTTGCTGAGCCAACTGAGGAGATTAGGCCGCTGAGTCCCTGATGAACCCAATGTTTGTACATATCCAACGTCGAATCGTCCGAAATCGGTAGTACAATCTTCTTACCATCGTAGTATTGTGCCAGTGGCATATTCTTCCTCGAATATTCCAACTGTTCACCAAATACACCATAAAATATTGCGGCTAAATCATTTCAATTAACGGCTCATATCAAAACAAGCCACTGTGATAAAATTGCCCGAGTGTATAAATGTGTCCAACGGTGTTAAAATATATTAGCAGATTGAAGGATAACACCGAGGATTCGGTTCCACTAAGACATCTTTGAGTTACACAAGTTCCGCAGAGAAGACGAAAGATGTACTCGAAAATCATCAAGTGATCGCCTTACTAAGATCGTCACACTTCTGTTTATGACACTATCAGCGCAATTAAGAAGAATCAGGAAAGCATTGTTGGCAGTTAAATATCCTCTTTAATATTTTCGAAGAGCAATTATACATTTTTACATAAACAGCAGTGAACCAGATTGAGGTGAGGGAACACTGAAAGCGAATGGAGAATTTGGACCATAGCCTACCGATTAAGCAAAGCGTCCAACGTATAGTCATCCCTTGGCAACCAATATCTGATCGTCGCACACGTGAGGGAATCTGCTCTGAAGCAAATAATGAATACAAAGCGCGACATTTATATGAGCGCGTGAGTGACTGTATTAGCAAAATAAAGACGCGGTTCCATCGAGCAAATTTCATTCTAGAGAACATCAATGTTCGAAAGGCACTGCAAATATAACTGAAATTATTTCAGCAAATCTCTCAGATACTAAGCATTAAATAACGGCAATCAGCACAGCCTCAATAGAATCTTCTCAAGGTTTTTCGAATAAACGGCTGCCATTTAATATTACGAGAACGGTAGATAAACATTATTTCGTTTAGCGGAAAAGAAACGCAAAATTGGCACATATGTTAATGCGATCATCAGTGCGTTCAAGTGGGCGTAAATAAGAATGCATTAAAGGAAAATTATCACATAAGCTAACCAACCATCGCCCACCCCCAATGAATGAATGGGTCACGACAAAGCAAAACAGAAAACATCAGCGGGCATCCAATTTCGGTCAAAGGAAATCGATGAGCATAACAACCTACTTATGGATGCGTCATTTTGCTTTGTTATCAACGCAGGTTCGAGAATACTATCTGTCAGAAGTTTTCGACAATATGTTTCATATGCTTTTTCAGTTATGGCCTACAGCTTAGACGTACATCACGTCAGAAATATCTCACATCGTATCTAAAACACATTTTATATGTTAGAAAAGCCAAATGAACATCTTCGATTTATTTGAAGGTGAGGTTATATGCTTGCCATTATGAATCTGCTTTATGCGCATCTCCGCCAACTAATTTGTGAATGTGGCCTTTTAGGAATACAATTAGTTGATTGCCTGTTACCTTGAAAGTAAAACTAAGAGAACAAATCTGGGTGCTGAGTGTTGTCTTCACAATAATTAGCATTTCGAATGGCTCGCTCATAAGCTTGAAAAATTTGTTGAAATACATCAGGGCAATTTGCATCATATACATTTTCGTATTGAGATCGCTAACGTATAATGTCAGAAAAAAAACAAAAACTGCGCCAAACGATTCGTTCAATTAGTCGCGAAAACCTGTCACAAATTCTTTGCAAAAGGCTCCCTTCTTGCTGTGAGATCTGAACGAAATAAAGACAAATCGAAGTGTGAAAAACAAACGGGAAGTTTTTCGCCTGTTCGCAAGAAGTAAATTTTCTCCAAGTCAGTGAATCATCGCTGAAATGTCTGGACGGAGTTACTACATGCCCACTGACTCTAACCAGCAAATTAGATCATTCCCGAGGCGCTCCCCGAGACGACTCCAGAAATGATGTCGCCGGACAGCTAGATATGCACACGTAACCGTACAAACGCGACATTGCTAATCCATGGAAACTTGTATTTGCAAAAGTGCATTAAATGGAATGATGTGGAAAGCAACGATGGTCAAGAACACACCATATACCTTGGCAGTTGGCTTGAACTCATTTTTCATATCAAAGAATCCACAAAAAATGTCGTGGTGAATTCTTTGATATGGGCCAAACTAGGAGTGCTTACAAGGATCAGTGTGTCGATTCTGAAGTTATTCACCAGTTCCCGATCTGCTAGACATGTCACGAGGATACAGATTATTGTTTTACCTTGCAGATCGATCTGGCCCCTCACTCGAAGCCATAATTCATATTGAAATGACGGTAGTCAACAAATTACAGATTTCATTTTCTCACTTCTGTGGACGGACGGCAGTGTGATGGAGAGGATAAGAATGGTAAATTATAAAAGTGCAGAACCTGGCGCTCAATTTATATGGCATCTCATCGCAGGTCCCTACGTTAATTAGCGATACTTCCGTTAAACGATCGGCGATTCCTTGTACACATAGACATGTCTTGGGAATTGTCTTTGCAAATTGCACATCACTATGCACCTTCGCGTCGAATAATAAATTTAAGATGCCATCTGAATTGCGTTTTCATACGTACAATCAACGGAAGTTAATAACACCGTTTTGCCGGTGTGCTTTTATTGTTGATGCTAATAAAAGAAGCGAACAGATTGAGCCACAAATTTTCTCACCTTTATTATGTGAAGCATTTCGAAGACGCTGATTGATTAACGTGCTTATTGAATCGGATTGGCACCACAGTGCTATTATACCGGATCCAAGAGCCCATTGCAACTCATTGCTTTTATTCGATATATCTGTTTTGTGCTTGTTGATGGACCAAAGAGACCGTCATATAGTAATAACTCGGGTTTATTCTCTAATTTTGTTGTTTCCTTCTTGACTGAATCCTTTCCTCCCTCCCCTTCACGAAAACTCGAAAACATTTAACTCAAGCTACATTGCTTAATGTCGTAGGCAAGCCGGAAGTACATCATCATAAATCTCATTTTTAAATATTTGGTCTGCAAGCAGAGGAATCCCAATTAGCGAGATTCTCGACCTGGTCCGTGCTATAAAGATGCGAATGCTTCCTCAGAAGCCAAATTCCATGAAGTTTCACAGCCTTCGCCTGCGAAACCAATTTCAGCACTATTTTTGATTGGCTCCACTATACAGCCTTCCATACCGGCAGAAACTACTAAAGAACGTTATCATCCACAAATAGCAAGGACTCGTAGGATCGTTTGGAAACTGCAAACCTCCAACGTAACTTGCTCCACACCTGCATTCTTGCGTTGCTTACTACTTCTGCAAGCTTTTAATAATTTTTCTTCTTATTATCACTACAATCTCTTGTGTTGTTTTAACTGCACCATTAAACTTCAGATACCGATTGTTTTCTCTTTATTGTTAATGCAAAAAAACTGATAACGACTGATATATTGGATGACATTATAGCACCAAATAATTTAGTTGCTGCTGTTCATTGCCGATATTACACCGACACTGTTTTTGCAGTGATCGGAAATAAGCGGCCACTTGAAATGAACGCTCTTAATATGAAACCACTGCCCCAATAAACTGCTGATATGTAATACGGGTCACAATGAGCGCTCCCGCCTAGTTGTTCACTAAAACGTCCTTCGCGAGCGTCATCTCGAAGGCTCGAAATGTCTGAAATTCAAATGAGCACTGAAACTGTTCGAAGGGCATCAACCTTCGACTGTGATTATTCGTTAACACATATTAACGATAACGAAGAAAGATCAGTGTCGTCTATCGCAGGACACTCCACGATGCCAGCAGCCTAGTTTTTCTTGGTTCGAGACTTTTTGGTTCTACCTTAGATATAGCACATAATCAGTGAGATCTTTTGAATAGATGCTGCAAAAGAGTATGTACAAAATCCATGCCCTAACTCCATGCTTAGGGAAGCATCGCTCGCACGCATCCCTTCGTCGAGTGAGACGTGCTCACTAGCTCGATTTGCATGCATTAAAGTGCTCAACATTAACGGTCTCCTGAACAACCTTCAACTTCGACGTCAACATTTTTAGAAAGGAAGGTGAAGTTTCATTACTGAGAGCATTTACCACTTGCAGTTTTAACGGAAATCTAATAGGTGAACGATTGACTGCCTCAACATAAACTCGATACGCTCGATTAGTCTTCTACGACTTTAATCTTCGAGTTGAAAGGGGCTGTGCATTCTCGGTAGTGTGAAGCAGAGAGCAACAACAGGACCTTAACGCGTTTTACTTGATTCGACGAGCGAGACAGTCTGTAACCTTAGCGCACAATGAAGGCAAATAAGCTCGTTTGGAATTAAGCATTTCAATAAGACTTTGCGGTTTTAATGCCTTTACAACAATGATGCGAGAACATTGCACAGCTGCTCTGCAATAGTATAGACCCTTGCTAATGATGCTACTGCAGTTTGTTTCTGTCACAAATTATGCGAGCCACCCCTCTACTCAAACAACTTTAAATGTTCACGAATTTTGCGAACAAATCCAACGCGACACGAGTGGTCCTCACATGTACACGCATTTAGAAGAAATCATGCTTCGAAACGGTACAAAAATTCGCTCAAAACGTCATTTAAGTGTTTCCTATCTGATAAAACTGCTATTTCTGGGCGCTGTGGAAAGCATATGGAGATATATGCACGTATGCTACGGATGTGTATCTGCGACTCTGGACACAAAACTAAATAATGCTAGGAGTAACGCCACACAATCCAAGTTGACGGCAACCGCATAGAACCTACTTCAACCATGCTACGGGTCTGACGTCCCGTTTCGTTGGTCATCCAAAGCAACACCTCCTTTTTAAATTCAAACCATAAGTACAACTCATTTGCCCAGACGTCACACAAGAAACGATTCATTTCTCAAAAGTACTGTCTCGTAAAAACCGTCCAAGGTCAATTAATTTAGTTCCACAGTGCAACATTATCCTCATCGAAAATGATGGATCCTAATGTTGTATTAGGTAAAAGTAGCGTATTAGATCCTTGGTTAGCGCAGTAGTTGTGCTCTCTTATCTGATCAAAACAAGCCTGTGATCGGTTCCACAGCCGCAGTGATGCATGCTAAAATCTGTCAATCCACTGAAAATGCTGATTGCATCAACATACCTGAGCGGCCCACGGAAAGCAACAGGAATCCGCGCCTCGGCAGTATTCTCAATTTGTTTCGGTGGCGATCAGAAATAATTACCACTCACAACAAGACTGGCTTTAGACTGTCTACATAAGACTTGATTGTACTCGCCAACTTGCTTTCCCAAAGCTTTCCTTGTTCCCCACTGGAGTGACAGGCAAACACACGTAAAGACTCACTAGCACAATACTGGAGGCATCGGAAGAAACACTTTAAATATGACGATATCTGGATCTTCCCCGCTCTTCCCTTTCTTAAACGCGGTCGGAAAATTTCATTATATCATCCCATTTATGTGTCTTGAGAACGAAGCAACGCGTCTGGTTTGAGAAGTCGCAACTTCTACATCAAAATGAAACAACATCACTTGGAGGATTCACATACAAACCTGCAACAAAAAGAAACCGAAAACACTCCGAACACTTGCCCTTATGGTATCAGATCCTTTAAAGCTCTGAAAGAAAACTAAAAGCAGTGCTCCTTTTAGAAACTGTGAACGCTACAAGATATCAAGCATAAAAAGCCGACAAGCACATAGTTCACGCGATCCATAGAAGTAAGGAATTAACGATCCCTAAATGAATCTCGAATGGCCGCATCACTACCCGAGATTTTAGTCGTCCAATCTGGCACAATCTTTTCATTCAACCAATCTTCACGTGACAATGATCGGTACTGCAGTACATCTAACGAGCCGAACATGCTTCCTGTAAAGTAGACAAATGGGTAATTCAATAATTTAACTACTCAATACATTTTGCTCTCTCGTGGATGTGGTGCAAAATGTATAATGATTCATCTCTGCCATATATTATGTGCATGGTTCTAATAACTTTTTGCAGATAAACGGCAGAAGATGATAACAATGTTTGTAACAAATAATCTTCAATGATCTCGTCAACAAACCTAAACAGTTGCTTACTAATGAATGCACTAGCTGCAATAACTGTTAGACAGAAAATTAGAATTACTTACTTCCCCTGATTCAATCTAAACGAATATCGCATATTCATTCTAATATTCGACATTATATCAACTAGAGGGACTCAAAGGCAACACTCAGAGAAAATCTGGTGGGAACTGAGAGGATCTTGTGCGAAACACCTCTGGGAACATAAGTATACTAAATCAATGTTTGGGGCTGTCCCTTCACCTATCTTATCCTTCGCTTTTCATTTAACAATACAAGGCAATTAAAATCAAAGAAAAACTGACAGCCTTTAAACTGGTAGCATATCGCTCCATCAAAATGCTCCTATAAAACATTCTAAAGCCGTGGTGGTAAAGAAAAACTAAAATTAAGGAGAAGACAGTAGTCGAAACAGCTTACGTACAGCTTTACACAAATATCGGGATAAAACTGTTAAAGTCGAAAGAGAGTATACAACCTCCAAGCCAGTTGGCGTACAGCTCTATGGATGTATTCGGTAATCTGAAGAACTTCACCGAATCGACGTTGCGTAATTTCGATGCGTACGGGTCCCATTTGACTAGACGCAGGAGTTCGTCTCTAAGACGTGCATAGAACCCTTTCAATAACGTCGGGCCACCAACCAATATCAAACTGTTCAGAAGAATTCTTCTTGAATCAATTGGGCTCTGCAAAATGAAGCCATAACATGCGTAAGCTTCGCCTATAATTTCAAATTATTCAAATGACCGTATGTTCTCTCACAGAGTCACCATCCCTTCCATTTAACAATGATACCGAACGCTTTCCCTTCAAACGGGTTAAATGATAAGAAGAAAGACATATATTAACGGTGTGAAGAGCCTAGAAAAGCAATATGATGCAAAAGAGAAGATTCAAAAGAAATATGGAACTAACAGCTCCAATGCTCTTTGATGATGCTCAAAAACATCTAGGAGAATACAGCCGATTTCAATAACAGCTAATAAAATGACGCTACTTTTGAAGTGTTTCTTATGGAAGAATCACATCTTTAATGAGCAATACTTGCTTCTATTTTGCATTAATGAGCGTCGCAATAAAATGTCTGTTTTCTGTATGCACTGCATTCCTTTCAGGTGACTTGCAATATTCGCTTTCGTATCTTTCTCTCCCATATACTCGTCCTCTATTCCGCTTCTACGACTCTCTCTTCAGAAACACGACGTCATTTCATATCTAAGAAGCACAACAACAAAACATTTAAAATTACCCGAAAAACTGAATCTAGAATTAACTGCGGTATCGATCTCCCGTCATCGTCATATTCGAACAGCACTTCAGCGGTCCATTCCCTGCATGAAAATACTGCATGGACAACAAAGCTTCTCCGGATGATTCAATGTTCCGATGATCACACTTCAATCAACCACCTCGAAACAAAATGGCCAACCACCAAATCAAATATGCCAATGAGGCCAACTTCGCAACACCTTCAACTCCCCTTTAGTGATCAATTAGGTAGTGATACCAGTCTTGTTCGAAGCAAGTAGACAGATTACAAGCAGAACGTTAGACAACAGCCCACAGCATATGAGCAACTCAAAACGCGGCAGTGAATTAAACTAGGTACAGACGGGTGGTAAAATTACCGTATTGCACCAGGTACCACAAGCATTTCGTTGCCAAATGGAAGACGGACGTCACATGGTGGTGATGGGATATCACTTTCTATAGAATAATCTGAAAAAAAAAATTATTTCAAGCGATCAGTTATGCAAAAATGGCGCTGCAAGAAAATTCTTTTGTGAAAATTGCAGTTGGTGAATGGAATAATTTTTATTTTGGTTTAAAAATCACAACACCGACGCCAACGGCACATTAAAGAACCCGATTGGTGGGATAGTGAAGTATAGCCATCCACGTTCACTTTCCTCCTGTTACGTCTAGTAAAAAAATATTTTTGATCCTCCTCCAGTGCCGCTTTTCAAATCTTGAGAAACTATAAATGAGTAAAGAACTGCTCAACGGAAAGGTTATATCCTAATTCCGCTATTCAAAGATTCTGAAAACCAAAGCATTTAGACTATCCCTTCTTTTCAATCATTTCATATCTATTAAATCTGTAGCAAAAGCAGAGTATGAACGCATGAGGATACATTCCAAACAGATGAACTAGAGAAATTAGCTCATCGTAAAGTATCTCAGAGAGTCACATTTAACAACCACGACAAACATCAACAATAATTCCCTCAATGCCTTCTCCCTGCATGATCAACATGCAATGCTTCATTTTTTGAACGTCCCCGAAGGATTATTTCCTCCACCGCAGTCCTCCCACCTCGAGAGTCTATCAGTACCTTGCTTCCAAAATGATTCAAAAGTCGCAATTTTTGATCGGAGGGAACGAGTAAAAAACCTCACTTGCCGCCTGTATTCGCAGGCCGCGTTCCATTTTAGTGGCAAAACAGAACCTCACAACGATATCCTCCAAAATTCGGTTCTTCACAAGCAATACATCGTCTTCTTCCGTTAGCTGACGTTCACTCCCATCGATCTGCATCACTTTACCGTACCTAAATTGATAAACAATTATCAATTATCACCTCAGTAGCTTGCGCACAGTGAATATCCACAAAATCCAACGGAATTATAAATTCACTCAGTTAAAAAGTGCATTGAGCTGACAGAGAACGGTGAAGAGAACTTCGAAGAAAGAACGAAGTTCTTCAATGAATGAAATTTTTTGCACTCGTCTTCCTCCCTCCGACGGCACTGAAAACACTCATCGATGCCGACAGTGCCGCGACTATTCCTCTCAGAGGCACTGCGATCGTTTCAAAACATATACCGCACAACTCTTCGCAATCAGCTTCTTTGCATCGCTTCTAAATTTGTCATTAAGCCGCTCCCTTGTGAGTAAAATATAGTTTATTGCTCACAAAATTTACATATTAAGAGATGTTTTTACAGAAAAGACAGAGGCGCCATATTTTCCAGCAGACCATCGAAGAATGAAGATTGCGAAGCTCGCTGCGCACCGATCCATATCTAATCAGCTAACTGACATGAAATAATGAGATGTTTAAGAAAGATACTTGTGCAGCAATTCGCAGGCACGTCGCTCGAGACGCTCCGCACCCAAAGACGACGCTTCCCAGTTGTTTAACACAGTTACCCCTTCGAGAATCTGTAAGACCACATAAAACTGATATTTTAGATAATAAAACTGAAATTTAGATAAAAGCGTCCAATCATGCAGAATGAAGTGCAACCTTCAGGATCTTCAGCATGCCGGTCATTAAAGCATGATGGGTTCGATAAAGTGCCTAGCGAGACGGGTAAAAAACACCAAAATTGCCCACGATATAGACACTGAGCACACTTCTTCCACAACTCTTCGATTCTTTAGATATTCAAGGACTAATTTCGAGTACACTCAAAAGAAACTAGAAAAAGGGCTCATTCCCCGTTGGTTCGCTAAGCTAACTTGAGTGGACAACCACCTAACTGATTCCGGAGGAAGATTTATAGGCCCGCGCGATCAGTTCCGAACCCTATGAAAAAAGCTGAAATTGGGAAATCACCTATCAACAAGACGGCGAGTAACTGCCTGGAACCTGTGACGCGAGTAGTGAATGTGCTCACTTCAACAACGAAGCCGGAACTAAAGCTTTAAGACTGGATCAAAGACACCTTTCCAAGGACCAGGAAGTGCCATGATGACCGGCAGCTCGGAATATGAAGCGACTTTGCTCATATTAGTTCTGGTTAATCACGGGGCTCGAGGAGGAGTTCGACTTATCTGACAATATGGAACTACTATTCGAACGTCAAATTCAATTAGAACAAACCGGGATAACAACGGCTTCCTTGAATCCAATATCGATGACGAGTGCATTCGACGTGGCAAATGGGAACGTCGCAAGCAGATGTGACGGTGCAAACAGAACAGAAGGTGCGTCGAGAGCTTCAAAAAGAGCGCGTGCGAGCATCTCCCTTCGACGAGTGGGCTCCAGCACACTCTCGACGATCACTATGCGGCGGTCCTTGGCTACAGTCAGCAAATTCCTGAATATATTCCATCGTAACCAAAGTAATAATAGCGTGCTTCGACGTATTGTACTTCAGTAAGGTACTCTCTGCTTCTCTCGAGCTCGGCGAAAATAAATGAAAGAAACTGGTCAAGCAGCCGAGCTGTACGGATGCAACCTATCAAATACGGAAAAAGAACGCCATCGCCTTCTTGTGTTATCAACTAGCCAAGTCAAAACGGTGAAACAATAGACGCCAAAGGAGAAACTTATGATATGATCAGCGTTTCCATCGGAGAGTATTTCCACGAAGTGCATAAGAAAATAAGAGCTTCCCAGAAAGGAACGAACGCACTTTACATTCGCAATTACTCAACCAAAAGAGTTAAAAAATGAATCAACGGCAGAATTATTTTTGAGTAAAATAAAGAGGAAGAAACCTGAAGAATAGTTGTTTTAAGAACTTCACAAGAATGTGATACTGCTCGTCGATGCTGACTGTCGATTCGAATAGTTGGCATGGCACTGGTGAACCATCGATCAGTTCAGTGCGGATGATCGCACGTGGAAGAAACTCTCCCGCATAACCAACTCTGGAAGTATTACCATTAGCACGCAGCAACGGCTAAATGCTGTGGTCATGAATTTTTCGAAACTGCTCTACGGTTCACTGCGGCAAAACGTTTATGAATAACATTAAGAGTTTTTTTTTGCGAATTAAGCAGAAACCCTTCGACGAAACGTATCAATAAGGCTAAAACCTGAGAAAAGCTTCGTGAAAGGCAAACCTGAAAACATGGACTCCTCGAAAGTTTGCTGGAAAAGTCCCCAGAAAGTAAGAATCGCGTAATTATTTGCGCTACTTTGAAACGATCGAAGGTGGACGAGGAATCGAACATTGCAATCGAAATAATATTTTGTATATGAACACGAGAAACCAAACACTACGAGTGAAAAAGATCGATCGTTTGCATAGCATTTGCGACAAACGAAACCAGCTCCCCAACAACGATTAAGAACACCACAAAGAGCACAAACATCTCAACGGGCTCGAATGATATCTTCTCGCTGACTCCTTTTCCAGCCCTATACTTCAATCTATCTGAGGCGCCTTTAGAAATGAGCCACGACTTTGCATTACTGAAGAGCGAAATGTCCACAAAGCTGAGCGCACGGGAACGGAAAACCCTCCTCAGAACATCCCCGAATTAAACAAAGCTCCACCGTTTGAGCCAACCACAGAAGGCGATTTCCCTGGCAAAAGAATTGCAAACAGTGGATGCTTTGGAGCATTATGACGATATTCTTACATCCCGTGGTTGTATCCACAAAGACGAAATACTCAAAAGTGTTACAAGTCGTAGAGGTCAAACCCTTCGAAGAGGAGGAGTGGTGCAGCGGGAATAGGAACCGTCACAGCCTTCTTTTTTCAACCCGGAGGAGTTAATGTGATAGAAATATTCCACAATGGGATCACTTCGGCACGATCCTTTGAAGCCTGGATGAGAAATTTCAAGCTCTCATCCACTTAGGCGGATACATGGAACAGATGTGCTTTTTGAGTGTAACCACCTTTCGTTGGAGTTCAGTGTATCCAGAACTACTGAGGGTACTTCGAGTGTTATAAGGCGAAGTCGATGATTTAGTAGTCATTTGGCAAATCTACATGTGCTCCCGACCAGTGAGCGATCCCGACCATGCTGTTCAACTTCACTTTCTCCATCAGAAACCGTTCATGACCTTCAAGTATATCGGGCATTGTGTTGCATAATTTGTGTTAATTGGCATACTTTCAATCAAGGATCGCTCACTACAGCTACGTACAAAGAAGATAGAGTGGAAGGATAGGTAGAAGATACTTTGTGAGCTTAGATCCAATTTCAATGACGACCGGCTGTCGATTGTCCGCACCGCTTAAGCCCAAAGCAAATGCGTCAAAGCGAGCAGATGAGGCCGAAAGCGACGACGCCGATCGCCTTTGCGATCGCACTAACGGACCCGTCTGTGACATTGCTCTGCAATAGCTTCGCACTGGAATATTAACGATATTTCAGTTTCCACGTTCAACAAACGTCGCATATAAGGATCCTCTCGATCCTTTTATAAACTCCTCTAGAAAATGCCTAAGCTGATTTTAGGAAGCCGTCAGCGGCATTATTCCAATTCCCACATGAAGGCTAAAGACAAGCTTCATCTTGCCACACTCTTCGAAGACCAAACTGTACGAGGAATTTACATTCTCAACTGTGGTACAACAAACGCCGATAAGTACACTTCAACGCATCGTTTCGAAACGCTGCAGTCAGATTCTTCAAATTCGTATCGACAGCGTGCTACACCAAGTAGAATCCTATACGATCCGTACTGCTAGACATAAGAGATTATCTGAAAACGTCACAGTGTCGACGGAAACGCCGTTCTCCATCCGTACCACCGCCGGCTGCACGTTGCCGCAACATTCCCCGATGCCACTGCACACACCGTCTGTTATTGCCACCGTCGTCAGAAAACACCTCACACTACGGCCACGAGAACAAATAATCAAATCAACTCACTGTCTTCAAGCGTGATTTATTGAAGTAAGACCTCATGTACCCCTCGATTTCCTTCTTTTACTCCCTATTTCAATTCCCGACCTTCTACATTCCTTATCTCACTCCACTACCTTCATTGCAGCAGTGAATCGGTTGCAAAATAACCAAATCTGCCAAAGAAATCGAGTTAAACTGCGATTAAATTAGAACTACATGATGCACCGCATCAATTTTTCTGCATAATTCATCGACGATCGCTGATCTCTACTTTCTACCTCACCCTCACATCAGGAGGTCCTTTCAACGTAATCCAACTCCTAGGAACTGGGCAAGCTCTCACCTCAAACACGAATATTCTATGGCAAGCATAAAAGAAGGAGACCTTTATTTCCTTCCCGAGACGGCTTTATTTTATGACGCAAGTAAAGACTGGAAAAAGCGCTCCTCCCATCCTCCCAAACCTACCGACCTGGAAGCACTACAGGTGGCGCCGACCCGTCGTTCTCAACAGCGGAAACCACGAATCCGTTTGACAGACTGATAATCACCCAGTCGTGACACTTAATGCTCAAACAACAGCTGAATAACGGAAGAGTGGTCGTGCACACGTGGGAGCAGCAAGAAGACATCAGACTACGTCATGTTGCTTCACACTTTCAGCGAATTGAATCTGTTCTCGGCACCTTTTAGAGCACCCCTCACCATTCAAACCCCAGAATTCCACTCCTATACGTTAAAAAGTCCGCTTCTAATGCACAAATCAACACTTTCAAGAAGCAGCTCGCCGTTTATTTCTGGGCCGTATTCTCCTGATAGTGTGGGTGATACCGAGGTGAGAGGTGATTCGCAGGAATGTCAGCTATATTGTACCCGGAAGCACACCAGAACCGAATTCAACATTACCCGACGAGTTCGAAGCAATGCGCAACGGGAACGAGGCGTGTTCCTCGACCCCAGCCGAAGAAAGCTGCATCGCACCCAACGCAAATCGCCACAAAAAGGTTCATGCTAACTACTACCAGTTCGTAGTAACTGCGAAACGAAAAGCTCTACGGAAATGTCGACCCAACAAAATGCAACTCTAAACTTCTCACGCCTTGTTTCCATTAGACGTCATTGTTCTACGTCAGCGGCCGCCGACGTTTCTTCTTTCTGCTTTCAGCGTATATGCTCCCCCCTTACCCAATTTACCCACTTCCCTTCAAAGACTGTCAACATATTGAATCGTTTTCTGTGCCGGCTGCATCATATCTGCGATCTTTGCTATCCCTCCAAAGTAAACTAACGAGCTCTTTCTCGAATCAGACCTATCGACTAGCTCGTGTGTCCCTGACCGTGGCATTTCAAGCATCCACCTCACACTTCATGAAAGTTCAAATTCCGGCTCCGCTGAGCACGTCTACTTTCCCTTTTTAATCAAACGACAGCGACTCGACGAACACGTAGAAATATTTCAAAATACATTGGAAACTTGACATTCTTTAGTGTTGCTGTGATGGCATTCTGGATGATGCGTCATTCTTCCACGAAGAATGCACGGCAACTCCGCGGCAGTGCTCTTCAACATCGAGCACCCTCAAGAGTGCACAACGCAGTCGGCTCCTATCTATAGCTGTCAGTTTATTTGTGGAGTTCAACCGTTGGCAGGTGCGAAGCTTTCCATTGCAGATGGCCGATTATTTGCACGATTTGCCCACTCAACCGTTATTTGCCTCAAATTGGGTCATTTTCCGAATGAGGGGAGACTTCGAGTGGAAAGAGACTTTCCGAGGCGTGACGACACTTTGTTCTTTGAAGTTCCTTCCACTCCGGTGATCCCATCGATACTTATTGTTTATTGCAGCGAAACATATTAGTGCTCTTTTCAACACAGCAAGTGAAGCATAATGCGTGATAATTCTTTTGTATGTGAGTGCACGGAAGTAAACAAAGAGTTCGAAGGAACGATGCAGTCGAACATTGAGGAATCGCTTTCTGGACTGAAAGAGAAAACACGTAGAGAGAAGCAGTAACGGGGCCAAACAGAACTCCCAAATAGGGTGTCGGATCGAGAATTGATGAAAGCAATCATAACCGGCGAGATGGGTCTTTTTAAAGAGGGAAGTAAGTCTACGATTGGCTCTTTAAATCGACTCAAGTTAGACTGCTCGAAAGCTTCAGTAAAGCTCCCTCAAACAAACGCGGCTAATTGCAATCCCAAAATTTGCAACACTGGCCGAGAGCTTATTCGCGAAAAAATGTTCACACAATGCCATCGATGATATTAGAGCGATGTGAGAGAATATCTCATGCTATAATCCACTAGAATACACGAACTGTTATTGTAAACAGTGCTCGAAAGTAATATCAGAAGAGGAGGGATTGCAAGCACTGCATTTAGACTAATCACTTGTAATGGTTATGTTTGAGAAGCGATCTCGCTCAAAATGAGCTCCGTTCGAAATATACGACTCAGTGAGAACAATAAGCAGCAGCAGGTTCCAAGCAACTTGGAAGCGACAATATTCCCACGCCTCTTATTGATAAACGGTCGACAAAAACACGTGCTGCTCTCATTACAAGTGAGTAGACTCTACTTCCTTCAGCCTTTTTCCGATCCAAAAATAAGCTAAGTTATTCATCGTTCCGCCGATTCTTCTTGCTACCTTTTTTCGAGGCAGAGGTGGGCGTAGCCAACGATTTATGATGAGACTGGTGGGTCGTGTGCCTCGGGCTATCCGTTGCGGCGGAAACACTCTCGGCGGATGACTGCTGCTGCGCGACAATATTCTTGAGGGCGGCCGGTGATGTAACCGACGAATTCGAGAAGATGCGATCCGAGTCTCGCGGTGCCTTTCTTGAGCCCCTCTTCTCAAGCTTCAAACTGTTCTTAGATGGCGGCGCCACCACTGCCAAACGATCCCAACCTGAAATCATCGTCCACCACTCTTTTCTAATAACATGGAAAGGATCTTTGGGATAGTGCAGCTGATTGTACTGTGCAAGAAAAGGGGCTGCACAACAACAACACTTCCCACGAAACCCATTCACCACAGTTATGCGCATGAATCACCACTGTCGCATATTAAAATGAAAGCAGCTGAAGAAGTTTAACTGCATATTTCTCAAGACGAGAAATAGAGTTATTCAAGAGAAAAATTCTTCGTTATTCCTTACTGCCACTTGGATTATCCGGAAATATGCAAACCTTTAACAACGTTCCCATATTCAGCAGTTTCTTCAAGATAGGTTCCTTCGAAATTGTAGATCTGCTGCTCTAGAGTGCATAAGGTATCCTGCAAATGAGATCTTCGGAAAATATTAAAGCACTGAAATCAGCCAATAAAGAAGTCTAATTTACGAGAGAGACGTCGAGTGCCATCGCAATTGGAGTTTTTTAATCGGACAAATTTCGTTATGAAGTTTTTCTCCAAATGATCTATCTGCGTTATAGGCCAAGCTATCTCTATTGCAACATTTTCTAGATCAGCAAATTGTTCAAAAGAGAAAACAAAAAATCCCTTCTAAGCGGGAATGACGGTCAGTGGGCACATCTCCCTTTCCCCTCATTAAGCAAGCAAGAAAGCGGTATTTTATAACTGCAAACCCCTCGAGCGGAGATCTATTGGTACATGGTAGTTAAGTGAGCCTATTGACTCGAGAACAGTCCACTGGCGTGATGGATGACAATGCCGAGTTTATACGATTACATGGCAAGGTTTGCACAAAAATATCCACGCCCTCACGATCATTTTAAGTTTCAGGATCGTTCTCATAAAAGGGCGAAGAGCATGCCGCCGAAGCCATGGTCACACTCGTGAAGGCCGAGATGAGAATCCTTTGCGGATCGACCCCTGCTGGTTAATTCCCACTCTATTCATGCAGCTATTAACAGCAAACGAACCTCCCACGTTATACTGCAATGACAAACACAAAGGATGGTCGACCCCGACGCTTTTTACTTGTCGCATTCAACGGCAATGGTTGCTTCCATTGGTTGACGACGTCAAACGGCACCGTCCGTGAACTATGGCACTGCCTTCAAATTTCGAAGAGGTCGTTAAGAAAACAAAGATAAACCGTTACCGCAAGCTCGATCCGCCTTTTGACGAGGTCACTGAGTTCACGTCGCGTTTCATTCAAATCTTTTGTCATATTGACCTAATAAGTGGCTCAGACTTCAGGTCAGATGCTGTCAGGCAAAGCACTTAGCAACTCGGCTGTCGAGACTGTACTCCTGAAATAGAGAAGAACGTGAATGTGCGGGTTCCTCGAAATACTCTCTCAACAGAAGGGAACGCGGAATGAAATGCGATCTCATGCGATTAACTAAACACGTTATAATCATTAAGCGCAACAAACGTCGAGGCGACTTCGACACAAAGGCAAGCTAAAGATGAGGTGAAACTACTAGAACTTCAGCTTCCGAAGGCCAACTGCATCAGAGGATATGATGCTATGGATCACTCTTCACATCTCCTACTTCTTTAACGTGAACACGAAATCTCAAAGCTATTAAAACAAAACCACTTCAATGAATCAAAGGCTTGAGCATCCTGAAGTCGCTGGAAGCCTAAGGTAACTGAGAGCGAAATATTGGCAGATCAGATAGAGAATCTTAACAACTTCACGTATCCAAAGCCACAGCTTCAGGCCAATACTATGCACTCACCACCGGAACTTTTTTTTGCAACGGAAAGTGAGAGGCCATTCCAGTTCGTTCATACAAATTTCACCCCCCAGATAATCGCATACAGCTCGAATTTCCCATATTCCGGGAATTATGATGTAGAAAGGAAATCAGAATCTATTTCCCTCCTTTCCCTCCCCTCTCCAATGCTACTCCATCTTAGAATGTTCTCGCTCTCTTCACGAAGATCCGTCCCGGAAATCCGCACGATTCGTTCGCTTATGATGAATCTACTGTCCCACTGCGAATTTCCCAAGGTTCTTCTCCGAACTGAATTTCCCACATACATTCCTGTTCTCAAATAGTCTTCTAGAATATAGCATACTCACAAGGATTCGAGGATTCACGACGCCCAATAATGGAAATAACGTCGTCGCTTAGGAGAATCAGAAAAACCAGGTGCCTGATGCGGAGAGACACCACAGCAAATAAAGAGCACAATACGCGCTTTTGCAGTTCCGTTGAATCAATTCCACAAATCGACTCATATCGGCAAGAAGTGCTGTTCGCTTGAATAGCATCGATTAAAACTGATCACTGCATTTAAGTTTGTATTCTAAGGCCGCTCGATGAACTCTCACGGACGGCGTCACTCTCCGAGGAGAACTGCGGAGCCGATACCGTGGAGCCGATCGCTTCAAGCAAGAACAAATGGATATGTCTTGTCCGCACTAGACGGCTCGTTATCGCAAAACTCACCACTCTCAAGAAATGTTTATCTGTGAAGCGAACATCGAATACACACGAAAATACGTCAAGTGGCCTTTTACTTAACATCAAAAGACAACGTGACGATCGCCGCTTCCTTTCTAGACGAAAGTCTATGTTCCGGTGAGGTCGAGCTGAGCTGTCTTTTCTCTAATGAACTGCAACTAACCAGCTCAAGTTGCAATTAGCTGCAGTTAATCAGCCCGTTGGTCTAATCAGCTGAGACTGATTCTATAGTGCTAAGCTCTCCCCTAAAAGCGGTTGAACAAATGAGCGTCCCATCTATCAGTGGAAAGGGTGCACCACGAAGCACGCACAAGAGCGCTCCACCCGTTGCCGAAAGCAAAACTCCAACAAGGAAACCACAATGGGTGCAAGTGACACGAGACGGCAACCCCGCAAAGTCTCAAAGATGACTTTTCGAGGGGGCGTATCGGTGTAGTCAACATTATTATTCTGTTGTCACACAGGTCCCTCTCTCAATGCTCAGTCCCATCACACCGTCACAATCGTCGACCTACCCTACCGATAGACGATTCACACCAAACCCTCAACACCCGTACATAGATTTCAGCTGAAAAGAAACGACGTTATCGCCGAGTTATAGCGCCCACATAGAAATAAAAACCCCTTTATTGTCTGCTATATACCAGAAAGGACCACACCTTGAAGTATTCGAAGATGCAGTTAGAATTCAGCTGCAACCAACTCCACTCTTCCAAGTGAAACGTTTCAAGCAATTCCCCCTATCGGCACCTATACATGAGTAAAGAAATCAAAGCGGCCATCAGATGGCCGTACTTTATAAAGACGCTAACAGGACATGAGAAGTTTCGCCATGATAGGGGATCAGGGGTTCCTCGGCGAAAGGAGGAGAATGTATCCGCACACCCTTTCCCTTCACTAAAAAACAAAGCACCATCCGGAAAATGGAACCATCCCGACACATGACGAGTAACGGACCGGTAAATTACACTGAGTGAAAAGAGACACTCTCAGAAGGATATCAAAGGAAGACATTCGCAACTCCCAACATTTATAATATAGAGGCATCTCTCCGTAAACGGCGTCGATAACTTGCATTCGGTGAGCGCACGAAGACGCACCCGGATCAAGCACATCTGTTGGCAATTGCGTATTGCAAATTATTCACTTTTTTCGCGCATTTCTCGAGAGCTTCACTCCTGCAATGAGAGCCGTTACGGAGCCAACTGGGAGCAAAGAGGTTTCTTTCTGCAGTGGGAAGGCATTACATAATTTCCCTAACTAAGCGGAATATGAGTAACATTTGAGTTTGAAGGAAAACACAAGAGAATCGACTGAAACGATTTCACCTCGCTCTGCGAACATCTCTTTAAAACGAAATCTGTCGAAAGGTGGCATAAATGGAGCCCAACTGGGCCACACAACATCTTTTTCCCACAAACTTTATATTCCAATTACCCCGCAAGTACTCTTGCATTTCTACAAGGATAAACTAAGAGTTCCCACACGAGTGAAAAAGGAATCGAGTAGAAATCACCCCAAAAACTTCTCTTAGGAAAAGCACCAAAAATTCCTCTTACATCTCAACACAGTCACGCCGCGTGAGGTGACAAGGTGGAGAGGGGAGAGGGACATGGTGGTGCCCTGCACGAGCAATAAGCTGACTGGCAGACAGAGCAAGAATGAATCCGTTCAAGGAATTCCACAACTCGTGTGGAGCCACTGCTCCGATTATTCAGAAGGGAAAAATAACTCCAGCGAACAGCTGGGAAAGTTTCTTGTAAAATTTGTGGCAAACAATGAGCGAAACACGGTCGCCTGAGATAACAACGAAAGTAAACCAAAAGGGGAAACCTGGAAGATGGGGCGGGTGGGTTGGCAATGAGTGTGCCGTTGATCTCGTCGATAGTTGCAGGAAGCACTCCATCAAGGATCAGTTCCACAAGGAGAACGATAACCTCGTTGATCGATATGTGCAACTCATCGGCTAGATATGAAAGCTGGATACGTGAATATGGTGTACTCAGTTGCAGCAACACCTCCAAAAACGAAACGATCACAAGTAACTCGGCGAAAACAACATCTTGATAGTACCCTCAAATGAACCCCACAATGCACAATTGGACTGATTTCTTTTGAGAAGACAGGATCGTGGTGGCAATCTGTTCCCATGATCCCATCTGCAGCAATAAAACGGTCCATTGAAGCCTAAAGAAATACAAAGGTGACGAATGGTGCGCAAAGTCAATCTAACGGCGCAAATGGAAGTCGTGGCCAATCTAAAAAACGCAAAAACATGATTCGAAGGGAAAGTGGCCGAATTCAATATCATCATTGCCACTAAAGACGTCGATCTTCTGATATAAACCTCACAGAGAGAGGAATCATCAAAATGACGAACCTGTGATCGAATATTATTGAGCAGCTCCTCGATGTGCTCTCGAATAAACGGGTCCGCCATAATGGCCTCGCGGTTTTGCTCGAGGATATTTTCGAACTCACGGATATCGTTGTTTTGGTAAGCACCCACCAAACGATTCATTGCCATAATGTCTGCATCGTGCCGAAACGGTTTCGCCTCTTGACTGTCGAATGGGTTTATGTCCGATCTGAGACAACCAAACAGCAATCAACTCACACTTCCAATTCGAAGGCAATTGCTGCCCAAACTGAATCCAACTCATCTTCAAATCCCCGCTAAATACCAAATAAGTTAAGGGATCGTGCTAAACTCAACTACTAATATCTAACACGTTATTCGCCGAGAGATCGTCCTCTTCCGGCTAGAGAAAGAACGTTTCGATGGGGAAACAGAAGAATGATCGCTCCAACCAACGAGCGGATTTATTCGCCCCAAACTATTTCCAGAAGTCAGCATATAACTCGTTGAAAAAACCAACTTGGTGAGCATGTTGGCAAGTACGAGATACTTCAAGCAGGTGCTCCTCCTCGCCGACCCACTCTCGTCATAGTTCTTGAACGCTTCGAAGAAGTCCGTGTGTGCTTTCTCGAACTGACCCTCTCGCAAGTGCATCTTTCCACCACATTCTGCATCATTCATCATTCACTGACATCTTCTAATGCTCTGATTGCTGCACCTCTTATGATTATGGCTGCTTGCCGTAAGGCTGTGGCGAGTGTATCAGCTTCAGTGACTCGACGAGATATCGTACTAGATGATTTAAGCTTGCATCTGCTCAAATAGCCACCATCAGCTTAAAGATGCCACTCTATAATAACATCAATGAGACTGAATAAAATGGTATCCGTAGCCATGCAATCAAGCCACGTGTTCGATTCGCTTAGTCATTTACGACGGGTCCATTATAGAAAAGGCTGGGAAAGGGATCGGGTGAACTAGAGCTGCTTCCCTTCCTCCTCCCTTCGTTGAATGTGAGGGAGAATGAAGGAACAACAGAGATGGCGGCTCTGTTGTTCGTGGCAGTGAACTGAAATACGCAGAACCACGGGCTTCTGACGATATTATCCATCTGCAGTGATAACGCTTCATCTGACAGCATTTTAGCATAAGAGATTTCTGATCGTTCAAGTGGATATTTCAAGTAAAGAAATGAAAACGTTTCAAGCAAGAGACTCCCTCATTCGAGTTTTATAGTGGTAATTAAATGCGTCATTGACACTCGACCTCTTTTCGATGTGGAAAGGAGGGGATATGGGAAGGGCGACCCAGAAACCTCAAATTAGATAGGCAGATCTCGTCTTCAAACAGAGAACATTGCACATTTCAACCTTTGTGTCCGTCTCCGAACAAAGTTTCAACTTCGGAATGCTCAAAAAACGCTAGAAAACAGTCTCATCGTTCAGATTCATATTCATACAAGACTGATATTTGAAATTGGCTCTTCAGAATTCTCGTCAGAGGTGCTCGAGAGCACCACAAAGTATTTATTACCCAGCACAATACTCCCACAAAACAATAACTATTGCTGCTTCATACATTTCGAACGCGAATGTTCGCTTCGGTGCCCTCTGGCGAAGGGGAACTTACAATGACACCAAAAAACAGGGAGGGGGGATTTGTTCGCCGACACTTGCACTGATAAACTCTCTGTGTAGAGAGTAGAACAGGGTTTTATAACTGCCTCATCAAAGTTCCCTCTGAACGATGTCACTTCCACATTGACTTCACGTTTGGAATGCGGGTCTCTAGGAACTAGCTTCAAGCCACCAAAGACTTGTTGCTTTTGACCCATGTCACGGCCTCGACCACGCAAGATCTGCTCGAACCCAACTCGCCTGGTAACCTCTGAATTCGACACTCGGTGAAACAAGAAGTCCCCCCACTGCCGGCCCACACCATGCATCCCCACGAATGGAAAACTACGACGTATTCAAACTTCCATTTTCTATCAAGTAGGCGGTTTTATACAACATACCTCTGATAACGCCCATGATAAGCGGATGTGGAATGGCGCTTTTGACGTTCAGACTCTGCTCATAGAGCGCTTTAAGAGCCTTATTGTTCTTCTGCTCGGTGTACATCTGAATTTCGAGTGCATAAACCTCCAACAGTTGTGTTCCCTTCTTTTGATCCTCTTCACCTTCCTCGTTCTGCAATGCAAACTTGGCTCGCCTGTCTCGTTACCTATGCTCGGCACCTTGTAGTCACCAAAGGGGACACACGGCTATACATAAAGACCTAAGAACAACGACGGCAAGGCAGTACCAACACGATCGAACAGCGAATTCGACAATGCACGATACGTAACAAAGGAATCGAATGAAAACACCCTCATCGACATCGTTTCGTTCTTACCGCAACGACAACTCTCAAGGTCTAAAAGCGTTCTCTAAAGCGAACTCATGCCGACTATCAAGATCAGTGTGCCCAAACAATTCCACTCCACCAAGTTTGCAGTAACCTCCGACAGTGAATGCATACTGATGAAGACTCACTGACGACCCGGATTGCAGTTTTCAGGAAATATTCGTCCTCCGTCAACTGATCCGACAATAATATCGAATCGATTCGTTACTCACTCGTCAAAACATTTCTTCCGCTCTTTTTCCACTAAGGCTGCATACAAAGAATATTTCTCAAGTTGTGGCATAACGTGAAACTATGATTTTCGATTGCAGTGAGTGGTGAGATCGATCCAGTAGAAGAAGTCTAGGATAGGGAAAAATAGAGGGATAGGGGTGGGAAGAGGCTCTAAAAATCTGGGGAGTAACAAGGTCCGAGGAGGTGCAAAAATTGGTGGATATCAGAGGTGAACAGAAAGAGAAGAAAGAGAGGAAAGGTGGCATAAAATAAGCATGAGAGGAATAAGGGTACCTTGCACGAGGAGCGAAGTTGCTTGACAATTTTCTCCAATTTACCGAATTCTCTGCGATCGAAATAGAGCTTCCCGAGTTTGGTGTTTGTCTTGAACCAAAGTCGCTCATTTTTTGCATCCTAAAGCGGAGAAATCAGCCGATAGTAGTGCAAAAATAGAAACTGCAGCCTCAGAATCATTACCTAGCAATTCAGTAAAGATGGATTTATGTGATGCTGTTGATGGCATCAGAAGGCGCGACTGGAATCAGAAGGCAGATATTCGTATGGCACTACAGCTTCCATACCCCATTAATTAATAAAGATCAATAAAAACGCTGAACTAATAGATGGCTGTTGTCAAGACGGCTGCGAATTCTGTGCACCTCAACAATAAAAACTACAGAAACACTGAATCTACCAGCGGGAAAACGCATTCCCCGAAGAAGACCATAATCTCGGAAAAAATTCTGCTTTCCCACACCACACATACATCATCAGAAAACGATTGAGAACCCAGAAAGAACAATAGAAAAGAATTATGCGAATGCCGGGAGATTGGAGCAGCATAGTAGTCTACTGAGGTAACTAAGGCTTCACTAGTGGACATGCCTCACCGCCATCAGATGAAGGCCATCAACTTTAACAACCAGACTTATCCAATCTACTCAGCTTTCTTGTCACTGACTGACTTTTGCTCCCTCACGTGTTCTTCCAACCGATTTCGCCCAATACTCCTTACTCAACTTTCGAGAACAAACCCTCTTTTTGACGCATCAAATTTCCACGGCTCCTTTTTGAACCCAACTGCTAGCAAGTGCGAATTTCGAAGGAAGCACCAACGGCAACCCAATTCTTGGCGAGTGCAGATGTAGATCTTTCTCGCAATTCAAGCAAACAAAGTAATAATAAACAAGAACAAAACCCTCAAAGCGTCGAGCGTAGTCTCATAAAACTTCTGCAGAAGATCCATCTGTTTCGACGTTGAAATATAGTCCAAGATCGCGTTGATGGACTTCTCCGAGTAATTCTTCGTGACCGCCGTCTTTATGTACGAGAGCAGTTGACGATAATAGGACAGCATCGCCTCATATTCACCCTCAAGCAGAAACGTCACCGTATATAGAGCGCACAACGCGGAAGTGGTTAGTGGCGCTATATAAAAGCTAACAAATATTCCATAGTGATTACAAAAAATGCCACCAGAAAACCATTAAATAAGGGTGGATTTGAAGATAATGATGGCTGTTTGACTCCATGAACGACAGCATGTTCCCGCTTTGAATCGGTGAACAGGACCCGCATAACAGCAAAAGTCAAGAGGACCCGCATAACAGCAAAAGTCAGGACACATAGAAACCTTTTTCCCGTGTTCGGAACCTACTCCTCCCTGTGAGACTTCTACCATTCATACTTATAACCTTAAGAGCAGCAAACGATTACTGCGAAAGAATGGGGAGGGTATTGGGAGAGATGTCAAAATCCCTAAACAGCTGATGCTACATGAGATATTCGAAGAACCATCTGACGAGCCTACTCTACTTGCAACAGTCCAGAGATTTCACTCCTTTGTTCATGCGGCAAATCGAGTGAAAGCAGTGTCAACTTAAGCTGATTCAATTTGAGTCGACGATGTAGGGTTTCAAGCGAAATATTCTCCGACGGCCGATACCCTCTTTCCACTTTTTTCGGCGAACCACCGTGCAGAAGTTGGCCTGTGGTGTGATTTGAAGCTGACTAATTTGGTGAAAAAGGGAATTCAAAGACCATGTAACTTCGAGAATGGCAGACAACCAACTAGTTGACCTCGCGTTTGCACCACACATATTATTAACTTTGTTCGAATTGATCTAGTGAGTAAGAAGCTGAAATAGGAAGGAAGTGAGTCACCAGAGTCTACGATTTTTATAGCCAAAGACAAATTTTAGTGAAGTTAAAGCTGCCAAAAACGAGAAGCATTCACCACATCGCTAAGATAAATCCCGCAATGAAAAGCCCAGAAGTTCATGACTAAAGGGACTGGATACTTCACAGAGGCTCATCGAATTATACAATTTGCAGCGATATCTTTTATGATTCCATCCAACAATCAAAAAATAAAGCACTCGCTTAAAAAAAGTATATTGATGGATACATACCAACGAGAAGGTTATTTTTATCACTTGCTTCAGCGCCTTGAAGCCCCATTCGCCTTTCTCAGCTTCGAGTTCGAGAACTTTCTCGAACGCTTGCAACGCTCCACCGAAATCTTTCTCCGCTTTTAGCGCTTTAGCATTATAATATTGATTCTCGAGATCAACATCCGGCTCACTGCCTGAATCATCCGAATACTCCTGAAAATGACAATTCCACTCGATCGAATCATTCCAGCAGCGAATAAAATATTCCACCTCGAGTTCAATCACTTCTCCAATTAATAAAACATTTCCTGAGAGATTCTGGATCTAGCAGAATGTGAAGTTCATCGCTACGAAAATTCCAACTCAAATTGTCTCATCATATGACCGCGATCGCCAACATCTTCATTCTAATTCACATTATTATTGCTCCGCTAACCATATGCACAAATTGAAAGCCCCATCTCTATGAACTGTGAGTTTATGAGGACGATGAGCCAATCCATCATACTGCCTTCTGATCGGCGAATAGATCGACTAAGACGGCAATATGCCTCAACGAATTCCTCCCACTGTCACGTGGGTATTTTAGACTTTTTGTGGCTTCGAAAGAAAACTAAGCGAAAATTCTTCTACTAAAAGCATAAGCACTATGTCGGTTTACAAGAATCACATCAACGAGTGTTGGAAATGGCTGATGGTCGGAAAAGCTCAACGTCGAAGAGAGGACCGATTCCGCCTTCTTGGTATTCTCCGCTGGGTGAAATATAGCTATCGAGCCAATATTACATCTAAAATTCGCTTATTTCTAAAGTGACTCTCACTCAATAGGTCGGAAGGTTTGACGAGGGGCGATTACATCTGCAACTACCAAAACTGTAGCGTCACATTAGGGACAATAGTGCGGCACATAAAGGTGCGATGAAGCATCTTCTCCTCACTTTGAACGCTCGAGGAGAGATACATCGAAGGGATTTGGATGGACCTTTGAGATCAACGACAACGATCACATACCAAGTCGTAATCCTCATCGTCCATGTAGTCGTCATCCATCTTTGCAAGTCGATCACTATCTCGCTTGAAAAGCAGATCCTCACCTGCAATATAACGACGAATCGATCTTCACACAACGATAATAGGAGAAAGACGAATAAGCGATCAGTGGGTTTACATCACCATAAGCGAAGAGGACACAATTAAGTGGACAAGAGCTGGCATCGTCTGCATTTTCCCGTTTGTTCGGGCAGCCACCTTGAGCCGATTCATTTGGAGTGAACTTGGAGGAACATCCAATCACACTTTACTTAATCCAACTGCTCAGGAATATGCAATCTTGTCGGCGAAACTGCCTCATCGACTAACAGAGCTTTACTATAAACGCAGATACGTCAGCAAAATACGCTTTGAGTACAAAAGACCCTGATGGTAATGAGATGAATCGCCGGCAAGAACACCTTTGAAAAGCTCTTTCGAGGGACCAATTTTTGGTAAGATTCTGGAAGAGGGTAACCCGAAGCAAAGATGGACTATTCGACAGTGTATCTTAGAATCATTTCCACCTTTAACTGGATTTGAAGACCACTTAGTTAATCACTCTTACCGCCAGCATTTAAACACTCTTGAATGCCGGCGAACTTTGTTTGAACAAGCGAACGGATCTTCATTAAGTCGAGCTCCGGAGTCGCTTATCACTGAACCAAAACTAAGAAAGATGTCGCTGAATTGCTAATAATTTGTGAACCTTTTATACATGTCGGCAAAGGATGCATTTAATAAGCGTCGACTTGCGTAATTTCTGCGATAACGCAGTGAGCTGACTCCACGCCTACAGATGTTTGCCTACCTGTCTACCTGTCACCCTCACTCATCTATTACCGAAATTATGAAGATAAAGACTAACGTATAATGTTCAGGACCGTCGGGGCACACGACAAAGCTAAACGACATAGTGGAGCCTTTATTTTGAGCGATGTTGCGGCGGTATCACCTGGGGAGACAATCTTAGCTTCCTTGATGGTCCTTCAGGTATGGTCCTTCAAGTCGAATATCACACTTTCAGAAGGTGGAGAATATCGGTGACCCCGCAGAGAGCCGACACCCCATTTCCAACCATAAAGTTCACACGTTCAACCCTTTCTGAGTTGCTTTGAATTTGTCGAAACGTCGCTTCACGACTGTAAAACTCCGTGAATGGTTCTTGTATTAGCCTATCAGTTAATGTGCACGTTACTGTTGTCCCCACACCCAGCAGTCCCCCACCCCCACCCCGCCATTCCAAGCACACTTCCGTTCCTAATTCTCCTTCAAGCCATTCTTGCATAGTCGACAAGAAGCTCACCAAGCGGCTGCTGACGAATCACTCGCCACAATTTGCCTATCTATCACCTCACCTACTACGTCGTCGTTCACTCATTTGCACAAACTCGAAGATCGATGGAGCAATAGCGATCGGACAACGTGGATACGAATTAAGGCACCGCTGAGAAGCGCAACCCGTCGGCGGTGCAGAGCGAAGCACCTCTTAGCATGAGGGGAGTAAACGGGAGAGTAGCTGGTGGGAGCAGTGACTGTCATCTCCCGAACGATGAAAGATAGAGGTCGAATATCCACTCTAAAAAGATTTTTTCCCTTTCTTAACAAGCGAATATAATTCTCACCGACGAGCCCAACGAACTGAACTCGTCAAGTGAAGATGGATGGAAGGAACGAGAATATATCGGCTTCTTAGAAGAGCATTGCCCGCGTTCTCTCCGTGGAATGTTGCCGGAAATGCTTGCATTGATACTAAATGGGAAACTTGCTGAGGCTGAGAGGCTTGTTCAGGCCAAATGTCCTAGGAGGGCCTCAATTCTGGCTGTGTTTCAGTTATGGCTCAGACTGGCCTCTAGCATGTCAGTGCAGTTCTAACGTCGTTTGAGCCACCACTACGACGCTATCATCTTTGATTTGCTAGGAGATCTGTTTGGAGAGCGATGAGAAGAGAGAACGCCAGCGAATTCATCGAAAAGTGAGTTTTGTCTACTCGGATCGTCGTGCTGAAGCGCTCAGAAACGTTCTTTCTTCTTCGTGTAACCTTTGCGTCGTTGTTCGGCGACATCAAATGTGAAAATCGAGCAGAAGAGAGATCAACGAGTGCCGACGAGCTCCTCCTCACATGGGTGGACGAGCTCCTCCTCATATAAGGTCTCTTCAGAAGTACGATGCCAGCCCTGAGTTCCACCTCAGGTCTTTCTCGTTGAAAGCTGAAACAGTTGAGTTCATTCCCTAAGGAAAAGAATTGCCACAGTGGGAAAGTCCTACTAAACTATGCGAAAATAGCCGACAACCGAAGAAGCTATTGATCCATTCGATAAACGTAAAAGCACCGAATGCGCTCCAGATACTGTGACACGAACCCCAATGCACTCTTTCATGCGACGGCGCTGTTAGAGTTGTCCTATGGCACCGACAACGCTATTGTTCAAAGTTGAAGAGCCCTCCGAACTTTGCCGGTCTTTCCTGTATTTCAACCGGTCCAATAGACCGCCTCGTTGAGCTATAAGGTATTGTCGAGGAGGGGTACCGATCTCTCGCTTTGATGATTCCAAGTGCATACGTAGCGTCGAGGTGATTAATTCATTAATTAATAACCAGGAAGATTTAAGTCATGATGGATGGGGCAAAGAGATCTCCGGTTGAGCCTAGACTCTTCGCATCCCTATACTGCATTGATGACTCGTAGGAGAGGGAGAGAGAGAGGGAAGAATGACGTGGTTGTCAGCGATTCTTTGAGCAAATATATATAATTCTTGATTTTTCAGGTGTCTAAAGCGGTCTGTGTGAGATGGGCTGAAGCGCAACGAGGATGCTGATGCTTCCGAGGAGGCGCCTGGTTTCTGTGCTTAAATTATGCCTCGTCTTTGCCCTCTTGTCTATTCTTTTACTCTCCGGTGGACTCTTCAAGCTTGGTGAGGAGGTGCCTCTGAGGTGTGTTCCTATGTTCTCTTCGCATCATTAGTGTCCTGACAGTTGCAAGTTGACTCGGAAGGCGATTTAATAGCTCACTAGAAGCAGATTGTAAGCTGTTGCAGTACTAATGTCTTGCCCATCGTTCTCGGTTCTGATTTGCTTTTAGTGAACTCGAAATTAGAGGGATCCTGCCCTAGCAAAGCGTGGACATACTATTTTAACTCGATATACAGCAAGCGACCTTTTATCACTTTTGAAGCGTCGTCTGGGGTGGTGTTTATCATTTAAGCATGAATCCCTACTCCTCTTTCTCGTACCTACGAAGATCCTTCATTTCGTTCTTAACTGCAGCTGTTCATAACTTGACTGAGGTCGAACTGTTGTGCCAATCGGGTGATCACTAGTGTTCTTATCAATATATTATATGCAATCAGTAGGAAATGCTATCTTGAAGCAAATATTGATGGCACTTCAGCTAGAACGAAGAGTATCTTTGTGCTAAGTGGGGGAACCCTATTGTAGCAGCTAAAGGGAGCCTCTTGTGTCGTTTGCCTGGAAAAGTCGGTCAGACATTACACATTTATAGGTATCCTCCTCAGAGGTTACCGCCGTATGTGTGCCCTCGATCCGGTGATGTTTATCGTGGCACACAAACATCCAGAAGGGAACTCACGGAAGAGGGAAATTCAACTTGGAAGATGGACGCCAAAGTTCTAGTATTCGTCGAAACGCTCTATTCGAAGCTCGGCAAGCAGATCTTGAGTATTTTAGATGCGATTAAGATTGCTCGTCGAGTGGAAGTGCTGAGTAAAAATTTACCTCTTCTTACGACCTCTAAGAGAGGCCGATTTTCTATAATTATCTTTGAAAATTACTATAAATATCTAAATTTGCCCGCATGGAATCGACAACTTCTCGATAAATATTGCCGCGACTATCGAGTCGGCATCATATCGTTCTTGAGCAGTCGTTCGGCCGATTATATTCGCGCAAAAGTGAAGCACTCACCGCTAACATTTCGTCAGAAGCAGAGAGCTGCCAATTTGCGATTTTCTGCCTCGTCGTTGGTGAACTTTATCGGGAAGGCTGGCGCTGTTCTCGAGACATCCGAGCCCGATACCAACGATTGGATTCTCTTCGATATTAGTGAAGGTTTATCTTTGTGATGCTTCATATTGTCGAGGAAAAAACCTGCCAAGCCTTCTTCCTCAGAAACAAAATATGCGATGGAGTCGACAATATGGAGTTCATTAGCGTAGTTTCTGAAGTGGGCATGAGATGGAAGCGATGCAGCTCGAGCAATTCCAAGGGCTGCATTGCGCTATTTCGGCGAACATATGAAAAAGTTCGCTAGAAATCGATGTTTTATGTGAAATTCAGGAATTTTCAGTGCAACATAGAGGAGGGAAGGAATATTATTTGCTTGCCGTAGAGTACTCTTACATTAGTAGATGATTCGAGAAGCTTCAGATGCTAGGATTCAGTAAGTTAGGCTTTTCTTGAGATTCCTTGCCTGCCGACACTGAACGCTTTCTATTTAGACGACTTGATGAAATCAGATCGCTCTTGTTTCCTATATGGAGCAATGAGAGGAAGAGAGGAGTAGCAGTCACCTTCGATAGTTGATAAATTAACTACTTTTAATGCCATATGGATCTTTCTAAATATTCTTATAATCTAATAGGGGATCGATAGGTTTATAAGCGGAAATTTCTATAGAAAAATGAGAAGAAAGAGGCGAATATACTCGCTCGACATTCATAGATAAGCGCTATTCAACGTTCACTTACATTTATAAGTCGTTTTTTTAATTCTCGAAATCGTTTGTTAAAAGGTTTCGAAAGCGTCGTATCAGCGGACGATGATGAGCGAAGTGAACGAGCGGCGGTCATTCACGATCGTGGTCTCACCGACAAAGTACAACGAATCCTATTCGGGCATAATTTCACCCATTGGATCAATAAGATCGCATTCGTCGATGCTCTCAGGTTCGGCAATTTTCTTCTATGTCATTGTGGATTTTGCCTCATTCAGTTTTGATCCAATCTGCGCAGAATGTGGTTTTATTAGCCTCTATGAAGGGCGCAGAGCTCTTGTCGGCACTCATTTCGTCTACGGGACTGTTGGAGCTCGACCTGGTAGTCAAGTTGGCCAGTTAAAATATCTCAACTGTGGTGAATGCAGTAACGCTTTTAGCAGAAAGGATAGCATCAGACTTTGTAGAGGAGACGGAGAACATTACAGTGATATTCCATTTCTAGGGAATTCCGCTTCCAGAAATAAAAACATTTCTTTCAAACACACATAGTGTGAGGGGTCCGCCACCTTTCGAGCCATCCGGTTTCGGCGCATATGGCAGCCCTTATATCGATACCATAACGACTCACACATGAGCTTTTCACAACAGCAATTGCGGTCCCATAAACACGTTCGGGCTGCTGCGTGACTACCGTCGAACTGCTCACGAACAACGTCGCTATATATAGGCATAAAATGGTAACAAATAAAAAATCGCAGGTATATGGGTGGAGGATCGGTGCGGGTTGATTTGGATCGATTCATTCAAATAGACGTCGATGATATATTCGTTGGTTCGAGTGGTAGTCGGATGACGCGTTCAGACGCCGATGCCTTGCTTCATTCACAGAATCGTCTTCGACGATCGATTGCCAACTTCACCTACTGTCTTGGATTCTCAGGATCTTTTTTTCGTAGTGGAGATGCTTTAGAAATCAAAGGAGATGAGCGCCTCATTGGTTAATTTTGTGCATCTTGTATAAGGAAGAGCTAAATAATATGCTAATGGGGAGTGCCACCCTCGTTCGATGAGCTACTGACTGCGCTGTGATGTCGTAGAGCGGTTCTTGATGCCTCTATGCCCGAATATTTCGTGTCCCAGTAGTTTTTGTTGCAGTATGGCAAAGCTACTGATGCTCAACTTCATCTTTGATAGGTGGAGGTTTTTATCTATGCAGTAGACGAAATGTTTATTCTTTACGACCAACCTTTAAAAGTTCATTGCCTTGCCCATTAAACTTAAATCGAAAGCTGCTATGATGGATGAAAGGCAAACGATCCATCACATCATTGAGCTTGTGTTAGCATATTGTGGCTTGGTTTCTCACTTCGTTTCGCCGACTTTAGCATTAGGCGATCATTTCGTCCGACACAATTTTGCATCAGAACTGTATCTATGCGTGTATCCTAGATTATTTATCGCTTCAACTCCTCCCGGTCTTTTTATTGATTCTTGAGGTTTCTCTTGCAACCAACATCCAGATGACGGAGAGAGTTCAAGGCAGTCGTTTCTTTTTTTTCAGAGATTAGAAGGAATTTCGTTTGGTTTCCACATATGTGGCGACATAACCACGCCCATGAGCTCAACATCACCCAACTGAAGGCTATAATGACATTAAACAAAATGTTTGCAGAGGTATGTGTTTCATTGTTACCTTCCTGTCATCATATTTATTGATGTTGGTAATGAGAGAGTGTGATCAACTTTGTTCAGCGGCATTTTTCAACGAACTTTTTTCGTGAATCGCCGATCCACTGTCGCTTGATCGAGTTCCTCTCACACCAAATTTCGTAGAGTGAATCGCCGATCCACTGTCGCTTGATCGAGTTCCTCTCACACCAAATTTCGTAGAGTGAATCGCCGATCCACTGTCGCTTGATCGAGTTCCTCTCACACCAAATTTCGTAGAGTGAATCGCCGATCCACTGTCGCTTGATCGAGTTCCTCTCACACCAAATTTCGTTGAGTGAATCGCCGATCCACTGTCGCTTGATCGATTTCGTAGAGTGAATCGCCGATCCACTGTCGCTTGATCGAGTTCCTCACACCAAATTTCGTAGAGTGAATCGCCGATCCACTGTCGCTTGATCGAGTTCCTCTCACACCAAATTTCGTAGAGTGAATCGCCGATCCACTGTCGCTTGATCGAGTTCCTCTCACACCAAATTTCGTAGAGTGAATCGCCGATCCACTGTCGCTTGATCTAGTTCCTCTCACACCAGATTTCGTAGAGTGAAGTGACAATTTATTTTAGGCATTTAGGCAGTTGCAAGCGTTCAACCTGTCTAGTTTCGACATATTTACTAATTCTTTGTTGCTTATATTCATAATTAGTTGTTCATCATTTACGATGGTGTAACATCGTTGTGTTAACCTATTAATCCACTTATTTAAGTCGTGGAAAATATCGGTACGTTCAAATTATGCAATATCACCGCAGCATGCTGGAGTATATCCGGTCCATGAAGAACTTTACAATTCATGGCGTGAGATATGGGATATTCATGTGACTTCCACGGAAGAGTATCCACATTTTCGGCCCTCATCAGCACGACGTGGATTCATATACAAGAATATTTCGGTAATTTTAATTTCTCGCATAGGATCTAATCATAGTATCATAGTTTTTCATCAATCTCTGGATGCATCTTTCATTTTTTTGTGCTCTTGCTGTAATGTTTACTCCCCATCTGGCACTGAGCTGTGAGAAATTAAGAGAAGGTAGTTTTGCTTCCTTTTTTTCAGATTTTAATGGCATTTCTTGTGATTTCATTCAATGGCAACGTAGCATTCTTATTTTTCGAGACATTAATCTCCAACTTTCAATTCTTTTCTCCATTGAAAGTTAAGTTTTGAGAGAATTGAAGTTTTGGATCCGTTCGAAAATTGATTATGTTTGTTTTGAAGCATTAAACGAATTTCAGGTACTTCCACGACAGACTTGTGGCCTCTATACACATACGTATTTCTTTCATTCTTACCCTGATGGATTGAGCAGTCTTTTGAAGAATATCGAAGGCGGCGAACTTTTCTTTACGATCTTAACCAATCCGGTTTGAATTTGCCTCGCTGTTGATTTTAGGTTTCTATACGCAGCAATGGTTTTGTTATATCGTTCATGGCCAGCTGAAGAACGCGTTTAAATTGAGAGGTGGTTTGTGAAGAGATTTAGGAAACCAGAAGTAATAATTGAGAGATGTAAATAGCGCGAGGCACAGCTTAAGAGTGAACGAGTCAATCACCTATATAATAAAAATAGGGCTATAAAAAGAAGGCTACAGAGAAGCATCGGGATGTAGATAGTGCCAGAGGTGTGGATCGTATTTAGGGAAGAAGTGGAGTTGTGAAATGAAGATCGATGAAGGCAGTTTGGATGTTATTTCGATCGTTCTTCGTTGCCACATTTTGTGGACTTGAGAAACATCCTCACTCATTTCACCTCTTCGATGCTCTTGCTGCCTCATGAAGATTCTTGTTGTGTAGGCAGACAAATGTCATTGAGATGTTTATGTCGATAGCAGCGACTCACTGCCCACATCATGCTGTCGCCGTACAAAATTAGTTTAATCCCTGCAAATGTGGATGCCTGACTGCTCAAGTGAGCTCACCGAAACCTTCATCTCTTCATTCGTACCGAGATATTCCACGCACTTCCTTGCATTTTCTAAGCCGCTAAGTGGAAGTCATTGTTTTTGCGAGCCATTGATTTCCCTATCGGACTCCGAGTTAGCCTCATCATAAATTACCTGCAAAGCTGTCGGATATGAGAACATTTCGATTGTATTGCCTCGCAGTCGTGAATCTCTGTTTTGAGTCACTGAATGTACATCGGTTCGGAACTCTTACTTAGCAGCAGCAATTAATTTATTTTTCATGGCACTGAGTTGAGTGGGATATTTGGATGGATCTGATATTGCCCCTAAAAAGGTCAGGAAGTACTCATCGGTTTCAGAATCTCAAAAATTAGAAGTTTAGCCTCGTCGCCATAAGATATAATTTTCTCCACCCCACTCATCTCCAGTATTTACGTATTGTTAACGTTGTTGTAGTTTTCGATATTTATGACTCACCAACAGAACTATGCCCACGATCGGTTGGCTATATTCACATTCGAAAGGGTGGTTGACTTCATCGGTTGTTGGACAAATCTGCGGCTGCATTGGGACGAGCCAGTGCGCGTTGCTGAAGCCTACTTCCGAAGATTTCCTCACGAACGTATCCCAGTTTGGAGTGTAAGTTTTATCAGTTAGAAGCAGGATCGATTCGTTTAAACGTTTTCTAATAAGAGGACGCTAGACGCCGAATGAGTGCTGATTACTGTCATGAAAATCTCTATTATGACGCCACACTTCAGAGTGCCTTACTGTAACGGGTCGTGGAAATGAAGGGAGAAGTGGAAGGAGGGGGGGGGGGGTGAGGTGAATTTGGTTGATGTGCGTTGACCTCAATCGGGTGATTTTCAATTTTTTCACCTCCTTTTTGCATGATTTCCTTCTAGTTTCCAGTATATTACTGAGTAGCCTTCCTCACAGGCGGCACAGCTCGAACCGTCCTCTTTCTAGGCGGATCTCTAATGGTCGAGTTGTTGGCTACTTCAGTCTCAGCTGTTGCACTATCCACAAATAAGAGGGATGGGAAGAAACAACCGGAATATGGTGGGGTTGGGCATCTGTAAGCAGCTCATTCCTTTAATATTTGCAGTAGCATAGTCATTGTTCTGGAGTGCAGCAAATGCAGTAATAAAGCTTCTATTTTGATGATCGATATGGTATTAAATAATGAGGAGAGGATACCGGAGTATTAGAAGAGCTATGAGGCAGAGACTTATGCGCAGTGATGGCAGCAGGGAAACGGAAATGATGACAAACGGCTGAAGGAGGAATTTTTAAAACGAACGGACATTGAATTAATAAGTGACGTTAACGTCGTATGAAGATTAAAGCAGAAGAAAGAAAATCACTGGTTCGTCCGGTAATTGCTGGGCTGTTTAACGTGGCGTGGCGTTATTGCTGAAGAATGAATCAGACCAGCCTTAGGCTTCATTATTGGAAGAAGCAGTAACCGTAGAAATCTGAACGCAACGTCGTCTTTGAAATTTACGGTGAATGATAGAGAGAAACGATGGAGGTAGACGAGTTGAACTGTATCGTTGAACGTTTAGAAAACTGATCTTCATTCTAAATCGTTGAAAAGTTGGACATAGCTGACTTGAAATATGGAATGTTTGAGATTTTGGGAACAAAAGCACGAGTGTTAAGGAAGGATTTTTTAAACATATCGTAACACTTTCTCGCATTTATTCTTTCCCACTTTGAATGTATTCATAGCCACACGACTGCTGACGCCAGGAATGTTCTCTTCTGCAGTCTTTTGATTCGGCCGGTCAGAGTGGTGCAGTGCGGCTCATCTGTCGTCGTGAGCGCTTTCGAGTCACGGCGCGAGATATCTTTTAATAATTTTTGTAATGACATATCGCTCAAAAGCCATTCTCTTTCCTATTTTGCAGAATCCGTGTGCCGATCCTCGTCATGAGAAGATTCTCCCTTTGGCATTTAATTGTTCAGAGATGCCACTACCGAACGTTTTGATTGTGGGTCCACAGAAGACAGGCTCGACCGCTCTTGCCACCTATCTAGCACTTCATCCCAACTGTACTACGAACAACCCGATCCCTTCCTCGTTTGAGGAGTTGCAGTTCTTCGGTGGCGCCAATTATGGACGAGGCATCCTTTGGTAAATTTCTAATCAATCTTGTTTTCACTTCGAAGCGAACTGCGGAAATGTCTTCTATGTCTTAGTTAAATACGACGTAATTTATGCCGAACGTTGAATGTGAACATTTGAGAGCTAGATCGACAGGCTAGTAAAGCGAGCTCAAAGCGTAGCCATCTCATCTAAGAATGAAGTCGGAGCGCGACTTTCCCAACAACTCTCTGTATAGATCTTTGCAGAGCGATAAAGGTTTGCTTTCTATTTGATGAAACAATGAGTAGAAGCCGGCACGCTTTAAAAAGGGGCATAACTTCATGGAATCAATTCTCTGTTCGCAGTATTTCATGAGGCTCCAGCAGTTGCCTTTTAATTCAGCCCAGTAATTAATGAGACGGCGTGGGATGAGCCAGTTATAGGTGTTTTGCGTTTGCTGGAGTTTCTCGTATAACGGTATGACTATCTAAATCATCTTAGAAAGTCCACACTGTCGCGAAATATCCCATACTATACAATGTCGTCGGTTATAGTCGGTGTTTGAGATTTCCGACTGCGATTTTTGTGATGAGAAAGGGGAAAGGGGTAGGAAGAAAGAACGATGCTGCGATTCCGCAAGAAATGTTTTGCTATCGGAGAATGGAGAAGGGAACGAAAGGGTGAGCGCTTTTGTTTTCCTCGCTCAGCTGTTCTTCTTTTGTTTTCTCTAAATTGTCAGTGCTAATTAATTAATTGACACAGGTGAGATAGTTGTCACGTTTAAGGTATATGGAACAATTTCATAATAAAACTCTGCCTCAACATACGATTATATTCGAGAAGAGCGCCACGTATTTCGATAACACGGATGCGCCACGCTTGGCGGCCGCCCTTCTTCCAAAAGCGGATATCATCGTAAGGGTTTTCTGGTGACCTTCATTTCGTAGAAAGTCGCTCTTACCTCATTTTCTCATTCGCCTAGCAACCAAATTTCCCATTAATTGCACCCTTCATAATTATATGAGGGATTTTGTTTTCATAGTGAAAGTACGCGAGTTGGTGTCACTCATGAAACCTCTTCAATCCTCCAGTCACAAGTTAAGTGTGTTAATCGCCCTCGCAGCTAGTTTCTATTCGTCTTATTAAGATCTTGTTGCCCACTGCTTTAACGAGAAAAAATGGAACCTCTAAGAACATTTCGGAGGAATGAATGGGTTGGTGTTTTACCACTTCGTAAAGTTACTCTATAATCTCGAGCAGATGCGATGAAGCTAATGGAGTTCGCTGTGTAGGGGAAGCGGGTTGCTGTTAAGAGTAATTTGGACGTTCAATTCAATGAGAGTCTATTGTGGAGCTGAGTGCGAATATTAACAAATATGCTCGCAGCAGTGCTTTTGAAGCAATCGGCTTCTCAGGGAACGCTAACGTCGTCTGCATAATACTAGCTAGAGGAAAATAAGGCATTTAGATGGGGGACGGCTTACGTCGAGATGAAGAATTGCGACAGTTGCCTTTACCACTGTATCCTTTTATTGCGAGGATAGGAGGTCCCGGATGCCCTGTAATTTATTTCATTGGAAGTGATTCGTGTTTTACTAAGCGTCATCAGTGAATTGAGGTTATCCTGCTTGATCCGGCCATACGTGCATACTCGTGGTATCAGCATATGCGTGCTCGTAACGATTCAACAGCACTCACCCATTCTTTAATCGAGATTCTAAACGCGAACGCATCTGATGCTTTACCGCTACGCAAATTGCGACAGCGTTGCGTCTCACCTGGAAGGTATTTTTTTCATTGACGTAAAAGTATCCGAAAAGCCCTTCTATTAGCCACTCTCATCACTGATCCATTGCTTGGCTAATATATATAGGGCAAAAGCTGGCCTTTAGCTGCTTTCAATCTCTCATAAGTTTCAGCGGTCCTAAATTAAATCAACGGAGCTATTTTGGGCACTCGTCCATTGTCTGTTGATATTATTTAAATCTTCTGCGTCCCGGAAATAAATAAAAATGAGTGATTTGCAGATATGCACATCACCTAGATCGATGGCTTGATGTATATCCGCTCTCGCAGATTCATGTCATTGACGGGGAGACTCTTCGACATAACCCCGCAGCAGTGTTGCAATCTGTGATCGTTTCGTTGCGCTTGCCCGAATTTTCTTTCGAAGAGATTCTAAAATTCGATGAAAAGAAAGGTTTCTTCTGCGTTCGTAGCAATAGAACTGGTAAGCGTTTGCCTCATCATCTAGTGTTTTGTTATGCTGCCGCACAAAGCAAATCCTTAAAAGCTTCGTTTGTTTGGAGTTTATTTCGTGGTAGAATGCTCCTCTGATTATTGTGGAGGTCGTCTTGTGTAATCGAGTGGCTTTAAGGAGGTCTTCTATGCGGAGGATTTCGACTCCTCTTTTCCATCTCTATTGATCCAGCATTATTTAATAGCTCCACAGACTTGCGCGCAGAAGGCTATCGTGGCTTGCATCTCTCCATTTATTTCTCATTTATTATGGGTCGACGTTCGATTTAACTTATGAATCCGTTCGATGGCGTCAGCAGAATGCGAAAGCGCACATTCGATGGGAAGCTTCTCAGTCGATGTTCACTTGCATAGTGACGAGCAATTGGGAATGCAGTCTTAGTTGTGCGCTAAAATGTTGTGAATATCGCTTAGTGCTCACATAGTACGGCTCACTATAGAATAGTTGATTTGACTCATTGGGGGACAAATTTGACTTCAACTATGCGGCGATCCCACTTCGCAACAGCGAGAAACCCCATGGGATTAAAGATACGGCGGGAGAGGGGAGGTGAGAGGCATAGATAGGCCACTACGCGCGTATATTTCTTCAGTTGTGTCATAATATAAAATCTACTCGCACTCGTTCATGTTCTAATTGTTTCCATGATATCTGTTCCTCAGATAGACTACGAACTGACAAACGTGAAGCCATAATTTAGTCATGCATCTGTTATTGAGAATATATAGCTAGGAACTTGAACATCGTGGGGTTAGTACACCATTTAACTGCAAAGTGTTAGCTTCTACCACATGTTCAAATGTCGCGTTTTTCATGGCCTTCCTTAAGCAGTCATGTTGCAACGCTTGTTGCGTTCAAAGACTGTGGTGGTGTGACGGGCAGAAGGTTGGGAAGACCATGTACCTGTTGTCCGAACTGACCTAAAGCAACCAACCCATGAAATTATGCTGGAATTGGCGTGCAATATGTAGCTATGGTAACGTTTTTGAGTTACGTCTCAGCATCTTGTTCTTTTAACCTTTATTTGGTGCTCGCTGTTTCGAGCCATCTATCCTCCCTCGTTTCTTATGCTTGCCGGTTGCCCTCCTGGCTTTTCTGCAGTGCTTTCAATCTCATATGCCATGCATCTCGAGACTTGCCTACTGCTTTATGAATTATGTCACGGGTCCTAATAACACTCTTTTTCAAGTAAAGGTTACTGAGAAGAAAGCACCACGCGAAGTGCGGAAATGCATGACGCAAGTGACGGGAAACTTTGCGGAAAGCCTCTTCTAGTTGTTAACATTGCAGGTGGGAATAAGTGTCTAGGCGCAAGTAAAGGTCGGAAATATGCGCCGATGGATGAGAAGTTGCGAGCGCGACTGGATGCCGTATTCCGAGAAGATAATATTGCCTTGAATAAGCTTCTTACGCGCTACGACTTGCCCGTCCCGAAATGGTTACGTACCCAGTTGTCTCGACCACGTCCTGAAGAGTAGCAGCACTTCAGTCCAAATACTGACATCGTTCAGCCACATCTCTTTTTAAAAACTCGGCTTTAAATGTGGACCATCTGGCCTTCATCACTCCACGATAGGTAGGCTTTTATGACTTGATGATGTCAGTGAGACTCCAGCCGTACAACACTTTTCGGATTTTTTCTGTTCCCCATGACGTCTCCATCATCTCGTCCCACTTAGTCGAAGCAGCCTACCTTACGAATTATTCTTTGACGACCCTTTGGTCTTCAAATCAGGTTATAGCCACCGTCCCCAGTGATCAGGTGGTGTTACTTTTTTATTGTGGGTGAGCTTTCGATGACAATCCGTCCTGTCCGATTCTTACTCTATTAAGAGCTTATCTTTGTTTGTCCTTCTTTTGTATGTGAAAGCTTTGTTGCTTTATATGTATTATATGCTTTTCGATGCAGTGGACCGCTAATTTTTAACCACCGACAGAGGACAATAATAATTTGTTAAGTCACACGTGTGTATGTTGAATTTTGATTGCTAGAGCACTCTAGTATACGTTAGAAGTTTATATGCTGTCTGTGGTGGAGAGCTTCAGTTTTCTCTGTCTGTACATACAATGAGAATAGAGGATCGCCCACTCCTCAGTGTTCTGTTAATTGGTAGTCTTTGTTATGGAGAGATATTCTCTGATTGATTTACACGTCGTTCGGTGATGCGACAGTGCCCCAACAATTGTTTTACGTCATAAGATCTATTAGACTGCGGATTTCCTTCCTCACTCAGGCGTATTTTATGTCCTGTCATTCACCTGCTTCCCGTTTGGTTTCGCTAGCTAACCTGTAAGAATAAATTTTTTAGAGGTGTAGCCTGCAACCGCTTCTCCTCTCGTCGTTGTATCCACGGGTAGCATTGTTGCTTGGAGTAAGAGATGGAGGGGTATATGAAGTATAAAAGTATTGTAATTAGCAACCTCATAATGAGGTTGCTAATTACAATATGTGGAGAAGATGGGTGAAGTGGAAGTGCGGAGAACAACGCATCACGTTTCCGTTCTTGTAATCGCAATTTCTTTGCATGCAGCTCCGCACAGAAATGTCGGTTCCAATTTGAGTGATAGCGGCAATTTTGCGCTTACTTTATTGAGAGCATCAGGGAGCAGCAGCTCGAGCTCTAGCTCGAAATTTTTATGTCCTCGTTATCCAACTACGACATATTTGAATTCCCCTCAGGGAAACAAATAAGAATGAGGTCTCTCATCGTTATGTCTTCATCGATCTCACTTGAATCATTTCCGAGCATTACTCCTCGGTGGTCGTTCTTCGTAGTGTCTCTTCGATCTTCTCTCGGCGTTCGTGGATCCCGTCGATTCGATGGATGAGGCAACTTTATACTTCTTTTCTTCTGCTTTTCCCATCGTAAAAATTATTTACTCATCGTTTTATATCAAACATCAATTGTGAATTGTTTGTAGCTGAATTTCACTTCAAATGTTCGCCTTGTTTCATTGGTTCCTCACTGCCCGATACAATGTCAAATTTGATAGTACCAATTTTCGTGTATATGGCTTGTTGCTTGCTGTTGTTTATTTTATTTGTGAGTCACCGGAAGCAATAGGTGGGGATTGTAGGCAAGTGGCGCAAATGTCGCCGGAAGAAGGCATTGATATGGTCTTCAAAAGGAGCGGAAAGTTGAAGCATGCTAGAACGCCACCATCGTGTCCCATTTGAGACGGCTTCGGCATCCCTCAAAACTGGGTTTTCTCGAAAGTTAAGAAGATGAGATAAGGGTTTCGTGTGGTACCGGCGTCGACTACGTAGTGATGACTACGGATCGGAGGTAGAACCTTTTTCGCACAACACGTGAAGCCCTATCAAGCAGTTGTACTACTCCGGCTAAGGAAATGGGGGATGAACTAGTTTCTTGCAGCAAAAGGTTTCTTGCAGCCTTCGATTATGAGTAAAGTTGATGCATGCTGATCATCATGCGCTAATCGTTTTTATTCAGACTCGTTCAGCAACACAAATTACAATAAACGTATTCTTATATCGCTTTTTTCTTCTTTGAGGGTTGTAATTTTTGGAAGGTAATCAATTTGAGAGGAACTAAACTGAAGAACGTCTGCAACTTGAGGGATAGAGAGGACCATGGAAACTGGGAAGACACTAGTGTCAACCTTACATAATTGCCTCTATGGGAGTTTTAAGATGACACTTGACCCAAATGACCTTATTCTCGAAAATGTGCGATTTCTATTGAGAGCCGCTCGCAGTCGCTTCATGACGATACAGTTTTACATCTAAACATGCACTGACCACTTTAAACGAGTCCCTCTCGGAAATGAACAACGTTTAATATACAAGAGAGATGTTCATAACGCATGGTTTCCCCCGCTTGGCGAGGGTAAAAGAGAGGTATTTGGAAGGGCTTCTGAATCGGCTGCTTGATGCCATTAAATCGTCAACTTGCTGAACAGTCTCACTTATGTGTATCACGCGTAGAACGAGGATGTCTATGGACGATTTATTATCCCGTCAGAAATCGTAATTGAAGGCAGACGAGTTCTTCCACGTAATGACGATTGATCCACAAGTGGAGTATCAGCTTACGAAGATATAATTCCAAATGTAAAATGGAAGTCGAAAACTGATAATCGATCGAAAGCTGGCTTATAGGAATGGCTCTATACAAGCAGCCGAATATTACTTCATTCGCCCTTGTAGATAGGCGTTCGCTTCTCTCTGAAGGCACGCATCCCTTCTTGTCGGTCCTTTGTTGGAATTATCTTCAATGAGAAAGCATGAATGATCTTCGTTTACTTCTTGAAGAATAAAAGGTGAATTATTCATTTATATAAACATAAAGAAAGGCAACAACTACCCCGATCACTGATTCCATCTGAAACCCTATCGGTTCCTCCACTGTCAAAATCCTCACACTTTTCGCTCAATGCCAACGGTCGCACCTTTCTTCTTGTCATCAAGAGGTTAATAGGCTAAACATAAATCGGCAATCGTTGTGCTGAACAAAAACATCTAGGCTAGCAGCTTATCACTACTCTCAAAGCGGCTTATTCACTCAAATATCATCTGCTCACATCTTGCCAGCAAGCAATGCGCAGGTGATCGAGTCGGAAGAACGACTTTTTTATATTTGCAGAGACATCCGGTTTACCTGATCAAAAGAAGAAAGTACTATCGCGCAAGTCTATTCTCGATTCTTGTCGATCTAACAGACATCGTATCCTACCATCTCTCCCCCATCTGCTTTCCGATCTTCTCCAAACAACATTTAAAAAAAGCGTGGTTAGCGCTCTAAGAAGCTATTGTTGTGTGTGCATTGAGAGCTTTTCTGATTTGTGCAGACAACCTCATCCATGAGTGATCATCAAATGGAAATAATGCGATTGTTGTCGGCTCCCTGCTGCACTTTTCACTGGAGGATATTTGTTAATAGAAGCAATGTGAAAGATTCTATGGGATTTTTTCGAGCAACTCACACGACCATAGCACTGTTGTTCGAGACGCAATCCGCTTGCAAGATCCATCTCAGCACCACAAGCAATCGCTGTCTTTGCTGCTCTTACTGCCAGAGGCCCCTGAATTAAAGCATAATTGCTTCAAGAAAGCTGTCGGAAGAGTTTTTTAGTAACTTAAGATGCGCAATAGGTCGACATCAATCAGCGCAACAAACCCATAAGATTGTGCAAACAAGTGACAGAGATAACCATACTCGTAGCAAAATCGACAGTGAAGGATCCCTCTTTATGGCATGAAATATCACCTTTTTTAAGGATGTTCGCCCATTCAGAACGTGCCACCAGTTTCATAAATGAGCTCCCTCATACCATCATCGATGCACGAGAAAGACGAGATTTTGTTGCAAGCCCTCATTCGTTGCTGCCGAAGGTCGGAACCGAATGAGAAGATGATGAGAAAGGAAGGAAAAAAATGCTTTCATTAAAGGCACAAATGCTCTCGCGCCATACACTTCCCATACTTCATAGCCCACAATCGGGCAACTTGTACTGTGCTCTCTTACTACCCCTACCCACAATGAAACTTCATTGACGCCCTTCGTACTAGCGACATTCATAGTTGTCGATCGAAGCTCAGTCACTAGCTGGCGATATTACACTGCATCTTCGCTGCGACCTCGACCACTTCAGTAGGCAGCACGAAAGATGAGCATCTAGTGGATATGAATGCACTGCAAAAAAATCTTACCACAAGGCTAGAAGACTTCAACGAGTCCATATTGTCGCTGCGACGACTAAAAAGTGCGCATTTACATTGCACAGTGAGGAGTTGACTCCATCTGCACGATGGAACATTTGCGCCCCAAATATCACACCCAACGAGTTACATCGAGATAAAAGATCGTCTGACTTTTTTGATAAAGAACGTAAAGTGCACGAATGATAATGAACGCGATTTGTTTGATATGGGGATGAAGTTAGCCGATGTTATGCATTGCATCCAAGTTATCGGTGCACAAATCTCGTAGCAGGGATTACGGACTATGTTTCGCTTGCCCTCAATTCCGATGGTGGAAAAATGTTATTGAAATGAATAAACCGGCGAAGAAAAGCAAGAATGGATAACGTGAAATGATGACCTTTGAGACTATTTCGGTGGCAATTTCGAGCGCTTTCTCATATGCGGCCTCATCGTCTCCGTCCACAGCGTGATTCACAAGCCCGATTCCTGCTGCCTCTACACCATCGATGATTCGCGCTGTGAAAATCAATTCCTTTGCAATCGCTAGGCCCACCGTTCGTGCTAGACGCTGACTTCCTCCTGATCGTAGCAAAATGCAAATAACCATCGATGGAATAATACCTCCTTCGATTTCGACTAATGATAATAAACAAAAGCACAAGCTATCGGAAAGACTCATGAGCAAATTTTCTGGCCACAGTTCCAAAGAAACTAGGAACTAAACTAGAAAAACATTTATGATCAAAGAAAAAGGTTCATGAGAACGCTTCATTCACACAGTTTCAGGAATTATTCAAGTGAAGCAAAAAAGGAAATGATATATGCGCTCACCAACCTCCGCCAGGTATAAGACTCCACTTCGTTTCGATAAGACCCATTTTCGCTTTTTTTGCTGAAAAAAGGATAACAGCAACATTTCCGGCTTCATCTTCGTATCACACAACGTGGAGCAATTTCTGAACTGCAAATAGGAATAAAAAAGCTTTCTAAATAAAAATAAAAAGCTTGGGTAAGAGGTCATAGCTACTAATTCACTTCGCCCCTTCCTTCATAGCTACTAATTCAATTTAACCAGAGCACTTGAATACTATCTCAAAAATAAACGAAATATGAAAGAGGAAAATAGACGACGAAGCGAACATTTGCCAAAAGCATATCTTCTTCCAATACACCGCACTGCACAAGCAAAGCGCAACTCCAAATTTACAGCACAGAACTGTTGTGCAAGCTACCACCTGAACCGTTAAGTAACAGGTACATCGTAAATAGAGATAATCCCAAAAAAGCGTTCAACGTTCACCTTTCTCCACTATTTATGGAAACTGCAAAATGTTCCACTACTGAACTGTACACGGTATTACTCGTCACTATTCATGACTATTCAACAATTGCGAGTGACAATATTTACGAAAAAAGCCCGTACAACCATCTAGAACGTGATGGCGCAACCGCTGCGTTTCCGGAAACTGCACCTCGCCATCCGTAGCGAGTGCTTCGACTTGAAAGAGGCCGTAAGAACTAAATCGACGAGCATAAGTAGGAAATAATCCCATTCTCGAGCCTTCCGGTATAGTAACATTCAGTAATGCTTATTACCGATGGTTGGTTAACCGATGGCTTCGGGGATGAAACATTTATAAATTCATTTATTCTCTTTTGACGACTGATGTTGAGAGGAAATTCCACACGATCCGTGATAACGATGCGATCAGGAGCTGAGGAATGTACAGTTACCGCTGACAGCTAACCAATGCATTTGTTTGTCGTTACTGCCATAAACAGAGTCATCTTTTGGACTGTTTTCAACTGAACTCTGCTGATTTTTCTCGAACGACAACCTTTTTTTCTTGAATTTTTTTAATGTAACTCTCATCGGTGGTGAGTGCAGATTATAAGACGCTGAAATATGGCGAAATACCAACTTGAAACGCGGATATCAGCACCCAACGCGATCTCAAGTCCACCTCCGAGCGCCCATCCGTTGATTACTGCGATCACTGGCACCGGCAAGTCGGCCAGTTCGGTAGTGAGTGCACGAATATTATCGACAAACGGCAGCACATCGGCATCTGCCAAGGTTGCACGCTCTATCAAATCCGCGCCTTCAAATAAAATCACATAAAGCTCGACGCCACGAGATGTTATTTTTCAGCAGAACGCCGAGATTAAACCGTTCCTACGTATTTTCCAATGCTGCTCAGGCACGATGAAGGGTGAGGCAAATGGACGTCAGAAGGGACGAAGGAAAAGGAATAAATCTGTTCGTGTTTAAGGAAATAAACGCAGCGCTCCACAACGGCAAACGGTGATCAACCATGGTCCCTAGCGGTGATCAACCATGGTCCCTAGCAAAAGATAATTACTAGCTTTTCTTGTCAGCCTTATCCTACTACCTACAGGGCTTCTCAAACTGCTCCCTCCTCCCCTCTCCCAGTCATCGGTCAACGGTACAATATCCTGTCCAGATATTGGCAATACACTGGAGTTAGTGTACCCTAGTGTTGAAATGAACTAGACATAGCAGTTCTAGACGGCAAAATACTCAGTCACTGCACTGGTCCTCTTAAAGAGCTAACAACTGACCGCTGCAGAATGTGCCAGGAACATCGCTTTTTACAACAACAACACGTGACTCCTTGTCGTTCTTCAACTCGTTAACTCGACTCCGAAACTGAAATTCTCTGTATTACTAGCGCGCTGCATTCACTAATCACTGAATGCTTCGATCAAACACTTTCGTGTGCAATTTAATTCAATTCATTCATAGAGCTGGTAGCTTCATCAGATGGATGTGCACTTCTCCGTGTTAGTTTTTGGAGTCTCTGAGAGGTACTGCGGGTAAATTTCCAACTCACGAGCCACTAGAAACTCGTAGTGATATAGTCGAGGAGGTAATTAATAAAGAGGATGGCACTGAATAAGCTATAATTAAACATTTTAAAGATTTGAAAAGTGAGAAATATAATTCGGCACAAGTGACGAAAACAAAAAACGTCTGTTCTTCGGAATTCAGTGGAAGGGTTAACCTCGTTATCGCGCCCTCGGATATGCCCTCACAAGCCATCACAATGAAATATATTAAATCCTGACCTTAAGATATAATCCACTCTCTCAAAATCTGCAGAAGTGGAGCTGCTTAAGCGGTGCTGTACTACTGAATGCGAATTTAATTCAGAGTTATATTTTCATTCGTTAACACAGTTCTTTACTAATTTACCAAATATATTACCAGAAACTTCGAAGAAAATGAATTCAACGCCTATGTACACTGACCTTTTAGATGGCCTTCATAGATTTAACTGCCACTTGTAAACGCAAAGAAAGTTCCACTGATCGAAGCAGTTAACGATTTCAGCAAAGAAACAACTTTTCATATAATTACGTCGTATTCCGGACGATAATTAGAGATTTGTTAAACTGGAATAGCCACCAGATATAGTCCCAACTCATACCCATTACGCGTTTTTTGCAAACTCCGGTAAAAATCTATAGGTTGCCCAGTTGCTACGCACCACAACATGGAATTTACAAAGAACCCACACAATCCAGCAGCACTCTGTTGATGGCGTTCTTCCTCTTCTTATCGGTCATCCGTATCAAAACAACACCTAAAAGTTGTTTCACTTCCACCATTCCATCTCTATATCTGTAAGAACTTCAGCAAAACAAAACCTTGAAAATAACAGATTAATGAAGATGCTTTCAGAGATCCTCTTATGACCGAAAGAACCGACAGCAGCATAAGCCCTATACATCGATGCCCAGTTGGAGAGGCAGAAAACTGAGTGAGGGTAGAGAGGTTCGGCCGTTAGATTTTGCAAAAGAAACCTAAGTTAGTGCACGGAAAAGACGAGACTTTCAAAGGGTAACCCTAAAATGTTACCTTTCAATTAGACAGCAAAAATCAGAAGGGTGCTGCGTAGGTGTTATTGATGCGTAAATAACTTGCGGGGAGACGTCCAATTTACGCGGTGAATACCGACATCACTTAAATGAAATATTTCCATCTGCTTCATTGGCTCAGGCGAGCGAATGATGTACTTTTGAGTGGCTACTGTTGCACTAAACATCAGAAGCAAGTGTCAACATACAATGACCAGCTCAAGCGATCACAATCGGTCACTCATTCACTTATCCCATTACGAAGAACGGTGACAAAAAGTTGAAGTTGAATCTCTGTACGAACTGTTATACTTTTTTAGGTTTTCATCGGCGTTATCAGGAAGGACGTAAAAAGAAATTTGCTTCTCTATCGAACACTCAAATCCGGCTTCCAACAACGATGAGGTCGACGACTAAAAGGAAAGGGCCGTCACTGCATCGGCGACGACAACTTTCACTAGCGAATTGCACACCGCCAACTTATTCATATACATTTTGATTACAGCTAATCAGCGCTCCTACAGCAATATCTTTGGCTAATGATGCGAATAACTGAGTGCAATGCACATTTATCGCTCACCGTGTTCAGCGGAAGATGATATTTAAAGAAATCAATTTACATACTTAACAAATGAAGGCACCTAGGAACGGAGGAGACTTCTGCGCTCTGAGGTTTAAACCCACTATCATCTTCTCTAAGTTGCTGCTTCGGAAATACTCAACGAAACACTGCTTCCCACAAACTCACTTTCAAATTCCGTCTTCTCCTGAAGTTTAACGATCCCCTAAAGAATTAGTGCGAAAAACTCTAAGACTAGACAAGGTTACAGCCAAGCAAATCGTGTAGCACTTTCAGTTCGTTTAACTGTAAACTGAAGGCAGTCACCTTTATGTTCACCGTCGAGTCGTTCGATAAAAATCGGCCCTTCAGTACTGCTCGAGTAGAACCGTAAGAATGGCGACACTGAGACAGACCTCACACCAAATAACCATTTGGCCGTCGTGAAAAGGCGTGGCATAAGCTTTGATGAGCTCATGTTGGTACACCTGTGAGGCATATTTTTTATAAAACGATTTGAAAATTGCTATGACACGTCAAGGGACACGATGTTTTCCATAGCATAAAGCTTTAAAGAACTTCATTTCCATCTCTTACCTTTCTTGAAGCTGTAATGAAGAAAAAGATCTGCGTACTGCCACAAGACTACTCGTACTATTTAAGAACTCCTCACTTAGTGAGTGGAAAACTATCCTGGCCATGCAAAGGCCAAGAGATATTACGACTTGTCAATGGTGCATCTTTGATTCCCTCTATTGGTTACAGCTTCGTGTTATGCGCCTTGCCAATAGCAATTAACCGTTCACTGCGAAATGAATAAAGGAGCGAAATGCGGTCTCGCACCAACAACAAGGATCGTGAAGGAGTTCACTTGAGGCCCTACAAAACAGACTGCGTTTCTTATGTCGCCTTAACGAACTGGAAACGATACCAACTTGCCACAAGCTGTGTACCTTTAGAAGGTTGCACGGCAAACTGCGAAATCGATAATCAACTTCTTATCTCTCTCTACCTGCAACTCGCATTGTCATAGCTCTCTCTTCTCGGTCATCTCTACTCTGGACAGTGCAACAAAGCGACCCATTTCGGAGGGCTGTAATCGGAGCGCTTTCATGGTGAACGTTACTGTCTAAATTTGAACTGACGGCTTTACTGCGCCGAACAAGCTCTCTACGATGCTCTCCAGTGACTTGACAAAAGTGGTCGATCCTTGAAGTGGTGCGGCCGCATGTTATCTCCAGCAGATGAGCCTCCGTAGAGAAATCCTTGCTGTTTAACTGATCCGTTTCTTTGAGGTAAGCGAATTCCAGAACGAGCTACTCAACGACAGAATAAATCAACCTCTCGTTTCCAGTGCTCTATACTATAGGTTGAAGAATTAAATGTGCATCTGCGCTCTACAGCGTTGTCTAATGTCGACGAGTGTGCTGTGTTATCCGTTCGCAACTCAATGCCGATGAGATGTCGCTCACTACGATGTACGAACCGAATCGCTGATTCCGTTAAACATGGTCTTCGTTGATGTTCATGATTGTACTTGGCTTTTGAAGCGCCCGACGGTGTGCTCCATGCTCAGCTCTATAATCCTGCTCCCATACGTTTCTGACGCCGCAAATACTTGATAACGAAAAGTGGAACGGCAATCCGGCTGCGTGATCTCCAGAGAGCGCATTGCTAATCGCCCCACATTGTCAGAGCAGCGGTGCTAAGGGCGGAATGTTTCGGTTAACGTCCTAAGAGGAGGAGTGCTGGAACGATTAATATTACTCGCCTTTTGTGTCCTTTAGTGACCACTTTTGCAAAAATCTTGCCACTCATAGACGGGGAAGTGAGGGCGTTTTTGGGCTCACGCAATACACGAAGCATTTCAAACGAACTGGTTGATTAACAGGTGCTTATACAATGAAATTTTCGTTGTGTTCAGCATAGCGTTCACAGTCCATTAGTGATACGACAGAGGAATGCGTAAATCGGCGACGATATAGTATGGTACCCAAAATTGTCTCATTATTTGCGGTGTTTTGCTCTGAGGTTACTTTTCGAAAGCAGCGATGCAGTGCGCGTGGCTGAGTTCCATTTGACAAATGCTCTGTGATCCGTTGAAGAGACCCTTCAACCATGCTAAGGACTGCGAAGCGGAAAACGATTCTGTCGGTATATGCACGAAAAATTAAAAACTCGCTCTAATCTAAACACTTTTCAGCGTAATCCGAAACCTTAATAGACGGCAATTCTGCTAGAGGTGCGAATTAACTTTCGCCGAAGTGAGCGCTGGTGTCACTCAGCTGTCATCGAGGGAGAAATGGAAATCTTGCCGATGGAACTTCGTTTTTGTCTGACGGTGATCTCTCTTAGTTCACCAGAGGCAACTCCAACGTCATTTCACATGACTATCATTGCTTTAAGTAAACCGTAGAGTGCTATCCTCTCTGGCCACGTCACTCTATCATCATGTTCCCTTAACCCGTTTCTGACCTTTTTCATTTATTTAAATTTCATATGAAAAAAAGTCGGTCAATTCAATGGGCAATTATCGCTTTTTTCCTATCCATCCTCCGTGCCACTGAGTAAAAATCTAACTATGTGAGCCTTCGCTTGATTTTGTCCTCTGAAGACTGCATCAGCACCTCTAAGAATGAGGGAAATGAGGCACAAGTACGTTAAGTCGATTATGCAAACTCGTTTCGTGTGTTTGCCAGAAAAAGCTAGCTCCTCCAGAAACTGAAGCTCGGAACCTCGCTGAAATGCCCAAAAAGATCTCTTACAGGGAGGATCCTTCGTGTAAAGTCGATGAGACACTGCGAAATGCATATAAATGTAATCTGCGATGAGCTTCAAAGAAACTCTTTGGGTTCTCTTTTGTCTGTAATATATAATAACAACGTGTACACTTCTGAACTATTCGCTGATGGTCAGAAAACGTAGAGGCCACTAGTAGATTCTGCCGCCGACGTTAATGTTTTTCAGGAAGATCTTGAATGTTTCTACGGATCGTCAAATAACTATCAGTTCGATGTTAAATATACTGTGACGCATTTTGCTTTCACTCTAAGTGCCTTCTACGCCCAGACAGTCAACTTTCATCATTGACTGCAAGTGATTTCCATGACATGTGCCTAAATTCGCTCAGATCTCCGTCGGAGTCAGGATTGCGAAGAACTCTCGGGAAAACATTCCACTTACAAACGATATCAGCGTTTGGAACGGTGACGCGAAAACGTCTAAAAATATTCGCAGAAGATGATGAGTGAAGTGCAAGTTGCTGTGTGCAAATTCCACTTCAATATTCGTGATCTGCGGCCACTGGAATAACATTAATCAGAGCTTTCCCTCTTTGCTATAAAATAGCAAATGACTTCTGGGGCATCAAATTATTCGCTTTCCTCCAAATCATTCACGACGCTCTCATCGGTTCAAACTCTTCCATTCGTTCTCTTAGAGGACTGCTCATGTCGCAAACAAATCGCCGTCATTCATAGCTCAAATGAGTGATATCTCGACGGTGATGAACCGCCTGCGCTCGGTGGACCTTCACAAAATCATCAAGCAATTTTACCGATAAATTCACCCGTTCTTTTTGCATCACTGCTTCTCCCATATGTCCGCGCTTCCCGCTTTATATCACCATCACCATCGTTTATCTCATTCTAAGTGGTTTGTCGCACTTTACGTGCTTCAAATACTTCCATCATTTATAGCACAATCGTAAGTTGGAAGCGCCGCATTGATAAGCATGGGCATACATGACAGAGGAGATACAAATACATAAGACGAAAAAGGCTCCCAATGAAATGCTCACGTCTGCTGAACCTCTTAACCGGCTGTGAAATACTGCAATGAAGAGAGGGTGTGAAGATCGCCGGATTGGTGGAAATATGATTGTTTTCCGTTGAAAGAAACAAACTTTGGCACGGAGAATATTTCTTGTGCTTAGGAATATGTTAGTGAAGAGGTTCATAAATTGAATGCATCTGTAACGATTAAAGTGAAGAAATAAGAGGAAGCGCGAATGTGCTCACTCCAAAAATGCAACCAACGAACGCCTCAAAAAGAGAGAAATTCGCGGCGACGCGTACGCCTCAACTAGTGGAAACATCAATGTGGCAACATCGGACCCGCATTTACCACCAACCGATGATAAACAGTGAAACGCGGGCGGTGAACTGCGTGTTGGGCGACATTCACGTCGTTCCGTGACCGTTTAGAAGAGAGGTATTGGCACAACTGACTCGAGTTGTATCACATGAGTTGGATTGAGGTCGATCGCGGGTGTACTGAGGAGGAAGCGATGTGAAAGGGAGGGGAAAGATGGAATGCTCCATAAGAAAAACGTCGTTTCTCTTCATTCTAGTAGGAGATAATTTTACACCTCATAGATATGGAATCCCAGGCGAAGCAAAAAACGTCCGGTCGAATTGTTCCCAACTTGACTATTCACCGGTTTGCCTTTCTGCTCTCTATCTTTGGCTGAAATGGAACCGTTACTCCCGCAGCTCGCTCCAGTTACTCCTCGATTATTTTGTCGATCGCCTGTGGTTTGACTCTTCCACGAATCCTTACGAAATGAGAGCCCAATCTCTCTGCTAAATTTGTCCCTTTCAGAAAAGAGAGCAAGTAGAAATAAAGGTGTGAATATGATGTCACCAAATATGCAACTTAGGGAATGGGTGGTGGCTCTCTTATTGCAGTGAATGATTGCAGCGCCAGTTTGATAGTAACCCCACAGTATGTAGTTAAATATGAAAGTTTTCCGTGGCAGACAGCATGCAAGGCGTTGCCGCGACCGATGTCGCTCTGAACATTTTCATTTTAACGCCTCAACCCACTCGTTAATTGATGGACGCAGTTATCGAACAAACGTAAAGAATGTTGGCCAAGCAACCGTATTATTTAAATGTCCGGACACTTGAAGTTACTTGAAAAAAGGACGAACTTCGAGCACCCTGTCTAGCCTTTCCCTCTCCGCTTCGTAACAAAATTGTTGTGTTAGCACAATAAAAAATGAATTTATTAAATCAGCTGGCAATGACATTAAATTCATCAAAGAGAAATATAGGGCATTAAATGAGGGCCTTTGAACAATTGAGCTTCATATTCTCACAAACAGTTCCAGTAAATGAGAATATCGACTGTCGAAGCATAGCAGCGAGTGAGCTTACTCGCCTTTAAAAGCTGGAGGACGCTTCTCGAGGAATGCTTTCAGACCTTCCAGACGATCTTTCGTCTGCATAGTCTGAAAATAAACGAACAAAATGAGGGGATAAATATCTTTTTTTTTCTATTCGGAAGAAACAGGCGGCGTCCTAAATCTCATATTGAAAAAAATAAATCTCGACGTTTCCGCACTCGCGTTCCTTCTCCTTTCTTTTCATCTCAAATCACCTTCTCCTCCATCCTTCATCGCAAATGTAACACGCATCGGATTTCAGGGCAACTTCTGATGCACAAGATGGGGTCCGCTTTCACAGCGAACGAGTGTTAATCCACAGAAGCCTATATGAGGCCAATAGACCATCTTTTATGCACTGTCCACTTATAGAAAAGTCATACTGTTGTGTATTATACAGAAATTTAGTTATACCGACCTTCCACCAGATGTCAGTGCAATCCAGTTGTGCAGAAATGTGCATAAACACTCATTCACAAAGGAGGCGACCATGTGGAATTTTTATTTAAACTTTGAATGATTCGATATTTTCCAAACAAAATGACTGACGATTTGAAGAATAATTTTTTTACGAAAAATTTCGCTTGAAACTTCAAATGATTCGCGTTCTCAAGAGTTCTCGACTACTTGAAAGAACACTCGATCGTCTCCATTGGTAAATCGCCAAGAAACCTCCTGAATGGTTTTTGCGCTTAAGGCACTGAAGACTCCAGAATTCAAAGAATTCTGTAGCTTGCTTTCACGAATTATTCTTTGCGGATCCTTTAAAGAAACTTCAAGTTATCACTAAAATGAAGCAACACGAGCGACTAACCATAGAGTAGTACTCCTTTTCAAGAAGCAGACCATTGGTGAGATCAATTTGCATGCCGTGATCGATGGCCGATTTGGCAGCCTTTACCGCAAATGGACCCTTTAACGACACAACATTGAGAAAAAACAAAAACAAGGTCTGCACCGCAAATAATACCTGCAGATATAAAACTTCACCTTGTCATCGAAGGGAAAACCTGCGTTGAGAACGTAACACAGATTTCCCTTCGATCCAAATTAAACGATTTTTTAACAGTAAGAAGCAACAGCAGCTCTCTTCTGAAGTCATACTGCACAATATCCGTGCGATAAAAATACTAAGTTCCCATAAACTTCACAAACACTCCATCAGATTTGCTTCGTCTGATTTATTTTATCAGTAAGAAACACGACAAAAGCAAAACTAACCTTGGTAGGATACCCTAAGGAGAAAAGGAGAAAATCAGCAAATGGCACCTCTCACCGTCGGACGCAACGCTGACGTCGAATCCAACAACATGTGGGGACGCATTCAACATGAACGTCCCTTTGCAGTAGCGCTCATTAGATGATCTGGCTTCATTAATTACCAGCAAATATTGAAACGCTTCTAACAATGTCCGCGTAATGAACTGTTTTCTAATCACGCTTCGTTCGATATTAGGCAATTTAACTTTCGGAATATTCACAATGCATTTCTCTTCTCGAACACAGAGGAATTTTCTACGCGATTTTTCCCAACGATCTGAGGGCGGAAGATGGTGGACAGAGTGCAAATTGTGGCAACGAGTGGCGGGCAAATGCAGTGCCAATGAACGCATGCATAACACTAACTCGATTTTACGCCGAGGAGACGTGAGTCTCGAAAACGAATGCTTTTGTGGAAGCCCATATAAATATAAAAACGGCAGCCTGGATGTCTCAGTCAAAGCCAATCCATGAAAAAATATGGGAGGAATTTTGGAAGGGCTAGGTGTAGGTAAGCGAAGCAATCGTCCGCCAGACGTTCACTGGTAAGGTGAAAAATCTGGACAATGGGTGTGCTAAGAAGTGGATGAGAAGCAACAAATTCCTGAACTGGAGAAACTAGTTCTTCAAAAAACGCTCTCTCCATTCGAGCGGATCCATGGTCGTGTTGAAAAATGAATTCTGCACGACAACCGAAGACGACCAGCACAGTGGTTCAAGAGACACTATGCCGCAGAACACATGCTAAAGTTCATTCTCTACCTGAAGAAAGTAACCGTCAATATTTAATGTGCTGCAATTAGTACCGCTCACTACAACTGCCCTAAATCTGTACAGACTACCACGGTAGAAAATTTGTTCTTATGAATTAGATGTTGTTCACAAGGGGCTGTTCGAAATTCAGTTGGCGTTCGTGCATCCTAGTGGCCACTTCATGATTTTGTTCGTCTTCATGTTTCGAAGGTCGCATTCACAAAACTGAACCGAACGGAGAAATGCACCTCGCCTAATCACGGATTAAAACGATTTCGCATTTTTTCGTTGGGAGGGAATATGCTGACTGTAATGGCATTTTCTGACGAATTAAACTTCGTTTCTAAAGAGATAAGAAATATCAAATGTACTGTCGAGGACCCGATGCAAATCTTCTAACTGCCTGAATATTTTAAAAGAAAGGTCGACTGTCAATGCAATCTTGCAGATCTGCATTTACAACATGTGTTAGGGGCTCAAATGAAACTTTAAAAACCTACTGCATTAGGGTTTTTTCAATGCGGTTACCGGAAATTATGATGCATCACAAAATTGGATAAAGTTGACTCCGACGACTGTTATAGCAATATTCCAGTTGATTCATCGAATTCAAAAAAATTATAGACACTTAACATGCCAGAAATTTTGCATGTGCTCTTTGATCCAGGACTATATTTTATGAGCAAGCGGTGCCATTTTACAGGATGGCACTCGATCCGGAGAAAGGGCACTTCTGTAGAGTCTATAGGGACGGACGGAACAGTTTGTTTGAAAATATGAACGCACGGCTATGCATTTGCGCGAGCATAGTTATTTGTTAATAATCTGCAAAAGTGGTAAGTGTGCTCGCCTAAATATCACTGCAAAGTGCAGTCGTAACGGTCGCTCAGATGTACCTTTCTGCTCATGCTGAGCCGAAAACTGTAAAATACATCCACAGTGGCTGTGAAATTAGTGTAAACATTTTAGGCATCTTTAGACGTCCGTGAACTATTTTCGCTGTTAAGAGCCAAAACTCATATTAGAGCTGCAGCGATTTCCAAGCTGAAAATAAACATAAACATGAGGGCGCATAGACTTAATATTTCTACTGAGAATGGCAAATGCACAATCTTCCAGAATGCATAAAATGATGGCGTTCATTAAGGAATAGTCCTCGCAACCTGACTAAGCGTAAGCAAACGCCAATCCTATATTGCTCCGCACCTGCGCAACGCCAAATCTTAGGATGGGTAGCAATAGCTGAGTTCATCTATCAATCAGTTATGGGAAGTTTCGAATTCAATAGACAAACCCTCGGCAAGATCTCTTCAGCAATTTGAAGTGCTTTTTCGAAAGCATGTTCTTCAACCACATAGCTGACCAAACCGATTTTGGCTGCCTCGTAACCACTTATCATTCGACCAGAAAAGATCAGCTCCTTCGCTAAAGATGTACCGATCATACGTGGTAATCTCTGCGTGCCTCCTGTAAGCACCACATTCGAGTATTTCTTTGTCTCTTTATGCGCGTTATCTCCTTAGCTGAAGAACCTTTAGCCACAAGGCAGTCGTGTTGAATGAAGAAAGAGAAAGGGAGGGCAAGACGTTTATAATGAGGGCAGCAGAAATACCCTTCGGTTTTGCTGTGCAGAAATGTGGTCCATCAGGGATCCATAGCACTAAATTAATTGACGAGATAAGAGCGCTTTAATAGCTTACCTGCACCCGGGATAACCGCTATTTTAGTCTCCACCAAACCGATCTTCGACTCTGTCGCTGAAAACATATCATTGCATCGAAACCAGATGAGAATACGCGCCATCGAACGTGCTACGATACTTTACGTTTTGAACCTCGCTCGCTCAAATCTTTTCCCTGAACTCACGCAGATCTTCTCCCTGGATATGAAGTACAGCAACATTTAACCCACGAAACTTACAGCCTATTTGGCGTACACAGCTCACCAGAAAACCAACGTGTCAAGACAACATTCGGCCCAGAAGACAAAGTCACCTAGAAGAGGACTCGAAATAGAGCGACCCAAGAAAACTACGAAGATAACCACTGTTCTCATAGGACGTCCGTATATGTATTAGCCGTACTGTCCCATGCAAATATTGGATTAAAGACAAATGACGACAGATCGGTTGGAATTTCCGCCTATGTAAACGCATTGCACTTTGGTTTAAGCATGCTATATTAGCTTCAAAAGCTTTTAAGAGCTTTCCAGTTTCAAGCATACTATATTCAGATGGAATATTTCCGTCACATAACTCCTCTACTTAGAACTCCGATTCCCTTTAACAACCTGAAGAGAAGCGATGATTCCAACAATAACATACATGCAACACGGATATCGCAAGCAAGAGCTATCTCGAGACCGCCACCAAGAGCGAATCCCTCAATGACAGCGATGACCGGCATTGGGAGGGCAGCCACGTTCTCGATCATTTCACGTATCTCTTCTACGAATTTTGGTGCTTCCTCCTCCGATAGCGAGCGGACCTCTTTTAAATCCGCACCTTGAATTCACTGCTTATATCGCCTCTATACGACAATCCAGCTTTTCACCAAGTCACGTCAACAGCAAACTGTAAAATCAACAAAATCACCAATAAACAACACAATATGTTAAACTGTGTCGCAGCTTTCAAGTGAAATTAATTCAAGCACTCATACAGATTCCCTCTGAAGAGTCGTTTTTTGTGAAAGACGGTGTGAAATGGAAAATCGACCCGTCCAAATTTCTCGCATATTTTAATGCTTAGAGCCTCTCTCACAGTGTGAAGTATAGCGACACGCCTATGCAACTTGGTGCACGCTCTGCACTGAGCAATAGCATCGAAACCCCGCACTTCTAATCTCACCTAATGAGAGCAAGTCATGACTTAATATTTCGAGGGTCCGCCTATAATTGTACATGAACCTCAAATCTGTAGTTTTTACAGGTCAAAAATGCAGTTCAGAGACAGCACCTCGTTTGTAAAATCGTGTAAAAGAGCTCAAAGTGCGGAATATTTGTGGCACCAGGTGAAGCAGTCGCATCTTGTAGACGGCAAACAGTACCAATAAATTGCGAACTGAACTTAAGTTTAAAGGGAACTAGAAAAACGAAAACACTCGCAAGCACTACCTGTGCAAAAAGCGCCTTTCGCGTCGCTTTTGACAATGACGACACGTGCTTGTTTGTCGTATTTAAGATTGGCGAGAGTGCATTTCAACTAAAAACGATCACATATTAAGTGGGACGCATCACCCACGCAGTTTATGCATGCAACCTGGAATTCCGACATGAAGAACGTCTCAGTGGCTCTCTTGGACATACACGTAGCGCCTGAATGACCATCTAGGCAGTGGAATCATCCGCATTGTATTTCATCATTTTAAAGCACCACACACGCAAACTTTAGTGCTCGGCGGATGAGCATATCGAAACAGTAAAGTGCGCTGACCATTTCAAGCATCCGTCTGCTGATTGCGTTCTTACTTTCTGGTCGATTCATGCGAATCACCACCACACCTACAAAGAAGTGCACATACGCATATTTAGCAATGATTTAGTTCCAAGACGAAGGACCATTTAAAATGATTCGTTAGATTAGCCGACATCTCTTATCATTTCATGCCCTCTTACGGGATGACATACAAACGTCATTTATTATTGAATTGACGCCATATCATATCTCGATTTTTTAACTGTTTTTTATTCCTTAAATGCCCAATAAAACCGGTAAACTGAAAATCAGATTGCCCGGTTGCATTAAGATGTTTAGTGATATCTAAATTGACCAATCGAAAGGTCGCACTCCGAATGTGACACATTACTGGAAAAGTTCTAATAGAGTATAAAACTATTTTGCAATTACGACGGAAGAAAGACTTGTTACCGTCGTGCTTTCCGGAAAGGCGATCCACCACAACAGGCTCAAGAGGAGGATTTGGAGAAGCGGCCGCGGCGATCGAGTAGCGCCTCGCCGACGTTACCGATGGTACACTTTTCGCGACGAACTGCAGTCGTGGAATACTAGTTTTTGCCGCGATGACTCCTCTGAGGGCAAAGCGGAGCATGACTGATGTCATAGTGATAGTCGGACAACGTTCGCACTGGAATTATTTGAGTTCTTGAAGAGGGTACAGCTGCAGCCAGCCGGCCTTTGGACAACTGCCTTGCACCTCGCACTAGCATACTGAACAGTATAGTTAAAGTGGAAGTGTGGAAATTGCCTTGCAACATCCTGTACGAAACGTCCTACTTGATTATATGAAGTAACTATGGTAATCGACAAAGATTTTTCTCACTCATTAACCATCCGTATTCGTTTAAAAATCGCATTTCTGTTTGCAAGTGGGACATTTTCGCGTGGTCACCATCAATAATATGCAGCAAAGCAAATACAAGTATAAAAAAGTGGAAGCAAATGGTTCACACTACTTGCATATACATAATATAATATGATATATGGTTTGCGTAAAGCATTTTCGCTAAAGGGTACAAGAACGCGTCACACGAGTTCATAGGAAGTGTATCTATGTTTGTAGTTCTCATCCTACTTGTCCTATCTCGCAAACTGCCAAATGATACAAAGGAGAAGCTTAACTGGATGGTTTATAATCTTGCAGATGATTAGGGGCTAACACACATCCACAATATGAAAAGAATGTGATGATAGGATTCTTTCGCTACGTAGAGCAAAAGTACCGAGCAACGCTATTGCTAAATGACGATTCAATTCAACTCGGCCAAGCAGAACTGGATATAACTGGAAATTTCAGCTAAACTAACAACACTGATGCTCGCAACATTCGAAACCCAACAACCACTCAAGAAGTGTGGCCAGTGGACCGTGAAATGAGCGAGTGAAATGAAGTCGTTGAGAAAAGTATGTGGAGGCGATCATATCAGTTAGAGCAGCACATCAGAGGAAGATGATCTATCGCCTCTTGATACGGCATTATGCTCTCTTGATACGGCAAAAATTGAAATCACGATACAAGCAAATAAGCAGTAGTTAATGCGGTGGTAGATATGCTATTTGTTCTGCAAAAAAAGCATGCTGACCCACGATGAGGGATCAGAAATTAAGAATATGTACAGTATTTTATAAGTGATTTAATCGTTCACGGGCAAGACTTATATCACGATCAAATCACTGGCGACAGCACCTAGCGAAACATTAATGGTGGAAACTAGCGTCCCTTTACCTTCAAATTCGGCGATTGCAAGACGTGCCTCATCATACCGCCCACAAACATAGATGTTCGTTGCGGCATTATCATAACATTCAACGGAAAACACAGCGCAATGTAGCGCAGAAATAGTGAAGAAAGTAAAAACAGATGAAGACAGGAGTCAAGTGTGCGTCCATCATAACAAACTGATATCTTATCGATAAGGTGATAGCGTGGGGTTAGTCACCGGTCAAATACAATATTCGACAAGATCGTCGACTTTGTTTAGGTATTTTTTAACAGCTTACGGAGAAATTCATTTTGCTGCAATCATTGTGATTCGGCCTGTGTAATTAATGTGAGGTGCGTTGAAATAGGAGTCAATGCTTGCATCCAACTCACCGCCATTCATTCCATCAGTTGCCTGCAAGGGAACAGCTTATTTCTTTCGATGAATGTAACAAATACGACGCTATGAAATGTCAACGAACTTCACTTCCACCGGTCGTTATATTCGCGTGGGAATTTTCTTCATAAAGACAGGCCGGAGTCGCCTCTACACTTGCAATGTGAATGTCTGTCTGTCTCTCCGTCGGCCGGTTGCAACTCGGCGACTGACAAAGCCAGAAATTACGATGCTTGATTGGTATAATATACTCTGTAGGCTATATTTTACACTGATTTAGTAGTATAAAAAGCAGAGAATTTAAAAACGCCAAATTGATCAAATTTTCATTCTATGTCGACTGTTCGCAGAGAAATATCGCTTATATAAAAAAGACTTGAAGAATGCTAAATAAACGCACTATTTCCAATATTTTACTTTATCTTAATCGCGAATGGAACCGACTGGTTGGATGGACGGAACGCGAAAACAGGAAGAGTGCGAATTGCGTGATGCACTTCACAACTTTCTCGACTAAGAGCGACTAGTAGAAGAGGTCACTGTCGTTATGCGTTGACACATAGCACATGATTTTTGCGTTACTGGAGTTCCGCTCAGCAAGATCCCTTCCAATGCGCACTCTGCAAAGAACACCGCTTTAAATTTGCCTATAAATGAAAGTAGCTCGTTGAATCATTCCCACCTGCCCGTGAGTAGGTTTCTTTGTTCCATCATCGCATCTGCTGCACGACGACGTCTATTCCACAAAACCTCTCTCAATTTCTTCGTTCTAACTATTACAGAAACGCTAAGGAATCTCGTATGGAAAATGAGTGAACAACTTCTCAATCAGGATTCATCTATTTAGCGGACTCCAAAGTTAGCCGACATCGTGCAATTCCTCTTTCGGATGAAGGAGCGAGAGAATTGAAGTTCGCTCGCACTATGCAAAGGGAGGCAACACGAAGAAGTTCGGAGAAGCCATCCAAACAGGTGCTCTTGGCATATTTTGGAGGACGGGGTGTCTCCCTCACCTCTCTCCTAATAATTACATCAGTTGCTCAAATTCAAAAAAAGACCTCCACTCACACTCTGCCAGCTCGTTTGCTTCCTTGCACTTCCGCATCACTTATTTGCATTTTCGGTTGTGTTGTTTCCTTGCTCAGCTCTCGCAAAAGCTGTCTTCTGGTTATTTTTCTACAAAAATGCAACCCAAGTTTTCATATGCTACAGAGTTGTCTGAAATTAGTTATCCTCGAGGTGGTTTATTGATGACGATCAAAAGAAACTCGAAAATCACCGAGTTCGACACAAACAGCTTCGGTGACTAAAAATTCGCTGCTCTTTTGTTTAGCGAAGATTTATACTAAGCATTCGGTTCTCCGCAAATTCCTCTGATAATCTCATTCCATAACCATCAGTGTCCGTGGAAGCACTTTACTCGAGTGTATATATATATATATTCTCCTCTACCTCAGTTACCCATCGTGCCACAAAAAGCTCCTTTTACATCTCGCTGAAACGGTACGAAGCCCGATGGAACTGAAATTTGGTCTTACGCATCTGTGAAGAGGAAAATTCCAAATCAACACTTTATTCATCAATAACTAGTGCTCCAATCGAAGGGAAAGCATCCAAAAGAATAACGAAAGATAAAACATATTCATATACGATTATGAAAATACTTTTGACAAAACCAGTCAGTCCACAAAACAACTCAATACAGCCACAAACACGAGATGGACAACCGCCAGAAACCACCAATCTGACTATCCAAAGCTCTCTTAACAGAGTTAAGAAAATTAGGCGAAAAGAGACAGCAGTCTCGTGGCTCCCAGAATTCCGATTCATAACTGGGAACTTCTTGGTTCATAACGTCTCGACTGGAATATTCAACAACTCTGATCAAGGAGTCCGACAAAGCCACGAAAAGAGTGATAATTAGTGGCGTTCATCAAATATTTCAAACAGTTGAGAAAAGAGAGTTGCAAAAAATATCGATCAGAATTACTTAGTGTAACGACGAAACGCCTCGAGCAGTGCAACAGTTGAATACTATCAACAATACTTGCGTGCCTAGAAAGTGATGAACTCAAATAGGAAAATCAACAACAGCACAGCCGCACATACCATCAGAAATCATCCTAGAAACCTCGTAATTAGTTCAACCACTCACTCGTTCAAACAGATCAGTCTCCGCGTGGCAGACATGCCAAAACCCAGATGATCCTCCATCTAGATCCCCAACAAATTTCTTGCATGAGCAACGCTCAAAACATACTTTGGACAACCACTAGGTCAGTTTGCTGTCGCGATTGGCAATTCTATGCAAAACACTCGCTTCTACTGCGTCAGAAGTCACCTAAAATAAGACCAATGAATGAAATGAGTTGAAAATCAATCAAATCAATAAACGAAGTCACTTGAAGAGGTGGTAGAGACGCATCAGCAGTAAGTCGACATGGAAGGACTACGAGTCGGCACGTCAACAATGGGACAAGGGAACATCAACTCCATTCTCAATAAAATAAAAATTACAATGTGAGATAGAAAACTAACAATCTCACCGCGATTCGTCCGAAGAGCTGCAATAATTCCCAAGGCAAACGTGCATAAGCTTTCAAATGGTCTCAAGCAAATTCTACTTACTGCTCCTTCCAATTGCTGCAACGTTACCTTCAATTCTTCATTCCTTTGCTATGCTTTCTTGTGTCCCTTATAAATCAACATGGATGAAAAACTTACTTTATATTCTCTTTAAGACGATGTGCCAGATAATCAGCCAAGAAATCTGAGAAACTCCTAAACCCACACCCCTGCCCATGTTAATTCTGAACATCATGAAGTGCGCAAACTGTCACGCCGTCTATAAATGCAATCTTGGCCGCGAAGCAGTGTGAATATTCCAAAGTGCAACCATGTGCGCATGCCATGAATCTTGCCCCTCAAATTCAGCTTAATCCGAGAGCTGCCTCATAAAGCAAATATAATTGCCGTCATAGTAACAATAACAAAGCGACCATATATGCAGCATACAGATGTGCAGAAAACACCTCACAAAAGCACAAGATATAATCAAAAAAGGGATATCAGTGAAAACCACTGACGCAATTAACGAAAAGAGGCGAGAATCGAGCGAGTTGGGCTAACATAAACACATATACAAATAGGGAGGTCGCTTAGAATTGTACATTCAAATTTAGACTTATACGTCTCTACCTGTTGAACAACACCTCCAAGCACATCACAAAAAGACATCAGCGCTCAATCGAAGCAATGTAAGCATACTTATCACAAGCCCTCTGCTTCCAGAAACCAGCCACCTGCACCTAGTGAAGAATTTGGATACGAAGTGGATGCGAGAAGAGAAAGCGAGAAAATGGAATTTAGTAGTACGATGGAACCGCCAGCAGTATATCGAAAACAATCAAAAGATCACACCTCTCGGTCGTTCTATCGCGCGCAGTGCAAAAGCAGGATCTCCATCAGTGCATTCCAAAACAAATGAAATAAGGCTGCAATCATGATTTCATGACGGTTTTTGAAGGAAAAACGACTAAAAGAATGGATCAACTTTTGTATGGCTCATTAGGAGATTGCAAATAAAAAGGGAAAAGTGTGCGTGGTGGAGGAAGGAGGTGAGCGGAGGGGGAGGGAGATAACCGCCCATAAGAGGTGTCAGGGACAGTGAAAGCAGAGGGTTCCATAATACCCTGCATCTTTCCAATTATCGAGTTCTCGGGCAAAACGGGAAAAAAACCTCAATTGAGCTCTTCCGCCTCGCCGTAATCGCTGCTAAGCGTTGAAAAAAGTACACAAGTGTTTCGCGCTTCTCTTGATCCTACCCAGCAAACTCCTTTATTTCCCCTCAAGCAGAAAAAATATTCAGCACACTCACTTTAGCAATGTACTCATGCTGAAAAGAACAAACTTTACAACTTAAGCGGGAATGAATTACATCTAAACTCTTTCAGAGAAGAATCTGACACAACAAAAAAAGACTATGTTCATTCACCACCGTCGATTAACCATTCAAATGATCAAGCAGATCAATGATCCGTTCCACCGAGCGATTTCCCGAACTGCGAATGTTCTGAAAAATCGAATTTTGCGTTTTAAAAATGCATTTTCTCTCAAAAGTCATATTAATAATCAAAATGTAGAGTACTTCTCTGCCATGAAATAACGTTACTAGAGTCACCACTGCCGCTACTTCACAAATCGATACTCCGATATCACTATTTCCAACTAAATCGGTTTGTACTTTCAACGCATTAGTAAGATTAACGAAAAGCATCAGACCTGGAGTAGAGATTCTGGCAACATTTCTATTATGAAAGCACTCTGAAATGATCGCATCACATCGCTTCGAAACATCTTTACTCAATGAGAAAAACGGAAAGAAGCACCCACCGAAATCTTCATAAAATCAAGAAAACGTTGCAGTTGCTCAACCATGGGTGTCAGTTTTCCATTCGGCATATGTGACTTCACCTCAGCTACGGATTCCTATAAATTGCATAAACGATTACAAATTAAATTAGCAGAAAAGACGACGAGAAATTTCACCACATGAAACAAAAATAAGCTCGAAAAGAATGTCTTCTAAAAATACCCCTTGTATTCCATAGGGAATAAACAAAAGTAGTATTGCTTCCTTCCAGCTTCGTCCCCCCTCCCTTTCAAAATAACTCGAAACAGCAACGGGAAAGCGCCTCTTTCAATCACTGAACATAGCCAGCAAAGCAAATAACACAGTGAAACAATCAACACTCAGCCGGAACATTGTTGTTGCGAAGGAAAGTTCGCAAGCTCACACCATTCTGTCAAGATCTGATCAACTGGAGCTGCATTATCCTGCGCCAATTATTTCCTACTCAGAATGATATACGCTACGTTCTGCAACTTCAGCAAACTCCATTACGAAAACCACCATGATGCTCACAAAATTTGAAGTAGTGCACCACACTATAACTGAAGTTACAATGTTCATCATGATACAGTGGGGAATATTTCAGGCAAAGCAACAACTCTCAAAGAGCAATAACAACAGCAGAATAAGCTGGAACCTCGTTCTGCTGCATGAGACATCCAACCAGCAGCGCTGTATATGATGCCACCACCGAGTCTTCCATATGAGCACTCGCTTTGTTCATGGCTCTCTGTACCGTTGCAACCATCTCATCCTCGGTCAATTCCGCAGGAAGTCGATGCAAACGTCCGTCATCTAAACCTTCCATGAATCTCAAATAACTCAAAGATTACGATCTTTAAAGACCCATAATAAACCTTCAGAGCATTCGAATAAAATTAATAACGAGGACCTCCCTTACGGTGCAATAAAATGAAAGGACATAATCCGGTTTATGCAATCTGAGATTTTGAAAAACCTCGAAATCTTATGGGATCTCTATATTTCACTCCAAACAAGACTACGAATGAATTAAGCAATCAGCTACTTACTTTAAAGCTACCTTAACCTTAACTCTTTGATTTTATCAAAGTAGCACTGCCACCCTTCTGCAGCAATGACTGCATGGTTTGAAAACAGCCGAGATAAAATTAACATGGCGGCGAGCAAATATGAATACATGCATACGGGGATTCCCTTAAATGTACAGTCCATCACACTTAATTCCACGATAAATGTTCACTGTTAGTTCACCTGTCGAGGGAAAGCAGAAATTTATTATGCGAGAGAAGAGGATAGCAGCTCGGGAAACGTCGATAACATAAACGGATAACGGATCACAGAGATGCATTAGTGAACGAAAAGTAAAACTTCGGGCCACATTTGCAATAAGTACGGAAGCAGCAATATTGCACTAAAAATAAAAAGCTGAAGAATCTGTGCGGCGATAGGAAACAAGGAAGCAAGAGAAGGATCGAAACGTAACTGACAAGAATGGGGAAAGGGACCATGACCGCATCAAGATTTGATTCGGTATATTACAACCCTCCCGTTTTCAAGTCCACTCAAATCCTCTTATGACAATTTCAACTCCCACCCGCAGGATATCTAAGCAATACCGTTGGAGATAACAACATCCACCAACATAGCTGGACATTAGTCAAGATGCTCTCCCTCCGCAAACAATCTTATTCGAAATTCTCCCCAGCTGTACCCTCTTTCAGTACTTCAGCTTCCGAGCTTACCATCATCAGAATCCACCTCTGTACCACTTTCGTTAGGCGCGTCCTCCAAAATCAGATCTCGGTCCAGTTCCTCGTCAACAGTTCTAGCCGCCGACTCATGCATGAGGAAAATCTAAATAAGGAAAAACAGGTAACGTTCCTATACAACGACGCTGAAATTTGCCAGTTGAGTGTTCTTTTCTTTTCTGAATTCAAACGTTGAACCTCTGACTTCCGCATCATGTAGATCCTTTGCTCGGTAATTAACGCCTACGCAATATTAATACATTTCCTAGATTATATGAAAGCTTTAGAGCATAAAAAGAAAAGGGAGAGATCTTTTTCCTCTTCAAATTGCTCGAAGCTATAAGCAGAAGAAAAAATTAGGAAAATTGGACTTCCTACCTGCAATTTCCACCGCTCTCTTTTATGTCGACTCATACGACATTGAATCTGCGGAAGCATGGCCTATGACCCATGTAGGAAAATGATAAGAAGAGAGCGGAACGGGATAGCTGCATAAAGGCTGTCACAAACTACCTGTGCGAGGGCACTGAGTGATGGCTGCTCGGATACAGTGTTTGTTTCGACGTTATAAACGGGGACCGTGAGCTCAATCACCTTCCTTCGATTCGAATTGCAGCGCTCCACCAAGTTCACCAGAAGACTACTCATCTAAAAAACACCAATAAAAAGCGACTCTCGCTTCAGAAGCCGCAGTCTGATGCGGAAAGAGGGAGACAACGAACAACCGGTGGAGAGAGGGCAGGGAGGGGAGGAGCGTGACACATGGCATTAAAAGAAGTGCCATATGACGAAAGTAAAAAAACAGGCAACAAGCAGCTACCAAATCCCTAAAATACATCCTTTTCCACAGATCTCAGAAGCCAAGTGGGTTTCTTTCTCAACAAAAGTCCGAATAAGTTAGAAGGAAAATACCTTCCCTCAGAGAACGATAAAAAGAAGCTGATGCTAAAGATCTTTCAACCTGCACATCTTCCAACAAATGGCAGCATAAAGTCAACGATATTCACTGAAAAACAATTTTGTTTAAGGCGTATAAACGAATAAATTTTCTGCAAGAACATGAGAACAACACTTTATAGTGCTTCGATCGGAGAAAGCGGCAAGCTGAGGAAAAGAAAACATCGCAACAAAACAGCAATCAACGAACCAGAACGGCCAAGTCGAAGCGTTTGTTGTCTGGAGCGAATCGAGGGGCTAAATACGTGAATGTCGACATACACAACGGTAAAAAGCTGTTCATCTGGCCCAGTTTTGTGCTGCACAGTTCTGAAGCATCACAACGAAGCTGTTATTTGCTCATATGGCTTAACCGTTAATGGCAACATCCCGCCCGATAATTCATATAACAAATATTGAAAAGCAATTATACTAATCAATGATTATAATGAAATCTGGCCTATAAATATCTGAAATATCAACCTTAGACACTAACACCTCAAAAAATCTGCATCCGAAAGCGAACGCCAAGGATATTAGAGTATTCGCAGTCGATGTACATTCGAAGGAACAATGAAGAAAATGCCCTGCAGTCGAGTGGGTTGGAAGCGAAATTATATCCTTACTTCGTTTTTACAACCATTGAATCCACAATCTCCCATCACCTAATCAATCACACGTCAGAAATAAACTGATTCTTCAACACAGCAACAAAATAACCGACCATTTTCATGCGAAAGATTGGTAAGAATGCCGGAGATGCGACAAAGGCATGTGATATTGGCTTTGACAAAAGGTGAATCCTTATCTCCCAAACGATCGACCGTCTCGTGACAAAACGCCATTAACCTGAATTCAGTGTTTCAATAATCGGATAAATGAGGGAACAACGATGGAAAATGAAATTTCGGTTGGCTGTTAACGTGTACTGCATTTTAACTGAATAAAACCATTTTGTTTTAGTTTAGTGCTTGTGCTTTAAATATGATAATCGTCTTCCGGATAGAAGCACCAGTCAAATCTAAATATATGACAAATCTGACCTTCTCGTGGAAAAACCACTGCAACGACTATTGCATATTAACAAACATCGCATCATGGGGAGGCAAGTGTTTTGAATAGAAACTGAGGAAGTGATTGTGTAAAGTTAAGGACAACGGCTACATCAGTCAGGAGCGGATCACGAAAAACCTGGCGAGCGGTTCAGAAACCAACTACGACTAGAGAAAGCCTCAGCAGTCCCAACATCACGACGATGCAACGCACTAAACGGTTGAACACATTAAGCTGCGCTTTATTATCGGGTCTATTATTCATTTCTTAAGCAGAGGAATTGAGTGTTCCAATTTTTTAACGACAAATTCACGAGGATGAACCCCAACCAACGATTTTCTTTTAAAGAGAATAAAACGATTTCATCAAATGGTCACCAACTTCGAAAGGTCCGCCATCTCTTCAACGAAGAACCTTGGCCTAGCAAGTGCTGAATAATCAAGAGAAAAAGTACTGTCATGAAACGAAACGAATAGTCCACCTGCCGCATGATTGAATCAGTGCACTTCCCCGATGGCTGATCAGATACGCCTGGTTCTTCTTATTGTACACGGTGCACTGCAATATACACCAAGTATGCCCCACTATGGCGATCGAGATCACCTCATCAAATCGAGATCAACTAATTACCTCAACGAAAGGTGCAAACATCAACTCAACAAATACCAAAGAGATGCATTGTGGAGAAAAAACAACGATTTCCTTCAAAGTGGTGTTTAAATCTGATAAGTGAATGTGCACAATGAAATCTGGTAGGACATAGGTGAAGTTATACGCACACAGGCATAGTAAATGCCTCAGAAATGTCACGAGAATTTACATTCTCTGGCAACGATCTGCACATCTCCCATCATCTATAATGTTTGACTCCTTAGCTACTTGACGCAATATTTTACAAAAGATACGACAGCAGATTAGTCAGTACACAAGTTATAAACATCTGGTGAGACGCATTTCTGAGAAGGTCGTCTATGAAGGCAAAGCGATCGCTTAAACAGAGAGGAAAAATGCGACGAATTCGGACGAGAATAGAACAGTCCACCATCGTTACGCAGTCCCTCTTAATTAATAACAGCCAATAAACTTCGTCATTATATGTCTATTAGACTGCGCACTGTTAGCGCAACATCGTCTTGGTTCTTTCTACACTACAGCCATGCCAATCAACGAAAATTCACAAGGGGTACATGATTGCTTACCGTTTCTAGAATCCAGAAGCACCTCTCCAGCGTGATCAAGCACTGCAATGTCTCCGGCTCAGCAACCTTCTCGTGAAGAAGACGCAACACCGTTTTATCTACTGCAATAATGTTCTTTCTCTTTATTCAGTAATGTCGACCGGCACGTCTGATCGTTCCACCAAATGTTCCAGCTGTGACGATATGCGATCTACTCTCCGAGTGTCTCTTTCTCTCTTCACTTTGTCTCCTCAGCTTCAAACGGTACTATCCAAGTGTGCTGTATATATCTGCGAGATGGCTAGTGGTAGAATGTGGCGCCCGGCATTCGGTCCCACATTCGTGATACCTCTTCCTACGAAGTGGAACAAATGCCCTACTTACAGGGGAAATAAAAACAGCTGTGACATTTTAGAGGACTAAATTGCAGGCATGAATAAGCAGATTAGAGGTTATATTATTCGCCATAAAGCATTCCACTGCTGTAGGCACATCTCAAAAAAACTTCTTTTTCCGCTCCCTACAACCGATGCGATGTGGCACAGCGAGCAGCAATACCACACTCGATGAGGTATGAACAACACTACGAGTTAGCAAATTCCTCAACACCGAATCGCCTATAAAAGCAATCATAGGTGCACCAGCTAGACCAGAAATGTCATATAAGGAAGCTTAGAGTGCGCATTCCTCATCTCATAGTAAACGATTACCCTCACCTTCGTGTACATATTATTGCATTTCTGCAATGAACGCAAAAGAACAAGAAACACAGACGCCGCAACCGCGCAACTAAAAAGTCACCTCAAGCATACTGCTCCATTTACGTAGCGAGTTAAATCCTATCCGGCATCTCACATCATGTCTCAGCTCTACGCACGTTAGCTTAAATTACGTTAACCTCCAGCGCTGTAAGATATACATAAATGCAGCAATTCCTGGTGGTATTGTTCGAGAAAATGTGCCAAACAAGGAGTGCAAGACGGACAAGAAAACAGATATGCAGAAGGGAATCCCACACCAAATGGAAATGAATATTTTTCTACGGCGAGCTCCTTCTCGATCATGCTCAGTGAGAAACGAATTCAAAGATTATTATTGCATCAGAACAAGATGATCGTTCCTTGACTAGCATCGTTTGCCGCCTTCCAAGCCGATCACGGCAGTTAATGAAATCTTCAAAGAACTTAGCGAATCAATTTAAATGTGCTTAAATAGATGCATCGGTTAAGCACTGACATGAACTAGGCGAATCATGCCGCTCTGATAAGAACCAGATAATATACAAAAAACGGCTGACTCCTTGAATGGCTGGCTACGCAATCAGAAAGTAAAGCCAAGTAATAACCTTTCGAAACGATCCACTGTAAAACGCCCAAATTGAGCATCTCGTTTTTGAGGCTTTGATCGTTATTGTTTCGCGTACATATATAGACCAGTGACTCCAGAATGAGCAGTGATGGCTGAAAAATACGCACCAATTAATTACTGCAAATTTCTTAGAAGTGAACTTCCATTAAGAAGCGAACTTCCTAATCCGAAAGAATTTCTTTCAATGAATCAGTGGCATTCAAAAATCTTTTATTTTCGATGATCCTTTCACAAATTACTCTTCTGCATTTTTGCACACCATCAACGAAATTTTCTTGATTGCGCGATAATGGGATGAAATTTGTCGACATCGCTTGCAGCGACACATGCAAGACTGATCTGATATAACAATATGAAACATGAACTTCCGAACTACTTCTCAAGACAATGGCAACCAGTGAATTCGTAAAGACGCTGGCATGAAACGACATAGGAATCACTGTTGGCTAGAAATCCTAATGGAGCAAATTAAACACGTCAATCCACTGAACATAAAACGAACGATGAAAAACATACAGAAAGCGTGGTCTCGCTAAAATCGAACTGAACCTCGTGCTCCAATCCAGCACGTGTTTTATCGAGCCATTCTTGCAATACGTCCCAAACCTCAACATATTCCACCACGCTAATGCTACTTTATAATTGAACGACATCAAACTTTCATGTTTATTATCGCAATTTTTATTGCAAATAATATCGATCCTTACTTATTTCTGCTCTCGAATGACGCAAACGACTATCACAGAGTGATAATTTAATAACAGTTGTCAAACTACCTACGGATGCAGATAACGATAGTACACTAAGCCTCAACATAATGCCTCGATAGTAGGCTGAACCCATACATACAAATGACCGGCAGTGCATTGCACAAATGACACCGCTACATAAATTGTCTGAGGTTCGGTAACTTCGTGGTTTCTTAAGCAGAAAAAGTCGCAAGCGGGTTGAAATGTTATCTGATACTAACACTCCATACAAACAAACATCCTTATATCATTACCCGAAGGGTTCTAAATAATGGTGGCAGAATATTATCGAGCTGCAAAAACGCCGATTTATGCAGAACCTTCTGCGCACATATAATAGCTTGCTGGAAGATCTAACATATATTTTCGATCCACATATTTATTCAGTTCCCATATATCCGAAATGTATTACTCCCGATCTCTGACTTAGCACTTTTCCATTGATCATGTCGCCTATAATGTGGATTAGAATTCTTAATATCTGGAACACATCGAATTCTAAGAAGCGCTATGTCAAATCGAAACAACAATTGCGGCGTGCCAATGACGAAGAAGACAATAACATCGGTGTCTTACATAAGTAAAACAAAAGCCAATTCCAAACATGCGCCACAAGCACGGCTCAAAGCAAGGTTCCGACGCCCGAGAAACACTCTATAACCAAAGAAACTGTGTCAAATACGAACCATTTTAGAGTATTTACTATACTCGTCATTATTCTTTGGCTTTTCCATCTTCAGCATCTGACTCAGCAACCGAAGAGATGTCGCATCGAGTGAGACGCAAATCTTGTCACGCGCCATCAGATAGATTACGGCCGATGTGCTGATTGCAACGCTCTGAATAAAATTATCAATAATTCGCTTAGAGTTCATCTTACCTGCTGTTAGTCATGGTGAATCCTATCATGAGGATACGTTATGAATGGGTCGACGGCTTACTCGTGAAATGATCATTACAGCGCAAATACCTGTGATTAAAAAGGAAGTTGCGAGGTACAGAGCCTCAGGTGACTAAAAGGAATTTGCCGAAGGAAAGCGTTTGTTTCAAAAACGACTTTGAAAAAAAAGAAGAAAACTGATGGTTTACATGGTATAACTTTGGCAGCTGGCGAAAGAGGTGATAACTAGACAATGGTGAGAACATGAGAGCTTCACTACATAAGCGGAGTGAGACTGAACAAGCGTTCTAACGGAATGATTCCCCGAACACTTACCGGGCAGCTGGCTGAGTCGGTAAGCGCCTTAATCGTTCGAGGAAAGAAGTTCTGTGTGCGAAAAAACTGTCGAAACTCTGCAGAAACACACTTCTTGGCGAGAGATATTATGCTGAAAAGTAAGGCGAGTCGAAAATCCATACTTATATGGGCACGCATACAAACGCTCTGTCAAGTAACTATATATGAGTACAGAGATACATATATAAGCCACCCAAATACAAATATTTAGGTATGCATAGACTGTTGTGTGTATTAGATCGCCCAGAAAACGATCGCCAAATCGTCACATAAACTTCGAAGGCTTGAAATTCAAGTGGAATTAAACATTTTCCCGACGTTAACGCTATTCAGTACACTGCAACAGCGCCAATGCGTTCATCCCGCCTACAAAAGAATACGGTTCCGATTCCCTCAACGGAAGGATTTTCAGAACGCGATTTCAATGTCTCTATAAAACTATTCAGGCTGCAGCATAAAAGAAAACCTCCTTGGGGAGAGTGGAGCGATGTGGATAATGCGGGACTTCCATACTCCATTCTTTCAATTTCTGCACCATCCTTCTTAGCACAAACGGCGTGGCGTTGTCTGAACTCTTCTACTGGTCAGCGGCGCATTTGATTTACAGCTTATAATGTACTCGTCTAGCTGGTGAACGTAGAACTCTGCGTTACTGTTTCATCCTGTGGCAGAAAACGAAGTGAAACATTCAAGCTGCTCAGGAAACAACCATCCTCATCTTTCGCCAGCAACGATCAGATTTCGGCAGGCTTATTGAGAGATCATCTTTGACAACGTAATGATGCGATCTTCTCCTATCATTATAAAGGACTCATTCTCAAGTTAAGCAACGGGTCGTTCTGTTTCTGAAGTAATAACATCGAACAGTCCTCAATACATAAGATTGGTTCAATGAATACAGCACCCAGTGGTTCAGCTTTTTTCGCCTGGCACATTTAATGAAAACACATATGCAAGATCTCTTTGTACAACCCAGACCAGTTGTCATCACTTCGCACTTCCCAAACAACTGGTTCAAAGACTGCTTCCAAGTAGTGGCCGTCGAAGACTGACGAATGATCATCATATAACTTATTTGCTAGATTATCCTCCAGTGCGCAGAAAACAGTAAACGATTTGCGAACACTGTGTTGGGAAGCTGACCCATTACCAAATGAAGCGTTGATGTTTCTCATACGCAATCCGATTCAACGTGAACTCGTAAGATGCTAGAAGTGAAAAACCAAGTATTGTTGTAAACACTCCGAGATCTTAAAAGGATGAAGGAAGGGTGATTTCATTTCAAGGGGCAGCGCAAAAGAAGCAATTTCGTGAGAACGGCAGCGGCGTTGAACGCCTTGAAAAATTCGTCGGGCAGCAAGCAGCACATGAGGCGACAAAGATGCACAACAAATGCACTCGTTGCTCTTTGCACAACCTAATATATGCATTTGTGCGAGTGCGTCACTGCTTTTAAACTATATTGCGCAAAACAGTGGAGAAACGGTGAGAATCGCTTCATTGGGAGCAACATTTTCAAATGCCGCAGCTCGAACTCGAGAATGTCACTATGGTGCGGTCTGGTTACTCTCCTTTCTGAAGCCGTTTTGTGGAAGGCCGCTACAAAGTGTAGTTGTATCTGGATAGCACTAACCTTTTAGGAACTGACTGCATCTACTGCAACCTACCGACTCCACGAATTTCATAAAAACAATTAACGCTGGCTTGCTAAGTTTTTATGCTATTCGGTTATATATGCCACGTGGTGAAGTCTGGCAAACACGGACAACTCTGCAATGAGGGCTGCTAATTTTTTGAATAACTACAAGCTGACCGCCTATTTTTTCTGAGGAATATTCAGCCAATTCCCTCGCCACTAGTTTTTACTATGATATATCCATAATCGAAGCGGAAGAAGCGGCGGGTAAATGAAATCACTCCATCAGTGTTTTCATGCAGAAACAACAAACCTCAAAATCAAGCTGTTTTGACTTTTCTCTCATAAGAATAATATTCGCAAAGCCCAGCACATCCTTAAATACACTATAAAATCAGCCGCTCATCAGGGTCGTCAGGGAAGGCAAAAAAGAAATCAAACGCTGATGGAACTCACCTCAGACATTTAATATTAGCGGTGGAGGCAGGGTCAAGCAGCGTACTCAGTACGTAGTCGATATCTTGTCTATAATCGTCGTGCTCTCCCGATTCTAAGCACTGATGAGCTTCTTTGACATTGCCGATTTTAGTTCCACCCTCAAATCTCTCTGCGGACGGGTTTGATCCACGCAAAGCTGCCATCGAGGCTCTCGTATTCACGGATGGGTACAACTGTTTTGCCTGACCAATAAAACGCAGCTTACTTGGGACTGAGCGGTTTAACGACAACAAACTAGATGATCAATGCGCAACACTATTGTAATCAGAGACTACGAGACGTGGCAAACGAAAACAGGAGGGGAGTAGTGAATAGAAGCGGCTAGCAGGATGCGTTGTTACAGGACAGAATGTCTTCATTGCCAGCTTGTGAGCTGTTTTTGGAAAACGACTATCGGAACAATTCGTTTCGTAGTTATTGACCAAAACTTCATCCCCTTTGCTTCATCCCAAAATGTAACAGCCAATAATGGAGGGTTTTTTGATTCCTGAACTAAATGTGCTCTTTTTCATCCAAAAGACTGCTGAGAAATTGCGTTCAAACTGAGGATTATTAGGTCTATCTTTCGCCACCAACTTATTGGCTTTGCAACATCTAAGGAGAATTCGTTAAGACCCGACCATCGCACCTTTTCAGTACGCAAAGGTCGGGGCTATTAAGACACTTTTTCTAACTATGGGTTCCTTGGTGCCATATTCCAAAACAGTTCGAAGCACCCGGCTAAAAACACTGGTCATGTGCCTAATACTGCCAAATACATCGTCATTCATTTTTGCCTTCTTCAGCTGTCCATATCTATTATCAATACATCTGAGAAATATCCAAACGAAACGAAATTTCCTACCACGACGCTTTTATATTCGTGGGAGGCAAAAAAGGAACAAAGAACCATTATGTGCGTTCTTTTGGGAGGACTGAAGAGGGAAAAAGAAAAGAAAGAAAAAAGGAAGTGTTAAGCATTGCACGAGTGTCTGGCTGAGCAGGCTTTCTTGATGGCTAAAAGGCTTATCTGTAAATTCCGTTCTCGCTGAACTGCGACTAAATAGTGAATTCTCATATACTAAACGTTGATTGAGGATGATTCAGTTCGCTTAAAGTTACTCACTGCTTAAGTCGCCAATTAGCTAACAAACAAAATGCGCCCTCATTTCTCATAAAACCAGCGGTGTAAATGTGAACTAACTATTAAGCCGATTCAGCTGTCACCTATGCGAGCTGAACATCCTCTCTGTCGGAACAACAAACACTCATTGCAAACGCTTCAAATAACGATTAGGAAGCAAAACGCAGCAACGATAACCTTGTTTCTCTGGGATTCGTCCTTATCTGCCACCGCCTCCTCATCTTCCTCGTCGTCAAACGCCCACTTGTGCTTATAAACGGGTTTGTTCTCCTTCTTTGTACCCACTGAGAAAAGGCTGTTATCTCCAACGATCGCTGAAGAGACTACAGCTTAGTTTTATGCAAGACTGTTCGATAGAAAAAAAGCTTCCAATTTGTCCACGATCGCACACAAAATTTGGCCAGAAAATACAAAGAAAATGCGGCGAAATGATGTGATATACATTCGTGAGGAATAGCAGAAAAGTTCGAATTTTTCGGACGAAATTGTAAATAGAAGATCCAATAAAATGCTTTAGTGTCTCGTTTCTCGTCTTTCTAAGACAAATACGCTACAAACAACTTAAACGCCTTCGATAAAATGAAGAAACCTTCAAAGCAATGAAAATGAAAAACACCTTCAAATTATAGAGAATTCTAAATCACAGCGATATTAAAGACTTCATATCATAAGGCTTCAAATCACTTCTCTATGGCCTAATCTAAAAACGATTCTAAGGTGAATGTGAGAGGAGAAGAGATTATCCGCAAAAACTGAAGGTCACACATCGTTCTTTCCAGCTAGAGAATTTACGCTTACGGCGAAAAAAGCTACAGTAAAATAAAGATGCAGATCATCGCCCTGCAAAACGAACACAATTCATTTCCCTATATGCATTTGCTGACCATCAACTGGTGGCATCATTCAGAGAGAGAATGCCGCTATTTCTCAAATCCTATCACTTTCATTATTGCTCAGTGGAAGCACAAGCTGTAAAAACCTTCTTCACTGCTCGTTGCCTGTTCCACTGGATCAGAGCGCGTTCGCTTAATTTGCGGAGGTGTAATCTCCTCCTCCTCTTCTTCATCTTCAAGGTCTTCCTCTTCCTCCTCTTCGAACACCAATGGGAACTTATTTTGTCGACGCTTCTGTGCACTTGTTATCTCCACGGACAGACCTCTCGACTGTTGCTCGTCCACTACACCTTTAGCCATTCCCGGTTTCTTCATGCGACTGTCACCAGGAATATCCCGATCTGAGATCGACGTCAGCTTCATCGAATTGTTCAGCGATGCCGATGAAGACTGGCTGTTGCCCTGTGCCTCATCCTCGTCCTCATCGCTTCCACTGCTGCCCGACTGCAAATGAGAACTGTTACTGCTGGACATGCCACATCCCACGTTGAAGTTATCAGTGTTATGGTAGGTATCTCCGACACCTAAGTAATATAAAGAATAACGTCTTCAGATGCTTAAAACTTATTCAACATAAACTTGAACGAGAGAGAAATTTGCTCGTTCGTCTTTAATCAACTCATGAGGCACGGTTGCAGAGACTGAAGTTGAATTCAGATGGAATTCTTCCAAATCTGCCAACAGAGGCCACAAATTTAATAAGCAATATCTTGGCAAGCATATACTGTCGATCGCCCTCATCCATTCCACTTCGACAGCTATATGGTGACCAACAGTCATCATTTATATGTGGCCATAACATCACACAGAAATCAAAACCCACACCACTCAATGATAAAAAAAGAAGGATTCCCAACTTAGGACACCATCCTTCACCGGCTCGCACGCCATTCCTTCCCCCACTACGGCCGCTGGGCAACATATATGAAATGGAAATGATAATGTGAAAATAGAAGTGAGGATAAACATTTGGTCTATATAATCAGAAATTATTTCAGCAAAGAAATAATGTAAGGAAGACTGAGAGCTGAAGCAGAGGTGGAAATCCAGAAATGAACCTCGCACGACGTGACGATGAAAAATTATACCGCAACAAAAACTTCATTACTGAGGAGGATGCAACGAGTTGAGAGTCTCTCCTTACTGCTAATAGCTAAAATCGATCTCGATGAAATGAAAGCTTCTTTTTCAACGTCTCATATTCGATAAACTGCAGTGGAATGTTACAAAATGAAGCATAAACGTGGGACATCTCCCATACACTCTTGGACATCTCTTAATCTTCTTTTTGTGAGGTGATATCTCACATCGGACGATCTAAAGTGTTTCTGCACAGTCTACACCTTAGGAAATTGAGAATGAAACTGTGAAAACCTAATCGTACTCTGTAGTTGACTAACGATCTCAATGAAGAGGAAAGATACAATTAAGCTTTGAGGTAAAACTCCACTAAAAAAGATCGCTTAATCTCCAGAAAAATTAACCAAGAACATGCAACGTGCTAGCGATAGTGTCGATCAAAGGCAGTGACATACTTTCTCAAGACCGATATCCGGAATACTGGCTGTCGGTGATGAAAAAGTTGTGCTCGATGGGCTATTCGACTTCGCTTCGGTCGGCAATTCCACCTTCTTCGGCGAGTTTCTTTTCAACGGCAGATTCCTGTGAACAACGCCAGTTAAGATCTGTTCCGCCGCGATAAACAATGCTATAATGTAAAATAATACCAGTAACGTGCCCAAACATCACATTTTACGCTCGGCTACTACATTTTGTTGATATCGAGCGCCATTTGATGCTCCGCACCGTCACTATAGAACTCATCGCCTGAGTTGACTCTCATTCAACGACTCCACAGACTATATTCCATATACCTCCGATAAACAATGAAACATCCCGTCATTCGGCTGATATGATGAACCTTCAAAACACCCGAAAAATGTATTAGAGGTATAAATCCAGCGGCAGCCTTCGCTATTTATAAGTGCGATATTTCCGAGCGATACATTCCTTCCACCAGATAAGAGACGTCGCAGAAACAATGAATAATACATATGGCACAGTAGTCGGAATTGAAACTCAATCACGGTACGAATGGCAAAAATCAAAACAGATTAATGATTTACATATAGAAAGTCACTAAGATGCTGGGTCCGTGTTAGCGATCCCGAAAACTCTCCGCATAATACTTACTTAACAAAGTTCCCCCACCTCCACACGACTGTTCCTCCAAACAAAAAACACACAAACAAACTTTCTGATGGATCCCCTCGAAACACCGTGCAGACGATCAAGTATCATCGGACAGCATTCCACTATGGAACCGCCTAACAAAATTTGTGCCAACCCAATATCTCGTAAAATGCTCTGCTCCCTCGTACCCTCTGAATAATAAGTTCTCTACGCGAGCGATGCTACCTACATCAATTAGTCAGCACTCTTTGACGCCTTGCCGATTGTTCCTTTCGCATTTGCTATAAATATAAATTGGCTCTAGCGCTCAAAAAGCGAGCCTACTAAAACATCACCGATTCTCTCTGCATTATGAAAACTTCATTTACTTTCTAGAGCTTTGATACCAAGCTTAGATGCATATTTCGCCAGGCGACTTGGATTTCTCAAAAATGAGGATAAAGACAGGACTCCGTTCCGCTGCAGGGAGACGGTTGGTGATGTTTTGCCGGTGACAGAAGTCCGACGTCTAGATGTTTCAGCGTCGAAACAATTCAGAAAAGGGAATGTGGCGCATCGACGCATCAACACGTTGACGATGAACCGTTCCATTCATGTTGTTAGCATCCGATAACAGGGCCAAACTTGTCTCTGAGACAGGAGTTGAATGAGTTATCAAATAAGAGATATTAATCAAAAATCGACTTGAAAAGAAATCTTTTGTTTTATTTAAGTGATAATATCGGTAACAAATAAGAAGTTCGCAAATAATAATGCATCAGAACTTAGTGAAAATGTTTTCGAGAGAAAAAGAGAAACGAGGCTTCTCTTCACAATCTCTGAAACTGACGGCCTTCTAAACGTTTATCGGACTATTATGGAATATTTGTGACTGCGGAATGTTTGTAGCCGCAATAACGCTGCATCGATGTCATATTTCGCGAAAACAATATTGAGAAAAACACTAAAGTATCACGAAGAAACAAACGTTGTCGATGGCTGATTGGAGGTGTTCGCTTGTCGTGGATAAACTGAGTCGAACAACGATGCCGCCTTGTCGGTGTTCGGATCGGAGGAGAAATGCCCGAAGCGACGAGTCACCTTTGCACCTGATGACTGCGACATCATCGCTCAATTAGTATATGATCGCTGAAAGCAAAGCACGTGAATTGCGATCATGAAAGAATAAAAGATTGCTAAGACGCAAATCGCTCCACCCTTAGATTCTTATGCTACTTTGATTTTATGGATAAAAAGCGGTGGCTATGGAAAAGCATCGCTTGTCATTTCCTTCAACTAGAGGATGGTTCCAGATAGCAAAGAACAAGACGAACGCGGAGATTTTTTAATCTAGCCATTCTCCCAACCGTGATCGTCGATTTCCTCGAAAATGATGGGACGTTTCTGCGCTAGCCACTTTCCTGAGAACCGTTCACAAGCTCAAAGCGGTTACCTGAAGTACGTATCTCAAAATATGATCATTAGTGCTGGAGGAAATAGATAAAAGTATAGCAATTCGGACAATAGCAAAAAAACCCTCAACAAGTTTCCCAACTCAGTCATACAACAACGAAACAAGAAAAAGCATTTGGCAATGAAATCTAAACGCATTATTCTCCAGTTAAGCGACGAAGCTAGTGCAATTCGGAAAACGCTTAATTCACGGACTAAATATTCTCCAATTCCACAAAACTGGCTCCATGAACTTTAGGACCTGAGGTTTAGAGGTTCCCAGGATTCGTGACTCCAACACTAGAATCAACCACTTAATAATTCTCGAGATTCGAGAATCTCTGAGTGGGGTTCTTCTAGGATATTTTCGTTATCACTTAATGCAGTTGTGAATAAACAACTTCCAAATTGAAATAAACGAAAGCAAGCAAACATAAATGTCTTTCTTCGACATTCGGGTGAAGTTCAGTGCGGTCAACTGAGGTTACAACTGCTCAAACATGACACGACTAAATCCCGTTACTAGATTCGACGGGCGAGATTTCACCTATGATAACATACAACGGGTTAAACTTAACATCGGTTAGCTAGCCAATTTGTTCGGGACGCAAAGAGAACTAGATTTCATCGGTTGTGAACTGAACCTCGTCGCCATTTCTCGCCTATTTGAGGGCATAATCGGATTTGGCAGCAGTCTTATTTATTGAGGCGCTGTTGACGAGCCCATAAACACGATCAGTTCCTCAGTGTGACGTCCATATCGCAGAGAAATAAACGTTTGAGTCTTCGAATCTATTCCGCCGAACTATATCTTAGTATTTAAGAAGCCAACTAATAACAATAGAAATGTTTCGGGTGCAATCTTAACGCTTGTGAGCAATGCATACATAAGTTAATATCAACGAATATTAATATGGAAATAAACGAGGCTGTAAACTGCAATCGCGTAAACTGATCCCATTAGACCAAGATTTGGAAAAATCCTCGGGCAACTTAACCAACCGGCTGGACTTTACAGAGAATAGAGGAGATTTCGCTGCTGCAATGAGTTCATCCCTATATGACCGGTCGTTATAACGATTTGCCATATCCCAACTTTGTTAACAACTCATCTCCAGCGGAATGGATATTCGAAATTCGAGCTGCTGTTAATGGAAATCAAAGATTATGAGTCCGTCCGTCCCGACAAAACAGTATTCCCGAAAAAAATTGTTCTGAATGTGCAGAGGACGCTAAAAAAATAATCATGTTACTGGCAAGGTGCGTTTAAGCCCGGTGGACGACCTTAGATCCAGTCGCCGAACCAGCTTTGAGCAAGGCCAGACCTCGACTTTGACCAGGTCCCAGGCCACGCGTCTGCATCTGAACTGACAAGAAATGGTCACTGAACTTTTAAAGGACCTAAAATTTATTAATTCTCCATCACTTCATACAACATTCAAATTCCGTAGGGAGGAGGTCTGCTCTAGTGGATGGAAGTCGACGGCACTTCCACGCCTGAATTCATTGAATGAGAGCGGTGCTCATTCTCATATAGATTCCTTGCAGTTGCCTATGCAGGTCCTATGTTAACAACATATGCATAGCACTTACTCCACCCTGCAAATAAGTACTCACTTCCTCAAAAAGGTCACACACAAGCTTCCGCACATTCCACTTCCAAAAAACAAAGTAAACACAACGCCCAACACCGCAATCACTTCGGGTCACACAATTCTGCTTCATCCCTAGACTGAGCCCGAGCTAGTAGAACAATATCATCCAGCTTCGATCTCGACTTGCACCCAGAAGCCGATCAAAGTTCATGTTCGTACGAGAGGTTCGCAGAACCAAAGGCCACTGCTTCGAAAATTCCATAGTTCCACTTTATCGCTTAATGCACTGATTTACCGCCCTCCTCCTCTTTCTTCAGATGTGGTCGAGTGAGGGGTCGTGCTTTCTTGTTGAAGTGATTTGAACGTGGGATGTGGTCACCTTTACTTCATAACACAAGGTTTTAAACGGCACTTATCTCCCCAGACGTACCTGACCTCACCAGAAGTTCTTCAGAAGCCATAAGTTCACTTTCCAGCGTCGTTTACTCTTCTTCGAACTTCTTTCGTTCAAGAACTTCTGGTGAGCTCAGGTACATCAGGGGAGATAAATAACGTTTAAAACCTCTGTGTTGTGAAGTGAAGCTAGGGAAGAGGGGAGGGGGACGTTACTTCTTCTCCGGAGAGTATCGAAGCTCCGTCCTGTGGGGGGAAAGGAAGCTGTTTGGCAAATGGCTGCCGCTGCGACAACCTCATGATGCAGCGAATGTGCCAAGGATATGCTTGTCGTCCTGTCGTTCACAACAAATGAATCAAACACTAATGGCCAAAGCATATTACACCACATCCGCAGACAACAATTACTACGTGCGGTCGGAATGCATTCAGCTCGATAAAATATGCTGTAAGTGTTGTGGAGAGAGCGGGCTCGGGTTGAAGAGGAGCACATTGCGAACACTGTTCATCCAAACCCTTATTACAATAGCGGAGGTAACGTTTCGCTCCATATCCCTCAAAGTTCGCATCAGACTCGAGGTACTCGAGAGACTTCAGGGAGCCGGAGTGACGTGCTCAATTCATTGGCTTCTATGTTCTTCCATCTCTTACCTGTGCTTATGGCGGACACCTCGTTTTCTAAATAGCGCTGAGATGGGGTCTGGTTGCGATACACAGTGCTCGCAGGTCACCTTCTCAGTTCGTTACGTTCATTGGATATTCGACACGTTCTTTGTTGTGAAGTGAAGCGGTTGTCGTCTTTGTTGTTATTTGGAGGACTTTTGGGAAAGGAAGCCTCACATCTGGAAGCATTTGCCCAAATAAATGAATCTCCATTTCTTCTACGAGGCATCCGGACAAACACTTTTCTGCGGGAATTCTTCAAAGAATGCTGCCACAACCCTTCATTTGCTTCTATCACTCTGATTATCAACGAGTATAGCAACCTTTGATAAAATATGTGACTCCCCTCGGAAATTCCCATCGAAGTAATTCCAGTGCACATGTGGAACTCATAATCTGCATCAGATCGCCTCGAATAGCTCAGACAATGGAGCTGTCAAGTTCACGACTTTCAAATCGAGTGGTTCGTGGAGAGATGGCGAATTGCCATGTTGACGCTCATTGGTCAACGAAAGCGTTTGCCTTTCCCGCGTTTTCGTTGCGAAACAGCGTCGCTGTGTGCTCCTCGTGTCGTCGCCGAGTTGTTGCCTGGGTACTGGTTTTGTGTTGCCTGAGTGGGTCGGGTGGGGGTTCGTGCACTTGAGATTTGCTTGCTCGGGTTCACTTGCACATTTATTTTAGCTCGTGCTCAGGCTTGCTCACAACTCCGCCGTTTTATAAGGTCGTAGTCGACGGGTACTGCAACAACCTCAATGTCTCATCTAGTTTAGGAGGTCATGACATCTGCTTTCTCTCTGTGCTCGCACAGTTATCGAATAATGTGTTTCGCATCGGTGAGCAAGTTTCTCTTTACTTTGCTTGCAGTTCCGGAAGATATTTCTGAATAATGGCCGGCGGAAAAGGCAAAGCTGGAAAGGACTCTGGGAAGGCAAAGGGCAAAGTTATCTCGCGTAGTGCACGCTCTGGGCTGCAATTCCCCGTTGGTCGCATCCATCGTTTCCTCAAACAAAGGTTAGTGTTTAATCGAACGTATGTATGTATCGTGCCGTTTTTAGTTTCAGACCATAAAGCTGGGAATCATCTTGGTCTGGGCAGCGTTTTTGGAACTTTCAGCGATAAAACGCTCCCCACTCCCCTTCCCTAGCCCCCACCCTTGTTCCTTACAACTGGAGCCACAAGTAGCCACCACAGGTGATCAAGACTGCTTCAGAATAACTGATTTATGAGTGAGGATGTTGTGGCCTCCTGTTGGACCTATATTTTTTGCGCAGTTTCTCTCCTTGCAGATTCTTACAGTGAAGCAGCCTCCTTTCCAGCGAACATGGCAGTGCCGAATGGATATGAAGGCATATATAGATTCGCTCTTGCAAGTTAAATTGAAGACATAGGGGTGCTGTGTTGTGCGCGTCGCGTAGGCATTTCGTGTCAAATTCGGATTTCGGGGAGCTGAGACTTTTCCACAATTTCGGCTTTCCACCGTAAGAGTTCTTCCATATAATAAGGGGATGGAAGGGCGGGAGGGCAGTTGGTCTCGTTTCAATTTCCCGTCTGAAAAAAGGTTGATATGCCTTATGACCAATCAAGTCGGCTATTCTGAAAGAAACTGTTTCAGTGGCTTTCATGGGAATTCAGTTATGGGATGTGCCGTCAGCCTATTTCATTAGAGCTGAGCATCGTAGGGGTTTCATTAGTGTTTTTCGCGCTGAACTGCTACTCATTTTGCCTGAAGTTCTCGACAACATATCGAAAAATTCATCTGTTTGCTTCAGTATTCTTAAAAGTTATCGGTGGATATCTAAGTGATGAAGTAGATACCCTCGCAGCAGTGATGACAATTTGGATAACCGCTAGGTGCAGTTTGGGGAAGGGTTCACATCATTGAGAATAGATATAAGGCTGAACGGTTGACGGTGCAGAATGCAGCATTTGTTCGAATATAACTATTTTTTGCGAGAAGGTAACAAAGGTGCATCATTTGAAGATGAATCTGTGTGAAATACTTGCGAATTGCTGTCCATGGAGCATGTAAATCTGAAAAAACTTCTGACTCGTGGTGACACCATTTGCAAGTTCGTCTCATATTTAAAGAGGAGTTCAACTGGAACAGTGGAAATATGAGCTCACTTCAGACAAATCCGCACACTTTAATTCAGATTGAGTTAAGAGCAAGGGATTTAGATTGAAAAAAACAAGAAACATAGGCTATATTCGTTCCAGAACCACTTCGCATGGTCGTGTCGGGGCAACGGCAGCAGTTTATAGTGCGGCAATTCTGGAGTATCTGACTGCCGAAGTGCTTGAGTTGGCAGGAAATGCATCGAAAGATCTAAAAGTGAAGAGGATCACGCCGAGACATTTGCATTTAGCGATTCGTGGTGATGAAGAACTGGACACACTCATAAAAGCTACGATAGCTGGCGGAGGTATTTTTCTGGCTGTGCTTCTTTGGTTTTCCCTAGTGTGTGCCTTGGTGGATGGGTGAATCTCATGAGTAACTGTTTTCGACGAAAAATTTGAAGGGCTTCTTGCAGACAAACTGACGAGACTTTGAAATGGTTGCAGGTTTTTCGATTCTTTACGAAATCGGGGTTTGCAGGTGTGCTTTCTCCAATTCCCCTTCCTAAAAGACGCTTTTCTTCTGTAAATTTCCTGGCCAAAAAAATACACAATATGTATCGTTGCTGTAAAAATTTCTGCGCACCGAAGCACGTCTTCGAGTTTCGATGCAGGCGGGCGATGATTCTTATAAACGAAGTAGCCGTTGTTCATTATCTTTCTCGGCAGCCTTCGTAAAGATCTCTTTAAAGTGCATAGTTGATGGAAAGGAGTGAGATAACTTGTTGCCTGCACGGGGCCCAGGAGTCGATGAAGCTTGCGAATATTAGGTTCTGTTCTAGAGGCTTTTTGAGATGCGAGACTCCAGCAGAGGGTGGATGATTCGATCAGACCAGGCTCGTTGCCAAAGTAGGAGCCAAGATGAGACGTTTGTCCACCTTTCCATCCGGGAATAAAGCGCTCTTCCGATTCTTATGTAATAGCTCGTTGTTTTCAGTCAACAGCACTCGTAAAGTGCCTTCTGTTTTCTTTAAGCTGAAGCTTAAAGTATCAAATTGTAGGCGTGATCCCACACATTCACCGTTATCTGATGAGCAAAAAAGGTCAGCCTACACCAGGACAGAAACCAGGACCAGCGTGAAGTGCTTTCGAATGGACACCGTGGCCACGTGGAATTGTTATATTTCGTTTCTTGATTCCCTGCCTCCTTAATCTTCGCACATTTCGGCCCTAATTATTGTGTCCCTTCAACTTTGCTTTCATAATACGTCGCTGTGGACTTTTTAAATTTAAGATTTCTTGGAGCCGCTGGTTTTCATTTATTCGTTCAATATGACACTCGCTGATCGCTTCATTATCGTATTTCTCGAAGTATTATTGCACACTACGGACCATATGAGTTCCTTACGTTTCGCATTATGATTATGACACATCGAAATCCTCACCCATTTTTATGAGAGATTTAAGAATATCAATTGTGGCAGTTTGTCGTTGATTGTAAGGTAAAAGTGACTGCAGGTTTTAAGAGTAGGCGAGGCTTTCGTGAAATCCATAAGGAGGCGTAGGCAGCCGCGGTCGAGCGTTACAGTGGAGTGTGTTGGATGCTTGTGTTGTGCTTTTCTTGGCACTGTTTGTATTTATCGTTATTATTGTCATGTTTAACATAAACGGTTCCAGATCTCGAATTCCGTTGTTCGCAGAGCGTGTATTTGACCGTCTAAAGGAAGAAGGCGGAAGTGTTATGAGCACTGAGTCATCTGGTAGCTTTAAGAAGTGGTATGCCAAAAGTTACGCTTTTCACGATTGGTGGTGGCATGGTGAAAGCGCTTTGCATCAACAAAAGGATCGGCATTACAAGCCGCGCGCCAAACGGCGCCATGAATATCCTTAGGGCGGTGATAGCGAGGAGTTTTTGCTGACATTGATGCGGTATCTCAGGGTGATGCTCAGCATACGTCGTCAAACAGTTACTGCACGATAATTCGTAAACGATTCCTACTCACAGTGTCGGGTGTTTCTCAGCATTGGTTTTTTATTCGCGACATTCGGTTGCAATAAAATGTTCGAAGTTGTAGGTGTGATTCAGCTATGTCGCAGTCAGTGAGGGTTGACGTAATAGACACGAATGCTACTGGGCGGCTGGGGATGTATGTGCGACCCGAGGAAATTTACAAGGGCATTACGCCTATTACTGTTCGATAAACAATTTTCTAAGAACCGTTTACAGCGCAGCTGTTCCAAGAATTGGCTAAACATCAGCGGGGTGTTGAACTTCCGGAATGTGGTACCCCGCGTCTAAAATGAGTAATGAATTAGCGCGTCATCGTTTCTGTGAGTTAGGGTATGGTGGTCAGGCTCACTCATACTTCACTGGTTGGTGGAGAGGATGACTATTCCGCAGCTTCGAATCGTGGGACGCAAATAGCATGTCACCGCTTTCGTCGATAGAGTGGATACCGGCGATCAGTTTCTGCTGATTTGGAAGTTTGATAGGTTGCAATCGTGACGCTGCCGTTGTTCCATTTCATGTTGTAAAGCAGTAGAGAGACATCGCACTTACAAAGGCGAAACAGTAAGCATAATATAGGTCGATGTTAGTGAAAATAAATTCATTGAGTCGAGCCAGGCTTTTGCAGAGTTGGTTTACCTAAACATGTTGCCCAGAAATTCTCGAAATTGGTGGAGAGAATCTTCCAGAGTTCAGAGGTGCCCAGCTTTGCTGTAGAATTCCCAAGTTTTTGTTTTCAAATTTCTGGACACTACCTTCCGTTTTTGCACTTTCCAGTCGGAGCCATACGCACGTATTGAAGTCATAGAGTTTGAAACCAGTGAACAACTAATTCATCCAGAGCGAATCACATTAGTTGGCTTCATCTGGCTCATAGGCAAATGGCGACATCATGCGTACTCAGTTTCGGCTCCGATGCTAGCGATAGTTCTTTTCCTGAAAACGATTACCGGAAAAGCGGAATATAGATACAGTTTAGGAAAACCTGACAAATCAGATGATACTAATTCACGCAGGGCGCGAAGTTATTTGTGTCTTAATCACTTTCCTCAAAAAAGTCCTTACTGAGCAATTCATTTTTCTTCTTCTCTCGATACATATTTTTTTCTTGGTCACACTTACGCCTTTTCCAGAGATGTTCCGCATAAGTTAAAGTTGAGGTCCCCGTCCTCTCGTCACCCATGCCCTCCCCATCATCAAGCAACCTTCCATCGAAGAATCTGCGAATAAACGCAACCCGATCCCCGATAAACCGAATCACCCTTTCACCCCTTTAATATAGCTTAATTTGTCCTCAGACCCTTTATATATAATTGTATTTGTATTTATACTTATGTTTATATATTTTTATATTTGTATGTAAATTTGCTTGGAGCTGAAAAGTGCACCCCCAAATAACTCTCGAAATCTTTGAAAATTTATCAGCTCGAATGAGTTTCGTTCTTTTCAATACGGTCTTGTCATATTTCTGCCGCTAGCTTCACGATAATTTCTCGCTGTTGAAATCCTTTTGGCATAAACCCGTTCAAAGGCAGGCCAGATTTCACAACGTTGCAGGCATGTCCAGCAAAAATCCTCTGCCCCACCCCAATGACAGTTGAAGCCAGAGGAGCAAAATTTACACACTGCGATCCATATCCTAAGCCACCGTTGGCGCTAACTTCATATGGCACTAATGAGGTAGTCGGGAAAAGAATTCACCATATAGGAGTGCACCGAGCGTGGATAAGTCAAAGTGGGAAGATATACACAGATAATATCTGTCGGTAAGTGGTGAAGTGAGCGCGACCGCAAAGTGGCAGCTGTTTTGGTGCAAAGCACCGCATGCACGCTTTTTCTGTTTCCGACGTTCCTTGAGGAAGATGTCTGCGATAGCGAAGTATTTCCTCTCCTCATAATGAACACCTACTGACTAATAACACTTACCCACAAAAGCCAATTTTATTTAATTGCGGTTGCAGCGAGAATCCAATTGCTCGCCTTTGAAAAATTACACCAATTCTAATGGTGAAAGTTCGATAGCGATACGCTAAAGAGGAAGGTGTTACAACTTCAGCTCCTTATGAGATGAGACTAACAGCAATATTTTTCAGCAGACAATTTTCCCATCGAGTGTACTCTTTAAAATCTTATGCAGCTGGAATAAACCTCTCAAATAATAAAGAGTGACGAGAATAGCTGCATGGATGGTTATTCGATCGCCTATCGGATTATTTCACAACTTAAATTGATCCGATTTCGCACTAATGCAGAATTTCTTTCAATTATAGGAACTATTAAGCATTCAGAAACAGGTAACAAAACGCCCAAATCAACGAAAAATGTTTTTGGGAGCAGACTACCTTGTGGACCGCATGGAAATTGCCGAACGGCATTCTCATTTTCACACTCTGATAATGCGGAAATGCTTTTTGTGCATTACTGCAGCATTTTCATGCATAACGAAGCACTGAGGGCAGAGATCTTACGCAACCGCCTGGGGATGTGTACGCTTCATTATGTTGAGGCTTCACCACGATGGTAGAAGGTGCATTGGCTGGTGATGTGGACTTGAGCACCGATGACGCGCACGTGCCGAAAATGCGTCATATATTGGTCAACGTAATGACAAACTGCTGCTTGTCAGGGTATTCGAACATGCAAACGTTAGTGGTGGGCACCGAAACGCTCATAAAGAACTTTCGTTGAGGTGTTGAGCTCATTTTCTCATTGTTTGTCTATAGGACACTCAACACATGAGGAACCTTTTGTTGTTGTGGATGAAAGGTTGGGAATCAGGTCTATTGTTGTTTACAACTTGTCTGAACTTGCCTTCCGGAGGTGTAAACACTGTGAATAGCGAAATTTGTGTTATCGCTGTTGGATGAGCTCCGGGATCAATATTTTTTAAAAAGATAGCAGTCACCTTGCTAAGTAGTATTCTCCAACGCTTCTGACGTTGTCTCGTTTGTTGGAGTTATGAGTTATGTGTGGATCCTCCGATTTCTGAGCAACGCTAAGCTCAATGAGGTCATCAGTTAGAAATCGGGTTGAGGAATTGCAGAGATATCAGTCGCTAAGCAGACCCGATCACAGATAAATTACTATGCAAGTGCTAGGACAGAGAGATACTTCTGGTAAAATGAGGTGTACTGAGCATCGCTTGCAACTGAATTTGAATCGTTCATTCAGTGTCTAATATAAACCCTGAATGCATTCACCTACGTTCGCATCTCCATTTTTTCCTGGTCAGAGAGCAATATCCTCCCTATATTTGTCGAGGTGCTTCATTCAGCTACTGTGGCCTTTTCATGTGCACTTCATTTGGGGATGCAACATAACAAGTTAAATGACTTTTACCTGCTCCAGATCCTTTCAAGACCGATATTATTGTGATGGGTGAGGCAACGCTTGAAACGATGGTGATGATTCTTTGCTTTCTTTTGTCATTTATGACGAACATTTTTCTCCTCAGTAGTCTCGAGGAGTTGCTATTTTGATCAAAAAGGCATTCCGACATCTCTTTACCTCACTCCGAGAATTCTCTTTGTGGTTATGAGCTTTTCGAAGCGCCGTTCGAAGGATGTCTATCGGACTTCTTAGCTGTAACGTTGAGGAAACTGCTAAGCCTTTTGATAACTTTTTATTTGTTGTTGTTGGTGAATTCACTGTCGTAACGGAACCGAGAAATGAATTCCCACATCCATCAAATTGTTTCGATAACTTGCAGGAAATACTCTTTTTAATTTTATATTTGACGGCACACAATTAATTAAGATATTCACTTGCTTCTCACGAACCCACTTGGATTTAACTGTCGATCTTCCTGTTCGAATCGTTTGAGCGAAGAGCACAGTTCCACTTGTTCTTCTCCAAGTGGGAATATTCGAGCATGGTGCTAGTCTCGCGTAACAAAGGTCTACTCCTTGAGCATTTTACGGATACTGAATTAATGGAACATCTAGCTTTGGCGATTATGCATTACGTTATTTTTCCACCGAGATTTCTCATTTTCAGGTTAAATCTGGGTATTCTTATCTTTCTCGGAAAAGGAGTCGAGAAATCCCGGCAATGGTCGCACCATCGAGACTGGTGAACCTTTGGTGAACGTTGCAAAGTGTGCCCTAAGGATTGAGATGGGTGCAAAAGGCTATGAAAATCTTTTTTTCAAAAATGTAACTGTAAAGGTAAAGAACGGTCATGATATTAAGTGTGTTGAATATTGTATCGAGTAATTATCACTGACGATTTTGCGAAGACGAATTCATTTACAAAGTATTTTGCGGAATAATTTCTAAAGGTGAAATTAACACGGTGTATGTTCTTGAAGCATTGAGGATGTTCACATTGATGTTGCTATATCTTTTAGAGAGATTTGTTGTCCTTTATACCATCTTTTCGGGTGATCTTTTGGACTTCTCCTCGCTAGAACTGTTCCGTTACTTAGGAAGCAGTCCTCAAACGATATTTGCAATTACAGAGTTATTTCCTTAACATGATCGATGTGGAAAGTTCTGTAGGTGAGAGGGTACGCTTTGTAAATTTGTTCAGTCCGAACAAATCTCGTTCTTTAAAAGGAAAATTAACCGTTTATCGTTTGTTGAGTTGATGTGTTCTTTGGGCTTTGTTGCTGAGCAATCGAACTCATGGCAGTCATCATGCCTACCGGTTTGGTGCTGCAGGATTTGAAATTTCATAGTTTATTTGTATCCTTACGGCATATTGGAGAGGATCCTAATTTGACTCACTGTTTTCTCAGTGATCGAAATATTCGAACCCAAATGTGCAAATCCTTTTCTAATCATACGGCATCATTAATTTTAGCCACCGAGCTAGCAAATTGCGCGTCACGTTGTTGGCGTTCGATATGAATGGTCATGGATGTTTTGATTAGTTCGCTTTAGTTCGCTATTTGAAGATTCATAGACCGATTGATGGTCCCATTTTAGAATTTATTAAATTGCCACATTAGGTGGATGTGAGGTAATGCGTGGTTGCTGCATGCTGATGTTGAAAGTTGGGGGTTGCTACATTTTGTTCTAAAAGACGATTTGATTCCTACTGCCATTTTCAATCGTACCTTGGGAGTGTTCGCTGGAGAATTTTTTCAGGAAGCCTCATTGTGAGTCGGTGACAGTTAGAACATTAAAGGTGGCAAGTTTCATTCTGCTTATAGTTTATATAGTTAAACGGAACATTACAGGAAAAGCTTATCGTTTCTGATCGCGCTACTCCTAAACATGTACATACAGTTTGTCGCATCTTTGAAATCTGAAGCAGAGACGCTGGATAAAGTGGAAGTACGTTTCTTGAGAATAGATCTTATGAAAGCCTTTGCGGGTCTGTTGAAACCCATTTGTAAAAGTCATTCGTGCATTTCGGTGTGAAGCTCCACCTGAATTAAACCTTACTTTGTTTTTCTAAATTGTTATTCCATTTCTTCGAGGCCAAACTTGACTGTCGTTATAATCATCGGTTTTTTTCAAACTAATACCTTTTCGATGCTTCCGCTCCTCACAGCTTTGAATTCCGTTCACAGTTGTTTTCCTTGCGAGTGGCACGAGTGTGGGATAAACTCCCCTGTTGATGTCGTTCGGCCATCACTGTTTCTGTGTTCGTGCTCGCTAAAGCCTTCCGATCACAAAAAAGTCTACAAGTTTCTGCTCACTTCCTGTCTCTTTTAGTTGCTGCTTTCCTATATTTGTATTCCTTCTCATCACGAGGGGAGGATTTGTGCGGATATATATGGGCAGAAGTAAAACCGATCTGAAATCAGCAGCATTTTGTGCATAATTCAAAAGTTAAAGTCACGAACCTTAAAGATTTTCCCACTTTCTTTCTTGAAAATTTTTGCTACTGAAGGCCGGCTAAGTTATATGAAACAGTTCGTCAGGAGCATATAAAGATAAACTGTAGCGACCTCTAAATTGTGAACTCCTATCCGTTTCACTTCTCGGGAAAATGCAGAATAATATTAGAAATAAACGATTGAACGAGATAAGAAATCCTCTCTTGAAAGACGTAGCCGCTAATCGTTATTGAAGTAACCTGAAAGATCTCATCTCAACTGTTTCAAAAGAACCTGGAAAAGAGTGCATGAACGAGCAATTCGAGCGGTGTACGGAGTAGGAAAAATAAGAAACTGTTGAACGAATTGACAGATCAGCGTCAAAGTTGTCAGTTATGCGAAAGTTCTGCCGGAGATATATTGCGTGCACGCAGATTCTCAGTGAAAGTATAGCAAAGGTGAGTGCTTGTTGGGTGCCTTTTTAATATTCATTTTAGTGGAAATCTTGTGCCCTGAGTTTCTCAATTGCTTATGTTTGTTACGCCATTAATGGTGCATGCGTGTTTTTACTTTCTCGCTTCTTAGCTCCTCCCTACGATGATTTTATGCTTCTTACATTTATTAATGCAAATCTTTTAGGGCGCGACCCGTTGAGTATTGAATAAATTAATAAACAGAGGAGCTGGATAAGATGGGTTTTTACGTCCCTGCCACTCGAATAACCACATCTTAGCAATAATTGATAAAATATAATAGATACCATCGCATTTTCGTTTGTTGACAGTTCGCGCAAAAGATTCGTCTTTTTGTGACTTCGTCGGTGAAAAGTGGGCGTCAGAGCAGGGTGAGATTCAAAGAGTTCTTCAAATTTCTAAGTGATCGTGAAACCTTTCGGTTTCGATTAATCAACCTAGCTGGTGCTATAGAAAATCATTCTAAGACTACATCATATCTTCTTAATTTTACCACTCTGCACGTTTTTTGAGTAGCTGAAATTCGCGAGTAGATAGGCACCGATACAAGCATCCGCCCGTATATAACATCGCCATTTTGCGGTCTGCAAATAGTGCTTTCCATAACTTATGAAAGTTGCAACAACGGGCTATTTCTTGTAATTAGAGTGGACAGACACGCCACTCATTTACATGCAAAAGCTCACTTTACTCGAGCTTGAAGGTAACACACGTAGTGCCAGTTGGTTTGTCCGCAACACTGCACTTCTTTTGCGTCAGCTATTTCACTCTTCAATGTAAATAAAGTGGTGAAATATAAGAAAATCGTCGTTCAGCGAGAAGATTATCGGAGGTAGGGCTGAGCTGAGTGGCTGTTATTTCATATTTGGAGAATGCAATAAGTTGACTTCAGGTGACACTGCACTTTTATAACCATTTTCTCAGTCGATGGTTTGTTTCAGTTGGCCTTCGGCCTCTCTCAAAAAGATTGATCAATCAGTTTGCGAAATTTGATTTTAGAAGCAATCTGAACTTTGCTGATTATTGGAAGAGGACCAGGATGTATCATCTCCTATAGGTTTTCTGCAAATGTCTTCCATAATGAATAAATCCAAACACTGCAGGTGAGTTTTCACCTACTTAATCACCTGGCTATTTGTATTCGGAGTGATTTGGAGTGCTTCGAATTAAAAAGCTAAAACGAAAAGAATAAATGTAATTTATGCTTACAATAAAAACAAAAAAGCTAAATGAGCGAATGAGCGCTTTGTTTATTCTCTCAAAAGAGAAATATAGCAGTGGAAAGACTGGAAACCAGGTGGAGAGGTGGGAACGCCTTTCATCTCTCCTGTCATCCAGCGCTTACTTTGGAAGTTACATTACTGCTCTCCAGCCAGCCAACACTCCCCCTATGGACTTAAGTGACGGCTCAGAAGTTGTCGGGGTCCACTTCCATAGTGCTATTCCTCATGGGATATGCTCTAGCGAGACTTCGCTTCCTCGACCGGACTCTATGACGCTGCATTCCCGACGACCCTTTGCTCTCAAACCGCAGACTCTTTAAGAATACCTTGGCGCTATCCAGCGGTGCATTGCTCCCTCCAAGGCTAGGCGCTGCAAGTCCCTCAGACGAATCTGTAGCGCAATCTCTCTATGCTCTCCTCTCCTTTTCTATACAGTAAGCATTCAACATATTCGATGAAGTATCGCCGTTCGATGTCTCATTCCGATTTCCCGCATTTTTAGCTTTAGCGCTAGCTTGTTGGTTTCCTCAGATGTTGTTAGACGTTGACTGCAATAAACTGTTTCTCATGAGCGTGATATACTGTTTTCCTTTTTGTTATTATAGTACCGAATAATGCCCATGGATTTATAAGAAACACGGTACGACATCCGTACTGCCTTTCTACGTTGAAGATTTCTTTAGCATAAGGCTAAGAATACGAACTCTCTTCGGAAATAAATTCTCGTATTGTTCGAAGGGTCATATTCCCAAATTCCCAAAATCACTATTTTATTTTCCGTTTAGATAACGCCTGCTCACTTGTCGCGAAACAAAGAGCTCAACGATGTGATGATGAATATGCAGGGAAACTTGTTCGCATGCTGTGTTCAAAAGCGATACGAAGACAGTAGAAGTAAGCTTTGATTCGAGAAAAAGAAAAACACTTCAGTTGTATGTTTTGACACGTATGATGAGATCGCACTTGCTGAAAGAAATGAGGTAATTCGACTGGAAGTATTTAATCAGCATTCGTTGCTGGTCATCACACTGGAGAGTTCTACACCATTGAGCGGATTTGCTTCGTTAACCTTTACGTCTGTTTTGCATTTACGTACGTATCTGTGTACCTCCTGTCTGTGCAACAGTTTCAACTCGGAAACCACTAAAGGATCTATGAATTTGTGTAGATGTGAGCTATACTTACTGGAAATTATAAGCATTGTGCTGCAACAAGAAAGACGATAACATGCAGATCAAAAAGAATCAGCGATTTTCTCTTTTCCATCCCCCTTCGTTTTTTATCGAAATTCGTTAACAGATCAGACAATTTGCGTTTACTACAGCCGCATTTCCTCCTCTGCATTTCATAGGTCATTCCCCCCGGTGTTGGCCGATACCTTACGTTCTATATATTGGAGGACTTATGAGGGCGACTAAGTTAAATATGAATTTATTGTTCATTCGAGGATTTCCACAAACTAAAAAAAGTAAAAGTACTTTGTGCTTGGTCAAAGGAATTGATTTCAAAATATTTGATCGTCCATAACGAAAAAAGAAACGGTCGTTGGTGGGAAGTAGCAAGCACGACGCCAAGATTCAGTAAGATGAATTCAGAGTGGAATTGTTCAATGGAATTCATCCACTGATGTGTTATTTCGTCAGCTGAGTTATCGCTGTAATTGGTGAGTTTTATCTATTCTGGTAGCACTTTTTGGCAGTCGGCCGACGGAATTTTCGACCTCTTATAATCACGAGGTGAACAATCGAATCGATCGGAGATTGAAAATTGAGCACTTCAGGAAGTTTAGTTCGCTGTGCTGATGAGAGTGGTGTGAAATGTGAAAAAGGAAAAAAAAATTCAGGAAAGATGTTCATAAAGTGGCTTGCAGCAGGTGGAACTTGGTGTGACATTTCAATTACGGTTACGTTCATGACGCAGTGCTAAACAAACACACTCATGCGACCCTTTGTTAGGGCGAATTAAGAAACCAGATCAAGAGGGTGGAATTGATCATGTGCTTAAGAGTGTATTGAAGTCTCGAACCAAAACTTTCCAAGAGGCGTGATGTGAATTTGCGTTTCGGGACTTTTTCGTTGGTCGTCAGGTTGCCTCTATAACGCTTCTTATGTGGAGGGATTCCGCACCTGGATGTTGGCACTCCTCTCATGCTGAAATTCTAAATAAATTTTCGGTGAAGGCGAATAATTTCATTAATGAGGATAGTGAGGTGATTAAGGCTGCTTACACTTTTCACAACACAACGCTGAAGTCTGTATATTTCGTATTAACTAACTGTTTCCTTGAAGTCGTTAACAGTGGTTGATGCCTAACATAGCAATGCAGGCAAGTGCGGAAAAGTGCGCCGGCCAGGCTGATGTGATGTTTTTCATTGCGCTCACCCGGTCAAGCAGTTCCACAAATGCCACAAAGGAATGAAGTCTAGTGCACTTTGTCCTTTAGTTCAACTGTTGCGAGTAGGTACATGGATCACCTTCTACTAAGGATTTGTTTATCTGAGATCCGACCAACACAGTGCATTTCTAATGCCCATAAATATATATAGTCATCAGAAATGCTGCTCTTTGCAATTTAGCTATATATGCATATAGCTATGCGTAGTTTTCGTAATTACAGCTCATACATGTACAGCGTTCGTAATTTCGAGCTTTGTTGAAAAGCACATTGTCGTGCCCAGTGCAAAGTGTCAGTTAACACTATTATAAATTATTATTGCTCCATCATATAATCGCCTCCAATCACAATTGCATTTTCAGTCGGCAGTTCGAAGAACGCAATCGCGATTGGTCGCTGGTTAAGAAAATCAGCATTCAGAGTGAGCTGAAACAGAAAGCATCCGCTGCACAGTGAACCACTGAACTTCGCTCGCCATCATACGCAGTTGTCATTGTTCGGTGAAAGAGAGTTCCCAACCTCCATTTACATTCCTCTAAATAGAATTCTTCTCTGTCATCAGTATTTCCGTCCTAATAGCAACTACATGCGGCGTGATGTCTTTGCTAATTGATGTACTGCAGTAAAAGCTCGTTTCAAAACTTAGTTCTTTCCATGTATTTATTCTTTTCATTTTTCTTAACTTCCTATGGTTTACACCTTGTGAAATACAAAATTAAGTAAATAGGCACTTTATACGTGTGGTCTTTTGGAGGTTCAATTGCCGACCTTACTCGTCGAGCTCACTATTAAGGTTGTAGAAGTGGAGGAGGGGAGAGAACGGGGAGGGTTCTTCGTCCATTCAAACTTGTTTTCTATTAGCTAAAGGAGGACACATAAGCTGATCGTTACTCCAACCATTTTGATATCATATTGAAATGTGTTTGGAATGATGATACGCCTGTGTTTTGTTGAACGTCAAACTTGACAGTGAAAGTTGAACAATATTAAATACCCACTGTTTTGCTTATGCCAGACTCACCTTATCTGCGATTTTGATTAAACCACTTTATGCTGGACTTTTGTGCGAAAGGCACACTGAAAATGGTGCAAATTAGGCTCGTTTGCAGCACAAAATTCAAAGAATTTAACGCCCAGGAATTTGCAAGAAGCCTTCAATTTAGCGCAGTTTTCTATGTCACTGTTGTCCTCATACTTGGTGAGTTACGTCACATGTTTCAGTTCCTCATACTATTTTAATTTGGAAACGATGCAGTCAAGAAGAAGCATTGGACACGCAAAGTAATGAAGAAGTACGAGTATTGGGTAGGCAGAAGCACTAAATATATGCGAGCGTTGCATAACATGTACAAGTACCCGAAGTGCATATAGGATAAATGTTGGAATGCAGTGTCACAACGTACGTCACCTATTCAAAGTCCACTAGGAGGAAATACATCTCGCTGAATGCCACATATATTTTTATTGACTGCACTTGTTTCAAGTGACTTATAGTTTCATTTGAGAAACATTTTCATCGAAAGGTCGAGGGACTGACCTTCCAAATGCAATCACAGTGTGGCTGCTGACTCAGAATTTAGCAAATTCGAAGAAAAAATAGTCAACATCTGGATTAGAGGGAAGGGCACTTTAAATGAAATCAGGTAATCGCCTGAACGTGTAGGCTGCCTTTAGATTGACGGATCATGGCGAAAAAGCTGTGGAGGAAGCCGAGTGTAGCGCTAAGAGCCTATTTTCTGATTTTGATCACCGAACAGAGCCGAAATCACACAGACTCTGAAGTCATTTGCGAATCACTAGCTTTTAATGTTTTGTAGCAACACCATTACTTTTAAGTGCGTTATCATTGGTCATGTATTGCCGATGTCATCTCTCATGGCTTCCTCTAAGGAAAAGTCGGCAGAAGAGCCAGACAATGGATCCGGGTGAGGAAAACGTAGTCAAGGTGAGCTGCTCAAAATCGAAGATGATGAAAGGAAATGAATAAAACTTGTCGTCGAATGATGTTAAGTTGTCAATTGGGAGCATGCTATTCTCCCTCGCTGCAAACCATCCAGCGTCTTGACTGGCAAAAAGCACTGAGTAACCTTCTCACCTGCTGCTATTTATTTTCATTCGCGCAGGCTTTATTATCAGATGTCTTCGTGGCTGGTTTTCAGATTTCCGCATGTAGGAAAGTTCTGACGAACGAGCAGATGGTTTCAATTTTTCCAGCGAATTCAGCCGAGACATGAAAAAGCACAAAAAATAGCTGCTAGAAGAAGCCGTTTTGCTGTGCTTCTGGAGTGTCGTATAAAACTCTTGATTTCTAACTATTTCGACCACAGCATTCTTTACGGTATTGCGTATGTTTCTTAGTAGACTGCTGTCGAGTACTGGCGATCTTTGGTCACTTATGCCTTAATCAAAGAGAGCACCAGAAGAAAAAGTAGATTTCCTCTTGTCTTTAAAATGCAACTGCTGTTTTCAAAACTCACTTCGAAGTTCGAATGAAAACGAGATCCCTTTCACCGACTCGATATAAATGAGAATTTTTGTTTGATTTCATATTTCACAGTAGAGCGAGATCTGGGAATTAAACTATGTCTGAGCTGAAAGCAGTTGGAGATGGTGCTGAAATACGCACTGTTAAACAACTGCTACGATTTCATGCAACAACTTACCAGCGTAGGAAACCGACTGTTAAAACTGTACGTTTCATAAAACCAACTGTTAACACTTTACGTTTCATATATTTGTAAACAATGGCTATGTGAACAATTCATCCATACATCGTATAAGCTGAAGTTGCCCACTTCAATTCCACATCTTCCTAGGTTCGTAGGTAGGCATATAGAAGAGTGTCATAACAACAAAACAATCAATATCTTCACCAATGTGTTCGGCATGAAGGGGGAAGGGACTTCTTCACAGTTATAAAATGAGTAGAGCCGCTTGGTTCCGCTCATTGATCAGTTGCATGGAGATGAGTACATTCCTCAATCGTTTCCGTGCTCAGTTATCAATTGCCTAGCGTTTTAATTTTCTCCGCCTTTGATCATGTTCATTTTCCGTAGCACTGCAGATATTTCTATTTGCATCCGCGTGTTTACTTTTTCGCTTTTCAACGCGTTGAAGGTGACTCCATCAAGAACTTAACGCTACAAATGAAGCAATTATCGCTGTCCATTGTGTGCACTGCCGCAGCGCTTCAATGTGGCGCAAACTCGAGTCAAACCTCTAGTGGCAGCTAGGTGCTCGTTTAGCAAGTATCTGACCGCAAATTGATTGCGCCTTTTGTTTGCCATTCGTTTTTGCCTTCTATGCTGTGTTCACACCTTATTCAGAAATGTATTTATGTCCTTAAAATCACGGATACAAAATTTACTGCTTCCATTCTACACCTTGATTAGTCCTCAGTTCGTCACGAATGCAAGAATCCTCAACGTGAAATATAGAGAATTGTTGATTGTGCGCTTTGAGGAATGTACTTTTGGCAGTGCCTTCCTGCTCCAATGTGGCTTTCGGCATTCTCTCGTTCGTCAATGAAGACGTGGTAAGTTATTCTTCATGAACATTGTTTGCAGCAAATCAGTTTTCTCCTACTCGAAGGATACCGATCTTGAGAACATTCACCTAAAAGGAAGTATTCCGCTGCAAACATGTTGAATATTGCAGTCGGTATTTTCTATTTGTCTTACTCAAGCGCTGGAATTTTCTTACATATGGCGGAAATAATCGCCTGTCACCGAATATCGCGACAATACGGCGGATTTCGTTTTGTCATGCATTCGTCGATCGCGGAGGCGTTACTGCTATTTCAATTTGGAATATGGGGTGGATTCGTCGTTTTATGCAGAAATGAAATTATCTCACCCAAACACAGAATTATTCTGAATATTTTCATGAATTTTACATGGTCAGTTGTTTTAAGGCCTCTATTATAAACACAGCACAGCAAGTTTGCACAAATTAGCATATGTTATTTGCTGCTCACTTCGTAGTCAGTAGAAGTAATTAATGAATCGTTTACCTAGCAAGGCAGATAGATGATCTTAGATGAAATTCTGTGACCACGGGTTCTGCTAATGCTAATTGATGTCTCATATCACTGTCCATTTCTTCATTTAACTTTGAACATGGAGTGTAATTTTAGTGGGGGATAATAATTTGTACATCGCATCGTTACGATTCAAAAACGCCAAATGAGGCGTTGTCCGAGAGCATTTGTACGAATTGATTTCGTATGCAACTTTTCATTTCTCTTCGGCTGCAAGGAATTTGAGTTAACGGATAGCGAATAACTGCAATCCTGTGACGATTGACTTACCATCCATGAGCTTATATAAATTATTAATCCTAAATCTGCACTTATAGAAACATTCAGATGAGCTTCTTGAATCGTTCGAAGGAGAATGTAACTTCCCGTTGAAAGGCAGTGCAACAAATGAAAAGGGCATCAACCTTTGATAAATCTGGCTATCGATGGACTCATAATGCCCAATTAGCAAGATCCTCCTTCTCCCGATGCTGTACTTTCTACTTCCAGCTGATCGAGTCTTTGCAGCACTCACTTGATAAACTGGCGAGCGAAGTGAGCTGAACACTTTCTGCGACGTCCTAATAGCTCAATAGCCGTCATTGGCTCCGGTTAATACCACGTAGCGGCACACGCGCTTGGAAAATGAAAGGAAATTAAAAGAGCGCAAAGAACCGACTGCCTCTGACAGACTAACGGGATAAATTCATTGCGTCTTCCCCTTCAGTAAATCAGCAGCACACAGCTCATGAAGCTAAAATTTTTATGTTGGATGAACCAGGAGCTTACATACGGTGCATTTTAGAGGGGGATGAGTAGATAGGTAGGAAGGGCAGGAAATTCCCTATTTTCGTCTCATCTCCATTTTATGCTAAGAATTCCTCATTTCGCATATCTATTCCCTGTTGCTTTGAATAAAAACACACGTTTGGCATGAAATTCACGGTTAACAGCTAACGCATAACGTTATTATTGGCATACTTAGTGAGTCTATATCATGTTCACCACAAAGCGGTAGTTCACTTCCATCCGTTATTTCCAACCACACGCAAGTGAATAAAAAGTGAATCCATTCTAGTATTCGGAAACTTGTTTGTTGTGTGTCTAATGTCTATCGGACTTGCGATTTTAAAAAGGAGTGCGTGAACGGGAAAGCGATTGTGGTTCACAGGGAGCGATAAATTGGAAAATTTTTGGGAATATTTAATTGATGAGACAGCTTTTCAGATACTCTAACAGCCTGAAAGAGACGTACGCTTAGGATGCAAAACATATTTCGTAGCTCTATAAAAAAAGGTTTCCAACGTCGCGAAACAGTTAACTCGTTAAGGAATGGGAGTAAAAGGGAATGAGAGACTATGTAAAAGTAGGCATCAACAGCGATTTTTAATAGTAACGTTTTATCGAAGATATTTGTGTTCGAACAGAAATTAAGGGTTTGTATTCCTATTTATATGTTACAAATCAGCAACCACAAAAGTAAGTACGATGGAGTTTGATGAGAGCAATCTGATCCACGAATTGCTTTCGCGTTTTTTGTTTTAACTGCTCATCGCCTTTAAATGCCATCATTACTTAAACTTTTGCAAATCTCAACGTCGTTTCCTCTTCAGCATTTCAACTACAACGCAAAAGAAACGTTTTTACTGGTGATTTCTGCACTTCATTGGTTCTATTAAGGAACTAGTTTTTGCGACGTCTGTCATGGCTTTTGGACATTTCAACGAGCTCCTTTCTCTTATCGTTTATTCACTGATATTTGAACACTGATGTAAAGAACTGGCTGGTTCAGCGAAGAGTAGTGAAAGGTGCAGGGTCTAATAAACATGCTGTCGCTTTTGCTGTTTCTTTTTGATTTTCCCACCTGCACTCACTGTTGCTTCTAAGTACTTTTTAGTCTCGCTGTGGTTGTTGGGCAAGCACCGATATGATTTCTCTAACGTGAGTTCACTTTTATCAGAATATGATTGCTGTTCCCATTTTGGCTTTAAGCTTCCTTCTTCTCCACCGTCTTCTGTCATCTGCAGTCATCCATCTCAATCTCCCATCCTCGTTATTGTTCTCATCGACAGCAACAGCATATTATTGGTTGAACAGGGAATTGTACACGTGATGAAGAATGGATAACACTCTTCTGTCGCCTAACAACTGCGCAAAACTTCATTAGAGGAGTTTACGTCGTGCTGGATACAAATAGCAAAAGCAGAAATGAGTTAACGAAGGCAACCTGTTAGGATTACATGTCGCATAATCAATAGTAATTACGAAAAATTGCCAGAAATAAGAACAGTTACAAAAACATGCGCATGTACAACTAGCTGCCTTGATCGGTGTCAATCGACGTGTGGAAGGGGTAGCCAAATGGTACAACTAGGTTGCAGATAGGCTGTCTGAGATAGCGCGGGTGCAAAGAGAAAGATTGTAAAGTACACCTTGGCAAGTAAGAACTCCAGCTAGCAAATAACTTCACCTTGTCACTAAAACTCGTAGGTAAACTACAGTTTCTAGAAGCGAATATATGTCCTCGAGATTTTATGGTTTCATTTGTTGTAAATAAGTAGGACTGAAAAGCAACAAGCTTTTCAATAAACATTTTGTGAGCGGGGGAAATCACGCTACGATGCCGGGGAATATGAGCAGTTGTGTTTCAGCATATTGAGTCAAACCCATTCTCCAAACACAATCAGAGCTGGTATAAGGGATGCACGTCGTGCATCACTTTCCAACAATCCAGGCCTGACTCTATTCAAAAATGATCTAAGCAAATTAGAGTCAAAAATAATGCACAATGCAACTGGGCTAGTAGCTTGCAACAAAATAAGTCTATGATTCCTCCGACTCTTGAATATTTGCCATTGATAATGCCATTTGACCTAACATGACTGAAATTCATTGAGTGAAGGATGGCGTTTATCAGGAGTGGGCAAACAAGACCCAAATAGGAAACAAAAAGAACGACGCATTCATATTCTGAGTGAACGGTCCGCTCCCACAAATTCACAAAAGTTTTTATCTCCCTTTGCAATTTGCAAGTGATTATTACTTGTAATTCTGCCTACATGTGTGCATGTGCAAAGGAAGCAATGATGAGCGAAGTGCACCCCAATGTGTGCCAGAGGGCAATATTGTTGGAGAAATGAGAGGAGAGAAGCATATACGGAACTCCCAACAAAATGTCTCCTTCAGAAGAAATGTGCAGAAAAGCAGAGCGGCCCGTTTGTAATTGGGGTTGAACATGGCCGTTTTGCCCACCCACCTCCCCCTCCCCCACCGGAACTTTGCTTTGGAACTGCTACCTAATATTTATGCACCCCATCTCCATAACAACTTAAGCAACACTTGGGAGTTTATTACACTACTTTTGCAACCATAAATTTTCTATCTGCGTACTCCAACATAACAGCTAAAAATTGTATGCAGTTATGCTACAATAGAGGAGCCAAGAGTCCTGCCTAGTTGCAGACTTCATTTACAGTGCACATTATCCGCTCAGTTTTTCTAGTCTTGCTTAGGCGGTTACCTTGTTGAACCTAGCAGGCGCACACTTTTACAATTAGATGCTTCTCTGTGCACGCTGTTACGCCTGCACGTGATAATTATAACAATCTTTTCTGCACACACATCGTCGCAATCGTTAATGCAGTCGTTATGGCAGTTGCACGCAAGAAGAGCCAACCGACATTTTAGTGGACTTTGTCTCGACCATATCCTCGATGACTGCTAGAGCTCGGCGTTTTCACCGTAGACCATGTCCAGGAGCTGGCCTCATTTGCTTTTCTCGCGCTATCGAGATGCATGACGTCAAATGCAAATATGCACCAATTTCCTTTCACAAGTTTTATGATAATGGCAAACATTGGTGGTTCACACTGATCGTGACCACTGCAATGAAATTGGACTAGGGGATTGATCTGTGACTGAAGTGATACAGCGAATTTGCGTCACCGAAGACTTTCTTCTTCGTAGGTCGAAGCTGGTGAACAGGCGAGTACGTTGCTAATACATGACTGTCACAGCGTTACGCCGCCATGAACTTTTGCAACACAGGAGAAAACACTCCTCCATAATAAGTGGGTTGAAAAACTCGAATTCATCTGCAGAACTGAGTGAACTCTGTTCATCAGTAAAAGAGGTATTTACATTTCCAGTTAACTTATCGACCAAATTTTAGAACCACGCGGTGATTTTTGAGCTATAAAGAAGTTTTTAAAGCTGCCTCTCAGAAGAATATCATACTGGAAAATTCTAAGCTTGTGGGTTATTGAATGCCTGGCTGTTTTCAATTTATTTCGCGTTAGTGACTGTAGAGTAGGCGATTCTGCACACAGTTGACTTATTGGTATGATTATGCCTTCAAGGCATAGTGCTTATACCAAGCCGTCTCCATATCTTACGCCAAATTGTCGCTGCTGCAATGCGCGAAGATCATTACTACGATTGAAGCAACGGTGATGGTGACTTGTCATTTTTTGCATGATTCCATTTCACAGCTGAGAGGCCATTGAGAATTATTATGAAGCCTATTAACTGTATTAATAAGGAAGAGAACGTTAGGCGCCTTAGGTATTGTGGTGACTTACTTTTTGCAGTAGAGAGGGTCTCGTTCCAGCAATGAGGGGTCCCAGTTAAAGATCGGACGAAAAACTCGTTGCTCGACCTGCTGATGGGGACGCTTTCGGAGTTTATGCGTTGCGCACCACCTAACTTCACCACCGTAATCGAGGTGGTTCATGTGGTCGCTGAGGATCGTATGTCTTTCAGTGGATTTCGGCTGAAGAGAATGTGGGATGACTTTCTCATCAATGCTGTCCAACAAATGCGTTTCACGTAGGCATCTTCCTGCTTAGAAATTTTTTTGCAAGTGGTGACGTTGTTTCTAACATGTTTCATATGCAACGTTTTCACGAAGTAGTTTTCAAGTTGAAGCACATTTATATTCACATTCTCAGGTATGCGGTGAGGAGCCTGCCACTAGGATAGGATCAGAAACCCATGTGCATTTTATGATTTATAAGCTTCAAGCTAGAGTTCGTAACTCGCTTCTTCGTGTTGTGGCACTGGACACACACGAACGGGACAGTGGAAATGGCCTAACGAAAGCAACCGTTCTCATCCACATCATCTCCACGACCTCTAAATTGTCCATTGCGTGCGGCTAGGAGCCACGTTCGCCAAAACTTAAATGACGAGCAGTCGTATGAGCTCTATGAATAGATATTTCAATGCTGGAGCGTTGTGGGAATTACAAGTGCCAACTTGCTCCACTCGACTTCATTGTAATTTTGGAATACTCTTTTACAATTGTGCATCAACATCGCTCACTTCAAACAACCTTCAGCGTTCTCCGATTCGATCGTCTGCTTGTTAAGGAAGAAAATGGTGAAGAGTCGCTATTTTCATAATGAAGACTCATAGCGCGCAAGCAGAATAAAAATACTCCCTTCTGGTTTGCTAGTCATTTTTCATGATCTGCTTTACTTTTTTTATAGATCTCTACTTCTGTCTTGTTTGTAGACCGGACTGTCTGTCTACTGAGGTTCATGAATTTTCTTGAATCGCAAGTTGACATAGTACGTGGGAGAATACGTCTGTGTTGAAAATGACTTTAAACTTTCTTATTCACCTGCCTAGAAATTGGTTCTCTCTAGTTTGCGAGTTCGTTTCATCAGTTCTTTAGAACTGAAAGCTGCTCAGTCGGGTTCAGGACAGCATCAGCAGAGTTGCTACGCTCAGGTGAAGGATGTCAAAGTCCATGCGAATGTTCCAAATAGCGGCCATATCGTGTTTATTTTTCAAAGCCCAGCCGCATTTATCTTTCCATCACAGCACCTATCAGAATAATGCAGCTATGATTGCAAAAAGGGAAGAGATGATATGATGAATTCAGTTGAATTACTTGTTTTTTAGAGTGCTTGGATATCAGTGATACCAGTAATACTGAAATTTCTTTACGCAAGGCATCGACTGGCTCTCCTCGTTTTTCCCCATTTTAAATGAGACATAGGGTAAACTCGGTACCATCTAGCAGTGAATTTTTGGCAAAAGCCATTAAGCTTGCTGAGCAAAAAAATATTCCAGCAACAGAAGTCATTCCGTTCTACTGCAAAAGCCCACCTCAGCCACCATTTCAGCATCGTAATGTGTGATTTTCCAGAGAAGTTTTCCATGTTGTTTAATTCCTTTTGCTTGAAAAAAGGCATTTATCACTCAGTAGTTTTTTCTCTCTCAGTGGAAATTTTTGAACCAATAACGCTGATGTCGCCAGTTTTTCTTATAAGCTTAGTGATTTGGCATAATATTTTTTGATAGGTTAATTCATTTTTTTTAGCAACTGAATGCATTTGTAGATGACTCTACTACGGCACTGAGACAAAAGTCCGACTTACCTTGTTTATATCGGCCACGCAAAAAGCTTTGCTGTCGAGCGCTGCGTAAACCTTTTTGCCAGTTACTGACTTGTATGTATCTTATTTTTTTAGCTGCGCGATTCTGCTATCAACTTTCATATCCTGGAAGCCGATCCTAATATATTCAGTGATTGGAGGAGAGTATAAAAACTAAACATATCCGATGAAAAGTGCCCGTTTGTCCCGCAGACCTTCATCATGAATTTTTTGCAAGTCCTTCTTCGTTTACACGCACAAATACACTTTTCTGTGTTCTTATGAATGAAGATATGTCACTGCGTTTCATTTCAGAACGCAAAGAGACAAAAATGGTCTAAATTAATTCCGTGCATCAGTGGCTTATTGTTTGTAAGAGATTAACAGTACCCCTTCAACTCCATCGCATCCGAATGCTTCGCCGTGCTATCTGATGAACTCACTTCGCCTCAGTGGCAGACTGCAAATGACACTGTTTTACTGATAGACCTAGTCCTCTTTTCATATCTTACATGCATCCCCATATATGCATCTTATCGACGTTTATTCGCATTTTCAAGTAAGACAGCAAGCAACTTATTTACCTGGGAGCAAAAGAAATTTAATTCATCCAGTAAACGTCCCCCTTACGCTTGATATGTGTGATCGCACTATGGATGAGTTCCTCTGGCAAATAATATAGTTTCCATGAATGGCGTCAAAATGGAGTTTGCGGAAAAATTCATGCAGCGAACCGGTTATTGAAATTTCGATCTGTTCATGTTCCCGGCTACTCATTGAGCCACCACTGAAAAAGTTTTGGGATTCAGTGCTGTCTTTTAGAGTCTCTCCATCTCAAGAAAATATTGGCAGCGCAGGACAGACCCACGTGACAAAAAACAAATTGAGGAACCAGTCACATCTTTAGGTTCAAAATACATTTAGGAACGGAATTTACTCTTTAAGTATACAATAAAGTAGTGGACTTCCGAGATGCTCTCAGTGAGCAATGCTCGTGTCACTATATGTAAATCGTTATGCCCACTATGAAGCGAGCTGTTTGGCTGCACCTTATAAAATAACGCAAATATAATCACGTTTTCATCTCGGAATTGCTTCATTTCGCTGCAGCTCGAACATTTGCTCATCACCACGCATTCTTGCTGTTCTGAAGAATTTTGTCTCCTGGTGATGTTCTTACTGTCATTTCGTTTCATGATCACTCTGTTTCCGTTTGGTAATCCGATAATCCTGTTGTATTTCTGTAATGTCATTGCTGTTTCACGAACACATCGAATACTGTTTTCTTACATTTGAGCGAGTAGTTGTTGAGGCTTGATTTTTGAACATGCTGACCAGGGTTGCTGCGGGCGGTCAAAATGGCACCTTTGTATTGCTCTTCGTACTTGAAAGAAATTTCGAAAACCGTACGAGTTCATTTGGTGCTCAATTCCACTCACTCACTTGTGACTTATTCAAAATAAGTAGCGCAAAAGGTGTTACAGGTGGTCGTGCGGCTATCTTTCGATGTTGGTCACTTTTACGCGACTCCTCTGTTTTGTCTCTTCGAGATTATTCTCATATTTGTGCAAACCACGGAATGCGCATTTCACATGCCTCATCGTATGGGTTCTCGCATTTCTACAATCCTACATTATTACGCTCTTCCCATGGCAAGTGTTAATAATTCCCTCTTTTGCAAATGCTCCAAATATATTATGTCTCGAAGACTCTCTTGTGAAGAAATAAAAAAGGGCTAATTTCTCGCATATACAACTCTTGGTTTAGCTCTGCTTGGGTGGCATTAAGATCAGTCCCACTATTAAACATCACTTAGAAAAACTTCGCTCTCTCTAAAATCGAAATTTTTTAAGTCAAGCTAACGTGAAATTTTATGTATTCTATTCTGTTGCCGTTTTTATCTCCAGGTAGGAGTCGAAGAATATATTATATGAAAAAATGAGGTTGTTAAAATGAAGGACTAACTCGCCTTTTAAGGAAACAAATGCCTTATGTAGGAATATTTCAGGTATGTTGTTCTGTATCAGGACCCGAATGGTTTCGGCGTAACAGGTGACTGGGAAGCATATTCACTTGGTGGAACACAACTCTATTTTTATATTTTCAATGTGGCCATTATTGCATCGGATTTTCTCATGTATCTAATCGTTTTTCTAATGATTTGCAAAATGCGTAATGGTCGTGTCCATGTTTTGGTGAGTCTCTACTTTGTTTCGGATTAACATCAGCACAAAATCACAACATTCAGCTAATTAAGCCGTACCGTTGTAAATACCAGCGGGAAACCAATGACCTTCTCGTCAGAACAAAAACGTTTCAGGCACTTGTTACAACTGATCACGATTCTTATGGCGATTATGCTAATATTCATCAACCACAAGCGTCCAATTCAGTCAACGCAACCAGAAATGTCGAGAAAACACTGCTAATAGCTTGTTTCATTACATGGGCTTTCGAAGTACTGGGTAAGCTGATTCTAATTTATTTTCTTCACTTACTAGTGTTTCTGGCACCTACTAATGTTCATATTAAGAACTATCAGTATGCGATTTCTCGTTCTTAATGTCTGCTATTTCTGAATTTGCTATTGGAAAGAACGTTTTTGAGTGGTCTCATTTTTAACTATCCCGGCTACCTTAAATCACCTCTAGACACATAACTATACTTGACACGGCTGCAGCAAATCTTAGTCGTAAAAAGTGGAGTGGGCGGATGCAACTGGATTGATCAGCACCGACCTTTGTAGAACGGACTGATCGTCAGGTGAATCAGGTGGATAAAATGAATATATGTAGTGTGTAATATATGATACCTAATAAATAATATATAATGTACAGTATATTAAATGTTATATCTGATATATAATACATAATATATAGAATGGAGTAAATAATATGTAATATGTAATGAGTATTTGATACATATAATATACAGCATATAATACGTAGTATAACGTAATATGGCATATACTACGTATATACAACTCACCCGATTCACATGACGATCTGTCAATTCGCCAAGAGTCGGTAAGGATCTGTCGAATTCAATTCGCATTTTTACTCTGCGTTTTTGCAATGAAGGTTTGCGGCAGTAACGTTCAGGTATAAGGCCTTTGTGCCTTATAGCCTAGGCTTGCCTTTCTATCAGTGAGGATCACGAAGTAGTCGTCATCCCATGAGTTACTGAAAGCTTTTCAAGCATAAATGAGGTGTAAAAAATTGTTGTGATTGAATTCTGTGGAATGGCATGATTATAGCACATGGCCACAAAGCTTGCTTATTCCAAGTAAATAGCAATAAAACATTCTTCCTGAATTATAGGTTCTTTTTACTTTTGGGCTTAAAATAATGAATGTGCTGACAAGGAGACCCTTTAGATCTGTATGCAAAGTTCTTCAAACTTTTATATGCGGGCAGTTTTCGAACAACAGCTGCCACAAAAACCTACAATGTACCTTACAGGTCAAGTGTTCATTAACTGGACATCATTCAAAGGTCCACTACGCGACTTTTCTGTCGTTCTCTTATTCATGACGAATGCATGGGCAAGCTCATTGATACGACTATTTATTAGTTCCATTTTAAGAAGAACGTTTCGGACATTGTTAACATGAGGATGGAAACAGCTATACAGAGCAGAATGCAAGCGTCTTGCTCACTGATAAATCCGATTGTTCTCAGATGCTCTCTGCTCGAATTCTTTCACGATCCTGTGTAAGGAGATCTGTCGGAATAATCGCTTATTAGAAGGAGTCTCGCAGATCATCAAAGTATAATATTAACGAGATTAAAAGCGGTTAACTGTTTCATAGCAAGTGAAAAACTGCTTCATAAAACAATTTGTTTTCCTTTAAGAGGCAGCTTCCCGTCAACTGTGTGACTTAACGATGGGGAGTAAACGGCATGTTTGACTTACACTCACTTGGTAAATACGTAAATATCTGGTCATAAAGCCCACGACGAATGTCTTTTTAATCTATAAATTGTTTTAATCTCCTCCTATGACATAATTTTGACTGAGGAGGTGACCCTCTCGAAACTCCTAAGAAAAATTTTAGGAATTGCTTACGAAAGTCGTGGAACTTGCAAGTTTTAACGATTAAACATTCTCGAAAAAGGGAATATATGATCGTCAAACCCGTCTGGAATATATGATACCCAAAAATATGTGGTTTTCAAACCTAAAAAAGGGGAACTTAAGAACTCCTGAGAAATTTTTGTTGCACGATCCTTTATTGCAGTTGTACTTAGAGGGTTGATATTCGAAAATTAGGCTGCCAGCGAGGCTTCAAATTTCGTCACAAAGTATAGAAAAAACAACGACGAATTTTGCAAATTCTCTCTCTAACTAAGATCTTTTTTTGTGATGAAAGGAGAGATTGTGAATCTTGTGGCTCAGTTCAGTCGGTGACGTCTTGCTTTTCCTGAGTCTGTCCTCACTGCGTTTCAGCTGTTGGAGTGTTTTTAAGCGAAAATCCCTAGCTATTATAGATGACCGTAATGGCGATGTTTTTAAAATCATGCATAACCGTTTGCAACCTGGAATGGCCGCTCACATACAAAGATAACAAACTAAAGGTGACTTAATGGAATTAAACTGTGCAATTCAGCTCATCAACTGTACAAGCTGCTTATCACGTAGGATGACATCTATGAAAGGGTGCTATCTCAAAATATGCATGTTTAAAATTAAGTGAAAGTTCATGCATATACATTAAGATCTCGAATACTATTGGGCCATTTCCGATCTAAAGCTGCATTCTTGAAGTCGATTGGCAGCTCGTTTTTCATCGCGTTCAAGGGTATCTTATCAGTGTACACTCCTTTCTCCTGCCAGCTCTATTTTTCAGAAGCAATTCATCTTTACCTAACTGCTTATGAAAAAGAAGAGGAAATTCACTTCACAGGGAGCGAGTGACGTAATGTTTTAGATGAAAGCGCTCAGGAAATGCACTTCTCATCTTTGCTGGAGAAAATTGTTGCTAAAAGTCGAGGGCATTGCATCGTTGCTAAAAATTCGACATAACCAAAATGCAACTAACGTGAAGGTTGTACTGAATTTTCAAACATCTATAATAGTTAAAAAGAGCAATATTACGCAGGGAAAATGTATGTTGGTGAGGCTGTTTGCTTTTCAAATATAAGGTTAATACTCAATAAGGAGAACATTAACGACGTGCGTTCTCCTCTGCAGACGTGTTATCGAGTGTTTATGAAAGGCAAACTGCTCATCGGACGAAGCAAAAATTTGAGTTCAAATGTTGCGAATGACGTTTGTGCTGAAGTTTTTAAAGCGTGCACTATTTTGCAAATAAGAAATTGAAGTGTTCACTTACTGAGTAATCCCACCATAGGTGCTCAGTATGATCTATGGCGATGCGGTTAGTGTGTGATTATTTACAAGAGGCTGTTTTTACAATGTTTAGAGCAAACTTTTCGGAGAAGCTTTTCGACGCTCGAGATTTTCATATGCAATATGCCTACTTAGAAATGACTTTTCAAAACGGAATTGAAAATTATTGTCTCACTGATCAAGAATGTCGTCGTCACATTGACAGCAGCTTTTGACTGCACTGATTTTTTCCATTTTTCCGATCTATGGTGCTGCAGTTAGTGTGCATTTTTCCGAAAGGTATTTCGAATTCGCAGATTTACGTGTCATAAGGCGAACGAAGCTAACACGCCAAACGAGGAAAAGTTACGCATTGAGTGCAACAATGTGTTATGCGCGTATGCCCATCGTCACAAATAATCAAAGAATTAGGAGATTGAATGAGAGCCAATTTAAGCTAAGTGTATAAATATGAGATTTCATAAATATACTATTTTCCGTCGTGAAATGGGACACCCACCACTGTGGAAGAGTAAATTTGTACCTAAGATCAGGCCTAAAAAGTTCACATGTAAAGAGTTATTAGCGATTAATTGATAACTGTTGCGATTGTTTACCGTTGAAAGAGCAAGAAAAACAGCGAGTTGTTTAAATTTTCGTTATGGCAAAGCAACGCACTTACGATACTTGCGAAATTCTAATAGCGGCGACATGTTTGCATCACTTCCACTCACATGCGCCTATGATTGTGAATTGAGCTAAATCTTTAACTTCATTCTATAATTCCCAAGGGTTATGATGCGTGATCTGCTTCTCCGTTTGCAGCATTATTTGTAACGATGATGATGCCATTCTGGACATCCGACGATCAAATTATGTTGTAACAATACTGCTCATTCGTCTAAAATGCAACACGACCCCCTGTACTTGCTTACAAGCTGCATTAAGGAGTAGTGAGTATGAGCGTAATTGTGTTGCGGCGACCTCCGGCGCAGTTCAGTGAATGCACAGCTACGGTAGTATTTAGGCAATGAATGAGATTCAGCGCCGGAAACGAGGGACACAATGGTCTCGTGTTAGTGCCGATTCACAGAGATCCGATGTAAAAGATTTGAGATGCCCAATCAAGGATGGAATCTTGTCAACCGGCAGGGGTTACTTGGTATTGAAATGCGTGCGTGTTGTATGTGCACGCAGCCGTCATGCACGGGAAGGAAGAAGCATTTGAAAGCGACCCAAATTGCATCTCGCACAATATAATCAACTATTTATCTCGTGTAATGCAACTGCTGACATACGAGCCTAACGAGGCGAACATCCGTTCCGATGAATCGAACCTCGCTCTTGACAACCTTCTGGAAATGCCGCTTTCTCCTCCCGTAACTTTGAAATGCGGCTAATTTCCATCTCTTGCCAGAAGTGAATAGAAAACTGATAGGTTGAATCGATGCTATTTGCCAATAATTACACCACTTTTTGATGTCTTCAATTCGATTCGAATGCATAATTATGCTTTCCCACATAACAGTTCATTAAATGGGTTGCCTGTCACTGTGGACTTCGTCGAAGTGTCATAGTCAATGTTGGTCACATCCGAAGCAGGTTCGAAACTCATTGTTTCATTTCACCCAATATAAGAAATATTAAAAATTGATGCACTATGATAAAATGATTGTCATGACTGAGCTGCGAGCAGTGTGACTTACTGAATGTAAGAAATACCATTTCTCTGTATATGATGTCCTTGATAAAGTTACACTTACATTGTGTTGGAGATTGTAACAAATGACGATGAGAGCACCAAAATATGTAAATTTATTTAAACATGATGAGTGCACCAGATTGGTAAGTACATTAAAACTGACGGAATAAACTGAGGCATTGAAAAAATCGGTGGACCTGTAACGCGCTAAGTTGCGTCGGATGCACCACTTTTATTGTCAAATGGCAAATGTAAGTGAAAGGTAGGCATATTGTGAGTATGAACTTTATAGGGTTGGTTGACAAGACTTACGTTCATACATCTCCCTAATTTTCGAGTCAGCTAGTTGCGTAGACTCCCAAAGCATTACTAAAATGCATAAAAACAAGCCTTCTAGCAATTCGATAAGTAGCTGAGGGCTTTAACCTAGCAGAGTTATAGCAGTCCCCTACACTGATCGTTTGGACTTACAAATTTTATGGCACACACAAGTACCAATAATTCGTACAAATGATGGTTGGCGGCGGTGGAATTAATGAATTATTTTACATCTAATTTGATTCTCGCGGCTTTTTGTTTCATGTTTGCGTCCTTTATTTCTTCAATAACTGGGTTGTAAATCGCTATGATACGCACCAGCTATATGCATATTTACGTGTGGTTTATAGAGGATCTAAAAAAATAAGCTAGTCGAATTAGATGAAAAGTCTGCTCTGTTATTAAGTTGTTTAAGAACGTTATTTGGGCGGAAGACGAATCGTCACATGACGGAACATTTTGTCGTTGTTCGAAGGAGGCAGTGGAAGCAATCACGAAAGCGGAATCGCGGTGGGACCCACTGCTAAGGAATGCAAATGAATTTTTCAGGCACGCCAAAAAGCGATGTGAACGCACGAGACATATCCGCACCGGGAATTGAAACCTTGCGATTGCATTCTGCGTCACGGATATCCATAACAATCTTCACTTTATTCTCTACATATCGTATACTAACAACATCACCGAGAAAATATGCCGTTGCTAGGAATACTTCGGTGGAAAGTAGTAAACACACCGAAGTTGACACTCTTACACATGACACTCAGAGCTGCAGTTCAATATATGTACAGCTAATCCATTCAACGAATTAGTACTATCTCTGAAAGCCACTTTTCAAAGTGTTGTATCGTCTGTGGTTTGCCTATAAATCGGATCCTTTTTTGCTATGATTTTTGCATTCAGAAAACACAGTTGTAATGTGCACTCTTCTGTTTCGCCGTAAGCGTTGATGCAGATCTTCATTAGCACCATCAATGCGTTGCATACATGCTTCGAGTTGATCAAAGATGTCGTCTAATTGTTTCTTTTATAGTAGGATGAAGACACGGTGGAAAGGTAATTGGCAAGCTGTCGAAGTATGCCTGTTCAGCACGTCTTTCAAATAACGTTTTATCCATCTGCTTATCTACAAGTATAATTCGTTCGCTGATCAGAGAACTGCATTGAATATTAACATATGCAATTAACAAAATTTCATTCGGTGATCGATGGTGCAAACTGCCCAAGCAAAAGAATTTGCGTATTTAGTAAAACCTTTACTAGCGACAATAACATGCTCGTTATATCTGAGGGAATGGTAGGTAATTTTGACTGATTGTTACAGGTATTTTCGGATTTCAGAATAGTAAATTGTTCGCATTTTAGAGGATTAATGAAAATTGATGGTTAGAAAAGCAAAGTGATATTCTCGTATTTCTGAGGACGGAAGAACAATGTGGCAAAGCTACACTTGAAAAGAAGATAGGTCGACGCAGCCTACGTCTCAAAGACTCGAAATGAACCACTGAAGTATCATGCATAAACGCTCTACACTTTATCATAGTCGGTGAGTAAAACGTTTTGCCCTCTCTCTTTGCTAAAAGAATTGATCGTTTTTCGCATAATTTGAGCAAACTTCCGCGCCATTCCTTAAAGCCTAATGTAATACTGATATCCACAATATTTTTTAATAGTCTTTAAAGGCCTACGATAGTTATTTTAGATAATGACGGCTTCACTGCTGGTGGTAAAAAAGTTTCAAGTGTCTCAACGAGCAACTGGTGTAAGTTCAGATAAACTCTGCTAAATCTAGGGACATGACTATGGTCTCGTTGGCCATCCCAGGAAATCAAAAGAAAATTGATATATATGTTGAGCTTGGTATCGGATGTGGAATTGCGTTAATAAGTTGGCGCTTGCCGGTGGTTCCCCAGAGTATGCATGTCTGTCATACGGCTGTTGCGATCCGAAACACGACGAACCACCGCGCATCGGTCACTTCGTTTTTGTTGACTCCCGCATGCATGAAATCACTTTGCCGACGAGTGTCACTCAATCAGCGCACAGCTATCCTCCAGATACCTCACCAACGTCAATGCAGCGAAACAGAAGCGCCACTCTTTGTGTCCTCAGAACACCCAATCTCGACGCACGACAATCCATATTGCTGATAAATTTTTATGCATATGCGTTAGACAAATGCACGATGTTGAAATGTCTCGATGAACAGATCTCACCTTGACGTATGCACAAACATCTGATTCCTCCGATTTTGGACTCCGTAAAAATGGACTCGTCTCGGGGTTATTTTAATACAGATTAAAAACGCAGCACATTTTCTCTTCGCTATAACATATTCACAATTGCCGTGATTTGTGCAGAACGTCGTCTATTCGGTGCAATTCGAATCACAGTCTCCTCTGTTATATTCTTGTTGATGGCATTTGTGAGGAATCTCAAACGAAATGTCCCTCTTTGTTTGGTGCAGAATGCACTTTTTGGAAGTGGAGTGATGATGGAAAGTACTGCAATGCGACTCGAATAATTAAGCCCATTACAACGTGTGAGACTCAACAGAGAAAACATTTGCTCACAGCAAGAAAAGTTAATTACTTCGGAGTCAACAGACAGCACGTGGCAATTCCATTTAATCCACCTCATATACCTGCGCCATCGTTACCAGATGTTTTTTCTCCTGCGCACATCGGCTAATGCATAACGTGAGCTTCTATAGACTGCTTTGCTGCTAAACGAGTGAGAATGTATGCCATCTAAGCTAAATCTGATATGTACTGAATGTTTCTTCACGCGATAGACCAATCGGTTGCACAAATATCCAAAAAACGGTTAAATAAATTATTCACATAAAGTGTCCTGCAATGATTGTGAAGCAAAACTGCGCGCACTGCTCCCTCACGAATGAGCACTCGAAGTGATGATAGGTTGTCACTGTGATAGGTAATGTCACTATGATAGGTTTTTGCAGTCAGTTGTGTAACGAGCACATAAAAATAATTCTGCGTAAGTAGGCAGAACGAATTTCCTACCAAAAAACTCAGCCTTGAATTATTTTTCGGAGTCGCACTATATCTTTTTTCTTTGTCAAGTCATACGCGAGAGGTTTTCCTCTTTTCCGCTATATTCGACTGCAGCAAGGAGTCTTCAGCCTGCGTTGAGAACGGAATAATTGTGAGAGTATACGGGCACTTCATGTCCAGTAACCCTCCGATCTTCCTGAAATAACCACGAATAAATAGATAAATTTTCTCGCTGCCCTTATCGTGAACAAATCGGTGCAGCAAATGGATATGCAAAGATGAAATCATGATGCTTTCAACGATAAGCTCTCTAGGAGGTCCAATGACCATCGCTCAGCGTCTCTTCAGCGCCCTCCAGTTGTCACCGTTTAGCTTCGTCATGCATAAGCTGAAACCCAATTCAGGTCATAGATGAAGCTTCCAATCTGTTCACTGTAGAACCGAAACTGAAAGTGTGAAAAAAAGCCTGCTCAAGACCTCTTTGTTCGCTGTCGCCACAATTTCATTCAGGCAGAAGGAATGCTTGAATGAAAATTATTGCTATCAGTGGTTCACCCTCCCTCTTTGGTGGCTGCCTGGAAAGTACTTTCGACAGCAAACATTAAGTTCTATCTAAAATTGCGTTATATGGTATGCAGCACATTGGCTAAGACAGAGGTCATCGCAGCACTGTCAGGGTTATTTTGCTGCATCACAGGGGCAGCAGAGCGCCATTCGCGCCACATGTGCGTGCACCTTGCGAGTTCGTTAACAAATGAATGCGTAAGGATTTGCTTAGCTCTCTTCCCGACTAAACGCTGTAAACAACGCTAACATTTGGTTTTCCTCATAAACAGTCGCCACTTTTTCCACCTTTCCTCTCATGGCTCATCGTCATAGGCTTTCCATGTGCTTACCGACTCTTTCGACTTGGGAGTGCTAAAGATTTCACATCATATGTGACCAGCAAAGACATCAATAAGACGAACACAAGGAGAATTTTCTATCATATAACGTTTCGATCAGCTGGTAAGTAAGTAAACAAGAAGATTTTTAAACGGTCCCTCAGAATGGTAGTAATATATACTGCATTTTCATCGTTCATTTGGCTTCATGTCAGACTGCATCGAAGCACTCTTCCACCTTAGCACTCTTAAAGAGCCTGGAATCGACGAGAAAGTGCAATGACTCCGTTATTGTTGAGAATTCTTAAAAAAGTGATTACTGCAGGAGTCAAAACTGATCATTGCTATTCGTCCATGCGAATAAATCTACCGAAATCCCTTTGAAGGTTTATCAGGTTCGAGTGTCATTTATGAAACAGTTGCGATGAAACTGCTCTTAACAATATTCGTTGCTGCTCAAAATATTTTTTTGCCAAGCACATTACGTTTTTAATGCAGTGGTAAATAAGAGAGGTGAGTTCCGTCTCCAGGTTACTGAAAGCATTTCTTGGAATGCTTCTTGAATGGACAATGCCACATTGTCTGTGACTTGCATCGAGCGGCGGAGCGATGTTTGATGGTGCACATAGGTATAGTCACTGCGTCATCTCATTCGGACCATCATCTGTTCCTGCAACGGCATGAAGTGCGCCCTCCACAAAGATCAGCCCGAATTCGAGGCTAGTATGAAAACTGAACTAAAAACCTGAACACAAATTTTTTTGATGTTTTACATATTGTTGTTCACGAACGTTCTTCGCAGGCTGCAGCTGCAATTGCGCAACAAAGTGTGATTGCAATCTCGGCAGAATTCCTTCAAATGCATGAAGGCAGCTCCGACACCACTGATCAGTTATAAGGACGTAGAGGATATACTGCGTTCGGAGGAAGTAAATGCGGGCTGGCGATGAACCCTTTCAGCAGTTTTTACAAGTTTGATGGCAGTAATCTTGAAAAAATTTTTTCCTTAACCTTTTGCTGTAGTTTCAGCACAGTTCGTTCTGAGGTTAAATCCCGAAACTGTGACACTTTTTAATATGGGATTATTTTTATCTGAGTACTGAGAGTTTGAAGTAATTTAGGTGGATGAATACAGCAGCAATACCAATAAACCTCCTAAAGGCATATTATTTTGCAGCCAAATGTTTATCTCTGTTCAGAAGGTTATAGCTGTTGCACAGTTTATGGATATCACAGCTGTTGTGCTGATGACATCAATGTAGCAGCAGAGTATGTTTTTCCTCGTCATTTATGCAGTTTTATGGCTTCGAAAAACTTTGGTTATAGTTCTCGCCATTTTGAAAACTCCTTCATTATTAAAATCAAACTTCATTTTTTTGGAGCGAATAGATCCGACATCACTTTAAATTTATTCGTCTAAATGAGAAGACGCTCGCGCTTCCTTAATCTAGTGCACTTTGTAAGACAAGTGGCCTAAATTTGTTTCCAAATTAGCTGAGGCACTTCTTTTAACCAGTGGTTTTATATAAATTAAGAAGCTAAGCAAACTATTAGCATGGCTCTCGGCTACCTTCTTGAGTGAGCGCAAGTCCAGTGCATTCAAGGGCTCATAGTATTTCTTTGGATATGACGGTGCGTTTCAAATATGGCGCAAATTTCTTCCTATTTATTACCCCAAAAGGTAGCTTATACTAGTGAGTTCAATGAACGTATTATATAGCATCGTATAAAGTTGGCATTCTATATTCTTGCCATCCAAATGTATTCTGAAAATTCACCATATCACAACTTTATAACATGTTAAAGGGTGAATAATATATTGATCTTCGCAGTGATCGCTGTATCAGCACTGTTCATCGCATTTGCTGTGCACTGCTATTTCGAAGACTTTGATCCGTCAGAAATCGATGTTTCCGACGATCGCGGTGGTCTCGACGAGTAATTAGTTTTAATCAGCAATTTTTCAATGACTTATTTACAACTAAGGATCAGTATTAGATGAGAACGGAAAAAGAAAGGAGAGTAAGATTATGTTCGCACCAAGAAATCGAAGTTGCCATTGAAGTAAATAGAATAAAGCAATCAGCCAACTGCTTTAAAGCTTCCATTTTTTTGTAGCGATCAAAAGTTACGTCTCTGTGAGCATTTCACAAAAAACGATGAAGGTCATTTGCTCACTGAAAGCAGCTTTATTTGTGATGCAATGTTTTGCTGCCTTGGCAAATCTAAATGAATAAAATTGTAAAGGTTAACGCCAACGATGACGTCCAAATGAGCTTTCAAAAGTAGTATTGTGTGCTGTTGTCGCAAACGTTCATTGTAGTTGTTCTAAATATCTGTCTAAATTGCAACTGCCATAGATTTATGTATGCCAGTGGAGAAGGAAAGCATTAACGTTCCATTATTACGTATCAGCAGTTCAACGTAACAATAACTGCTGAAAACCTCATCCTCAGGATGTTTTCTGCAGAGGTTTCAAGAATGGTGCTGACCTGCAAGTTTCACACCACTAGAAAATGAACCCACTCAAAACCGCAGATTTTATTGCATTTGATTATATTTGATTTTAGACTAATCTATCATATGTGGTTTTCGTTCGAAGAAAATGATCTCGTAGAACTAGAAGTGTGCTGCTCTTTCGTTAATCGCTCTGAAGATGGAAGCACCTAATGACAATGAAAATTTCAAAAACTTTCTGGTTACCTTCCTTCTTCCTCAGCTAACGAATAGATTCATATGAAATTTCGTTGTATGTGATGAGTGCATTTACTTTTAGAACCTATGATGAAAGAGAACGATCGAAATTCGTTGAAGACCCTATTTTTGGTGCTATCCCATACGAAGCAGCTCCACCGTAAGTTCTTTATTTATTTGGGTTAATCATTTTTCAGCCTCAAAAATGATAGTGTCGATGAATAGATGGACGCGTTTACGGCAATAGGTGTTTATAATACGTATGGTATGAGCTTAACGAAATAACTCAACAGATATATATTTGTGGTTTCGCTCAAAAAGAGTTATTCTCAAATAACGCTCGAGAATATGTAAATTCTCAGATGTACACATTAAAACGAAGAAATCTAAGAATTCAAGCTTCGATGAAGGGACTTTAATAGAGATTGATCAAAAAGCATATTATTGCCATAATCTTCCAACATAAACGGCATGTTACTAGAGTACGGTTATGAACATCTTTTTATTGCAAATCCAAAATGTTCACTGCTCACCCTGCAGAAAAAAGAAGTCAGTAGAAGGGGATTGAAATACCCGTTCAAATTTTAATAGAATCTTCAAAAACATGTTATTTCGTAAACATAGGTGAAATGGATGGTCATTTCACTATTCAATAATTAAGCGAATCGCAGGTAATGGAAATGACTTCTTCTGAGTGCGAAACACGGATTTTTATGCCCTTCGTGGTCGGTAATATCCTTAGTTTACCAATTAATGCGCTCAGCGTTCAGTTTGGTACAATAAATGTACCAAGCTGGACGCTGAGCGCATTAATTTTTGGAAAGTTGGAAAGGGTGTTAAACAAACCCACACGATTTGCGCCTTTTACCACTCTGTAATTTGGAGCGACCGTCGAAGGGGCTTAATAAAAAGAGGTGTTGTTGTGCTTTTGTCACTTTTCTGAGTAAGTGAATGAAGATGCCTATTGATAATATCAGATACGCGGCTTTGAATAAAGACGGTGCAATGGCGCAATTGCGTGGCTACATGCAAGATGATGTAGAATAGAGCGGACGCACAGCACCATCATCCGGAGATGAGTTCCGCAAAGGCAAGCCGCCGCCTTTCAAGTTGCCAGTCTGAACGCCCGCTTGGCACGCGATCCGCACTGAGTCGGGTACGCATAAAATATTCAGCGAGTGCAACCTCGATGCTAGTTGTGTTGGCGTCCCTCAGTTTGTTACCTTAATCGCCTTTGTTCATCCTCTTTTAGCCGCCTCACTCGCGTTAGAGGATCACGTGCTGATCAGCATAAATCACTCACCTTTATCTACTTAAATATGCAAATGCGGCATTTGTTGACAAAGAGTGCACTGTTCGCTCTCTATACATCATAGGAAGATGTTGCCAGTGAACAAAAGTGCGAAGGTTCAGACGGCAAAATCTTCGAAAAAAGGAAAACGCTGTGTTTGTTCATAGCCTGTTAATTCTTAACTTTTCACCTTTTTTTGCAGAACACAGATATCCATCGCTGTTTTGTTTGAAGTATTACACAGCTTTCCTCTTATTCTTTTTCTAACCTTTGTACGTAACCATTTCGTTCAAATTCTAGATTCCTCAAGGAATTAATTTCACGAAATCTAACAGTAAGACGGGCAGAAATCTATTTAACGCAAATCCCACATTTCATTTGCATAGAGAAATAACTATTCCAAAATTGTGCCGCACCTATAGGACGCGTCATCCCATCGATTCGCATCATGATTTTATATATTTCTGCTTTTCACGCTTCCTTATAAGCCTTTACAATTAGCTCTGCAAATGTGCACTTCGGTCACATCGCGCCTATGTTTGTGTTTGTCTGCTTAGAAGTATCAGTCAGGGGGCCGCAAAAAGCAAGAATGGGCATGACGTATGGGCAGAGTAAGTTCTTTCAATTTTGAAAAAGATCTACGAGTATTTAAAGACACGAAAAGAACCGCACCCATCTCACACCGACTAGGTGCTAATTTACACCAGTCGGGCAAAAATCAAAGTATTTTATGGAAAATTTGCTCATGCATTCGATTGAGCTGGAGTATGTGCTCGTCTTCACATGTTCTACTTTTTGCTGACAACATCCCAAACTGGTTGATGAAGCGAGGGAGGTGCAATTTCTTGAGTCGTGCCAGCTGTCTGGGCCTCTTTTCTTTTTTTGCTTCTAATGCCAACCACCATATTCGGTGTTGCTGTTGCAGTTTCTAATGATCACAAGACGTTATCCACATCACTTTTCTTTCGTGAATTTTAACGGCGCAGAACAATGCGGTTGAAGTGAGATAAAAAGAAAGTAGTCATATCCAAAAAATTCAGCATGCAGACTTCATTAGTTTCCAGCTCTTTCAACGGGAACTGTGAGGTTTCTTCCCCGTCGTTGTCACCTGCATCATACTGAGGAGGATATAACATTATAAATTTCAGTGTCCTTAATCTGCGATCCAATCAAACTTACTGCACATTTCAAAAAAAACTAATAACTTATGTTTCTTTACAGCTGATGTTTAGGTAGCATATTTTGTTTTTGATGAGATGCCTAGACGAATGGCAGCTAGATAACTTCTTGGCAGCTCTTTAAAAGGAATTATTTTGGGAGATTTTTGCTTATGCCTCAACAGCCACTGCTGCCGCTAGTGAGGCATTCTACTGCTTTCAGTATTCGTTGTCGATTTGATTTGTAGGTTTGACCATTGGCGATGCAATCAGCCACAATTATATAATTATATGATATTCGTCAAGTGATGCTTGTTGATTTGCCGGCTGAGATAGTCTTTTCATTTTACCTTGATTACAAATAATACTTTATTAATGAAGTTGCTGCAACTGTTCCAACACGAATGCGTTGCAAATTCGGTTTATGGCGATGTTCTGTTCAGTTTGTGATCCACTGAACACAAAGTTGATCGATAATGACACACGTTGCAATTTGATTTTCGGCATCACATTTTAAACGTAGAGATGAGAAATTTCTGCACATACTCCACATTGTTTGGTTTTTCATTTCGCACTTTTTTATAGATTTCTATCAGCAAAGAAATTAATTAAAATATTGCTCCTTTTTTGAGCATTCGATTTGTTGCATATTGCGAAATAGAACTGAATGGTCAAGTAAGGAGATGAGGGAACGCACATGGCAGCAACTTTTTTGGCACGTCTTTGTACAGATTCCATGTTTCGTTAAGTGGGATCTGCTTAGCTTTTATTGTAAGAAATATTGCCAAGCAGGGTCCTCAAACGATGCGTTCTGTCAGAAAAGGCGCATTTTTTGAGAGAGGTATTTGTATCGAATAAAGCGAACGGCGTGGATGGGGTTACCTTCGAATGAGTAGAAAAGTCAACCTGAAATTCTGAGAGGAGTGTAAATCGAGAAAACTCATTCCTTTGTTAACTAAAGGAAATCGGGTGCTGAAAATATTGCGTCACAAATTTTGTCATTGTGCAGAGCGGTTCTCAGAATTTGTCAGATCAAAGGAATTGCATCCTCTGGGAAAAACTTTTACAGGTGAAAGTACACTCGATTCAGAAAACTGCCACGAACTCGACAGTAAGTTTTAAAAAGAAGGGTGCACGCCTTCAAGGCTGTTATCGAAGCGGCCCACTTGAAAGTGCTCGTGCATCAAATCGAAATGGGTCATAAATAAGTCATCAATAAGAGGATGTGGTGCGAGGCGAATAAAATAGTGACACAACTTATTGAGAGGAAACGACAACTGTTTCATGTAATGTGTTATCAACGAAACTATGGACAGTTGAATTCACTGATATGAAACACTTGCACGCAATAAATTAAGGAAAATGTAAGAAGGAGGGAGTGAGAAATGAGCGCGGCGATCAAAATATCAAATGTATTAGATGAGTCGATAAATCAGATTTATCAAGCACCTGCGACATAACTCGAAGTGAACTTGCAAACAAGCACACCAGCGAGTATCCAATCCAGCTGCCTTGTTTAATCGATGACCACTCCTGAATATATCCGATTAGTGACTCCGAAAAAAGTGACAGTAATTTCTTAACATGCCAACAACATCACTGCACTTTCTTCTGCAAAAAACATTAGTCCAACTGAACAAAAATTCATTCTAGGAACCTTTTAATGTAAGTCTTTCAATGATATTTTTATTGACGAGGAAGTACGCCTTTGTTTAACTACAGGACTTGCATTATGCAGGAATGAAAAGCAGGTTTATTAAATGAAAGGAAAAATGTGAACCCGTTTGCTTTGAAAGAATGGAATACAAGAGCACCCCTTTTCCATGTCATTTCGAAAGATGAGGTCCTCTCTTTGTGGAAAGTAACAAAACGAATATTTTGGCAGTGCCACAGCATGAAATGGGCTGATGATCTGCTGAGGGCATTAGAAGTGCAATGCATCACAAGGGAACGTAAATTAACGATGTGTGGTCGTTGTCTATAGATCAACTGCGACTCATCTTTGACAGCTCTACAACCTCACAAACAAATACCCACCGCTTTTTGCGATACCTCAAGTGCGCACTCACGCTAAACCAACAAAATTGTGTTCCTCTCTGAAAACTTCTTTCTTGTCTAACAGTAGAAAGCCACGACAGCTGTGTCGCCATGTCGGATTACTTCCCTAACTATAATCTCTGTTTTATATTATTACTCAAAAACGTAGTGGTAAGCGATGTAGCATGTAGAATGACAGCACAGGACGTCATGCACATACGACAGACAACAAATGCCAGAGCAGCCACATGTGTGCGATATATAACACTCCGCATTGGAAGTATGCTACTCTATAATATAAGCATGAGACCACAAATCTTGTTTCGATTTGCGATGGAATAGCAAGATAGCAATCAAGCATTGCCATATGAAAGCGCTTTAGAAAGCAAATGGAATGGTAAGACTTGCATTTTACAGACGAAACTTTTGCCAAGGAGAAAATCTTTTCGATGGTCGCTGCAAAATGGGCGATGTTCTGCGCATTTCCCAGCATTGCATCGGAGGCATACAATATTCTGCGCTGCAAATTCATCTTATACTTTTGGGTGAAAACGTGTTGAAGAAAGCGTACTTATCTCATACTCACATAAACGTTACTCTCTTCGTAAAAACTTCGCCTCATTCAACATGTTCTGCTGCGACCAACAAAGCATATTCGCTGAAAAATACGAATACTTGTGCACAAACTTGGTTCACAGAAATGTGAAGTCCTCAATTATGATGTGTTTGTCTATGCCATTCTCTTTGAAAGCTTGTTGGCTCAATGACAGCTAGAGGATGCCTTCCAGTGACTGATACTTCGAATTTACATACACTAAAAACTATTTCCGCCTCACATGCTAACATTTGCAAATGAACGAAACCTCCATTAACTGCAATAAAAGGTGTATCAGTTTGCAACATTACCTTAATATTTTACCAGCGACCAACCTGTTAGAAACGAATTGAGTACCATCGTATAAGCACTGAGCAGTTTCTTGCCTCACCTTCACGTTTGATTTCGCATGCAAACATCAAGTAGCTTTAAACATAAGAAACATGGCAATATTACGATCAAGTGATGATGATTTTAGTAATTTTCACCTAGTTAATTAGATGTCGATGAAGGGTCATGAACCGAGCTCCGGTCAATCAGTCGATTCCAACACACTCGCCTGCTTCAATTGCAGCTCCATAATCCCTCGGATCTCAAGCGGCGCTTATGGTACAGTGTCTGACGCCCGTGAAGATACAATTTGCCGACTTACTGCTTTCCACTAAACATATAACTTATTTCACCACCATCATTTATGAGGCCAGTCTGTTGTCTGTACTGAAGTTCAAGCTAGCTTGATGCCCAGGAAGAATCCTGCTGGAGATAAACTGTTGAGAACAGGAGGAGTGGCGATTTTCCTCCACTGAACTTCGCAGGTTGACCACCCAACAATAGATGATGCAACTTTTAAGCCTTATGCTCCCGCTATGATCCGCTTGAACTGGTCGTTGAATACGAATCCACTGTTGGATTTCACGAACTGCGCTTTAGAAAAAGTTTGCTGCACTGTACTTCCATTATTTGTGAAGTAGCGTTTCAGGACACTGCTGCAAGATGCATCCTCATTGCAGCATTAAGCTGCGAGCACACTTCTCCATAACGTTCACTCTCTTGCGCTCAATACCGTTGGATATTTCCCTGCATATTCAAGCTGTGTTTTCTCGCAAGTGGAAACTTTGCAAGCTTTTATGCTAACAGCTGAGGTGTGCTTCTTCCTTCTAACACATCCAGTCTTACTGACAACCTTATGGCGAAATCCCTCATAAAGAGAACATTGTGTTTGCGTATTGCATTTGTAGCAGATCGACATGGCCGGCTACTTTTATCTTATCAAAATGAACGTTTCTTTCATTTCAGTAGGAAACACTAGGGCAGAAAGTTACGTCTGCATGAATCATTTTAGTTTTTGTATACATTATCATTCGGATTCTTTCCATTGCTCTTCTCCAAAAAATCGACATTGTGTGCCTTCATAGTGCAGTCTCTCGCTAAAATACAATGTCATTTTGGTTGTTGCGCCGTCATTCCCAATTACTATGCATCTCTTCATCACATTTATCTAAAATGTTAGCGTCTTTTCAGCGATAACAGAAAAACATAAGGAATCAAAGGGGGAGGGGGGGGGGAGGGAGGAAACTTACTATAGTAAGTAGCGGCAGTGCAATCGAGACAGTGCTTATTAGATCTGTTTAGAAAGGTTGCCAAGCAATTTTTAGCAAACGGTTCATCCCTTCAGCGCTTTCACAGGTGTTCGCTGGGAAGTCCCCGCTGAGCATCGTTTGAGGACTTGCGATGCGATCAGCCCATATGTGCCCGAGATGAAGAAACGCGTGCGCGAGTGCGCTGCGTGGTGCAGGGCGTGTGCGTGTAGGACTGCGAGCTAGCTGGCTGGAAAAGCTTGTTGTTGAAGAAGGCCAAGCAAGCGCAGGTGTCCACAAAAATGAGTGCCTGCCGTGAATAGCAGGTATCGATCGGTGAACGAAGCCGTGAGGCAGCCAGCTGCCTCGAACAGGAGTAGGAAATAGCAAGGTTTGTGAACACACCGGCGCTTAGAGCCGTCTGCTTGCAATACGACGATCAAACGAGCACGCCGTCGACGGTGAGGCATCGGACGAGCGTGACGCGAAGCGAGGTCCATCTGCGACGTACGTGGCTGCACACCTCTGTTGGTGCAATTAAAGCGAGACTCCTCGCTTGAGATGGGAAGCGCATTGGGCACCGTTTCTCGATGCCAGCTTTGTGCGCGTGGGCACAGCACACCGATTGCCTCCACCTAAATGAAAGGCAGACGTACGACTGCCGCATTCAGCACCTAATTAGGTTTCACCGACCACTGCCATATTGGCCACGAACACATTCCCGTTTTACAATTTACTGACACTCTTCTATCACTCACTCTCGTAATTCTATATTACTAACTGGAAACCCACCGTAGACGCCAGTTGAAAGCTACAGAGGTTAGCTCACAGAAGCAGAAACGAGTGAGATCTGAGAAGATTGCAAAATCGTTAGAATCAGGTGAAAATTGTGCCATCTGTACAGTCATTCTATCCTCATAAATACAAAATTATCGGCATCTGACGGTTATATCCGCGGGATGATATAAAGGCGACCGAGATGAAACAGTTGTCCAGTTTAGGATGGACTGATCTCGAAAGGCGAAAGAATTTCGTCCATTTATATGCAATACAAGCAATGTGTGACGTCATCAGGAAATTGTGCCAAAAAGGGGATTTTAAAATGACGTTACAAACGTTCAATTCCTTAAGCAGAATTGATGCTCCGTTGTTCGTTAAGTGTGACACTATGCATAAGGTGTGACACAACCCGAAGGTATGAATCATTTTCATTAGTTGCATAGTGGACGCGCAGCACTCTTCGTTTATGCCTTTTCATTGGCACATTGGAAAGCCGAAGTCGCTGTTAAAAAGTACCGGTGATAGGCGCAACAGCGCTATGTAAGAAGCAACTGGTGGAAATAATTTTGCATTCACGCCAAGAAATTTGAATTCGGCAGAGACACACATTTCGCGGCGAGATCGCTTTATTTTATGCTGAAGTTCTCTACTAAGTCTTAGAGTATTCCGAATCATGGAGAACAATTAGTTGGAGGTTTAGAGTCCCAGAAACAATAGAATGTTGTCTTCAGTAGGTAACTATCAAATGTACTCATGCACCTTCGCGCATTAGGCTTCGTCACTTAGATTTCGTTAATGCGCTGTGAGGATCACCGTGCAAAAGGACTTTTTGAAAGAGGTCTTAATTTACTATTATTTCTGACGAAGAAGCGACATGGCATCAAAGGTTATGGTATAGCAATCAGAGAAAGTGATTCGTCCTTATGAGATATTAGCTTTCTTGCAGCTGATGTCTGCAGCATCTCATCGCACATTTAAAACAGTACATATTAGCAATAGAAAAAACTTCGTATTTTTATAACAACCGTTTATGCCTTTTTGTGCTGCTGCTACTTCTATGTCCCGGTTTAATTCAGTTATTATTCTCTGAGACCTTCATGAAAATAAAGAAAGCCATTTGCTCCATGTTCACTGTATTTCAGAGATGAAGCTTTTTCATTGGGTGCTAACGGTCGGTACTCTCGACGTAGTCGCAATCAGCACATGTGCACAGCAGAAATAGGTCAGAAGTATGCGATGCGGATTACTCCAAGAAGAGGACTTTCATATGAGAACACTGCAACGCGCCAGATGGGAGTAGGCTTAACCCGAGGACATGCTGCCTCAATTGCACCTTAATGATGCTATAGAGGGCGTGCCATAGTGCGTACCCCCCATTGCTCGATGCTCATCTCCTTTCTTATCCACCTTAGGGTAAACACAATTAGGCGGCACTAGCACGCACATTGACGGAGAAAGACAACAGCTCCCCTGCCTTCCGGCACTGATGAGCTCAGGTTCCCACATTTCTCTAATGCAATTCATCTGCTCTTACGAGCACACACATCCAAGGGCATACGCATTATCGTCTACTTAAAACGAACAAGTGTTTTTGAGTTCTTCATCCCTAAGCTAATATGACTACCCGCACTGTGCAGTGCCCTTGCTCCATTGACGGCATCTCCCCTTGAACACCTAAACAAGCTGCTGAGTCATGCCGTTCAACTGCAAGAATATCACCAACTACAATACTATTTAATATGCGCTCTTATTTTGAAGACCCTGAAACGGTTTGTTCTCTATAACGATATGACCAAAAACGACAATAATAAGTTGAGGTTATTTACGCTACCGTCCATACTTCATAATTACAATCATATGGCTCAGGGTACGAATAAATGTGGTGAACTTTGCAGAAGCAAAAACAATTCCAAGAATATTTGCACATTCTCTCCACATATCATTGGCCTGGCCAATAAATATGACTACTTTCAGCCTTCTTTAACAGAGGAAAACATGTGAATCTTAACTTTCCTGCAATACTAATAGCATAATGCCGGCATATCTATCACCATGACATTACTTGGGGGTCGCTGTATGACATCTGTCAAAATATCCTAGTCCTTATCAAAAAGAAGCTAGTTTAGTCAAACGATTCACGTACATATTGCTAAGATGCATCACTCGAGCAGCTAATCGCAAAAGCTACCTTACCATAGAAACGAGGTATTAAAGTACACACCACTTGAAAGGATGGACGCCTACCGTAGCCATTGAGTTGTCTCGATCGGTAATCACTCTCAGGAGCGATTCACAGAAATAGAAGGCAGATGTTCGGCACAAGCAACGACACAGGGTAATTTACATGAAACGCGTCAAGTTCTTTATCATATGCGTGAACAAAGTGGGCAAATCGCTCTTGGGGGACATATGCGGATGAAGCAGAGAGGCGTATATAACCGGTAGTGGATGTAGCGCGCGACTAATGCATCCCGAAGGTGCCATCACGAACCCACTTTCCATTATTTTTATGTGCCTTAGTTATCGGTGAGCCGCACAATTCCCGCGGGTACGAAGACGCTGCTCGACCATCACACTCAGCATGCTGAAAGCAATGCCTACCACTATCACTGGTGTCGCCCTGCTATTGTGCCATCTGCTCTTATTTCATGTTTTGGCGGTACAGCGCACCTCTTGTCGTTCCAGGTATCACGAGTATGCACTTGCACATGCCACCCTCCAACCGTAGGGATGAGTTTGCCAATCATGCTGATCTCCGCATGCTTGTTTTAGCTTTCGCTGGTACGCATAGAACCAAGAGCGTTGTATTATGCTGCAAATTTGCAGCCTTGTTTTCTCACTCATCGAGAAAATCCGCGCAGAAACGGATTGAAATAGTGAGCGAACGAAGAATAGAAAATTCCGATAGTAAATGGAATAATCTTATCCAGTTCGTAATAGTTATAGTTGCAAGAGAGGAGTATAATAACTGAGGCAATAACGGACTTAATTAAGGTAAGCCATAACATTTTCAACGAGTAAGCGTTAAAAAGGCCAATTGCTATTCATGGAAGCACACATGTGTGGGAATGAAGGGAAAAATGCAAAGTTTTCATTGCAGATTGGCTCGATAATATGCTACTGCTATGGAAATTTGATAAATAACTATTATGCACTTATAAGTACTGATTACTTCATCGCAGATTTTTTCCTGAGCGGGAAGGGGAGGGGGGACAGAATTATTCAGCTCGCTCACAAGATGCGATTACGGACACATTTCAGGCAACTCGTCGTATCGACGAAGCAATTTTGCTGGTGAGTTTGTTGATATTTGACGCTTATTAGCATCGAGCTCGTTTGGTGAAACGTACGTCGAGATTAGTCTCTATAAACTGCCCTTCCATTATGGCAGCTTTATCCTAGACTATATTTTAAACAATAATCTCGCCTAATCGACAATCACTATCATCCTAATTTCCTGAGAACTTCATGAAAGTTATGCTGCCGCTTGTCATTAGAAAAACGTTACATATTTACGTGCCAGCTGAGCATTCTTTCGATGCCATCAAAATCATCCAACTGGTATCATTTTAATGCGCCAAGAATGCTCTGGAAAATATCCTCAACATTTGCTTCCCGACAAAGTTCTCATTTAAACTGGTCGACGATTTTTCCAAACCTCGAGGTGAACAGCACAAAAATATTGTTTTTTTCAATAGCACATATGCATTTCTAGCGAAGATTATCATTTGAGTGCTGTCATCACACAGTATGTTCCATTCGAAACCACAACTAAGCTTCTTAATGAAACGTTGAGCGAGACCAATTGCAGCTGTGCTTCAAAACCACAACTTATCCTTAATAACTGTGTCCTTCTATTCAGTGTTGGGGTGTAGGCGAATTCCTTACGAGTTCAGTTAGCAGTCACCACGATATATTGTTTCAGTTAATGAGGGAAATAGACCTGACTGATGTTGCCTGAATTACGGCGATCGACAGGCGTTTTACAAGTTTGTTCAGTGAAACTGATGAGAGATCACATCGCTCACTTCGCATTGCAGTCAGCACTGTAGCTGCGCTGCATAAATGCGCATTTGCAGCAGAAGGCAGCTAGTTGTCTTCATTTCGAAAAAAGGCGAATGCGGAAACGGAAAGCGGAAGAGGACTAATAAGGCCCTAACGCGCCGTTAGTTCTAGCAAAATTTATCAATACTACAGAAATGCGTGCAAATCCACTGGCATATTTTCGCACTTATTATGAAAAAACAAGAAAATCAACGACAGTGAGTGACAGTGGACCGTTCAATTCTCTCGTTATGAAGCAGCTGATTGGCGTAAACGAATCGGATTATTTCGGCCATTTCATGATAAATTGTGCAGCAATACCGAACATTACACACAGCAGTTGAAACTGTGAAGGGGGAAAAAGGTCAGTAACGCAGTGGAAACTGTGGAAAATATGTTTCAGCATTTGAAGCAAATAGCTATGCGAACACCAACGAAATGACGAAAATAACTCCATTGTTAGACGCATAATAAGAAAATTTGCGCTTCACCTTTATATGCAGAGAATGAATGTGCGACAGTGTTCAAAAATTTTCTATGGCAATTCTGAAGAATAAATCTGCTGCCCGGTAAGTAAGTTTATGATCAAGAAAGCATGCACCGATGGAAATGGACTGATGGCGCGACACAAATGGAAGCTTCAAAGTCTCATGAAAGCTTATGGGCGGACTACGATCACCCCTATATTATGATCGAGAACTCAGTTCGAAAAGAGCTAGAACGTTTTGCGGAAAAAGTCATAAGGCAGACAATATGGCGCTGTTAAATATTGGAAAGTAATCAAAAGAAGAAAGAGATTTGTGTGACTACCTCACCAGAAGCGAACAATTCATCACTCGGCGTGCTCAGCTCTCTTGTTTCTCAAAAATTCGACTCGTCACCATAGTGGTCAACTAATTCTATTGCAATGAACTTTGCATTTATTTGTTCCATGTATCCATTCGCAAGTGTATTTGTTTTTCAAAGATCAGTTAGAACGGAGGATGACTCGTTGAATCGATGGTTCGAAGATCGCTGAGCGAACTGTTGGTCTTCCATTATTAGCGAAAAAAGATATGCACTGAAAAGATGGATGGGCATTACGCATCAAATTTGCCAATTACTGCCCTCTGTATGAGATACCCAGAATTTTACAGTGTCTTTGTATATTAGGCGAGAACTCGAATTTGAGTCTTGAGGGCTCAGTTATTTCTAGGAAACAACTCACTGCTGGGGCTGTCGATGACTGTCACCACGTAGCCCGATGTGTCAGTGTGTCAATACTTGCGAAAGGTAGATATTTGTGCGTTTGCGTTTGTATGAAAGATGCGTAATTTCGATGCTCGTTGAACGCGTTCTCCCCTCGGGGTCAATTGGAACATGTCGCATTGATGGGAGGCGTCCTCACGGGGCGTGGCTATGGAGCGCCTGATTCCAGCTAGATCTGAGGCACCACATGAGTAGCGCAGTGTTTAAAATGGCCGTCCAGACTAAGCGCCAATGCGCACGTCTCACTATTTCTGGAGCACGCTTGCTGTGATTCTTGAAGCGGAATTTCGCGCACCAATCAGTTACCGCACTTTAATGAAGGCCTGCTGATGGAGAACTGCCTTGTTCAGCAACCTGGAACCGTATATGGGCCAATGATCAACCAGGGAAACCTCGTTTTCCTTACAAGTGTTTGAAGAATGCCCACCGTCGATGTCTAATCATTGTTGGAAGCAGCTTATACAGTGCGCTAGTGATTGTTGCAAATGTGAACTAGTATTGAAATTGGTCGCATTTGCGTTCTTACTTGCGTGGTATAAGAACGGTCGGTAGTTGTGTCCTCGTCATAAACGGTAAACATAAACAGTTTGATATTTTAGTGAGGAGAGCATTTTATATTTTTAATCATATATCTCATTGAATACACGTTATGAAAGTGGCACGACTTTATAACTGTCCTCGAATCGATTAACCCTAAGCTCCTATGTTGTGGAAGATAAGAGATCTTACTGCAAAGTGATCATTAAGGCTGTTATAAGTAACTTATGCTTTAACAATAAATTGAAGGTATTTGCATGCATGCCCAGTTACATTTAATTCCGTAATGTGACGTTGTATTCAAGTGGCCGTTCGCAGTTCTTATTTATAAAATCGGTCATGATGTAACGAATGGCACGAATCTTATATAATTCCATGAAGTAGATAACTCTACTCCACAATAACTCAACGCCTTTTAATTAGCATTCAACGGTGCATTTGCCACTTTTTGAAATGTTGCACTTCTTCACTGTCTTACCGGGATTGAAGGAAAGAGCCGCCCAATTTTTTGCATCAAATAGCTTGTTTTTTGTGCATCTTTTTCCGAAAAGTTCACTCCATCACACGAAGTAATACTACTTAGAGGCAGCAGTAGTGAAGTTAGAAGGAAATGGTGTCACACTTTTAAACGAGAGTGCTCATGACCGCTACTTGGAATCCGAACAAGTAATGTTGTGCAGTTATGTTCGTAAATGGTGATGAGTAGGCAAGACGGTGCGAATCTTGCTTAGGTGAGCTTTGTTCGTTGCGAAAGCGCGTTGAGAAAGCACCCTCCAATCGGCTTTTTGCTGTTCTTCAAACAAATCGCACGTGCGCTCGCCAGGTGCGCTACCGCTTCCTAGCATTATTGCGCACTGCTGACCGGTTGCCACCTTTCACGGCTACCGTAGTCAGTGATGCACACCTGTCTCGCCGCCGTCTGCCAGCCGCATGCATAGCCCTCCGCATTACTCCAAAAACGGTAACCGTTGTTGACAGTTGTGATGCACTATATAGGCGCTGCTGGATAGCAGCTGCGTTGCGCGAGTCGTCAGCCGTATGTGGGCGAAAACCTGCTAACACACCGAAGGTAGCTGCTGTGAATTGTCTTTCGAATAAAATACTCCGCTTCTTTTGCACAGTAATGCTGTCTCCCGACTCCGGTTAATTTTCAGCAAGAATTATGAGTGCTATTATTTCTCAGTAATGTGCTATGATTCTCTTGTAATATTCTTTTATCAGATATCGTGTGAGGCGAAATGCCGCCTAAAGCTCACTCAGTACGACGTCAGCGCAGACAAGGAGACGGTTTAGTGGTGCACTCTTTGAGACCAAACTGGATTATGAAAGCATTATTGAGATTAGGCCTCAAGTTTAGAGTTTCTTCCGTTATACGCTTTGCGCAGCTCTGCACTTCAAGGAAACACTGCGGTTGCATCGCCATATCAAAAGAAGATAGTGAATGTTTTTATGCCCTCCTTTTCTTATTCTTTCCCATTCCATCTCCCCTCCTCTTTGCTGTTCTTTCCAAGAAAAAATTTGATAACCAAAATGATAGCTCCAGCTTGATTTATTCTGGGGAATCTGCAGTCATGCTTTTCATTTGGTATAGTTGACTCATCCTTTCGTTCAGAGCTCAAGCTTATTTAAGCCATTCAGAACTGAAGGGAATTCAGCCTTAGACCCCATTTGGTTAGGAGCAAAAATTATTTGTGCAGACGATGGGGCTCTAAAAGAGGAAAAGCATCCCTCGGAATAACCGCTAATGCCTACAGCTAAAATATAAAGTTTCATTCGCTATGCAGTGGGAGCATGAACTAGTCCAAATTGTTCACTTTTCTGTTTTTGTGTAAGCGATAAAGCCTGAAAATATGTGAACAGGCTGCACATTTGCAGTGTGCTGCACTTCCGAGTCTGCACTGTGATAGCCACATTGTCATATGCATCGTGTGTTGACCATGTGATTCTTGCTTCAGATATCGTGCATTCAACAGAACGGAGTTGAGCCTTTTCCGCTGATGATCACCTTACCGGGTAGCTGGCAAATTGCGTTACGCGAAACATTTCTTCAGTGGAGAATTCATATTCAAAAATCGTTATTTAAAGCGCACATACAACCGATTAAAATCAGTACGCAGCAAGCGAGAGCGATTGCGATTACTGCTGTATTTTGGAAATTCTCAACAGCTTCATGAGGACAGGCACTCAGAGAGCATGCATAACAGTTCTCATCTTAAGTGTTCAGGCAATGCGAGCATAGGCAAGCCGTACGCACATCTAGCGAATCCAAACGCAATTTTATTCTCTTGCATTTTTTGAGATCAAATTTTGTTTATCTTTAGGTATTTACCGTGTGCGTCATTCTAGTTACTACTGAACCTCGTTTTCGAAAAATTGGTGATTTGCAAAACGAGCAACATAGCACGGTTCTTGCTCGTTCAAAGAAATCCTTTGTTTGCAACTCACTGTCTCAAATGATGGATGAATATGCAACTGACGGTTTTGTACCTAGACAACTCTAACCTGACCCACCTCGAGACGTCTTTGAATAACGGCCAATTAAAACACTGTTTTTTCTTTGAGGGATAATTCCTGCTGGTAGATTTGTTGCACTTGTTGAACAAAATACTTTAGGGTGACTAATAACCTTAATCTTGTATGATTCACTGAGACGAATACGAAGCAATCAAGCTTGACTGCTTAGGCTTGAAGATTTCGATTCGAAAGCTCAACACTGAATCTGCTCAAAAATGGAACACGACATCTGTTATGACAATAACTTACTAGGTAACCAATGTCTTCATCTGCAGGTAACTTCAACGTTTAACTTAAACTCACCTGTGTATTCCTTTAAACATTTAAGAGTTCTAGGAGGGGAACACTTTGATATGAGTGAATGAGACATATAAGGGGTGCATTCGTTGCTTGGATGAGTCTATGTTCGGTTAGACAAGCGCACGGGCTCATTTGTTAGTTTGGGGGGCGCACGCCGGTGCTTTGTTCGACATCATCCCAGCGTGATATATCAGCACGGTGATTGATTCTACGGTAGATCGGACGACTAAAACACGGGTGTTTTATGTTTATTTGCGAGGGCCGTTAGCATTAGTACGTTGGAGTGATGCCCTCGTCTAGTCGTATCAAAGCACCATCCGACGCAGCACCTGTTCAACGGTCTATGTAAGCGAATGCACCGATCTCGCAGGTACTCCTCCGCACATTATCTTTGCCTCCTCCACTAACATAACAAATCATTACATCTGTTCGCCGAAGAAAGTTCAACATTCCGGCTTGTTGAAGAAGCAATAATCCTTTAATTTCTTCCACCTGGTGATATTCCTCGATGGACGCATTGTTTGGACTGATAAAACGCCTGGATTGTTTGTTGTAGACAAACAGTCTGAAGGTTGACTGGAGAAGTAGGTTTATTCACGGTAGTGAATACCATCTAAGGCATCTTATATAGGAAAGGATGCAGTTCTGGGGGAAGATTAAAACCGATGCAGTAGAACTCCGTAAGTGAACGGAGAAACTGACAGTTGTATGTGAATAATCTGTTCTCATTGGAGGGTTCTTAACTTCCTTTCGCCTGTGAGTCGCTTTCTCTCGAAGAAAACGCATACCTGTTTCTTCGACGAGAGATTTAAAAAAGCATAGCAGCAATGAAAGCTCTAATAAACATTATTGCTCTAAAAAGCTCTGATAAACAAGTAAATGAGCGAAAACGTAGATCGAATTTTTCGAGCCGATTCAGTTGCGAAGGAGAATATTCATCGGTTTCATTTATGCAGTGGCGTAATTGCAAAAGAATAAACATTCGGCGAACTGTTTAGAATTTCACTGGAAAGAAAATTTATCGGAATGTTTTGCTAGCTTCTTTACCTATCAGAACGATGGGTTGGATAGGTGCGTGGTTGATGACCTACGTCTCGATCGCACAGCACTATCAAGTACGCGGCTGCGGGAATATTGCCATTTGAAGTTTCTCGGTTCAGATGAATGGAGCGTTGTGGCGTAATTCTCACGTTAATTTAGCTTATGACAAACGTGCAATAATCACAACCGAATTACTGCATTTAAACGTGAGTTTTGAAGTTGTCGACTATTCTATCCCACCAATCGCATTGTTCCCCATCTTTCTATGAATTATTTCGTTAGAGGGCTGCAGTGACTGTAATGAATCACACACCGCCCGCCACACAGGCATGACATTTCGCCCACTCAGCTACTATCATCCAACCTCGGCTGGCGTCAAAAACCCATTAACAAGACGACGGAGGATTGCTGGTAGTAACTAAATAACCTTGAGGAATGACCACTCGCAATGCAGTAAATGTTTGTTTGCACTGAAGAGAGGAATTTTACAAGCTGTTCGGATTACGTAAAATACCTGTGCTTTCAAAGATATTTTAGTTCCATGCTTGTGAAAGTTAAAGCTAATAGCGCTTGCAGCTCTTCCAAATGAACGCATATTTGAGAGGGAAACTTGCGGAATTTCAAAGCGAGCTAATATCAGTAAGAAAAACAAGCAGAAGGATTCGTTTCAAGAAAAATTGGCGATGGGCACATAAATCCTTATCTTTTTGCTATTAGCATATTCTAATATCACGAATAACTTTTAGCTGCGTTGAGACTCATATATATTTTGATGAGGAGGGTCATGTGAGAACAGTTTATATATAAACATCTAAACATAGTATATACACTTGAGTATGCTCTTATATTTGCAAGAACTTCAAGTCTGACTGCGTATCGGCCAGACCACAAACTTTCCCTCAATAGGCCTTGTCTTTGATTTTAATTCCACCAAGCTGGCACCACACATTTTTAGTACTGATTGTTTCATACGTTTATTTTATTGCATTTCTAATGCCTGGAAAATAATTACAACATAAAACGGTGGTGTGATTGCTACTTATGAACGCTTGAAATCGTTTATGTATAAGAATCGTTTATTCCGTTGGTTACTCGTGCAGTTCCAAGTCTATGAATATCTCTCTTTGCATGCTTATTGTCGTCATAAGATCTCTTTCTTTTTTTTCTACAAACAACGAATCGACGACTTTATTCAGAATGTTCGTCTTTGAATTGCACTACTTCGATGACACAAACAAGAATCTATATTTCATGACGAGATTTTGAATAGCTCATCCCTTTAACTAAAGCGCATTAATTTGAGTGCGCTGCATAGATCCATGCGTTAAGACTAATTGAATTTCTAAGTTACCACCTATAGTTTCTTCACATCATTCCCAATGAAAGTAAAACCTTAGCATTCAAGTCGATTCATTAAAGTTGTTTAGAGTTGAAATGCAGATGAGCATTTCTATCGCAGCGTTACAAAACGACTGCTTCGCATAATGTCGAAAATCTAATAGTGCCCCGGACGTGTGCAGATTTGTTTATACTACCGCTTATTGACCGAAAATTCGTGCAAGCCTCTCTCTCTTTTTTATACATTCGCACATTTCATAGATTTTCTTCGAAGCACGCTCAAAAGCGCATCTTCGTTCGAAAAACTAACTCATAAGCGATAACAGAATCCAGTAAATATGAATCATCAGCATATGAAGGTGGCGTAAACAACCTAGTAGCAGTAAACGAGGAATGAGCAAAGCTTATTTGACTTAAAGGTATTAATCGGCTGGTGAATAAAGAAAGGGAAGTGCGATCGATGGCGCACCACGCAGCTGGTAAAAGGATGGTGCGTCCGCTTCGGTGAATGACACCAAACAGGTGCAGCGATGCCGAATTTCTTTGCGCCTTTTTCCAAGCTAAGCTGGCCGAGGACCCAACTCGGCTATCTTTCTGCTAATAGTTGCGCTGTCTCGCACTTATCTCTAATAGCACTGCTTCTTTTCTATCCATAAGTTTTTCTAAACGATCCATAAGCAATGTTATAAACAAGATGGCGACTGTTGATTCAACTGGAGACTTTTAGACTCACATAATGAAAAGATTCTCGTACTAAATGCTTACAACGTAGAATGGGGTATAAAGCCGCCATTGGCTGCTTGTGATAGCTTTTGGCAAACACAGCCTTTCACGCAGAGAACATAATTTAGTGGGATATCTTTCTGTTTACTCATCGTAGAATAAAGGCAAAAAGTCCGGACTCAAGAAATATGCAAAGAGTTCCTGCAGAGAAATATGCCACGTGATTCTCATTTCCAGTTGCATCCTCATGAAAGCTTATCAAAATAAACGTAAAAATTTGATCGTTCATTTGATTTCCTATCTATTTTGTACACTATCCATTTTTTCTAATCTCTCCGTTCTGTTGAATAGTTTTTTGTTCTTTGTTCGTATAAGCTGTTCTGCCGTGGTTCATATCAACGATGGTTCGATGTTTCATTTACTGGAAATTGTTCGCTTACATATTGATGAGAAAAATGGAGAAAACTACCACAGAAGTGAATATTTTTGCTAAAATTTCAAGCCGCGAAAGGGTATTAACAGATCCGGTCGTAGCATCATGCAAGTTTCCTACTAAAAAGGCATAAATGGCGCATGAGAGAAGCGAATGTCGCCGAGTATTGTAATATGAACTACTGCGTAATTGTGGATGACCTTGTTGGGAGACTCTTCAACAAATCGCTATTAGAATGATTATAGCAAAGAAGAGGCTGGGACTGGCTCTTAACTAGACTGTTAACCTCTTTCACGACCTTTATTCACCTTTCTCTGGTGCCATCTGTTCACTCGCCCTAGCATAATATGCATCCCCACACAATTGTCCTTAAGCGTCTTCGACGTAAATGATGACCGAGGGATCACTCGCTCAGAGAGGTGCACGATTACGGTCTTGTGTGCAATCGTGGGATTATACAGATGAGCTCCTGTGTTGTGGTGAAACAACGATCATCTTTTGCTTTATGATTCAGAACAACACTGTTCTCTAAGCTTCTTCTCATTCAGCGAAGCTGAATCTTTTTTCATTACCCGATGGATGTAAAACATTTTTTAGTTCTGTTGGAATTTTTTAGTCGCTAAGATACTCTTTTCTGCCTTTCGACCTCGTGAAATAGAAACTCACAGCAGTAATAAGCAATGAGGCATTCGAGAGGAAGGTGATGCGAAGTGCGCTCGCGAGTTTCGTCAGCTTCCTAAAGTATTCGTCCGTAACATGAAGGTTTCAGATGGTGTGAAGACTACTCGTACAGTTTTCCCAAATGCATTTTTGGCCCGGCGTGCTCTCGTGAATTTCTGCATGGCGCGTTTGCGATTGTCTCTCTGTCTGACCGCGTCTTCTTTGACCAGTATAGAGTTGCTGGATCGGGTGCTTGCGGAACGATTTCTTTCATGCTTTATACGGAGCGAGCTTTCCCAATCTCCTCTGAATAAGTAGCATATTTTTCAAAGGCGTGCAAATTATTACATGCGTTTTATGTCGATCGATTTTCCTCTCTACATTCATTCGAGTGCCACAAGCGAGCGCTCCATAGAAGTTGGGTTAATGATACTGTGGTGTTATCATTTCTTATTTTTGCAACTCTTAAACTACGATCGAACAAAGTGAATGCAAAAGCGCACGCTGAACTAGGTGTTATGGTGCGCTGATGCACATGTTTGTGTCGCCATATGCGAGAATGCAACCTGGGTGCAGTGGATGTGCATCTTAGATGCTTTCAACCAACTACAGTCGCTTTCGAAGCCAGTAAATCAACTTAAGCTTGCAGAGGTGGCCAAGTATATAAGTGTAGATAGGCGCATTTTTGTGCGAGTCTCGGTAGACGAAACCTGTCGCCGCGTCCATGCACAGACCACTCCCAAATAATAAACTTTGAAAGTGCCATTTTACAAACGCGTCGAATGTGATAAGCATCGTTTATTTAGGCACTGTATTATTTTTAAGGAAATTATAATACGAAAATGGTAGATCGCTAGCAGAGATGCTGCATTTTATCGCTTCGTCGCAAAGGAATTGTAAAGAGTAAATGGGCGCAATTTTTACTGAGTATCATTTTTATTAAACCTTTGTCTCTAACGAAGGTCGAGAGTCTTTGTCAGTTGCCCAATTTTCCAATGTGTTTTTTCTCAAACATACGATAAACTTTGCTTTTCAAGTAGGATTTAAAGATTGCGTATAAGGTTTCATCAATTGATGGCATTGGTGAAAATTTGTTGCTTTAGGAGCATGAGTATCATCACCCTTTATTTACTGGCCAATCACTTAAGCTATTCATCGTGTGATGCCAAAGACAATGATTTTATAGAATAAGTGATTTTAGTGCATTAATCTTGCAGGCTATCTGTTGATATTTGAGTGCCTGGAAGGCAGAACGCATCAGCACCTTGGGAAGTTTACAAGGAACCAAAATGTGCAGCGGATAACCAAGCAGGCATCATCAATGCTGCACAGGAGTGAATAAGCATCACAAAGGCTTCAAGTAAGCCGAGCATGAAATATATTTCTCTCTCTCCTCACACTTCCATCATACGCTGTCAAGCACCGAAAGTTTGACTGTGTAGCCGACATAAAAAATAAGGAAGTGAAGTTTGCAAATGTTGATAGGAATGAGTTGTTCAGAGTGCAGCTCATGTTGGTGCAGATGATCGACATTCATCGCACACATTGTCGCACAGGGTGCACTCGTTGCGGCGAGCACGTGCCAATGAGACGTCGCGTTTTGACACCTGTCCATAGCTGGCTTGCTCCGCCCACTTCCACCTTTTCTTGCGGGCGGCTGAACAGGACAGATGGGTTAGAACTAATCCACTTTGTCCATCGTGTAGTGCTCGAATCGTACCTCGGCTCTTATCCAATTACTTAGGCCTCTGAGCGGTCGGTTCCACCGTCTGGCCACCTTCTGCGTCCCGCATCGTTACGATTGCTGCCTTCCTGCTAGTTTTACATCTTCGTCGTGGTCATGTTTACGAGCGCCAGATGAGTCTCACAGGGTGGCTGATGATCATCATGCCAAATGCCTATCGCCGTTTTCTTCGCATTTCGCCTCAGCATAATCTTTATCCACATCTTTTCCAAATAAAGCCGCATCGTGTAAAGATTTGGGCTAATCTTCTTGGCCGGATTCACTGAAAATGAAATGCCATTCTTCACAGCTTTTTAGGTGGAATTCTTCGAACGATTTATTTCAGTCTTGATCGGTAAAGACAGCCTCTTAGGCTGTTGAGAAGCGTCACTCATTTTGGAGCATGAGGTGCGCAATTTATTTAGACCGTCGAAGAAGCTCTTTACGCCAAATTTCGAGCCTTATTTAGTCGAGTCGATAACGTCTCTAGTCAAGGCAGTGAAAGTAGATACAGCAATGGTTTACTTCATACTACTAGAAATGAGTTTCGTGAATTGAGTCCTCTCAAGTGGGACATGGATCCCATCATTCTTCTCTCGTACCTTTTAGTATCGAGATAATGGTTACAAAAAGTTGAATCCTTCCATAGCCATATTATGCCCTAGTGTCCTCTTTGGTGAAATGCTTTTTTCCCGTTGTGGGCATGATGCGATGCAGCAGATTTCAAGGAAGCGAGAAATAGCTTTCGTTTTCTTTAGCTCACACGGTTCCATTTAAGGGAACGAATTCTCGAAATCTTTTTTATTTCTGGGTAAACGTACTCCACTCTTCGCCTGTATGTTTTAGCATGAATCTTACTGTAAACATTCAGCTGTGATGGGGGACGCAGATGGCACTTTCGTTTCCACTGCAATCTCGTATTTATTTTCATGCGCGTTGCCACTTTCACGTGTGCATGCCTTTCTAACATAGGTGTCCGATGAATTCGTCGCATATATAAGCCTTCGCCGTTAAGGGATTTTGTGCTGTATGAAATACAAGGAACTCAGCTTGCGTACTACGTGTCTTTACCGAGACTGCTCTAATATGCCCATTCTCGCTTTCGTAATATGAGACCCTCATCTGGAAGTCATATTGTTTGTTCTTTGTCTAGAACTGGATGCGAAAGATCTGAGACAGCAGTGATATCTTCGGAGATTTCCGTTGATCGTTTGTTTTGTTACAGTGCTTGATCGTTTGTTTCGTTTGTTACAGTGCGTTTTGTTACAGTGCTCTTTATCTGTGTGAATACCTCTGAAAGGTACTCATTTCGCAGTTGTTTTTGTGGAATCGGTTTTTAACCCATTTATGTTTTGTGAAGCTCAGTAAGTATGATAGCCAACACTGCAGATATGATCAAGTAATCCATCGCATTTTCGAGGATAAAGGTTGTGAAACCATAAAAGAAATCCAACGACGAAACACCTTTAATGATATGACTGGTGAGCAGAATTCAGCTCCGCGATGATTCGCCTGCCTTAGAGTTAACTGTATTAGGATTCCACTTTTTCATGAGTGGACACAGCTCGAAACACTCGCTGGCGAACAGTATTGTTGCTATAGAGGGCGCTTCGCTGATCACCAAATGGAAGAATGGCAGCAGCCGTCAGTAGCATTTCGCAATTGGATGAGGGGAGTATGCGCGAGCCACTCAGGTAGCAACGAGTGAGTCTTGCTTACTATGCGTTCGGTTGATTTTGTTGGCCCATGGTGGCTCGCTCTTCTCTTGTTGTGCGTGCAGGGCGATTTTTCGATGCCTGCATAGTTAAACTTTACCTTCCAGTCAGGTTTATTACAAGCATTTTTGCCTCATTTGCTGCCTCAAACTTTTCATTATTCCACAGCTTAGCGTTTTTGATTCGGCCTCAAAGTTGCGTTAAATAAATGTGGTGAAAAGAGCACCCTTTCGTTCACTTATGCGGAACCCCGAGAAGAAATTTTCCGAAGTGATGTCCATATATATATTCATTGGTCATCCATATTATACGTCTATGTTAAGTAGATAGAAAAGCAGGTTATCATCTCAATCCCTTTGATTTTTTTGCATATATACGCGTTAAAAGTGAGATATCACTTTTGTTAGCTGACTAAAGGCGGATCGAAGGTTATAATTCTCCAAAAGGTCTTGCTGCTGGGGATGGGTATCCTCAAATTTTTAAAATTAGCGTTTGAAATTTGAGTGATTTCCATAGAACACAGTTAAATTGTAAAGCTCGTTAGTCTTCCTCTTCCTCCTCTTCGTTTCTCCACCCAGAATTTAGGACGAAAAAGTAGTTAGGGCAGAACTTGAATGTAGTGACTGACTGAAGGAAAAGGACGAACGCTGTAATAATATTCTCAGACGTTGCCAGCATTTCTGATGAGCTCAATATCGACAAATTTTCATTTGTTCTCGGCTCTGGCGCGGTCAAGAACCAGAACTTAACCTCGAGAAGCAAAGTATATTCGTAACCGTTTGAGTTAATAAGGATGGCTTGCTTCGGCTTATTAAAAAACACAAAAACCTTTGAAGTGGTTGATGAGTACCGTGATTTCGAAAAGCGGGGTGGTTTTCTGTGATCGGATAACACGGATCGGGGAGAATTTCCTTTATTCATTTCCGTCTGTTACATGGTTGTGCTGCATCGATGAAACAAGCGATTATCACCAAAGTGATCGATCAAAATACGTGCCAACTTCATGTGCACTCTTCATATCCATATCGAGATGCATTGTTCTTTTCTACACGTCGATGAGAATGTTGTGTGATGTGTGGTGAGTGCTCACATTGGCGTGTTTACGTGATATTCGAGTATTCTCTGAGGATTTATTCGTGTTTCTATTTATTATGTAATTAAGATTTAAATGTGTGACTATTCGCTTTTCTGTTTTATTTTCCTTGTAATATTTCGGTGACTTCCTCGCACTTCTCTATCAGATACCAGGCATTTATTTATGGAAAATTTTCATCTTAAGATGAGAGCTGGAGAGGTCATCGAGCTTGTGACAAAATGGAGCCAGGAAATGGCCTTGATTTGGACTGACAGGATTGAACTTTTAGGCTTCAGTGGATCCTTCCAGTCTAGTTTCCCATAAAAGGCTCTAAAGCTTGTTTTTTGATGCGCTGAGGGAAATTATAACCGGAAAGTTCGCGTTCAATTTGTTGGTAGTGCTGTAGCTGCTGCAGGCTCCCTCTTCTCAGTCCTCTCCTGTCGGATTTGCAATTCGCTTTCGGTTCCCTTTCGTCTGATATACCCTCGTTATGCTTTCAGAGGAGCGCAGTGAAATTTGTTCGACATAATTTCGACACTGCTTGCGACATGACAAGCGACATTGCTAGGCTGCGGGATTTTGTGAAACATTTGAAAGGAGGTGGAAGTTCACATAAGTTTTTGCGTGAAAGTTGTTTCTTATTTATCTCATTGCGCCACCTGACTTCACGGGGTCTCTTTCCCAATAACAATAGGAGGGCATTGGCGATGCTTTGCGTCGGGCGCCAGCGACAGTGAAAGTTCACGCTGTAAGGGTGTAGGGCTCCTTTTTAGCTCCTACCCTTAATTTAACCCGAAGGATTCGCAAATTCTCTTTCGAGGCTCGACCAGGTGCTATGTAAATTAGGAAGAAGACTAGAGGCAACTTTTTATTAACCTTGAATAAAATCAACTATAGTGTGGCGGAGCGGATAATATGGCGGTAAGGGGAGGTCGCTTAGACAGCACTTTATCCTGAATAGTACCACCTCAGCTGCAACGATACCAATAACTCCTTCGCACCCGAGACATCTCGCGGTTAGACTGCACACCGTTTCCGTCGGAAGCGAGCTTCCAAGCACGACACCTCATATGAAAGGCTAAAAGCACACTGATATGCTGTGGTTAAACCTGCTGTCATTTTATAGGCACCGACCCCTACCTGAAGGCATCTGTAGAGAGTTTATTCTATCTCCTGATTATCACCCGTTGGATGTGCCCAGGAGCAGTTGATTTATGATTTATTAATCACTCCTTATATTCTCGCTCCGTATGTCTAGTTATGCTTGATTGGGTTACCTGTGGTCACCCGAGTCTCTTTCCCAAAAGCGTATAAGTGGGTATTGGGAACGTTTCGCATCCGGCGTGGCAATGGTGAAATTTCATTAGCGCATTCCAGCTGCACATTTCAAATTCTACTTGTGCAGTAACCGCGAGGCCTGCTATCTTCATTGACCCAAATGAATGCAACAAGTTTAATGGGAGAAGCAGGAAATTGTATGTAAACCTTTTTCCGAGACGGTAGAGGACCATTGTCTTTCCTCGAAAGGCTGAATTTCATCTAATTTTAACCACTGTTTGCACATCTGGTTAAACTTAGCCCCTCGCACTCACATATTTTCCTGCAGTCTCATCTTTCTTATTAATTGCACCTATTGGACGGTATTGCCACACAAATTGAAATCAGTGCGGTAGTTACGCTCACGGTGATTCTACATATAAAACTCTCTGATATTCCTGTTATGTGTCAGTCGGCCATTACCTGAAATTTGCATTTAAATATCGAAGTGGTCCCATACGTCACCACCTTGGCTCGTCACCTAATTTTGTTCTAAGGTAAAAGAAAGGCTGGAACCGATGTTGGGAGACCACTGTTGGGTAATGCTGAAGGCACTTTGCAGCCATCGCACGTGGTTTTTTCATCACAAACTTAGCTTGAGGAAAAGTTGTGATTTTGGCTGTCACTTGCTGCAAAACAAGTTGCATCTATGCGCAGGTAAATGCGACAGCTGTATTTCACGTATGTCGCATTTAAGGCGTAGCAGATGAAAGTTCACAAAAGTAATTGGACTTATTGTGATGTTGTGGTCAGAGCCATTCGAAGAATTTTGCTGTGTGATGTAGAAAACCCTTTTGTTAACCCTACGGTCGGGAGTTGTGAAAACGTTCTAGGATGCACTTGACAGCAGAATACGCTCACACCTTGACCGGTTTCTGATCGCCATAGTAGCTGACGGACGTTGCCGCGGTTTGTTGTACACAAATCGTCGAATGTGGCTTGTGCATCCAGTTGAGTGTTTCATTATTTCATCGATAACCTTGCTGTTTGTTAAATACATGGTTATGCTTGATCATATACTTGGTCCAAACGCCTAGTTGTGGCTAGACAGCTTGTTAGATCTAAATACCCAGTCCCGTGTCAGTGCCGACGTGAGCCCAAATGTTCTCTAGTCCCGGACGCATTGTGTAATAAAAGAATCGTATTGCGTTTGAATATCTTAGTCAGTAATTCTGTAGAGGTTCTCAACTTAGGAAATAGGTTGTTGTGTGTTCATTCTTGTGTTCATGTGATACGTGAAGGAAGGCGACCGACCGCATGTAGATTTGTAGAAGGCGATTTCAAAAAGACGTTTAAAATTTGGCGCCTCCGGCTATGAGCAAGGACAGCCGGCAGCCGTATTCTCTGCCAACACCTGGATTTCGGGATCTCATTTTTCATTGCTGACCGACATGTTTTGTGATGTCCTTTGCAAAATGTGCTGCAATCGATCTTCATGCATGATTCTGTTCATTCACATACGCCTATATGACCTCATGAATAAATCTCCTTTCTGTCAGTGTTGTGCAAGCGAGAGTAAGCAGATTTGAGGTATGTTTGCGCGTCCATGTCCCTCTTTGTCTCTTCCTGTAATCGTTCGATAGCCGCATCCACCCGTCGCTCTATCAAAAATCTTTTTGTGAGATTTATGCCGCTTTCTCCTCGACCATTATTCCCTTTCCAACTAAATTCGACCTAGACCTGAGACTAAAATGCTTTTCTCGTACGTTGGAGGAGGAAGATATCAAACGAGGCAATAATTTTGTCTCTGTATATTCTATTCGTTGTTCATTAGCAGCACACGTGAAATCGTCACAGTAAATGTCTGAATTTCATTTGTTGAGTATCAAACGCCGTTTCATGGTGCGGCTTCCGTTGTGGTCGTCGTTCACTCCAAATGTATATCATGACCTACTTGCAGTATATGACCGTGAGGGAGTGGACGGCGGTGGCGCTTCATTGAGCGAATCCTCTCAATAATGATGGGTGTACTGGAGTCGTCGTCAGAGGCTTCGCCGAGCGTCTACGCGGGTGAGCGTCTGAAAGCAACGATGGAGTGCTCGGATGAGGCGCTGCGCAAATTTAAGTGTTCTGAGTGCCCGAAAGCATTCAAGTTTAAGCACCATCTCAAAGAGCACATTCGTATTCACTCCGGTGAAAAGCCCTTCCAGGTTAGCGCCACTTCAGCTCCATTGTCTTCACTTGTTTGGGCCTCTGCTGCATTTATCGTTGCACTTCCCATTCGTTACTGTAGATGCAAAAGCATTTCAACACAAAAAACCTTCTTAGCAGAGCTTCTCTCACTTTAGGGACTCGCGGCGTACTCGAGAAGCTTCTTGTCTGCTTTTAGCTGGGCCCGCAGCCAGGAGTTCAGTCGCGGAGGGTGCATTCTAATGATGAAAGGGTATTAGAAAAACGATTGATTCCCTTGATGCTTTGATGAGCTGTTTGTTGGATAGGGAATTCATTGTTTCCGCACCCACATTGACGTTGGTATGATAGGTTTTACTAAACTGCCGTTATATTGTTTTACGCAGCGTATTTTATTGCATTATATATATATATATATATATATATATATATATATATATATATATATATAGTCTATTTTTTTGTGTATGTGAAGGTGGTAATTAGTATCTTGATAGAGTCTTTCGATGAAACTGCATTTTATTCAGAATCGGGTATCTTGGTGTTGACGAATAGGAGCTTAGAGCGAATTGCTGAAAATCACGATTGAGAGCAACTGTTTCTCGGTCGCACCTGACTTCTGTAGTAGGCTTGAATGCAGTTCGGGATTCACCCATACTCGAAGGCTTTGAAGTTCTTCCATAACGGTTGTTTCTGAGGACGCTAATGGTGAGCTTATCGTACACCGAGATGTTTTATTTGTACTACATTGGATAATAAAAATTACTTTTTCCACTCTCTTTCCAAGGTACGTATACTGTCTAGCAGTTTTAAATTGCTATATTTTATTGTGTCGTTTTCGTTTGCGAAGTTTCTTTTAGTTTCTCACAAAGTTTCGGTGACGACAGTGTAGAGAATTCAGAAGACAGGATGATTATGTGCCCAAAATCGCATAGAATAACTTACGAATGAACCCGTTTCGCGCATTCATACCTCTGCAGTTAGCAGCTTCTGCGATAGCTGTTTTCACTGCTCGAAGCAAATGTGCAAAGTTTTTGGCATTTACCATTAGTGAACCCACACATTGTTTATTGTCGACGAAGCTGGCATCTCGGTGATGGCGACGCGTTTAGCGGTACGTGTGTGCATTCGCATATCATATTGCTTCACAGCCTGATTGAGGTGTTGATTAGCATAAACAAATCTGACATTCATCGTTTGAAGCGATTTCTGATAACACCTTGCTTGTCGTATTGTTGCATTCATTACTTCACTCTCACTCCTCCGCACCTTTCATCAGTGAAGATGAAAATGTGCTGTCGAAGATTCCTAAGATAACGCGATGCCGAAATATAGTTCCTATAGGTAACGGCTACTACGATGAGGAAATTACTAATAAGGGAACAATAATAGCGCATGCACGAATTTAAAAAGTTGGTTACGGTTATTGTAACGATCAGTGAAAGTCGAATTGGCAGCACAAATAGATTTTCTTAAAGTAAATGTTGTTGTTTTAATGGAAACTGGCAAGACGAACCTTTCATTCTACCTGAACATCGATATTGCAGTCTATTACAGTCTTTCTTTATGTCCTTTTGTTGCATGCCATTGCTTCAGTGAGCGAATGCTTCTGAGTTTCTGTTGCTATCATTTTTGAAATAAACTTAATATTTTTTGTGTGCCGGCATCGTTGTGCGCCTCTTTTTATATCTGATCGGATTATGGCAACGATCCGGTCAGTGAGCGGATCCTCCAAGAAACATTATTGCACACAGTTCCGGCAACAATTTGCTGCTATTCAGTTAAACAACTAGTTGCCATATTTTATGAGTGCTTGGTTTTGTGCTTTGTTTGCTCGATTAGGTAACCGTTGTTTAACTCCACTCACAGAGTATTTCCTGAATTTGATCCAGAAACGAAGTCCATATTCAAAACCACAGGAGCAGTGGTGTGTCTCACCATAACTTCATGCCGAAGCTTGTGGCGAATATATAAATGAGCTATAAAGAAAGTTCCTGAACTCTTACTTTCAATCACATTGGATTTCGGTCAAATAAATATGCGTTACGACCTTAGTGCAATTTTGGAGAGAATGAGTGATGAGGTTATGTGTGTTCGTGTGTGGGATCAATTTCGAGTGTTTACGTCTGGTTTTGCATTGTGTGTAAATTCTTTGTGTCAACAGGCAAAATGCTTCTATCGAGGAGGTTGGCAAGGAACTTCTCAACACCCGCTCGACACTAGTGGAGCACGAAAAATGCGCAACCGCAACATGATATGTGCTTCGTTTTGATGTGCTCACCGAAATTCCGTGTCGCTCCCTTTACAGTGGTGTCAGCCTTTCTCCAATGGGAATTGCTAATTGAGTTTTTTGGTTTAGTTCCAAAAAATTGTTCGAATAATTACTTCAAAGTGGACATTTTTCTGTATGGATCGCCTAGTCAGATATGAAAGGTAAACTGAATTGAGCGTGTAAAGCGGAAACGATGTTGCATCATAAAGGAAGTTGTTCATGGATGATGTATGTGCCAGTGTCCTTCGAGGAGATTGAAGCTGCGTGACGATTAGAGGGAAGGAATAGGATGTGGAATTTATTGCGACAGTTAACTTGTCACTCTCGTAGCCAGTTAATCAACCTTTACGATTTGTAGCCGCATTTCATATACGGTATCATCGTTGCTAGGGTATGTTAGAAAGATGCATTCAATGCAGGAGCAATTACTGTTTACATAGCAACCGAACATTTGGAACGGAATACTGTAGCGTAACGACACGCATAGCCACCTCATTGAGCATCCATAATATGGCAGGATGTTGATATTAGGTCAGATGTGGATAACTCGAGCAAGCCCCGTCGTTTGCATTAAAGTCGCGACGTTCTCTCATATGCAGTGCGTTTTAGGCAATTTTTAAAAATGTAGTTCTCTCATCACTTGCAGCTCGCACGTAATGTTAACTGACGTCCTCATACACGGTGCAGACTCTCATATGCGAATTATTGTTTTCGTTTCTTTATCTTCGTAGCACTCTCATGGGAACCGTTGTATTCATCATTCCTGGAAATATTCGCATGATAGCTGTCGTTTATAATGATGGGATTGCTGAATGCAATAAAATAAATTTTTGAGAAGGATATTTGATAGATTCACATGGTAGCCACGGTATTATTGATGTTCGCATATTGCAGTGTCCGCATTGTCAAAAGAGGTTCTCACATTCGGGCTCTTATTCGTCTCACATGAGTAGCAAGAAATGTACAGCGGCTGCACAAGCATCATCAAACGTAACGGCGTTCAGTGATCAGATGATCCTCTATCGAGCACTCATTCAGCAATTTCAAGCCGCACAGAGTCTAGCTTATCCATCTGTGAACCCGTACGCTGCATTTCTTCAACAGCAACTTATACAGGTAGCTACTTGTTTCAGGATCGTTCATTCTTCGAGATTCGGTTGAAATGTTAAGTGCAAATGCTGCGTAATCGTTTCAGTTTACAGCTGTCAATAGCTGTCAAAGGAAAAATGCGATCAGCGTGGTATGCGATTGCGACCATCACTGACCTCCTCTCGGGGATTACTTTCTTGTCTTTTTCTTGATGATCGTCTCGAGAAAATACTTTCAGAAAGAATCGATCTCCATACTTCAGTCAATACCCGAAGATCCTTTTTGCTTATGGGATCTATTGCGAAACTTCGCTTTTAGAAACTGGCAGCTGCTCGAGGGAAATGGCTAGCAGTGTTATATAGATAATGGTTTCTGTTTTAAATTTCGTGCTTCGTTAATGGATCTTCATTGCTGCTACCTGTAATTCGACTTTCATCACCCACTAATTAACAGTTCATTACAGTGTCAACTGACAGTGCAGCTGCATTGAAATTCCATGGTTATTGTGAATGCTGTGTTGGAAGTAGTGTTCCTTTGCCGTCATTCTGCACCGTTCATCGGGCTGTTAGCTTCATCGGGAGTGCACCCTCTTCTCCACTTAAATCATTCCTCTCATATCTATCATTTGCAGGTCATAGTTGTTAGTCCACAAGTTTTTTAGCTGAGAACGAATGACTATAGTTATTTTCATCTTATTACTCCAAACAGTGTGCTCTGATGATCTCTGAAGAAATGTCAACGGTTTGAGAGATGTGTGGTTTGAAATTTCGGAGGAAAGTTGCTAAATCCGTTGTTATGAGGAACTTTTTAGCAGGGTGTGACCATTTGTTTCACTGAACTGTTAGTCGCTGAAACAGTTCCCACCATCCCGCCAATCTGTCTTCGAAGTAATCTCGCATCATTAATGTGATTGATAACGGTCGTTGTCTGTTCTCGTCCTTTAGAATTCTCCTCCATTTAATCGTTGGGAAACTTTAACTTTGTCTCAGTAACAACTGCAAGTAGAAAATATTTTCTCTTTCTAAAGAACGAAAAGAAGGAAACTCTAATTTTGAGCTCCCTACTGGAATATTGGGCTATGGGATGTTAGGCAGTGTAAGGCTGGTGAGCAGCCAAGACGGCGCCTTGCATTAACGGTTGGTGCTGAGGTTGGGAGACAATAAAAACAAATAAGATGGAAGAAAACAGTGTTGTACTGATGATGTATTTAATGGTGATGAAGAGATGAGTGTGAGCGATAGGTGGTCGGCCACTGCACATGTGATGCGACCGGCATTGTTGCGAGGACACGCCGAAGATTTATCGACGCTTTTTGGCGGAATATCACTTGTTGTGCTCTCATCTCAAAAACTCATTTACACGTGTATTTTTCGCATTGCAACTGTTATTACTTGTGGCCTCTCATGTTTTGCAGTCGAAGGCAGTCTATTTCAAACCGTTTCCTTTCGTTCGTGAGCGTGCCTCTAAGTCAGCATACGTTCCAGGATTGAGAACTCCATAGGTAACTGAAGTAGACATTTGCTATGGATTCGGTTTACTGAGAGACTGAATAACGATTTATTACGTCAGCTGAAGTGGTATCATTTAACGACGAGCAGAAAGAGCAAGAGGGAGGGGAGATTGTGTAATTGGCGCGATCAGGCTACGGTTGTATTTAATGGCGTTCCGTGCAAAGTGCAGATTTAACCTTGAAACTTGTTTCCTTTCTGCAGTTACGAATCAACGTAAAACTCTTTCTCATGCAGATTCTGTTGGTTTGGAAGAATACACTTTTAGCACGTCACTGGCAGTTACTAAAAGCGCCAAAACACGGGGTGGTTCGGTTAAGCTCTACCACTGAAGCGAATTTAACTCTTAGGCAGTTTTGCTTCCTTTTGTGATGTTTGAGTTTTATCTGCTTTGCACCACCAAATTTCTAGTTTTTATTCCATTGTAGGCTGCGAATGCTTCACCAAATGTGTCATCGGCGTCGTTCCTTCCAACGTATTGGGCATCGCAATTGGCACTTAACGCCGATACTTCGCGCTCTATCGATTCGAAGTCATCTGAAAGCGTGGAACAGTTACAGCAAACGAAAGCAAATGAAAATAACTCACCGGGCTCAAATGATGCATCCAAAAAACCAGAGAACAGATCTATGTATTCTCCAAAGGAGGAACTCACTATTTCGGTAGGATCTGCTGAAGGTGCCGGGATGGAGAGTTCAGATCAGAGAACACCAAAGAACGACTCATGGCGACCACTGCGATCGCGATCATTTCTTACAGATGCACAAGTGGCCATTCTGCTGACGCATTTCAAACGTAACCCTTTCCCTTCGAAGTATGAGCTGTCCGCTGTGGCTGAGCAAATTGGAGTCAACAAACGCGTCGTGCAGGTTATCTAACTTCTTGTTTTTACAGTTCCAGTCAAGAGCAGAGGTAAATAAGAAGTTATTATTTCGGAGCAGTAAGGTCATTCCTCATTGGATTAATTTTAGGGCCTATTTTATGTTTCACTTCCCCCTCATATTCAAAGGTATTGTTCAAGGACGACGTAGTCGATCTAGAAGTCTCTTAGTGTTTTGACCTTACGTCACTTGTGTACCACAGTGTAGTGAAATATGCCTATCGTATTTCCCGCTGTGTTCATTGGATCGCATTCTTTAAGGTTTTTGTAAACTTCAGCAGTATTTAAGAATGAAATAAAGGTTGAGCAGTTTTCCATGATACGAGCAACGTTCAGTTTCGATTGGAAAACTGGATCGTTTTTTCTCTTCTGCTGTCGTTCAGCGAAAGTTTTTATTGCACCAAACTATGGCGCGTCAAGATCGTTTACAACACGAAAGTCACTGAGCAGTTATTTCACCCGTTATTTTATTCTCCTTTTTCCAGCGCTCAGACAAGTCCATAAGTGGAATATTAAACTAATCAAACTTGAAAAAGCACCAACTTGATCTTATCATTCTAAGTTATCACCTTATATATATGCATTTTTTGTTTATAACAGGACCTGAGTGAGACTTCTGGTGGTTATTTTAAGGCGATCCTTTCATTATTTTCAGTTTAGCGTTCATCATTCAGAATATAGAAAACGAGGAGATTTGAAAAAGTAACGAAATTGTCTTCACAAGCAAATTAGGTTAATTTCAGCCATAGTAACGTTGTGGTGACAATGTTTTGCAGGTTTGGTTTCAAAACACACGCGCGAAAGAGCGACGTAGTAATCGTCTGGGAGCAGCGAGTGATCGTTATGCACGTTCAGGATGGGGTTTGTCAGGGACGAGGACGCCCACTATCAACGGTCCGATACAGTTGATGGCCGCATGGGCACAGCATTGCTCTTCTGTTGCTGTTTCCACAAAGGTTCTCTACATTTAAGAATACTGTACGCTAATATGTCGCATGCGAGCGCGCTTGCGGGACATAATAAGGGATTTTTGCATTGTGTTATGGGCAGTGAAAGGTGCTTATTCAAATTTGCCAGTGTTAATTACACCTGTTCACTTCCGCTTTTATCGGGAAGAAAGTATATTAGAAATCCGGTTAAATGATTATTTAACACGCTTCCTTTCTGAGAGACGGTCGGATATTCTTCCTTTTATTGCTCACTTCACTTCTTTAACCCAATAGGCAGTCAGTGATAGTTTTTTTTTCGATTTCTTTCATAAATGATGTGTACGAAAGCGGAGCAATTGTAAGCACAACGTCTAGGGCATGTATGGGCGGAAGTAATTGCACATCATTGTAATTTACGTTCCGAAGGCTGGTGCTCATTCTTATCACCACCGTTTGATCGTGGGTTGTTCCATCGAGTTGTTCCTTGCAGTTGCGCTTCTAATATACTTGTGTTGGCCAACCTAAATAGAGTGCATGAGCTGCCTTTCTCGCTCGATGGGTAATCAGCGCGCCGGTGCATCGTGCTGATTGCTTCGTTTGAATCTGATTACTGAAAAGGTGTACACAGCCGAGTGCGAGCGCGAGTCAGCAATTATGCGAAAGCTGTTCTCGAGCTGCCTTGATTGCTTCACCGGCGCAGACATAGCCGCAAGCATCTGTAAATGAGCCTAACTGGGCTCGTCGCTGCATTGGCTTGATATGCGCCCGAGAGATAGTCTGGTTGTTGGCTTCAAGTGGAAACCGGAAGAGGCAATATTCACATGAGAAGGATGTAGCTCTTCGTTGGGAATAACAGCTATTCTTTGACCTCAATATCACGGCATCAAGATAGTTGCAAAAAGTGTAATGTTGTGAACCAATGATTGCTGTATTTTTTTTAAAGCCTGAGGTAATAGTAGCACCAATCCCTCCAAAGTGCTAATATTGATGTGGCAAGTGAGTGATAAATTGGCAATTTTTATTGGAACTGGATGTTAGCACCCAGAATAATTTGGAAGTCGTGCAACATCTAATTTTATGCAACAATGAAACACTGACCGTTATATTTAAATCGCAGCGCATTGATCTCTGACGGAACAGTTACTATTATTTCTCTGTCGCATGGCATTTATATTTCTTGTTGATGATCAGAATGACAATTGAAGAATGTAAAAGTTGGAATTCTAATTTCCGAATTAGTGAGAGGGAGCGCACATGAGTTCATTATGTAACTTATTATTGTGAGAGCTGAGGTAGAAATTTATGTTTGTAGGCAGCATCGAAATTTATACGTATCTCCGCATGTGACAAGGGGCGAGATGCGTGTGTCTATGTAATTAATGATACGGTGCAATTACAGGCCAGCCCTATAAAATTCCTATTTATCCGCATTGGAATATGCCGCACTGCAAGCATGATGCGAATGTCCACATCAAATTCACTTAGCAGCGCACCTTCCTTTACTCTTAATTCAGCAGAACTCGCCAAAAAATGCCCATTAATGATCAAAATGAGAGCTCGTTCATGCCGCCATCAGCCTCATCACGGGAGATTTTTATGCTGCTTCCGAACTTGAGACTCCACTGAAACCTCTCTGACTATCCTCAAAAAAGGGTATGCATTTCGTCAGCAGTTTTTTTGTTGCCGGATAACAAGTATATTTCAGACCTACTTGCAGAATTATATAAGCGGGAACTCGGCATTTATCTCCTGAACATTCTGCTTAAATTCTGAGTACTGCAAGTATACATGTTAGTCATATCATCATATGATGCATGCTGTTTTAGAAACTTCTTGAGGAAAAGGGGAGAAGGGAATTAAGAAAGCTATTTCAGTGGAGGGTTTAGCCAACGACTTAGTCCCTTTATTTTGTACGGTTAATGATATTTGTAATGCACGTCTAGCAAGAGGTCGGAAGGCATAGCATGCATTCGGTTTAGGTGACTTGAAATTTTTTAAAGGATGAGCATGAAAATGCAGCAAACGCCGTAAAGAATGAATTTGTGGAGGAGAATTGCACCGACTCGCCACTGGATCTATCTGTCAAGGATTCGGCAACACCAAGATCTGATGTTGCATCGCCAGCTGCCGCAAGTCATTGTTCAACTCAAGATGAACAGGAACCCGCTTGGTCGGCCGTTAACTTGCTTGGTTGGTGGAGTTGCTCTCTTTTTCGGTAATGGGTGCTGCTCAGGATTTGGCTTTCAGCAGAGGAATTTTTAACTTAATTGTGACTTGAAGAGAGCATTCTCTTGCTCGGCATGCAACACATTTATTGCCCAGTGGATAAGCCGAAAATTTCTTTAGAGTTACTTTCGAATTTTATTAACTGTTCATGATTACTATTGAAATCATAAAGCATTGACATTAAGGGAAAGGTTAGTGTAACATCGCCCAGTTAATCCATTTTTGATTTAAATAGAGACAAGGTTGGTATAAGAAGTACTGCAGCAGATTTTATTGTGATTATACAAGCCATATTTCTTCTTTGATTCGCTCATTTTTTTTGCTAGTCAGTAGATCAACATGTTCACATGAGATTTTCGTTGTTTTGGAGCCTTCGAATTGGCCGCTGCTCCATTTCTTTGAAGAGGCCGATAAGTTTTTTCGCCCTTCTTTGAGTAAAGTAAAGAAGGCATTATTAGGTGGGATTGCAGGTTTTGTTCAAAAAGGTAGTGAGAGCATTCGTGACGCTCTTCTTCAAGCTGCTAAAGGCCGTTCCGAGACGCCGATTTGTGGTTCTGCTTCCCATTCCGAAGGCGACACGGCTTCAACGGCGTCAGAAACAGGCACTGTCGCCGACAGTCCAATGACGTCATCCTCCGGAATATGGCCATCGAACATGTTTATGTCGCAGTATTCAATGCTCGGAACAAATGGCTTAGCAGGTCTTCAGAAGGTGCTTGAGGTAAAAACCATCGTGCTGTAATATGACGATATTTACAAGTGCACTTGTTTTGACCTCAAACGTGTATGAAACAAAGGACGGATGCTTGCTGTCATTTTTCTTGGTCGCGATGTTGCGATTGTCATATTTCGCCTGCATTTGGCTTCTTTCCGTCTAGACTCAACGTCAGTGATAGCTGAAAACATCTTCCCGGCCTGTCGCAGGGTGCTAGTTCAGGATTCTCTTTTTTTATTGTTTTGCTGAAACATCAGATATGAGCGGTCAGTGCTTTGAAGTTATCACTGCCTATGCCGTTTCTCTATTGCTGGTGGCTTCATCTTAATCGTGAATTTAGTATGTTTTAATTGTAAATCGTAAGGCTTTCGGCTGCAAAAATGATTGAGCTTGGAATTACGCATACCGCAGATGATCGCACCGAACCGTTTTTGTTCGTAATCCACAACGGTGCTTACAAAGCCTACTATTTCATCAAGGTGAAATTGTTTCAGCAAGGTGACGATTTGGATGACGGTGCATCAGATATGTCGTCTACCGAGAAACGTCAACGACAGAGCTGGAAACTTCACCGCACCGACGAAGAAGGTCTCTATGCGTGTGACCAGTGCGATAAAATGTTCGGCAAACAGAGCTCGCTCGCAAGGCACAAATACGAGCATTCTGGTCGGTCAGAACGCAACATTTACGGTGCTTTTCCAACAAACCCACATGTGCCTAGCGAACGATGTCCTTCCATTCGAATCATAAAAATTTCATGAAGTGGTCCAGGAGAGCAAAAATGGGCTTAGTATGATTTGTTAAAGTGCAGTATGGAGTGAATTGGTGCGTCGAAAAATATGAGATTTTTAGCGAATTTAGCATCTGATTATGATTTGTTTGGTTCATGACTGTTCACAGGATTTGCGCAAATTCTTTATTTCAATAAGCGGAGCTGATTTGAGTGCATGTATAGGCATGTTACTCTGCATCCAGCACTTTAAACTTGCATTTTGTGAAATCATGACACCTAGAAGTTGGTAGGTGAATCGGTGGTAAGCTGGTATGCGAAGCTGAGCTGCGGCCGACGGTTGGGAAGCGTTGATATATTGTATTATAAAGTTCAACCAGACACCCATGATATCATGAGTGGCTCTGCATTCCACAAAGTTACTAGTGTGTGGTGGTACACTACGTTTTTTGTCTCCTAAAGTGTTTCTTGATGATGTTGCGATGTCTTAAAGCATTTTGTAAAATTGCTAATTTCCGTTTCTAATTTATCAGCATGTAGTTGAAGAATATTGAAGCATTTATTTAGTCGGAAAATTTCACATTGTTCAAGTGCATAAAGTTTGTTGATTATCTATCCATTCACTTTTGCATGTTGTCTTCAGTTTATGATATCTGCTCAGTGGAGCATTGAACGGGTGTCGTTTGGGATTGTCGCATATAAGAGAGGGAGCATTTGATAGTGACCTATCAGGAGAGGTTTCACCAGAGAATGGGAGACGCACTTGAACAGCCGGTGACCTTAAGGAAGCTGTTGACTTTGAGGTATGCATAGATTTCATGAAATGAGCGGTGCGTTTCATGTGCCAATTAATGAGCATACAAACACACTTGAGTAACCTTTTCGCAGTCTTTATTTACCGCAGAGGTGTAGAATGCGATCATATCTGCGCCCGCCAAAGGGTCAGTGGCGCATCCAGCAGATGCTTTTGTACCATCCACGAATGGTCTAATCGAGCGAATAATCTTGATTGACTAATCCGCATCGCCTTTCATTATGCATCCATCTCGATGCGCTCTCACCGCCTCATTTTGATCCAGACAAAAGCCTCCTAACCTACTAAAATTCTGTGCTTGCCTGCTTGCGCACGCAGAATATGCCACAAGGTCCAGAAAACGTTGCCGAAGTTACGGAGATTTCGTGAAGGATCGAATGAAGTTTTTGTTTTCGAAGTTGTTGGGTGATGTGGTAATGATTTTGTGTGCATGCAATAGTGCTGTCTTCGTTTGAAAAATTGAGTATGATTGGGGAACATAAATGCTTTTGCAGGTCAGCGACCGTATAAGTGCGATGTTTGCGATAAGGCATTCAAACACAAACATCATCTAACTGAACACAAGCGTCTGCACTCAGGCGAAAAGCCATTTCAGGTATGTCACTTTCGCCATCTGTCTCTATTCCGCGTTTCTCCCACATTTTCAAGAAGGAAAGAAAGAAATTTGCTCCTGTAAGGATTTTAGGATATGCAAAAATCAGTTTCAGCAAAAATATAGTTTGGAATAAACTCGCATTGAATAGACAATTGGTACGACCATTGCAATTATCACCATAGTTGCTGGCAACATATAAATCGTCAGTATCCTGCTGTGAGTCTTCTGAGATCGGATTTGAAACAGTATTTCAAAGGACTTGTCTTGCTGTGCAGTTTCTTGCAGCCCTTTAGCATGGAGGTTCAATTTAGCAGTTGTTTCGTGCAAAATATCATTGCGTTGGTCACTTGGTTGACAGGAATTGTAATGATGATAAGTCGCTCGTTTAATCGCAAGGGAATATAGCGTTATCGCATCCTTTTCATCTCTTCTTACTAAATGAGGTATTATAATGTAATGGTCAAGTATTTTTAAAACAGGTTCCATCTGGTTGAACTTGAAAGTTTCTATTTCAGTGCGACAAGTGTTTGAAGAGGTTCAGCCATTCGGGTAGCTACTCGCAACATATGAACCATCGCTATTCCTACTGTAAGCCGTATAGAGAGTGACTGACTCTTTTATCGCCCATCTCTTCTATTCTCTTTTGATGTTTTTATGTTGAAGTTTCATTATAACTTTTTTGCTTTTGAATATTTTACTTGCCAAATATTTGCCACACACAGTCAATGCTCTCTTGCCAGTTGTACAGTCGCTTGCGTAACTTGTTATCTTTCGGTTGTTGCTATTGATTGTTGTTGTTTTTACCGTTTATTCTTTTAGAAAACAACCGAGCTTCGTTGTCATGAAAAACTCTTCTATTATATGAATGGGACAAAAATGCCCATCCTTTTTTGGGTGGGGTGGAAAGGTGTTTGCAGGAGAGGTGGGAACAGGTAATGAGCAGAATCTTTTAACAATATTGCTTAATTGCTATTTCGGTTTGATGCTTTGAAGCGTGATGCCGAATTAGGTGCTTCCGTACGTATACGGCACTTTATTAATGTAGTCTGATTTGTTTTGTTTCTTCATTTTTGATGCTTTATAAATGTTTTCCAAAAATCTGCTCTGAGCTCACTCATTTTTTGTTTATTTAGCCGTCCTAGTCGTTGTCTTAGATGAAAACGCGATCCGCTGTAATACACCGCTTACTGAGTTGGGAAGATAAGGAATGTACTCTTTTCGCCTCTACGGTGGTAGTGTTGCTTCAAACTAAACGAGCACTCAGAAGGTGGCAAATCTTAAATCCATTTCCCATTATTATAATTCAAGTCGGCGATTTTAAAGGCGATATTACAAGTCGACGATGACCGAATGTTAACATTAGCTGGTTTCAGTAACTGTCCCCAGAAACTAAAGACGCACTACATTCATTCCCAAATGCAATTTTAGAGACTAAAAAGGTTTAGAATAACTCCGCTCATTTCATAATGCTTAGACATATGTCAGCTTCTAAGAAAGCTGTTGACCCAGTAATGTTAAGGAACATATGCTGTCGCAGTCGGGAACAAGTGTAGTCATCGGGTGCTTTACCGGTAGTGGTGAAGTGTCGGAGACTTAAGAGGGCTCACCAGTAACGCAGCTCCGCTAATGATTTGATCAAAGGGGAGAGTAGGCATTTCCACATTGCGACTGATATCGATGAGGGGGTCTCGTTGGCTCAATAGTTTCAGACAAGCGGCCTTCCAAACTTAAGCTTCGACGGTTGTCCACTACGAGCGCAAAACAGATCTTGTGCGAGCGTGCAATTTTCGGTCTTCCTTTACTCTTCGCTTACTTTTTTTTCGACAAATCTGTGTGGTGCTTATGCGCATGTTTCCTCGCTTGGATCTCTATTCCGGTGCTTCCATTTTGGGCATTACTGCGCAGTAACTACCTCAACCACTTCCCTATGCCAGACATTCTCGTTTTGTTGGTGAAATATGGAGGTTGAGGGTACTGAAAGTTGATTAAGCTTCCGGATTATTTTCGTTTATTGAAGAATGAATTTCTCCCGTCGCTTGTTTCAGAAAATTCTCATCTGAGCGCACAGGAGCGGGCGGTCAGCTACGCAGTAACGATTGTGGATGTTGCGCTGCTAAATGTGATTATTCACTTGCTTTTTGTTTCAAGTAGCAGTCCGTCGATGTGGAGGATGTGGTTTATTTGATTTCTAGTCTGGGAATGTTTTACTGTAACAAATCTGCTATGCAGTCTCATCTTGTTGCTGTTTCAGTTAATCGTCGAAGTTGTCTCGTCGGAGATTTGTGCAGTGTTTTCTGTAACAAGCAAGTAATTTGTCATTTTATGTTTCATTTATTGGTGCACAATAAACGTTGGGAGGTATCTTACCCGAGAAATGTTTATGTGCATCCGATATGTGATGGAAGCTGTTTCTGTATGCCCTGCTTCCTTAACAGGTCCTTTAGATTCAGGTTATTCGAAAAGCAGTTGGCGTCACGGATGTTGTTTTTCTTTTGTTTTGCACCCACAATACCCGTTTGCTTGCTCAGCAGTAGCTCGGGTTTTCCGTCATGCAACTATGAGCTTTTTATTTATTCGTCCTGTGTGTTAGAGAAATATTAATGTTTAGAAGTTGTAGTAGGGAACTGTTAAGATCTTCGTTCATGGAAAAGCAAGTTCAAGTTGCGCAGTGACATTGTTCCATTAATCGTCGATTTGTTCATCGCGTTTGTTCTGAAGTAGATATAGTTGATTCTTGAATTTCTTTTGACCGCTGACAAGTGGCTTCAAATTATTTCTTAGGTGGTGTCGGCGAAACAATTTCCACATAAGGGTATCCTTTTTATCCCAGTAATTCGAGCTTGGAGTATTTAGTCATTGCATTTTTTCGTGGCATCGGATATCGCTTTCCACACCGGACCTCGCCCTCTTCTTCGTGGTCGCCAGTTTATGACCAAATTATGATTGGATTCACCTCCACGTTTTCTTCTTCCGCCGTTCTCTGTCCTTCCTTCGGCTGGTGGACTTTTCGGATGCTAGACCGTAGTCGCTGTTCACCACTTGTGGGATTGGGTTGTTGGTGTGGGCTACACAGTTGGCGGATCGAATCAAAATCGATGCAGATTGCAGCAGGATGCGGGTCGCGTTTAGCTCATGGCCATTCGGGAGAGAGGCAAATTCGACCCTTGTGACAGTCTTGCTGTCATCAGAACCGCCTGGAGCTGTCGCACAGTTAGGATAGGACCTGAACTTGCGTTTAACCCGTCTAGGTATGGTCACGGTTGAAATTAGACATCTGCCGCAATTGGGTAATGGTTTAGGCCAGGTCGTTTACCGTGAGTTAATCTTGAAAAGCTCGACAGGTAGATTACAAATTCGACGCAAACCGGGCCAGTGCGCAGAAGACCACGGTCTGGGAGAAAGGACTCGTTGAAGGGCCGTTTTGTGCCAATATTATAACTTAGAGAAAAAGGAGGCAGTTATTTGAACGATTCGACGGAAACCTAAGTCAGGTAGGCAACAGAAAAGGTTTTCGAAAATCGCGTGTTGTTCAGATGCCTCGGCCCATTGACCATCAGCACTTCTACTCCCCCCTCTCTTTCTCCCTCTCCCTGCTTTTTTCCTTTGAGAATGTGTTCGGGAGTGATACTTCAAAGTCAAGTCAACTTCAGAATGCTTCAAAATCTCTAACTGCTTTCATCCTGAAAACGGGATCTTTGAAAAGTGATCTCGGAGAGTTCTCGAGACACTGTTGAATTAGATAAACTGGTTCGATGAAAAGTACGCTGGACGCAGTGCAATCACTTGCGGCAATCCGTCGCGTCGTAATTACCAAACTCTCACTCCATCGATGGGTCATGAAGGCGTTTCCAGCCTGAACATTTCAGTAGAGTTTGGAACGCCACTCATAATTTTCTGCACCGATTTATCATTCTGTGGGCACTTGATTGAAGTCCTTCATTGTGTAATTATAAAATTTCCTTATACATGATGGACCAGACCATATCATTACCTCACAATCATTCACGCTTTTTTAAAACCGCAACAAGCGTCCGTGAAATCACTGTTCGAGAAAGAGAGGGAGAGAGTTTGTATGTTTGAGAAATGAGTGTTGAGAGCGTTGAGTGGTGAATACTATTGTTGCGTGGTGCAATAAAGTGTCAAAAGGTGATCCATCTTTAGGCGGTGAGATGGGGCAGATGTGGATTATACATTAGAATGCGCACGACGCTACGTTGCACGATGCCCACCACCGGCTGGGGCTCATTTGATAGATGACACTGTAAGAGTCTTTGTCCTATCGCAAACATTCGTTTAAACGTTTCGCTTCTTCAGCGTTCAACTTATCCCATTGATATGCAGCTGCTGCTCATTCTTCGTCCATAGGACTGACTCACCTGTCCCAGAAGCTGCCGTTTCTTTGGGGGAATGGCAGTCGAACGAGGCTGTCTCTTGCTAGGAAAATTTTTATGCAAAATTTCTGTAAAACAGGTCAATTTGCTAAGAGATGGTTGTATATAGAGAGGTGGATGCATGCTTATTGTAACTTCCAGTCGTTTTAGAAGGTCTTCCACGAATGGGAACGTCGATTAATCCGCACACTGCATTTTTCCGTTACTTTTTATAGACAATGTAGGACAAATTTACATACGAATACTACAAGTGAATAACAACGAGTGTTTTGTTTAGTGTACTGCTGACACAGGGAGTGAATGTGTTGAGAGCGGCTTTCATATACAGTGTTAAACGCGGTAGGTGATTGTGTGAGCGGACGAGAACATCGTTGCTAATGAGCCGCCATTCTTATTGTAAATCATCCAATTGGTAGCCGTCCGCGACCTTGGCATATGGTCAATAAAATTAGCATAGCGCTTTCAGAGTCCCACAACGAACGTCTTAAGGAGCCATGACGCGACTGATACGATGACAGACTGTCGAGGGATCGGAAATTTGGGAGGATAATACTCATTGAAATCGAAAATATCCTCCACGTAAGTTCTTTTGCACAAAAGTGCTGAATATAGGAATTTGGAGACCAGCAAATTTATGAACAAAATGATTCATGAAGGCGAATTAAGGCTTGGTTTAACAGCGTGCAATAAATGTATTTTTTGTGACATTTTTACTGAAGAGACTTCAAAAATTGAGACATTTACTGCAGTTGACTGTGAAGGCCAGTGCTTGAATAAAAATTTGAATAAAACATATCTGCGAATAGCATTAGACCAACTACTGCTGCGAAAATTTAAGTTCTGCAGTTTCAGGCCGAGGTTCCCATAAATTTTTGGACATTACATAAGGCTTATTACTTCTGTTTCTCGCCTTTTCTATTTCTAACTTCCAATTTATGTTTTTCGCTCACAGTTTTAGTGAGAATTTACTGCTGTTCACTCGCCAAGCCGCAATAGACCATTCTTAGAAGTGCTACGGAAATTTATGTGGTTTAATTAAACTGAATAAGGTTGAGAAACTTTGTCTTTCAGATGTTTTATTTAAACTTTAAAGCATCGTGTGGCATTGCCAGCATCCTGACTTACATCCTCGGGTCTGGAATTTTGCGTTAGGCTGACGATAATAGAACAGTACTAGGGAGAATTGGCTATGTATGGCTCCAGTATTTGTATGAAACCTGACTAAGAGCTCATGATCTCCTGCTGTGTCATACCTCAGTTCATAAATCATCCACTCCATAGGTAACTGCAAACGATCACTGACGAATGGTGGAAACTCGGTAGGTTTTTGCAGATCCCATTGTGACAGTTTGTCAGGACTAGAGGCATGGAAGAAGTTGGCATCTGTCATATCAGTAATGGCTATAGCAAAATTTGTGTCGGAATTTTTGACAAGATCACTTAAAGTCTTCGATCGGGTATCACTGCGAGCTTCGTTGTAAAGAAAAAGTTGCTAGTAGTGTATCGTCGGTCATGTTAATGAAAATGTGATGAGATGCGCAACGGAAGCGTTACTGATAGGAAAGACGGTTGGTGGAAAGTATAACTTATGGATCGTTCTAATTAGCGTCGATGGAGGTTGCATTTTTCGCAATCACTTCTGCCAAAGTAAGTTTACTTAGTGAAAACTGAGACCAATACTTGACAGTAACAGCGTGACCAAATGTATTAACTCGATGCCGCAAGGATCAATAGCTGCTGGTGAGTTTCGGCTAATAAATGATAAGTCATGATCATGTCATTATAGAAATGGGCTTTTAATTGGCCCGTTCGCTTTATAAACTGGAAATCAGAATAAAAAAGAAAATGAAGTAGGTCTTGTTGTGCTCATCACATATCATGGAACTTCGAACCCACACGCTCGATAAATCTCTCTTGGTAACAAGTCATCTTGCGAAGCTACGAAAGCTACAAGTTTCACTGCCTACGTTCAACATTCAAAGGTGTTTAAGTGGCGACTTCAGTCCCACCAAGATCATACGTAAAACTGCAGTGGTTTTTCAAACCGCTCGGAAACAAGTTTCAGCTGATATTCGTTGCATTTAACCCCTACAGAGGCATCTAAAGGCGAATTCGAGTGTTGGAACGTTGCTTTCGCTTATGTTTGTGGAATTTTGCCGTCGTTCTACGGTAATCGCATTCGATTTGAGCCCGCAATAATCGTTAATCTATGGCGCGCAAGACGAACTCCTATATAGGGACAGCTGGCCGAGATTAGAGGCAATACGCATCCTATGTGCAATCCAGTGGTACACAGAAGAGATATGTCTACAATAAAGGGACGGATGTAATATGCGTGTCGTTTTTGGAGGTGTACAAATTCGTTTTTTTTTGGCAAACAGACAGCACTGTTTTATGCTAAACTGATGAGAGCATTACATAATAGACCGTTGAAATAAAAGGCAAGAAATTAGTAGAAATATTGAGGTGGTGGAGAAAAGATTTACTATATCAGCTATTACAAGTTAGGTTTGCATCACACTCAGATTCGGCATTACGTGGGAGTGTGGTACATTAATAGTAAGTCAAAACACTGCTCATTTTTGCTGACAAGGCAGTTCGATGTTAGTCTAGCTGTGTAAATTGCTTTATGCAAAAATGCTGCGCTTCGAGAATCACTATTTCTGAAGTTTTCAGTAATTCGGGTGATCTTTTCTGCTGCCAAGTCTCATCACAGTCGAACGCAGCTTATTGAATCATCAAGCAAACAACGTTGACAATATGGTTTATGATGTATTTCTCGAGCAATGAATATTCATGGCGAGTGGTCAGCTGTTCCGATGCCATTGCGAGCTAACCTTCACATCCATCGAAGTGAGCAGGTGCTTTAATACTCTTAGGATGTGAAAAGGAATCGTCTGTTTCATAATGAGAAGACAATAACTACCAGACAATGAAACTGTCAATAATATGTTCCCAATGTAAATACTGGACGATTTCTTCATTCCAACCGACTAGATGAGGTGAGCATCACTGTCGGATGAAAACCTGAAAATCTCAATGATTCTGGACCTATTTATCGAACACTTCAAAAAGCTTCTGAATCTGAATGCGTTAACCTTCTAGAACTTAACGCCTTTATGACAAAGTTTCAGCGGGTGTAGGACGCTCCCGTTTGCATGATCCATTTGACAGCGTTTGAGATTTCCGCTTGCAATCACGCCTCCAACCACGCAAAACAACTGCTTTCGCAGCCGAACAGGCAGTATGAACCTAAATAAAGATGCGCCCCTAGTGCATAATAACAGCGCTCAAGCGTTTGGTTTTCATTTTGTGCTTATAAAGTTATGGCATTTCACATAACGCTGAGAATCGCATTTCTCATTTCTTAGTTGTGAGTATCGTTTTTCAGACAAAGCCATTATAGAAGTGAAATCGCTTTGTGACAGGGAAAAGTGTGAATTTTTCAAAGAGTGGTAACAGTTACATCGAAGATCACTTCTGACGAACGTCGCATACACAAGGCAAAATCTGAAGTCTCTGAAAAATCGTCGCTTTTCTCTCTGCGTTCCCAGAAATCTTCATTTGGAAAATGACATGAGGGATTGGTCTAACGCGGTTTGCGACGCTTTATTTTAAATTTATGTTTTTTCAGTATGTTCATAATCCGGAAAAATCCTGTGAAATTTAGAGGCATTCTCAAAACTTTCTGAGATCTGCCTTATAATGTGTCGAAAAAAAGAAACACTTCTAAAGTTGTCATTGTTCATTCGACGCATGCTAGCAGTGAGTTGTCAGATCAGCAACAATGACCAACTCGTAAGTTTCAGTTGCTCTAAACATAAAAGACATTACAAAGATCAGGCTTGGAAGAAGTAAGGTTGGAATTTGGGGTCAGATTACGATTAATGAAGGAGATAAGTCAGCGAGGTTATTTTCGCCGCAGCCGGTTCAGCTAATTTTGGGGGTGGCGAAGAAAGATGCAAGCATTCGGACAAGTGTAGCTTTCGAAAACGCGCCGTTTGCATAGCAGAAAAAATCTTTGTGAGGAATGAAACTCCGCGTTTCTATTCAGATGTTCTGAGAACGTCAGTGCTGCTGTATTAAAGCAATCTTTTTCGAACTTATAAAGGCTTCGATGGCTACTTGGAAACTGTTCTCTGATGTGGGTTATGCAGTTTGGCCTAAAAAGCGCTGCAGTGGACGTATTTAATGGAGAATTAAGTAATCAATGGATAAAAATTAACAAAGGCGATAGCAATGATTCTCCATTGTTTGTCATTTTGGAACACAAATGCGATCATTAATTTGCACGAATAAAAGATTTACAAATTCCAGAACTGAATTGTATCTCCACCATCACAGCAAGATGCAAAAAGAACAAACTATCTTGGTTATTTTCTGCAGAAGCCGTTGCCTTTTCGACCATTTTGCTTGGATGACATTTCCGCCTTCAAGTGCGCATAGCTTCCTTCATGTGAAATCCCAATTGAATATAATAGGTGGTGGGATCGAGCGTTTATTTCCGTGGCGGTCCAAGTTTGTGCTATGAGAATTATTCTTAAATTCGTTATTTTGCTTGGTACGCTGCAATGTTCCATTAATTTATCTTTGCTTCACTGTGTTTTCATATAAACAATGGGTCGGATAGAATTATTGTCACCTTTTGAATATGGAAGGGTCAATCCCATTGTAGCTGCCGCGTCAAAACCATGAGGTACCTGAGATTTCGAGTAGCCCATACTAGTACGATCTTCATCAAAGTACAACAACAGAAACCGTAACATAAGTGTTTCGAAGAAAAATCACCTTCATAAACTAGTAACTTTACTCTCGCTGAACTTCTTCATGAACTCAATCGGCACAAAAAGGGTCGGCGGAAGAGAAGCGTTGCAGCTATAACACGAGATGTTTATGAGTTTGTTCGCTGGATCCATTATTATTAGCGAAGAGTTTTACTACGAAGAACTTAGAGTTTCCACGGAACTTTTAAAAATATGTGTTGATTCAAATTTCTCGGTGAATCACTCCAGTGGATTTCGCAGTGTGCGAAAAGCTTGACACTTCATCGAGAACATTTCTCGCGAGTGTGGAGAAACATGATTTGTTGTTCTCTTTAATGAGTTGCACAAGCGTCTTTAGCACCGTTCTTCTTGTTTTTATGAATTTATTGACATTTGGCTCACAGTGTTTCTCATTTCTTTCATAGGAACAAACGATTTCTGTATTATCGGATTTTTCAAACTCTGGATGCCTAGCAAAGTGGTGGTCTTTATAAAGAAGACATGGAGGGATGAATCATAAGATTGATTTGGTGCTCAACTAAGTTTGGTAGAGCGAGGATGGCGTACTTCGTCGAGATTAAACAAAAGGTTGGCATATGCACAGTTGTTTTCCCACAAGTCATGTTTCCCTTTACGGAACATGGAATTGGACTCTTGCAAAAAAGACACCTTTTCGAAAGAGGTGGATCGTTGCAGCTAAATTTACACGACGATGCTGGTTGCTTTCCATGTATGTTTTACTTGTATCCTCTGTTTAGAAGACTTCTTTAGTTTTTTTTAAAGCGTGCTGTCAATTTTGTCCTAATTTTCCTTGTCAGTGGAGGAAGTGATTTGATGACTTGTCGAACAGATCGAGAACTTTTCGTCCGCAAAGAGACGCCTGCACGAGGTCATCTTTGCCCATCGAATGCGAAAGTTTAGCATTTGAATGAGGGGAGGCGAGATGCCAGTGAGGCCTCATGTACATATTTCGATGTGAAGCTGGCCAGTATTTCTGATGGTGACAGCACTTCACTGAGGCGAAATAAGTCCTATTCTTCAGAAACTTCGCTGGGCTGAAGCAAAAAGTGATTTCGAAGAGCAGACATTAATGAGTACTTCATCGTGCTGAGTTCCTGCAGCTGCCAGGCATTGCAAGTCTTGTGCAGTGCTTAGCAGGAATCGCCACATTGTTGTCGGCCGTGGATTCAAGCTTTGGGGCACTGTTTTTTGAATCAGATCATTCGCTTTCGAGCACAGACATTGAAACTTTTGTGGCCGAGTTGACAAGAATCATACGTAGTACCATAGTACGAGGCGAGAAGTTGCAGTAGACTGTTTCTTGAGTCAAAAAGCGCAGGATTGCTTTGATTCCATTAAATGACCTCGAGGTTGCTTAATCGGAGCTGTTGGAACTCCGCAGGTCGTCGCTATTCGACTGTTGAATTCTCGCAGTTTCACGTAGGTCGTGTGAGAAGCATTTTGTTCGTTGAATGACTGAGGCGGTGTCTCTGTATGAGTAGGTAGTGCCGCTCTTGGTGGGCAGTAGAAAATTTCTTATTAAGACTTCAGCAAATATACACATTTTGGCATCATATGAGAATCGAACATTTCATTCGTAAACTGCATGAGGCATTTCATTGTGAATTGGCAATGGGGAGAATTTTCTGGCATGTACAGCCCTGAAAATCATTTGTCTAACGTTTGAAAGAGCAATGAAGCAGAGCTCTTATAATTATTCGCTGAAATTTTCTATTCGATCTCCAAAAAAAAGGTAGCAGGTCACTATGGGGACCATCCAGACTAATGTTCGTTCGTAGGTCCCTCGACCTGTAGGGGGAGAAAGGATGAGAAAGGAGATATTCTTTTTTTACAGCCTTCATATACTGTTTCTCTGGAGCGCTAGAACTTAGACATGGAGGCATATATGGCAATAACATATAACAAAGCAAAGCAATTTCACGGTGCTCTTTATAAGTTATGCGCTCAAATTCTTCAAGCAATGCTTAGCAATTGGACGACTACTGACATATGATGAAGGATTTGTTTTTTATTAAAATTAAATGGTACAAACTGCGTTCTTTTGAGAATTTATGCGCTTGTTTATAAAATAAATATTTACCACAATGGTTTATACAATTCCTGAGGTAAATGCCGACATTTATTGGTCGGTTAAGTTGCTCTTGTAGCACTCAACAAAGTTTATGGCAACAAACCAACAACAATGGCGAGTTCGTCAAGGAAGACGCAAGGTTTTGAACTAAAAGGTAAACCGAATAGCACAAAACGATTCGAATCCTCACATACACATGCTTCGACTCGATCACAAAAGGCAGAGAGATCCATTAGATGGCAGCAGTCGTCCTATAAACTAAGACAAGCGAACAGTACGATACAAGAGAATTTCCTGTAAAGCTGAGACAGGATATATATTGCGTACAAGACAGAACAAACAATACATGAATTTAGTCAAGGTAAATTAGGAGGTTTCAGCAGTTATTGTTCGTATGACATTAGCATCGTTTTATCTGATGCATTCATTGAAGAGAATTAGAGTCATTGGGTAACTGTGCTGCTTCTGTTTTTTTCATCGTAAATAGCAACTTTTCTATCACAAAAATGGCACATTAACGTACATTCGTATATGTGACGGGGGAAGGGGCTGGGAAATGCTCCGATTAAGTCCGACTGCACTTTAGTCTGCGATCGCAGCCGAAAAACCAGCAGCAGTTTAGTGAGAGAAGATGCTCCTACTAATAACAGAAGTTTTTTGAATTATGTCATTCGTTTTTATGGGCTCCTCGGTGTACACTTACTATTCTGCATTCGTTGCGAGTTTATTTCTCTTTTTATTGCAAAATTTGGCTGCTCCTGCATAAGTATAATGCTCTAAAAAGCAGAAAATACTGAGCAGGAAGGTGGACAATGTATTGCGCTTATTGGTTGTATTACACGAATAAAAAGGAAAGAAACTGTTTCAGGGGCAGGAAGCAGTAGTAACGAAAGCAGTGGAACAATGTATCACGGCCACAGCGCACCATCAGAAAATAACCATAGACTAAGGAATAAAAGATGTTTGGAGTGGGATTTGAGATTAGGAAGATGAAAGAATAAAAGAAAAGGGAAAGTGGAAGGGCGGTGTAAAGATAAGTAGAGCAAGTGGAATTAAAAAAAAGGAAGTAATTCTTTGATTTAAAAAGTACTTCCGTTGTCTTTTACTTAGACCTTTGGTCTTCGCTCTCTTCATCTCATGCCCAGCCCACATGGCTACTGCCCTCAAGTGCCCATTTTCTCAGCTGACGTATGATGACGATAAGTTATGACATCATTTTTTCCCTATTACCTTTTGCGTGTAAACTATTCTCCCTCTTTTACGAGAGTGCTCCTTAGCCAGCGATCGTTTTTTATTGCAGAACATTTATATATCTCCGAAAACACTCTGGAAATTGGAATTTTGAAGTCGCAGATGAGGAAAGGCTGATCAAGGAATTTTAATCGCCGTATATTTCCCAAAAATATTTTCTCCACATATTTTTGACTAGAGCTGCATGGCAGCGAGCAAACTTCGGCAGTCGCGATGAGGATTATGGATGGTTTCCACCCCCTCACACGCTTGAAAATCTGGATTGTTGATAACCTGATCGTGATCTTTACTCTATGAAAATTATCCTCCTTGCTCTTTCCTGTGGAATTTGTCTACATAGACTCTTCAGAATGCCTCTCTAACTTCAGAATGTCGTCCTCAAATCGCCATTAGGAATTCACCTACCGCCAATCCGACTCCCTCCGCCGCTCTCGCACAACGCCTATTTCAGCTCTTCGGGAAATTTTAGAAGTTTTGAGCGCCACAGCGTCGTATTCATTTAGCTATGCACTCAAAATAAAATAAATAATTTGCACTAAGCGAGAATTATTTACATATGTCAATTTGAGTCTGATTAATACATGTCTGACATACAACTTTGCAGCACCACTGAAACTTGCATCGACATTTAGTTTCGGTATCCTTCGTATAGCTGTTATAACCCCGTCCGCAACACAACACATCGCATCCATCCGACCCGGCAGAGCCTCGCCTGAGAACGACCGTTATAAACAACCAGCTTCATACTACATTCATCAATCACCACTGGACGGTCTTGGCCCACTACTGACTGCGCTAAATGGGAGCATACATGTCCGTGTTGACAATAGTGATGGATATGGATGCAGCGTTATGCATATTTTTTGCGCTATACATATCACAGCTCCATTTTTAAAAGCATTTCATCTGGAGAGGAAATCTTAGACTAATTACGGAACTCACTGTTGCAAAATTTCTAGAACGAGATCGTTATCAGCTAACAACTGCGTAAAGACAGCTCGCGAATTTGAAAAAAGAAGCAGATTGGTTGGTTGCCCCACATTGCACTCTCGTGCTTTTTCAACGCTTTCTTTTGGCACCTTCACTCTTATCAGTGCGGCTTCACTTGATCGTAATATGAGAACAGTGACGCGTCATTCTAATAAGACACTCAAATTCGTCATAACTAAATAACCTTCAGGAGGTGAGATCGTGAAATGTTCACGAACATTAGCTTACTGCAGTTTGATGCGCATTAACCACCACCAATGCATGAAGCGAAAAATAACTATGCAATTGAGAAAAGAAAGTGCTGTATGTTGAATGGTTTTAAAATTACGCAAGAAACATCTATTGGCATTACTCATTTAATTTTGCCGTAGCAAATTTGAGTAGCGCAGATAGACTGCACAAACGGACTTAAGTGATGTGTTCCTCCATTTCCCTCCTACAAACAATTCTCTGTGCTTTATAAGTGGCCTAAAGAGAGGACAATAGGGAGACGAATGCAACCCAAAAAATTGCACCGGCATATCCGTCCCGTAGTTCCTAGGGTGCCTTGCGCTCGATTTTCCCTGCAGTAGTCAGGGCTGTCGTCCAGAAAGACGAGTTCGGTCTGCAAGGCACGATTTTTCCGTTTGCCGCCTCCTTGTCGATCTCTCTTTCCCGGTTGACTCATAATTTGCATATTACCTCTGGCGTTAATCTGAACAGCACAGCTGTAATCACTGAAGGATTTTCACTGCGAATGAATTATTTTGATTTCGTATATTTTTGAAAATACTACTATCAACACTGGAAGTACGTAAAATTTCAAGCACTGCTACTAAGTAAGAGTAGCATATTTTGGGCACACAAACTGGATCTGATAAATTTGCATTTCCGAGTGATCTGCTCGCTCATTTTTGATAATGCGTGCCCTTAAATATTTGCAGCTGCAATCACTTTCTCCGTAATGAAGACCGATTTCTTCCACCTCATCACCCTAATTTAGAGCTTTAGCTTTTCAAGCGTTCGTGTTCTTTTACAACAATTAAGTTCTAGCTCGATATGAGGAACAGTCCTAACTGGAAGAGAGTAGAGAAACAATACAGAGTTTAGCTCCCATTTTAAAGGTCCTTGAGGTGACATTTTCGTGTCATGTAACGCTCGATGAAAAATAATTCGAAACTACGCATATGTTTCCGATAAGACGTTGCAGAATAAGATCGTGAATAATGGGTGTGAGATAGAGTTAAATTTGAGGGTTGCATTAGGTATTTAGAGTCCTCCTCAGAGAATAAAAGATGCAATTTTCAGCATGAAAAATGGAAGAATGCCGTGCTTGCACGATAATAAGGGTCAGCACTTGAGTCAACGGATTAGTGATCAGCCCAACAGTCGTTGACTCAGCGCTAACATGAAATCGTTATTACTTATGCAGATAATCAAATAGTGAACAAATATTTGGATTATTTTGTTCCATGACTCTTAAAAAATCAGAGCAAATGGCAAATACTTTTTGAGGATCCAATAACAATTCCTCATAAAAAATTAAAAGGTTTCCATGCTCAGATGCACAGGAGAGTATCTGAATCATGAGCAATATCAACCGCGAATCCACACAAATTACTTGTCCTGAATATTTCTAATTTTCCATCGGACTGCGGTATGAGAGCAGATAATACGTACTTGAATTCGCTTTGCGGTCCTGTATTTGTTAAGCAATACGCCACCCATCTGTCGCATAGTTGGTAACTGCATCCAACATGTTTTTAGGTTACAAGCTCCACTAACTCCATGACATTTGCATTTGGGACGGGTATGTCGTTTGATGAGCTGAAACGATTTTTTCTTGCTGGTTTAATGGGAACATGAAAGCATTTCGCATTTCATTGAATGCCATCAAAAATAACAGGTATGGGTGCATAGCAAAAGGTAGGGCAACATTAACGACCGGCAAAGTGAAGCTATTTGATTGCTATCGGCCAAATCGAATGCAACTAGGATCGCATTTGGCGGATTATCGCATAGGTAAACCCACTCGATATGCCAAAGCAAACATCGCAACGAGAAAGAAACCAACGAACACAGCTAACTATGGAGCATTTGCAGATGCCGCATACATCATAATGATATCTTGAACCCAACTGACGGATATGCTGGGTACCTCTTTTGGGAAATGGAATGACGTCTACAAGAATATGTAAATCAAGGAAACTGAAACTTCGAATGTGTGTATATTCATTTAACGTTCACTCAACAAATTTCTCCGGGGCTCGAGCGAAGAAGTTTTTGTCTCATCCACTCACTTACTCAGTGAAGCTTGCTCATGACTACTAGTTTGAAGCAGAGGATGAAGTGCATTACGTACGGGCAACTATTGTATTCTTGGCCGAGGTCCTAAAGCATTACGAATAAATTGACGACCTTTCTGCCAACTTCGTTATTCCAACGATTCATTAGCGAACGACCATGATCACTGGATCTTTTCGGGAACCCTTGCTCCTTCTCTCGAACATCGATGAAATCGCGACTGAACCGGTATCCATATTCAACGTTATCTCCACAGCCTCCCCATGTCCACTCCGAGCTTACGCTACTAGGTTTGGCTGCCTGACTACATCCGCAAGACTGCAGAAGACCAAGACGACACCTCCGCCCAACTTCATGAGTGACTCCGGCTGACAGAATCGAGTATGTGAAAGCAGCTTCTCGAGACCCTACAAAAGAGCTTCTTTCTCTATGCTTATTTGATGACAGAAAAGTGTGCTGTCGTTGAATAGTAACTGATTCGAAAAACGCAATTTTGTGTATTTTCTATTTTTTCACATTTCGTTTAAACTGGAAATAGGGAAAAATGTGCTGATGCATTGCAACTATGGCTTTCCTCTTCAGCTAGATGTATATTCAGCGCTTGGGAACAGTCAAGACTCGACGGGATAAAATCACCCCATCAAATATGTAGAACGACGTTTTTCGGCTTGAAATGCTGGCCCGCTTTAGAGCTATTGCAAGATTAAAGTGCTGCAATATTTCTGCTAGGCGTTAGGCAATTTGTGACTAGCGCATAAAAAATTGTTCGATAACGCCGGAACAGAATTCGAAAACGGAAGTGATTCGCGGCAAAAGATTTTTTTGAGGTATGCTCACATAGCGGAAAAGTCTCGCTTTTGTTCAGGAGTGGCGAGTTCACATATATCTCGTCACATTCTGCGCTTGGAAAATGCCGCAAATGCAATAGTCTGTCTTGCAAACGAACTTATTTCATATTGATGCCAGTGATCGCCATTATCTCGTTTAAAAATACAGCGAAGATAAAAGTGAAGTCACCATCTGTGAACTTCGTGGGATCAATTAAACCTTACCAAGCTTGTGCACAGGTCCGACGTAACCTGAGCCGTAAGGAGTAGAGCAGTTCCATCTTTCGTTCTTGAACTGATGTTGGCATTCCTGAAAACAGTTGCACTCCGTAACTGGCCAGAGTGCGGAGAATTCTGTATCAAGAAACTCCTCCCGTTAATCACTAGACACAAGCGCTGATCTATTAATCACAGTTGCAAGGCACGAAAGCAGTCTTTCTCCTTAACGATAGGATGGTCACATTATAAGCTTAAATAATTTTCAAGCGCTGCCATTTTAACTGAAAGAAAAGCAGCTGATACGACGAAGGATCTCCTTCGTCATCATATATCGTTGCTTGGCTGCTTAGTTTGAATAATCCCGGATTTCATGACAGCAGAAATCTTATCTTCGGTCCTTCCAGACTCATGGAAATCTGTAAAAAATGTCTGCATGATCCTTACAGTGTTCTGTGATTTACTGCTTAATTTGAGATTTGGTAGGAAGTTTCGCTTATCGCTTAGAGCATGCACATGTTAGTGGCTTTCACATAAAGATTAGGTGAGAAGAGCAGATGAAAGTCGTGTATGCCATAGAATTTTTATGTTTTACAGTCCTCGCTTCCTCGGAAATCTGGTTTTAACGCCATGGATACATTTGGCTGACTAAAATCCTCTGCACATAGCTGAACCAGTTTTCATGACGCTGGATTGGTCGAGTTTCCAAAAGAGGTGCGAGAACAACAGGCATCTTCTATTTTGAAGCATGTGATCGAGTAAGGTGCATAAGTGTCACTCCATAGCACTGTCTTTTATTCTGAAGATATTTTGGGCAGTTATTTATTCATTTGATGTCTTGTTTGATTTCCTTACGTTGAGTTGAATGAAGCTTCAGTCTCACAATATCCCAAAACTGTAGTCTTCTAGGTTTGCGAACAAATCGAGGCCTTATAACCTTCGAATTTGGATTTTTTGCCGAAATTCATGCAAATGATACTAATCGGAATTGTCATACAAATTATCGATTAGTTTAATAAGCTGACGCGAAGTCTAAAATGCAAAAATTATAGTGTAAATATGTCGTTCGCCGTATGTAAAATTTATCTCTGCTATCAATGTAAAACTGGGCAGGAACAAAGCGTTACGTTCTAATTTTTGTGCTTGCACACCTATCTGTGGAAGGAATAGCTTCGTTTTCTTTGCTGTGAAGTAATGCACTTCGTTGGCAGGGAACAGGGATAATCCAAGATCAAGAGCGGGATTAGTGCAGACTCTAAGGGTTTTTTATCAGAAGGTGCTAACTGCCACCGAACCTCATCGCAAACCGCCGAAGGTTTATTGATTGTGTATGTAAAATTATATGACACCATGAAATTAGCGATTACCCACTGAGGCTAGTTGCTGTGAGAATTTCGCCAGTCGCATTTTCGCACCTTGACGACGGATGATAAGTGACAGAAAGCGATCGTCGAGAAGATGTCACTAGGATATAATATACCAGATATCCACCTTCTATTCAGTCGGTATAAGGGATGCTCTTAGCATAGAAAAGCTCGTAATAACCTTCCACAAAGCCATGCAACCGCTATTTAAAGTGAAGCAATTTAACTTCGACGGCAGAAAGGGTGGAGGGATTGCACGACGCTATATACTCGATACTCGGCCACTGTCACGTTTAGCCAACAATGAACTCCTAATGTTCTATGTTGGCATATTGTAAGCCTATTTCTACAGCAACAGGAACTCCTAACGTTTTTTGTGATGTGCGTGCGAAGGTAAATGCGCTTCCATACAGAGCTGTATCACCGACATTGCTATGCCATTCGAATACTACTATAAAAGTCGCAGTTTTAAATCTTTTAATAAAATTCCATTGTAAGATATTTGCACGCAGTTGATCTCGGCATGCTAAAAGAAAGATGCGACGAACCGCAATAGCAGCTTTGGCACCAGCACCGACGGCCGGCATGTGGTCTCTAAATAATTCGCATATGCGAGCCTGTCCAGGTGATAGTCCCTGCAAGTGCAAACACATCGGTCTCGGTCCGCTTCCTGCCAGGAGATTCGCTGTGCTTAGTTGTGCCACCGACGACCTTAATAGAAGGTGTATTGATGTGAATATGTACGCCACTGTAAATAATCGTGAAGAAATTCGTTTAGTCGATGTTGATCTAATATTTAAACTTTCCTTAGAGAGGAACTGCTTCACATTTATTGTTTTAACCACAGAATATCAACAGCAGTTAAGTCATCACTTCAGAGCTTAGAGCCGGCTATCAATGAGATTTGTTTTTGTTTTTTTTTGTAAAATACATTGTTGGAAAGATTTTGTAGCAAATTTCAATAGGTGAAATTATGAGTAGCCTGAATTGGTTTCAAACAACAATAAGCATTTAATGTAAAGGATTGTGGGTATTCTTGGGAATCAGTTGTATGTTACTGAAATCAGCACAGAATAAACCGAACTGTGAGGAAAAAATCGAAAAGTGCTTAGGGGTGCGAGCGCATAAATGCACGACCTGCCAAGAAAACCTATGAGTTTCAAATTTCCTTAAGAATGCTATTTTTTGACATCTTCATGCATAAATTCTGTTTCATCGAATGTGAGAGGGTGCTGAACATTCTCAAAATAATACTAACATGAGATTGAAAGTTTTTGCTGTCGAGGACTGATTATCGCTCGGATGCTTTAGACATTTTTTCTGAATTCCCTGCACTGCTAATTTCGGCTGCGATGTGAACGGCTCTGAACGAACTGCATAGCGGGATTCAAAGAAATCTTTTCTCCATGATGGCTCAGCAAAACCTATGCGGGCCGCTACGCAGCAGGGCACAAAACTGGAACGTTTTTTCTGCTTGGACATAGATGTCGCGAAAGAGGTAGAAGGCACTGATCCACAATATCCATCGAAAGGGCACTTGAAACGTGATGCATAGGATGCGCTTTACAGAAAATTGCACCTCCAGCAGCCAATTCAAGAGTTTCACTTGGGGGGATAACTGAGACGCTGTGAAAGGATGTGGAAGAGGAAGGAGGGTGAATGTCAAAGGCCAAGTTCTGGAATTGAGGAACAAACTGGACAGGAGCAGTCAGAATTGTGTGCATATAAATAAAAGCCTCTTTAACAGCTGTATGACCACAAGTAAAAAATATGACAAGCATAAAAGATGTAAAAATTCGGCTAAAGATCAACAGAGAAGTGCCTCCATCATTGGTAAGCAATCCCTATAGCTGGCTGTAAGGATTCGATTTTTTTGGTTTGAGAGGAGCCGGAATAATGCAGGCATCCGTTTTTTTTACCAGTTGGCAACTTAATCAGTAAATTCCATTTTCAGAAAATAGGAGTCAAAGTTCCAGACTTGAATTTGGAGATTTTCCTGAGGTGTAATCAGAAGTCAGCCTGATTTTCCGCAGTTAGCCATGGTTCTTGCCAGAAGCGCCTTGTAGCCATAAATAACTGTGTTCAAAGAGACATCATAGATAAACTGCTTGCATGCTTCCTTAGGAAGCGCGTTGCTACTACACATCATTAGATGCGGTAGTTTTGTCACTCTCAGTTGTGTTACGATAATATATAAAAGACGATTAACCGATTCAAAATGTGAATTATTTAGCGGTGTTCTCTCATTGGTCGATTGCCTAACAACTCAAACTGAACAACAAAGAGTTGTCATATGCAATTATTTTCACCACATTTATGAGTGCAATCGAAACGGATTTTCACTTTTGAGTTTTGCACTTCGCACAGTTGCAAGAAATTCCTCATGTGGAAATATTCATGTTGGCTGGAGGTGGAATGATTTTCTGCGTGGAAATATTCGTATTGCAAAACTTTGCTGAGAGATGTCACTAAGAAATTATTCAGAACGACAGCAGTAAAGTTATCAAAGCATTATACATCTTTATTAACTTACCACCAAGATGCATCCAATACGCAGTTGCCATCAGGCAGAAATAATAATGTAAGGAAAAGGAATGGCATGAAATATTCCATCTGAAAGTAAATTTCATCGTAATATGAAGACAATCGAATAAAACATGCGTCAATCTGTGGCCAATGAAAGTAGCGATATTGAAATGGAAGAGATTGCAGAGAATTTCGATTACTTGCAATCAAAACGATGACACGCCAGTTGTAATTCCGTTATTTGAATAGTGGAAGTGAAAGAAAACAGAAAAATCCCCGCGAACAATATTCACAACGAGCCGTACGATCCTCATTTCCCTTTTGAATGATCATGTAAATGCAATAATAAAACCCCACGTACTGCTCCCTGATATTCACACAAATACCTAAATTTGAAACCTGTAGATGTCATGTGGAACGAATCTCAGTTGGACGATAGAGTGAGAACAAAAGTGGTTAAAGACTGCTAAGTCCGACCTATGCTGCGTCCATGAATTACTGATTGTTTCACCTTTTTTGCTTGATAAAATGGCTTTATTTTGCGAAGTATCCTTTAAAGAAATTCCCGCATCGAATGAAAAGATAGTTTCGGATGTCATCGTTAAGCGCGTTCCGTTATATCACAATTTTGGCACGACTCTAAGCTCATCACGTTTGCAATAAAATTGCTGTTAAATTCACACCTATATGTGTTTCCGTGTGTGTCCATGTGCACTTGCGGTTGTCTGCCGTAAGAACTACTTATAAGCATAAATTTGTATCGACTAATTCACTTCAAGTTACCTTAGTTGAAAAAAATGTTACTGCAGGAAAAAGTACTTAGATCGTGTGCTCTTTAGCAGCATTCTCAAGCAACGCATCATTCCACATGTTGCATTATTGCAAACTATGTTTATTCTCATCAGCTGAAGAGAAAAATAGGAGCTGGACAAAGAGTAATTAGTCATTTTCTGCCGCTGCTTTAATTTACTGAGCGTCAACTTTGTCACCTCAAAAAACGTTCGAAAAGAGATCAGCAATTAAAGGGATTGATGGCAGCGAGCAAAAGCCGTGCAGTCAAAAGGCGGTTGCGCAAAATTTATGCGAATAAATATTTCGAAATAGGACTAATTTTTTATCAAGGAACCATCCACCATTTCAGTCCGCTTTTATGGTTCTTTTTGGCCACCTTCTATTGGCACGATCTGGTTCAACCGATTTCGCGTTCGACGAACTCAACTAAATCATCGGAGTTATGTAACAATTGAGGTGAAAATTTAAAATATGCTTTCATGGAATGAACGTCATCTCCATGCATGGATGATTTTAAAATGAAAATTTGTGCATTCCTTGTGAGGCGCACTTTTAGAGAGAAATAGGGCTATGGTGGGATGAGGAGAAAGTGCATAGTTTATCCTGGCACTGATAGGGGGCGCGTCTTGGTGCCATAGCCAGAAGATCGATGGTCATTATGGTGCTTTGTTGGATCAACAAAAAAGGGACTACTATTGACGACAATTCGATGGCGAGATACTGCGACGTGATTGTCTCGACACAGCATAGTGATCAATCGTCTGCTGCCACTCGACGAACGCAGTTTGCGCTCTAACAAGCGGTTTCATCGAAAGAGCCCAAAATTGTTTCTTGCATAATATAAGAATTTCCAGTCAACTTAATAAAATATGGAGAACTTGGAATGACCAATATGAGTTGACAACAAGTATTAGACGGATGTAAGATACTCTGTTTTACAGTCGCGGGTGCAAGATGATCACTTCTCCAATTAGGACAGTGGAATGAGCAGTGATGCAAATGCAACAAATCAGCCTTTTAAGGCTTAAGACTTGCTTCAGAGACCCAACATTTTGTAATCAGTGAGTGAATTCATGTTAACTAGCACTTCACAAACGGGGAATCACTGTTGTTAGAATCAAAAAAGGCACTGACCAGCTTTCATCTTTCTAATTTCCATCTAAATCCACTTATTTCGGGGCTCTCATTGAGCTTATTTTAAGATGCATGGAAAAGTGCAAGATATCCTCCAAATAGAACCATCGATTGTAAAGGAAAGATCAGTGATATTAGCACAATCTTTGAAATTCGTAAACAACGTTAATAAAAATAAAATTTCATTCGAGAGAATGGAAAAATGGATCAAAAGCTATAGAAGTTCCAGTTCTTGATATCAGTACTTCTCATAGATGTAACAGTACTCATTGAGGTTCAGGTAGGCGCAAAAGGTAGGAAATTTTCTCGGTGTCTCAGTGACGTAGAAAATTTTACGTTGGTTCAGCACTTGAGGAAATGTTTAATTTTCGGCGATAGACAGGATAAAAATATTTGGATGAGCATGAAAATCACCTGGCGATGTAACATATGAAAAGCCCGAAATGCAAAGAAAAGATTTGAAAAAAACTAAACGAATACTGAACTACTGAGCGAAATAATGCACTATGGTTTTACAGAAGCTTTTTTTTCGACTGAATTAATCACAAAGCTCGCATCGAAGAATCAGAAAGCGATCATCAAATCAAAACAGAGTGAGCTTTCTGGCTTTTTCTAGAAATCTTACTGGCATAGATGAGCATAGACGTTGTGAATGATGGACTGGTGACCTAACACCGAACGCCATTCCGTGAGAAGCATTTCAGAACTGCTTAAAACTGGTCGAAGGTGCAATTTGTCAAAAGCCCACTATGTGTTTCGATTCTTTTGTGTAAGAAGAGACTAGTTGGAATACGCCATAGCATCGAATGCAAGTACTCGATCACCGTTTTGTATCTACGAGAATCTTTTTGAGCGCAAGGTGTTGAATCTGTCTTGCGAGGTCATTAGAAGAATATGATGAAGAAAAATTGAGGAATGAGAGATGAATTTCTTAGCACATTGCATATCAAAACGGGAGCTTTTAGAACAACGATTCAGATCCGAATATTCACAGCGAGCAGTGAAAGAACAGCATGAAGATGGAAGAAGAAAAATAGAATTATAATGAAAGGCACTTATATTTCCATTTTACCGACTTCACATATTGCAAAAAATAGGCCAAATTCAGCATGTTTATTAGCTAAATAATTCATCAGCAGAGTTGCTCAATTTAACTAAATAACTTAAGCTCTAAAAAAAGGTTAAATTTGAGGAATATAATACTTCATTTGTTCTTGTCATGTGTATCGTACAAATATCGATCACTACAAGCACGCTGTAACATTAATCTAATTGAGATTTAACGACTGACGAATAGTTTCATTGCATGAGAAAGTTGAGTTATTAACAGCTAACTGATGGAATTATATATCTGAATACTCGTCGTTATCGAACGTTGCAAGGAATAACAATGCCCATGCATAAATTTACTTGAGTAGACCACAGTTTACTATAAATTAGTATTCTCAGCCAAATATCTATTGCTAATTCTTGAAATGCGCCCTGCGGGTCTCGTAACAAGGATGCACATAAAGCAGAAAAAACAAGATGATATCAGTAAGAAACGGGAGATTGAGCGAGAGGGAACGTTTTTACTGAACCAGTGGGAAAGTCGATGCATAGTTAGCGCTTACACTGTGAAGTAAATTATGACGCATCTGCATACTGGGTATAAACAAACGAAAAAACAAAAAGTGACCATGTCACCCATTACTATGCTTTTTGAATGTATTACAGGAATGTTTCATGCAGTACTGCATAAGGAGCACCATCGACGTTAGAAGAAGAAAATTAAATGTTAAAAATATGAAATGAGTCCGTAGTGTTGAAAGGCGTTTCTTGTCGACGGAAAATTGACGATTAGACCGTTGAAGAGGGATTAGTGAGCGGGTCAACGTTGTACAATGTAATATCAGCTTGCTATGCACACGTCCCGCTTGAATTTGACCAGATCATCAGGTCAACATTACTGGGAATTCCTTCCCATAAACAGTATCTGTTCCATGAAACTGATTGATTACGGCATTAAAACCGCATCTTAAATATAGTGGACTATAATTTTTTTCACCGACACTCGCTAAATGCACTAATGGGCGCAGTTTTTTCGTTATATGTTCAAGAACGCTCCGAGGATGTCGACGTAAATTCACCGTCTACGCATTGATTATACTCATGGATTTCTCGTCGTTCTTTTCCGCTCAGAAGGTAGACAGGCCAACGCTAAGACTTGCATGGAAGTAATAAAAAATTTTCATAAATAGAGCTTTGAATTTTTCTCAGCAGAGAGTCAGGATTCATAAATCACTTGCGAAACGTCAGTGAAGAATGGTTTGTTTACGACGTAGACTGCGAATTAGTGCACACTTAATGAAGAATGAAGAGTCAGATCCACAAAAACATTTCAAATGCAGACTAAACATCATGAGATGGGGAGAAGTGAGCATTTTTGAAATTTGCATGGACGTCTTTGAAGCGGAAAATGGAAAACTGAAAAATGCCACTGCTAGAAATGAGAAAACGATGACTGCCTCCAAATAGTTTTCCAAAAAGAACTCATTCGTTTACATTAGCTCATCGACGAGACATGTGTGCAGGATTCCTCAAAAAAGTTAGGAAGCCCGATCGGTTAGACCAATTCATTTTCCGAGCACCTACTGATGACAACGAAGCTGCCAGGTGGATGATGGTTTAGAAAGCCAACAGCTGGAGGCTCAACCATCGATCGATTTATGCCTTAAGCGTTCGGTGGGAATGCATGTGTCAGATTGTCGGCTTTCAAGCTTGCGAAAAACTGAAACAACGCGGCAACTGCTCAGGAAATACACAAATTCATCGATGCAGCAAAATATAATGTTGGTGCATTAGTCACGAATGTGAAGGAATATCACGCAAGTTTTGTAAATTGCTTTAGCGCTTAATCAAATTATCGAAGAAAGCTCAGCACCTAGGCTGAAAGCTGCTGGAGTGAAAAAAGGTGGCTGAGAGCAGAGTAGGAAAATTTAGCGACGCAAGGAGTACTCGATTAACGGGGAAAACGTGAACTCATGAAAATCACTCGAGATTCCGAAGCATCGCCCGAAGCAACCTGCCGAAAGTCACTAGCGCGTGGCTGCTCCCTCCTAGAACTTGCCAGATCGGCGTAGATTGATGACGGTTTTCTCACCTGCCCGCTGAAAAGATTGATTATTTCAGCGTTTGGAACAGTTGGGAAAAATGCCAAGCAGTATCGAGCTGTGCGCCATATTCACGACTTCTGCCACTTCCAGTTGTTTCCAACTTTCCGCAACCTAAGATAAGATATTTTCACTCGAAGTTTCACTTGTTAGACTGATGTCGATTCACAAAATGGGAATAGCCTAAGTTTAATACAGTGACTTATCTCATCGATCTGCTATTGCTAGGCAACTGTTCGTCGACCTCTACTGCGGAGAATTAAATACTGCAAGGGCATATAAATAATGAACATAAGCGTAAGAGATAATATCGAAAAACTTGCATTCATGAGTGATGATAATGCATTCATTTTTTTGGCAGTGGTCGTTTTATTGCCAAATTCGGACATAAATCAATATTTTTTAATCAAACGCATGAACAGATCATATACATAACCGCCAATCAAAAAGGAATTCGGCGGAAGAAGAACGACTGATAGGTGATGGGTAAAATGAAGACATCACAATGATAATCGCATGCCGTATGGTTGACCATTGGTGATTACGTCAAACAATGCTGCGTCTAGTCGAACGTACTCTCTGAGTGACGACAGCTTTCCAGTCCTCATTGACTGTTTCTGTAGCCAGGAAGCAATCGGTTTTTTATAATTTTTTTCGCAGTTTTGTTAAAATTGAAGACGCCTACCCGAAAAATCGGCTTGCATTCTTTACGCAGTCTAAAGTGCTGAAGTCGCCACCTCATAGAGTATTCATCTATTAACTTAATATATCCTAATATATATTATTTCATGAACATTCATGCGATGCAAATGAAAAATAACATCGCAAGTGAAAAAACATCCACTTCTTTCCTTGCTGATTCATGTTAAATGCAAAAATTGGTTTGAAATAATTTAATGAAAAGCGCTTCCAAGGAGTGGTACGCTAAAAAGCATATCCATTAGTTACTAAATCCATTAGTTACAAATAACATCCAAAAGAAACAAAATTTCCACAGCCATAAGTCGCTTGAGAAAGGAAATATCCTCCATTTTTCCTCGCATCTTACAGGAATGACACTTTTTCCTGCACTTCCTCGTCTATTCCAGTGCCCACCTTTTTTTGGAACACCTCCTGATTCCTTGCACTCTGAGGTCTCCAATACTTTTTCAGATTCCATTTACTTTTCACTTTTCGCAGAGCCATAGTTACTTTCCCGGTTTCATGCGAATTTGAAGGCTTCTTCGTTAGGGATTCTATATGATTTCTCTCTATTGCATTACCGACATCCGCTTTCTTTTATCCTTCTTAAATTTCGTCACCAGCAAAAGTTAAGCAATATTGCGAAAGTACATTTCAAATAACAAGTGTAGCAATTGCAAGCATTTAACGCACTGACAGCGCACGGCAGTAAGATCGCATAGAAAATATTGTAAGCGAAAACCTGAGTCGTAATGCGCACCTCAGAACGAAGAGCAAAACACAGAAAACTTCGGGAGGGTGATGGGCGGCATACGCAGGGAGCGATGCTGGGAGGCGGACACGCCGCATATCAGCGTCGACCGATGGTCACATCCTATCAGTGTTGCCGTGTTTAATGGTCATCACACTCTTCACTATACGCCATACTCGCATTCGATTTCTATTTATGAGTGAAGCTATCAAGTTTGCTCATTGGTAGAACTAATTACGCCCAGAGCAAACTCATGCAGATGCCTTACGTGTAAAAATATGGAGGGTTTTGGTCAGGGTGAAAAGCAGTGTGCGAATCAGATGAAGTTATAACATTTCATTACAATGACCGGAATAATAATTGTTATTCACATGATTTCAGCGGTATACACAAGCGAAACACTTGGTGCTGCAGATAATGAAATTCTCCATGCCACTGCATCCTTTGATATAACCTATTGCATTTGATGTGGTCATTAAGGTTTCTGAATAAAATTGACAACAGCATATGTAAATATGAACGTATGATCATTTCATTCAGTCGATATTCTTCGCAGTTAAAGAGCTACGTATTTCAGTTTGGTGTGACTGGAGCAGAGAATGGGCGCCGTTGACGAGGTTGAGCTATTAAGAAATATATCCGGGATATGAAAATGTTGCGACTGGTTCATTGCTGCAACGTTCACAATGAAATGTGCGCAAGAATCAAATTACAAATGATTCGTAGGTATCAGTGCACGACAGACGATGAATGGTGCTTTCAGTTTATACATCGTCAGACACTAGGGACAACACAGCCACGATGGTCAGATGGAATGAGCTGCTTGCAATAACAGCAAAAGTGTGTCAATATTATCACGGTCAGCCATAAATCGCTATCTTTTCAGCAAGGCAAGAGAAAAAGACATTCATTATAGCTGCTGAATAAAACGGGCACATCTATGTGTTCACCTAGCATTTTCTGCATCTGAACAATGAGAGGACTGCGTGGCGTGGATCAAGCTGGGTTTGAAGAGCTTAAAAAGGGGTTGGCAGAGCCACTGATTGATATTGTTGCCTTAATTGTGGAGGTAACCAGTTTCTGAACACAATGTGGTCATTCTTTTTTCATTTTTCTGGACCAAATACAGTAATATAGTTCCCAAAGATTTACTGATGTTTGCTTGAACAAACCAGATTGAATAAAAGATGTGTCATGTCATTCTTCGAAATAGGACGGTGTGACGTAGACGTTTCAGCGTCGAGATAGTTGAGCATTATGGACAGCCTGACGAGGAGGGGTTGGCAGCTGGGGTGCATAGAGGCTTGGGCAAAATGGCTGCGCATGCCAGCATAGTTTAATTTTTTTTAAATGAAATTTGGGTCTTTTCGAGATGAGGCATATGTGCTCAGAAGGACTCGTAAATAAAAAAATTTTGCAAATGTTTTTATTTCCATGAATAAGACGACAGTAAGAGAGGGTTTCGATAGGCGGAAATGGACTGTTTCCTAGCACCAGGCCTATATGCATGTTAGGTCACAAAAGTATATAGATGCTTTTTTATGGTCAATCCAGTGCCCCTCTTCAAGCCCTTTCATATTCAGAACGGCCATAACTCAGCAAGCGCCGTCTCCTTTGCGCTATCGGTTTTGTTACCGGAAAGGGCACCACTTGATAAGATTACAACGCGCACACTGCAAGAAATTCTGCTCGCCAGTTGTCGCATACATCATACATTTATGAGAAAATTGGCACAGAATTTTCAGTGGCCTCTTTTCAGTACGGACACGAAGCATAACAGATACAACCGTAAACCACTGTTCAAAGAAAAAATTTGATGACTTGTGGCATTCTTTCCAATTTTAAAACGGATTCCATACATAATACGAAAAGATTTCAGAGTTAATAAACGCAACTCCTAGCTGATAATATGCAGATAAACTCTTTCTTTATAAGTATCAGACTGCGCCACTGGGATGAAGGGATGTCATGCCGGAATACGTGACATTCTCTAGCTACAGTATGTTTTTTGGTCTGCATTGCATGAAAAACAACCTTTAAATTGCGTCTGCAGCAGTACAAGCAGTGGCCAACACTACGTGAGAGCGCATACAGCGGTAGGAGTTAGGTGAGAACAATGATGCATCGATTAATTCCACAAAATTAACAAAAGCGTACGCCTTCGTTCCACACTTTCCTCACTTTCGTTATAGCATGCTCTTGACAATGGTCAACACTACACACACATGGATGCTACAACGTAACTTCGTTCACCCCTTCAAACATTGACTATGAACCTACTGTGCTGTGTTTTTCAGCGTCTGGATAAGCAATGTTTTCCTCAAACGGTGACACAAACTGTGGCTGGAAAGCATTTGTCCCGATGCCGACGTCTTCTATGAAGTTCTGTCCGAATGTAACATTCAAAAGCATGAAAAAACATAAGTGCATATATTTTTTAAACTATAACAATGTAACAACATATAACTTTGTAGGCTGTCATCGTAGCAAATAAAAATGCATAGAACATTCGCAGCATCTTCCATAAACGTATGCACTTTGCAATAATAGCATTCTCACTAGAACGTTTTAAGAATTTTTCAGCTTCGGCCTTAAAAAGAGCTCCGTCAAAAAAGCAGAAGTAGAATCTTTGTTTGAAGTAAAGAAGAGAATTTATTTGAATTATATTAAGAGGGGTTAAACTTACATGAATCGTAGCTACATCGGTTTAAGGGAACGCGCTAACAAACCTTTAACGTTCCATCAAGTAAATCGCAAACAGTTGTCAAATCGATGTTCGGAAAGCGTGGAAATTTTGCAAATTTTCGACTGAAAAATGCTCGGAAATGTGAAATATTTTGCTTGCACGATATTTCTCACTCAACTCGAGCAAGGTGTAAACTTTATCATAACTCTTCTGGAAAATTTTCTGAAAGTCGAGAAATAACCTGGCTGCCGATATGAGAAGAGAAATCCCCAGTGATAGCGTAGCGTTTCATGATAGGAAAGAAAATGGAAAGAGGAGTGGGGGAGGGGTGAGGTTCGGATATAAGATGATATGTGAGACGTTCACAGAGATGAGTGATTTCAACGGCGATAAAAAATTGATGTTGGTGCTAAACGTTGTGGCACACAATAAGCGAATGCCAGTTGGTTTTAGAGATGCGATCGATCAACACCAGCAATCAAATTGCGCTCTTAGATGATGAATGTTCCTCGTTTTCTCATCCAAAAAAGGATCGTTATAAAAAAGTGCAAATTCCTCTTCAAACGAGTCATTAATTTCGAGTGGAAAGTAACACTTCGGAAATATGAAAATCACTGTGATGATATTTCTTTCACTATGTAGCGACTGCGCTATGAGACATCGCACAACGAATATCGACAAACAATGTGTTGTTGCCACTTTCACTGATGGAATTATCTTCCTGCTGTTCCACTGTGTCCAGCTTTTCGTCTATTTGCATTTCATTTTTGAAAAAGAATTCAGAACTTCTCCACCTATCTCCTCAATTTATTTTATTTTATGAGTCAGAAAATTGGTGGGTCAGCCTGTGCTATATGCGACTGCTTATCAGGATTGCTCGCCTTCGAAAGTTTACATTTTCAAGAGATATTCTGGCACCGTCATTTCTGTGCGTAAGCATGCGCGCGTCTATCTGCCCACTATCCGTCCGTCACTTTGACTCAGGCTGCTTGATCGAGAACTAGTAGCATGTCAGACTTAATGCACACTATAAGTGACTTATTTCCCGTGCATGTTTAATCCATTTTTTCCAAAGGCATCGTGAACATTGGAATCTGAGAAAATGACATGTTTCAAACCGGTTGAATCTATACATTCTTCGGTGGTCATAGGAAGCGAATTTTCCTGGGAGATTTATGTGAGCGATCGGATCACTTGGAACCATTAATGTGTTGTTCTGTGTGATTTATCGCTTCTTGCTTTATGAAACTGGTTGGTTAGACGAGCAGAACACAATTGCACAGCGCTGCCAACTCCTCTGATGCGCTTCTTCGCTTGCTTCTTGATTACTTTTGATGCAAGTTGTTCATACTTAAATGCGCCAAAAATGCACAGATAAAAATTTATCCTGCCACTGTTGGAAGAGAGGTGCAGGAAATGAGCTTATTGCTTGGAAAATTCAAGAGTAAGTTAGCTAAAAAGTTGTGCACCATCGGCAGTTTATTCTTGTTGAAAGGTGAAGGGAGATGAAAGTGATGACTGAAAAGCAGACGTTTATGTTCTACCTGACTTTCTAGCACGACTTCTGCCCTTCTGTTTCTTACTTACCATCCTCAATATCTGACTAGGTTATCTGCAAAAGTGGGAATAGGGCAGCAATGACGTCTCTCTTATATTCCTACTTAGCGCAGTAAAAGATGACATGGGAAGAATACGGCTCATCCAATGTTTTATTGTTCACAGTAATGCGAGTATGAATATACTTCAACAAATTGTGCTTATCCTGAATGCCTCTCGCCAATACCAATACTGCTAAGTCGCACTCAAGGAAGCATCATTTTCGTTCGCTTTTTCACCAATGAAGAAAAGCAGAAATATAACCTGTAACATAAGAAAATAACAGTGAACCCGACTTGGACAGTTGTTGCCATTTCCCCATACCGAGAACGGAACCCATCGTTCTTCTGATTCGAAAGCTGAAAACATCAGATACGGAGTTTTTTGAATGGCCTGCATGAGTGCCAAGATTGCCGATGTAGGAAAACTGCCCAGTAGGGGAAGGAAAATGCGAATGATGCGTAAATGAACATACAGCAACGGCAAACGCGCACGAGTACATGCAGATGACAGCAACGCTATGAAGATTCGAGGCAGCGAAAGCGATTCTTCACCGATAACTATACATCCTTTCATGATATGCAACAAACGCAAATGCGTGCATTGCACTGTGCATTAAAGTGGCCAACCAAAAAATTCTGAGCACTAATTGAACGTCAAGGTATACTTAACGTATATATTGATGTGAAAATGATTGGAGCGGAAACAACACCTTTCAATGACACACAAGTTCTCATCTTCATGAAATAATACTGCACGAGGTCATCAGACCAAAAATGCCAACATTGGTAGTTCATTTAATGGGAAGAAGTCTATGAATGTAGTGAGGGGTGCACAATAGCAATATGTAGCTTCTCGGCTTTGCGTAGCATTTCTTACACATGAAGTAGCGTTTTGGATCGGAAAAAGGCAGACTGAAGAATCGTCGAGTTGTCTAACATTGGTAGGAAACGCGGCGTTGTCATAGTTTTGAACGTAAGGGACAATAATGTAATTCTTCGAAAAGGCATGTGGACGGCGCGGCGAATGTTGATAAGATATCTTGATATCCATGCTTGAATATGCCAGGGGAATCTATATAGCACAACCACCACTTTTCATGAACCCTTCACTCGCCTTTAAAAAAATCCCTTTGCAAAAGCACACTTCTACATGGTCATATCGGTTCGTGCACATTTGCGGATTTTCTTGCTTACAAGTGTCTATCTCTCCGGTAGTTTAACTCCGCAGCCATTGATAATAGGATTACGAAATTAAGGTCATATAAGGTATGGTCTAGGATCACTTCGATCCTTGCATCAAACTTCTGACCATCGAATTCGTGAAAGGCTGAAGACATTTAAAGATGAAAATTTTTCCATGCTTTTTGTATCCATAAGATTTCATTTTATCAGCTAAAGAAAAAATTAATCCTTTGTAAATGTCTTTCGACAGAACGTTGTGATGTCCGATATGTGAATGCGCTCTTTTGCGCATTTACTTTTCTGGCGATGAGCATGAAGCCTGCGGATAGCTGTGAGGACGTGAGAGAGCATTCTGCGTCACTGCAAAGAGGTCTTAAAAATTGCTTCTCAAGTGGGATTGAGCGGTGATGCTAGGATGGACACTTAGGGCAGAACTAGGAATAATTTACTTGTCATGGGTAGACAGCTTTACAAATATATTTCCGTTATGCGAGGATGCGTCTACAATTAGAACATATGAGGGAAGGTTTTAAGATAGGTGTGGGTCTTACGAGCTTTATCGGTAGCTGTGGAACAAAAGCATTATGCAAACTTAACGACAAAAATTTATGTTATGGAAGCATACTGACGAAGAACAGCGCAACGAGTTTTGTTGACTTTTGCAGTTATACACGAGTGAGCACAAGGTGAAAAGTGGAAAGATGGAGAAAGCGTACTGATCGCTCTCGAGAGACAGATGAATTGGCTGGGAAGTGATCGACGCATGGAGCGCTTCGACGAGATAACAATGATAGATCGGCACCGTGAGCACGCTTAATTGGCGACTCATCGATCTTAATTGTCGACTTCGTGCTGAACACTCCTCCCAATATCACTGGCACCTCACCTCACTATCCCATTTCCCGAGCACATAAAAAAATAAACATCCATTTCACTGGGATCAGCACTGTTGCTACTAATTTTAAGAATGTTGAGTTGAACAAAAGTCTTCAACTCCCTCCAAAAAACATTTCTGTTAGAGCACCTTGGTGAAGTAAGTGATGTTCCCAGCATCTGAAGTGATGAGGTTCCAATGAAACATGGCGCTCTTCTTCGATTACTGCCTTGCATAGCTCAGCTTGTCGACAGAACTAGAAAAATGTGAAATTTATAAGTGAGAAGATGCAGTGGTAAGGCATTCAATAAAATCATTCTGCAGTCTACAAAAGTGCAAACTGAGGCATAATGGGGACGATCTGAGGGAAATCATCGCTGAAAGCAAACAGCACCTTTCTCAATGATTTCTTGGAGAAACGCCGAATTCATTATTTGTGGGAAACGCAATCGATTCCTTCACTTACCTATGCTACGAAAACCATTGCTCAAATTAAACTTCAAGTCTGACAACATCTCACTGCATGATGGAACTTATTTATAGTTCGCCCAGAGACTCTCACTTCTGCATATTTCGCAAATGAAGGTATTTGAATATACGCACCTGTTTATATTTGTGCGTGCATGGGCACACGAAGCTAGTGTATACTAAATCTGTGCAAGTTTCTTGTAGGTGCAAATGCAGATATGTGTGTATGAGTGCGCAATAAAGTGTACAACGTGGGCCTATTTGCAAATGCATGTTTGCATGCATACATGCGTGCTTACATGTATCTGCTCTATACGTTCTTGTAAAATCTGTTTGCGTGTGTGAGCATATGCATACCTATGTATGCGTACACTTATGTGCGCGCTAGATCACGTATTTTCATATGGTTTGTGTGCATGTATATATGTATACAGACACACGTATATGTTGTATATATATATATATATACTGGTATGTGTATGTATGCTGCGTATGCGTGCAGACGCATGCACGCATTTATTCGTATGCGTATCTGTAAAGTATGCATATGTATAGATGCTTAGAAGCATATTGGTCCTACAGGCATATGTTGATATTTACATGTGTGTTCATACGTATATGGTTGTGCGGGTATGCTTGTGTATAGATGTACAAGTGTGCATGGGTGTTAATACAAAATGTGTAGGGTATGTGCGTGTGAAATACAAAGACGTGAAGCAGCCAAACTATGAGAGCGGAAATTTTCGCGCAAGTGGAATCTCATGCTCACTCCGGTATGACGTCGGGTCCATGAAGCGGTTAGTGTTTGGTAGATCACCTGTAAACAGAAACCTGGATGCACGCATGCACCCTCGATGTGATATTTTCTTAAAGTGTTGGTCTTTGAAATTTAGCCGTCGTTGACACATATACCTAACGAGAAAGTGACTGACTGCTCCTCAGATGTTGTAGGTTGATAATGGGTTGGTAGGTAATCACGATTTCGTTTAGGTGCTGTCTGCCATTATTTGCTTGCTTTACAAAGAGTTTCCGCGGAACTGTTCTGTTGAAAAGTTATCTGAAATGCTCACAGGCATTTTTTTATCGTGGTTAAAAGTAGGCACGCCTACTGAAAGCGGTAGGTGAGCTGATTGAAGAGTAAAGACATCCAGTCCACTTACTGGCTATAAAATTTGCGGAAAAATGCAATTACCCTACACAAATGTCTTTCATTGGCATTTTTTAAACTTTCGTAGCCCGATGTAGGCACTTCCGTAGCACGCCAAAACATCTTGGCTTGAACCACTTAAAAGTCCATTCTCTCGACTTAGATGACGATCCATTATGGAAACAATATGACCACTTTCTGTTCGCTCATTCTCAAACGTCTTCGCCCTATAATTCTGAGTGCTATATAGCGTGAATCGATGCGTCTATATGCAGTGCACTTCAGGGCATCTCCCATGTGTCACTAAGACATGATCTTAGGCACTTGCGTTCTGGGCATCTCAAGGCGTCCGCAAGTACGGACTCACTGCCCCATCTCACGCGATAACCGCTCGATGATTTGTAAAGATTGGATTTGGCTCAGTGTTTAAGGACAAGAGGATAATAGTCACTAGAGTTGACTACAACGTTTTGCACGTTTCATCACTATTGCTCTCGAATAGCATTGAAGTTACTTGCAATGCTCATAGCATTTTTGGGATTGATCAATTTAAAGATTTAGCTAGTCGAACCAGTCCATATTTTTCCGCCCATCGACTGATCATATATAGCATAAACCGGTGCAAGATATAACAAGCCATCCGAACGGGGATTCGAATTTTATGTATCGCCATGTGCATGCTGTCCGCTTCCGCCAAAAAGCAGCAGGTTTCGCACCTCATGTATAGTCAAACAATGTATCAGGATTCAACAAAGTTACAAACAAACTCTGAAGCTGAGGAAAAAAGCACTGTGATGGGCCAGAACTATGCTTTTATCGACTGAATCATTTCAACATGAAAGCTCTCTGAGGTATGGAAACTTGCAAATGCGACAGTAATATGCAAGGAAAAGGGCTCTTCAGCTCTTTCAGCTGATGGAAAACACATTCACAACGAACGCAAATATTCCCAGGTTGTTCAGAAGCTACCGGTGAGATAAAAAACGGAAATTTGCATATGCCACCCCTTACCTCAAATGTCATAGCATAATCTTTCTGTTTGAAAGCCTTTCGTTTTTTTCGGCTTCGAGAAATACCACTTATTGGTGAGAAGCTGTGCAGCAGGCATCTCACAACTTATTTTCGTTTCCAGAGGTGGAAGCAACAAAAAATAGCAATAAAAACAATGTATGGTCCGTATTAGAGAAGCAGCAGTGGGCAGGAAGTTCGTGAGCCATTGTTCTCTTTTCAGTATAAATTCGAAATTAACTGTGATTTCCGTTGTTTCCTCCAAAATTTCGATAACTATATTGCACTCTGTATTAACGCCTCGGAATTTTCCTAAGATACACTACTACAGCGCACAAAAATGTCACGGATTATGCGTGCCCAAGTTTTCTGAATTTATCAAGTCCAAACTTTTGTAGATTATATTATTCCACCATTTTAATGTCAGAAAAATTTCTTTTAATGCGCCATGTTATGTCCCATTACCCTGAAAAATTTATGAGCTGCGCTCTCCTTTAATACCCCAAATTAAGTGAAATTGCGATGCACTATGTTGAGTTACTAGCATGTGCTCTGCATTTCGCCCGAAGCCATAAGTTTGTTGTTATTGTTGTAAGGTTTATCTACAACGAAGGCGTGCACTGCAAGTAACCACGCTATTTAGCGCATTCGTTCTGCAATCCTGTCGCTTTCTTATGCAGGAAGAACACACTCAGCATTGTCACGCGGAGCTCTGACGTATCTAAAAAGCAAACTCTCTTCATCTGCAATTGATCTGTATAAATTCCACAGCAGTTCGCTAAGGCCTTAGCAAAAATACACCTTTCAGACTTCAGCAGGAGATCCTCTATCGAATAAATTAAGTTCGAAAGCAGTATACACCAGGATCGCAGTTTCTCGAAAATTGTTCGTCCCTGTGCGTTTATGTGAGCAGCACGCAACGCATTAAGGCAAATTAAGTTGAAATGATCTTTTATTAAAGCGAAGTTCGAGAGGCGGCGACATATATATGCTTTGAAATGTCACTCTAGCTCGATTGTTTGCGAGATTTTGCAGTTTAAATTCATTATTTCAGATGATCATCGGAGGCCTCTGAGTTAGTCTGCGGAAAAGTCAAGCGTTCAACATTGCGGGCAAAACTCTAAGGGTTCTGTGAAGGTTTCTTCAAAAAAGTAATTCCTGTGCAAACATTTCGCAGACGTTCACTTGGCAGTAAAATCCATGACAAACCGAAAAATCATGCCTCTCCCTCCTATGCCGAACCTTGGGCACCACCGTGCTAAGGTCAAGTCCCTCATTTTAGATGTCAGCCGCTGCTGCTCTTGAAGCCAGCTTTGTTCAAACAGAACGACAAACCAAAAGGGCGGCCTTTCAAAAACTGCTAATTATCCTCAGTTCCTTCTGAAAACAAAGCATCACAACAGTATGAACAGTGTGAACACTGCTTCTTTATGATAAAGACAAGCATTTTTTCCGACCCTTCGTCCGTTGTAGATGACTCAACAGGGCTTCTAATCTATGTCGATTTTGCGAGTTCAAGAATTCCTTCGCAGGGCAGCGGAAACTTCGTTTCTCCCATTGCTCAGAGCGGAATGTTCGCAGGTCTCACTCGTTTATAGGTGGGCCAAACATCCAGGATAGCAAAGGTGACCAAAATTTCCGACTGCGGAGACCAAAATTTCAAGAAACTTGCATTGTGCACGCACGCTGGGAGCGCGTTTTTGACCCTAAAAAACTTGAATCCAAAGCAGGCTGCGTGCATTTAAGGAAACTCGCTATAACAAAAACCGGGAGCGCTAAAAGGCATGCAGTTGAGCTGATACACATTCTTTCATCAAAAAGTTCAAAACATTGGTCCTCTGCAGTCTCGAATGCATAGAATAAATTGTTAGAAACCAGCATGAACATACTAGACTGAATTAAGCGGAGTAACAACACTCATGCACCCTTGTGCACGTTCTTAAAACTTCTTGTGGGAGCATTAAAGACGACTGTAGTGGCTTAAAGTTAATGATCCAATAATGGACTATACATCGATTGTTCTCAGTGGATTAGCGTAGTTCACAGTATCATTCATCCATGAACGCAAACTCACGTGGAAGTGAACTTCATATCACGTTGAATCCACTAGGTGGACTGCAGGATGCCCAACGAATAGGTGTTGGCATGCGTTTCGATTTTAATGCTTTTGGCATCTGTCATCACGAAGATTCGTAGCAAAGCTCATTATCCATCAAATAGAGAGGTGTGGCACTGCACTTTAGGGGCACTTAAGTTCATCAAGTATTTCTGTTAAAACCTCAGAAGGTCTACTCCTTTTTGCCATCTTAACGGGCGAGTGCGTGTCTACTTGCCACGGCGAACACGACTAGTTTGTTCGCACTCATAAAAGAGATAAATGTGAAATATCTGAACAACTTGTTTAATCTTGCGATCTACCCGATCGTTGCTCATACCATTTATGTTGCGTAGCGGAACCAAATATGACATGAACCCCCCTGTGTTCCACAAAATTGTACTTTTTAAATAAAGATGTCTAATGCCCGTGTCGTTTAGGTTTATGCAAACTTCATGCTCTATGCAACTCAAGTGGTGGAAACTTTGTGTAGTATACGCTGGAGCGGGAACCGATCGCACCATATTCGACGATGATGCAGCAGCACATGCGTAGCGTTGCTGCAGCAGGTTTGGCTTGACGCTTTAATAAGCACCCAACAGCGCAGTGCCATTTAGGTGCACAGATAGTTGAGCATTCAGCGGAGTTGTGGTTAAATAATCTTTTCCTGTTACAAGAGAGCATTCAGATCAAACACTTGAAGTACATTTTCTTGAGCACATTGGCCCCATAACGCTTTTATCACTCATTTTTTAGAGCGGTTGCGATCCATCCGAGTTCCTCCAAAACATGCTAAAAATTGGGTTCAGTTAGTTATTTCAAATGGAACTGCTCAATCCTTTCTTCCCATGTCTATGCTCTTCATTCACAAATCTGTTTTCAACAATGGGCTACTTCTTGCATCATTGCTGCCAGCAGCAATAAGTTCACTACTTGCGGTAGCTCTCTGAGAGTTAAACAGTGCTTTCTTAACGGTAATTTGGACAAGCACCAGAATAGATCCATTGTCTACTGAATTTCTTCTTCTCAGAAGTTTTGCTTTATGAGCCTTTCAGATTTGCATTTTACAAGCTATATACATAGCTGCTAGGTAGTTTTGATCCGAAATGCACTAAAGGAACAGCCATGAAATTTAGTATACATGATTTACCCTACATGTCGGCTGCATACACTATCTTATATCATCCATTAGATTCTTTACACATGAATTATCAAGGAACGACCGTTTTTTTTGTAGCTTTCCACAGCATATGAGCTTTTTGCTGCCTATTCTTTATTATTTATCAGTGATCCACAGTGCCAGTTGGTCGCACATGAGCTCAACATTGTGCATTGTGCTCTAGCTCACATGCAGTTTTCTTTCAAACTTTTAGCTCAGCAGTGTGGGAATAGTAGCTCGGTATTGCCAGCTATCATGCGGATTTATGATACATTAGTGCTGCACCCTCAAATATCGTGTTGTTGCTATGCATAAGCTTTAAGGTTGCACCTTTAGTGTTCTCTGTTGATGTTTTCTATATTCGCTAAGCTATGTGGCTATCTACAATGCACTGTTCAATACAGCTCGGGAAATCATGATGCAGTTCTCTTTTGAGAAAATATGCGAAAATGGATATGTACATTTTAGGTCATAAAAACATCCCTCTCATTTATTGTGAAGAAAGGAAACTCGTATACGATCAAGGAGCATCTAAGAATAAATTAATAATATATTTGGAACACGTAACTTTAGAGGTTGCCTTAAATCGTTTAAAAAAGCTAGTAGACGTGAAGCATATCTTTACGCTTTTTCATTCTCCGGAGCGCCGATGACTAGGTGGAGGCGTTAGCGCGATGGCATCACTTTGCTTGCAGTAATGATAAACTAAACACCTGGTAAAATCATCGAATGAAAGTAAACGGGTTTACATTAAACTGCTTACATCAAACTGCACTTGTTCTATGACATTTGACACTTAGGAGCGCAAAGTTGGTGGAGGACGCCATAAGAAGCCCGAAAAGCTTTACGGATTTGGCAAATGCCTAAACAGTTTTCGAACTCAGAAAAATATGAACATATTGGCGACCTTTGGGAGTTCTAGTACTGGTGGGAGAGAAGAACTACATGCATAGCACGCCTTTATGTGAATCTCAGATTTTTTCATGAATGTGATATGCAGAAATTAATTTGACAAAAATCTTTCCGGGGTTCCTAGGAAAAGCAGAGTATCGAAAGTAGACACTACTGTGGCAATCTTTTAGTGCACCCTCACAGCCATATTCTTCCTTCACTCTCCTAATGCAGCTATGCATTATTTTTGTTTATTTTGCAATGTCCATAATTTATTAGTGACGTGATCCAGATTTCGTTCACTTAAGACATCAACCAACTCGCCATCGCCATGCAAGCGCTGCTGCACCAAGAAATAGTAATTAGCAGCCTCGTACCAATAACGTAGTCCAACACACTTTCGCTCTTAGAGCATCCTTTGGCCACCTCGTTCAGCACCATGCTTGGTTCAAAGCTGGATCCACTGGGCTGTATCATACGTGCCATAGTCGTGGGCCAGACCGTAAAGGTGTTAATCAGTATTTCTGGACCACATTAGTCGTCATGCGTGGTTAGTAGCAAGCTGCACTTTTCAATTCTGTTGCCTTGTTATGCGATTCGTGCAATAAATGCATAGAATGCTGATACTCTGGATAGGAACTTTTGTTTCAGTGCAAAAATTGGAAAAAAGTGCAAGCTGAAGGCTGCTCATAAGGAATATACCTTTGCGAGTGGAAATACATTGCATTGAAGCAGGATGTTTTATGGTTTCGTATAAGAAAATATATAATATATTGTGACCAAGGCATTAAGGAAATGGTATTAAAGTGTTACTTAAAATTTCCTTGTGTTTCGAACATATTCCACCCATCGACGGCACCTCATATCTTATAGCTGTGGTTCCGTTCACTTGAGTAAATGATGCAAGTCATCCTCTTCTTTCGAGCTCTACCATTCACCTGCAATACGGAGTCACAATCCACAATAATTACCATCTTCTTGCTTTGTCACTGCGCTCTGAAATTTCTGGAAAGCTCCAGAACTACAGAAAATTGGTACGAAGTCAGCCTTAATCAAGAAAACACGTTCCGCATTTCCTCACCTCCCGTCATTACGAAAAAGTGCTTATCGCTGTGTATATGAATGCAAAGTTGACGTTAGCAGTTAAAGCATATGAGCTACTTGTTTAACACATCACTGAGGTGGATGTGCATGCTGGATTGAACTAGGAATGTCATGACGGCAAGGATGTGCAGAATGTCTCCTTTTGATACTGATACTTGCAATTTTTTCCAAGTGCAGCTGAAAACATCCAGCAGTAGAGGAAACTTGTTTTAGAACGAAAAAGCAAATACTTATGAGCGAAAGGAAAAAATTGGTGGAAAAGATGACAGTGGAGTTCATACGATATTCGCTTCGCGAAAAAACTGCAAACTGAGGAAAAAATGAGCACGCAGTGATGGCTCTATCTTGCGGAAATTAGTTGCAATCTGTTTGTTCTTTCCACGTAAATTGGCGTAATGGAGTCTCCGTGAGCCCATTGGAAGCCGACCGACCCACTCGCACTGTCGTTTAAGTGGTCCATTTGTTGTGGGATGATAGCAACGAAACTCGGCATTTCAAATCTTTGCGTTTCTCGAGTTAAAGTTGGTAGAGGGCAAACAGACGCAAATGTACGTATATATGTGCACACACATATGATGGCGTCTTATAATCGGCACTTCGCGAGAGCAAAATGTGGTTGGGAGGTGTTCGCGCTTACAATTTCCCCCAGGAGACTGATTTCGTGGATTCCTGAAGCGATCGACAACGATGACTATACCAAGACACATTAGTGCAGAATTTCGAAAAGCGAAGATGTGAGCACTCAGCGACTATCGTCGCTCATCAAATCGCAACGTCGATGTCACTGATAATTATTACAACTCCTAAATTGTTATCAAAAGAGAGGAAATTCGTGAGCCTTGTCATCAGAGAATTACATTTGATTTGACGTCGCCTTCAAGGATTTGAAGTTATTTTCAGCTTGCGTTCCCTTCTAGCTTTCCTCGACGTTTCGTCCCACATTCTTTAGCATCCTTCTTACATAGCTTATTCACAATGTTTATGTTCCCTCTAATGCAAGAAGGCAAATGCGAATACCGCTCAGAACGGTCGCTTTAAATCGATTCATCCCGTGGGCTCAAAAAAATCGTTATGTCACGAGTTTTATCACGGCAATGTCATCAACTGGGCACGTTCCAGCAAATGTGACTTAAGAGCTGTAAAACCTTACTATAGACAATTTTTGAAATGGCTAATTGTTTCCTCCGTTCGCAGTATTTCAGCAATTCATCACGTTCGCTTGGAGGATTGATATTTACACAGACCGTTTAATCTGTGAACCATTTTTTAAAATAATAGGGTGCCGTGTGAGAGCGCATTTTAAATGCGATTTTGCTCTTACTAAATAGCGCGACGTGGAGCGTTTATTTGATCACTCATATTTGGTTCAGCGCTCTAGCCAGATGAATGAATTATAGGAGTCAGAGTGCAAGTGTAAGAATAAATGTGCAGTCGGAATTGATATGTAAATAGCAGTTCAAAAGATGACGTTTTTTCCTAGATTCGTGTGCAGTGCTCAAGATTGGTATTTGCTGTTCTCCATTAAATGCGTAGGTCTAGTGGGAACTCAGCTAAGACTTCGCAGCGCTGCACTTTTCTATTCTTTGAAGCATTTTTGTTGTATCCGACCGCGAAGCTGTTTCGGCTAAACGTTTCCTGAAGTTGGACTGATTGCTTCTGCGTTTTGGCAGTGTTTAACGCTTTAAAAACTTACGTAACAAAGAAAGTCCTTTCAACCTTGTTTGCATTTCTTTAACTCGTGTGCAATGAAACGTTAAGCGAACATTAGGGAGGTTAAGAGATTTTGATACCTTCAAGTAAACATCAAAATTAATGGAGTAAACGTGAAAAATCTTTTTAAAATTCAAGATTTCTTGCGCTTTTCCAAGGCGTTTTTCCTTTCGCATCCGCAACCTGATTGTCTCCTCGTCTGCACTCATCGATTCCTTTCATCATCGCAGAAGGGCATTTTCTTCATAGACGATCGCAGTTTAGCTGTTTAGCTTTCAAACCGCCTTATCTACATGCTGTTTGGTGCATCAGCAACAGTAATGCATCCCTACTGCGAATAATAATTCTCTAAAACATCGCATTAAGTAATGATTATCTGCAAATAGTACACAACAAGCTCTATCACTTGGATCGTGCATTCATTGATCCCATTGCGCTGTTTTCGTTACTAGAGCTTTTCGTCTGCGTCGAATATTCACCGTTTTCTTGAACGGCATTTCTTTGCATCACTCGTTTTGCAACGTTACCTTATTCTATTAGTTATTAGTTTTCCAGTTTTCCCTTTGCAATCCACTGTTATCGCAATGTCATATTCCTGTGTATGCGTATATAAATGCGTATGCTGATTACACACCTTTCCTGCCGAGTTGATTGTACAACTGACCAACTAAATGAAACTGAAGTTATGAAATCTGATAGATAGAATGAACAGCCATTTCCCAGCAACTGAAAGTGATCCATTGAACTGCGAAAGAAGTTAAAATACCTGAAGGCTTAACGAAATTCGTTTAGTTTGAACGTCACTCCGATATTCATTTCATTAAGGGTGGCCCAGAGAAAGCGACCTTTTCATAGAAGATCTATACGCCAAATGTGGTCAGTTCAATGATAGCAACTTATTTTGCCTAATTTACTTTTTTCAGTGTATTTTACGAAAGCTGAAAAATCTTGGCAGTCGTATTCCACAAGCGCCTTCGCTTCTTGACTGATGAACTGTTCGAATTTCTCCAAATCAGTAAGAGCACCCAGCTACTTATTTAATTCATATTCATCAACGGAATTGTAAGGTGTTTATGAGTGCCCTTGGCATCAAGAGCAACCACTGGTGCAATGGGTCCCGAAAAGATTGTAACGACATAAACAACCTCTTGACAGTTATATTCGTTAGACTATTCGTTTAAGCATGACGTCGTATATTCCACATGCAGTTCAGAGATGTCATGAAATGTTGATATCTCGAAGTGATTCTTTTAAATAGTTGAAATAGAAGTTCTGCCTTAGCTTGCAACGAGATGCTATTTCCTTTACCGATATCTTTGGCGATACAACATGTAATAGCACCCAAATGACTGCAAGGAGGTTAATTTAAGCTGGCTTTGGAATAGGTGAAACATCAGAGGGCGAAGTGTCCTCACCTTGCTTCCTAATTCGGGATGGCGTCACCTCTACAATTTAGTCGACTACGCCGAACTCACATTAGTCGTTGCGATCGGTTGACTAGCCCGCTGTCAGCCTTGGCATTCTTTCCAGCTGAACTGTAGCCTGCACTACTTACTTACAAAATTTATTATACAAAATAATGCTTTTCTATGTGGTCGTATCAATGACACAAATTTTTTGGGCAAAATTCACCCTTGCAGGCGTTAAGTGATGTGTAAAGAGGCGTGTTGATGGATTAAAAGGAGTGTAAATTTTCTTGAACGTCCTTCACTTGCAACCATTCTTGAGCTTAACTATGTTAACCACTATTAGCTTAGGTAAACGAATGTCTCCCGAAGTGAGCAAGAAGCTAATTTTCAGTGATTTCAGCTATTTTCCTAAATTGTAGCGTGCACATTGTAATATTTTTGGAGTGGTAATGAAAGTGGTAATTTTGACAATGTTTGCTTCATCGCGAACATGCCCAAATTGAAAATAAAATTCGATCTTTTCACGTTCACTGATTAAGCTGTTCAGCGTACTACTGCAAAAGAAGCGCATAAATATGAACCGCAAAATCCCAGCGAGCTTTGCGCGAACGCATTCATTTGATTGGCTATGCATTTTATTCGGGCATTCTTTGCATAAAAGTTAGCGAGTGCTTTCAAATAGCGCTAGCAGCGAATGCTCTCTGATGTGATTTGGATTTTTCGGCCAGATTTTCAACCAGATGAGATGACCGAATTCTTTCTTTTCTAAATTTTCCATCTATGCAGCTACTTTCAAGACGTAGCAGATCTCCTTAACAGTGTGGAGAGTCCCTTTTACTGTTCAATAGATAAACAAAGGCATTATAAGTTAAGTCATATCTCGGTGCCGGAAACACGCGTTTTTCTCAATCAACAGGGTTTATTGTTTCATTAGGTCGCGCTCCATGTGAAAGATTCATTGCTGCGTAGAATTGCGACCCCAATTCCATAAAAAGTTTTATGAGGTTGTTTATGACGGTGTAAAGTTTTGTCACGAATTTCATCACTGAATTTTTTGCGACCGAAATTTCTGGCCAAACAGGAGAGCATGATATATGACCACACCTCAGTTAAAAAGAGCTTGCCTTTCAGCATCAAAGTAATCACCAGTGACATGAACGCACAAATTCCGATAACAGCAATCAGTTTCGTGACACAGCTGAATGATATGCGATTGTCATTCAATTCATCTGCCATTTTCAGCAACTTGGTGGTGATTTTGACTGTGCAAAATCGATGATGCAGAATTAGTCTCGTTGATCCGTCGCACAATTGTCATGCGATCCAGTCGTCTTCTATTAGCTCTCACAGCGACCTTTCACGCCAAGATAGGAAAAAGTAGTTTTTTCAACCGCTCGTTTGAGTCTGCATGAAATTTCTGCAAGAAAATTTTACAGTACTTCAGAGACGAATTATTGGTGAAATGCATAAATTCGTCAGAGAAACTTCAGATGAAGATTCATCGCTGAATATATATAGATTAGAAGTGGAAAGCAGAAAATCCGAATTACTTGCTGTAACATAAGATAAAGTAATGTTTTCTGTTAGCAGGCGCTGCAACCACTGTAGTCGAACCTTGCTCTTGAATTATGCCGCCAAGTTCAAAACGAAGTGTAATAAGCTTTCAAAAAATTATAATTAAAGTTCGTTTAGTCTACGTCGGTATCACTTTATTCTTCTGTAAACGGAAGCTCCAAATTGCTTCAATCTGTCTACTGTAGATGTGCATCGAGACTGGAAAATGATCCTCTGTGGCACGGAGCGAAATGAAATGTGAATTGGTAGTTGATTATCACGCAGTCTTTTGCGATAGACGATGCCATGAAATCTGATTTGTTGTCGAGATGCCTTCAAAAAAACTGAGTTGTTTCCAACAGGGTTCCCAAAAACTGAAAAAAAATATGAGTAATAAAGATCATTAGTTCTGTCGACGTGTAATTTATTGAAGAAAAGTACTCATTCACTGATAGTGTTACTTGAACGAGTTTTTTTTGGAACGCGGTGATTTTGCGTGTAAGTTCAACAGAGAACAATTGTTCGAAAAGTTCAGCGTCCTCGGTTCACATAGTGTTAGGAAGTATTGTGAAGGGCTATGCTCATCTGCTGTCCACAAGCGTTCTTAGTCTGATTGAGCATGTCACGTTTCTTACGCAGCCTTTTTTCGTAAGAAAGATTGGATCCCCACCTTTAGTGAAAAATTTCAAACAATAGTATTTTATTTAGGATTTGTTAAAAGCATATGGTGCGGATAGCACCAGCAAAGCTGCACTGTAGCCATGCCATTCCGTTACTCGGATGCTGCTACTGCGATTGAAAGTGCAGAGTGAAGACGGGTACGAAATTTTTTACAAGCTGTGCGATTTTCAACAGTGTTGTACAGGCAAACGTTCTTAACGAGCTATTTTTGTTAGTTCACACAAACGACACCGAATAGTTTACTAGGCCTTTGGAGGCATTTAGCTGATGACCTAAAAATACGCCGTTTTCTTTATTACCGGTAAAAAATTCTGCATGAGATTCAAACGGCATTGCTGATTGTTCAGATGAATGACACTTTTAAGTTTTTGCGTTACCTGACTTAAACTGCCACACTCATTCAGCTGAAATTGTGCGAAGCAAAACAGCCTATATTCCACTTCAGATCAATTTTTTAATATTAGTCTATTCAACATCTTACCAAGGCTTTTCGCACAATGCGAGCGTTTATACTGAGCGCACTTTGAAATGCACATTGCTTGGTATTGCGAACATATTTCACCTGAAGTTATTCATTCAGTATCCTAATGTAGTCCATTCAGGACTAATGTAGTTCACGCTACAAATGCTGCCTACGAATTCCACACAGAATGTTGTGCGAATGAATTAACCTAATTCGGTGTTCTAAGAGTGTGCTTTAAAGTTGCAAAGGTTTCACAGAAATTACTTCGATGATACTTTTGAAAGGATTCCAGTAAGAGCAAGGCATTTGCATTGCCACCCATCTGTTCGTGAAATATGCTCCTTCCATTTCTGAATTTTTCACGTATATAACGCATTACTCGAGAATGTGTGTTTTTTTAAAGCTTTTAAAATAGCACTAGCTACACGATTGCCGATCTCGGATGCCCGTTGCCTAATGACATGTTCAATCGCACCTATTGTTCCCAGAGATTTTTATGCATTTGTAGACAGTCTACGAGTAAAATGGCCGATCGAGTGGTCTCAATCAGCCGATCGATCGTGTCCCCTCAAGGGATGGATAAAATACGCGCAGTAAGGCAAGGCATTCATATACCTTTATTTAGAATTTAGCAGAACAGCGATCTTGCACTAAACGATCGCCTTTGCATTAATGGCCCAGAATTATTGCTCTGCAATTTTATCGGCTATCATATTTTAGCTTGTATAGAAGTTGCATACCGCTAGCTCGAATGTGCTAATTTGTTCATAACCGTTTGTTGGAGTGAATCAAATGGCATCGCCCTTCATTCACACAACGAAGGGCTGTGCCATTTGACAGCAAAATGCAAGAGAAATTCGTAATACGCAGTAACGATTTGCTGAGGCAGGAATGAAAATGCCTAAATCTGATATTAAAGTGTTACTGAATATTTGGATATATGGGAACCCTGCAATTATGAAGTTAAGCTTCAAAAACTTTAACATGAGCAATTTCTTGAGGTATAAAGGATTCAAAATTTCCTGAAATGAGTTTATGTGCTTTCAGTCAGCAAAATGACGGCCTTCGTTTTAGAAAATGTGCCAAAAGCGCAAAAAAGTTCTAGTAAAAGGCCGTAAGGAATTTAAATAGCCTACGATCAGATTCCATTTTCAAGCCATTTTATAGTAATTACTCTCTAGTGGTTGTCATTTCCGGCTTTGCCATGTTACTCTAGACGTTGAAAATCCACGGCGAGCTTACAGAGGTTCCGATGTCCATTATATGCAAGAAGTGTAATTTTCCGACTCCGAAAGATCGTAGGTTCATGACGTGGCTAAATGCTGGACCGAATAAAGCTCTCATACGGGAGATGGTGGAAAGGGAATTGATGATTGTCTTCAAAGTTGCAACTGCATACAAATTCGTTCAAACCGTTGGCGATGCAGTTGCTGTGGTTTGCATATTCCAAACTGAATGCACGGCAGCAATTTCATGCGATGCAAAATTCTGATCACGAAAGGAATTGATAGCAAACAGACAGTAAAAAACTTAGTAGAAAGCTTCAAATGAAGTGAGAGGTCCTTAAAAGTGCAGTAACTAAGATGAGTGTTAAATTAGTTCTATGCCCTTCAAAGCAAGCAGTGGGCTCGGGTTAAGTATATCGAGTTTTCACATTCACAGTAATATTCGAGCATCCAATAATGCGTCTTTGCAAGTTTTTGTCCAACGACGCTACGATCTCATTACATATGTGAACATGTTCACATAACCCAAGGGACAGCAAGCAGTTAATTCCGGAATGTTTCTTTCCCATTTTCTAAAATTATTATTTCCTCAAATTTCACATGTAATATCTACGGTCAACAGTGCTTCGTTTTATGAAATAAATGGGTATACTGTGAGTTTGTTTTTATATAACTGTAGCTTCACTCACTCTTCACTCCATCCGCTCTCTACCTCCACTGAAAATGAAAACTTGCTTATCATTGGATAATTGGATAAATGAATAATTACACTCCTGAATTTGATTAAATGGTTACCTCAATATGTCAAACTCGGAGCTTGGCTGCTTTGACTCCCTTAAGTTGGTACAGATGGAGGAAAGAAAAGAATTTGGGGATTTGTCTCGAAACATAGCTCTGTGCAAATTTTGAACTGCTAAACTTGTGAGGTTTTTTATTTTTAGTGAGGTTATGTACAACACGGCCAACTGCTAAATTGCTGAATTAGAGCATAGAGATAAGGCAATGATTGACTGTGGAAAACTCTAAATGAACGACTTAAGGCACCATCGAGTGTCCCCAATTTTTCCGTTTCTCTAACATATACACACAGTGTACTCTGACTACTTTCGCAGGTGATTTTCATTTCTCAACTTTCTTTATTATAAGCTGAATTTTCATGAAGGATTCCACTTTAACTGCAGTAAATACATTTCTTATAGATTCAAGTTACGAGGTATGAGCAGAAACAAAATTATAGACAAAGTCTTCGTCTCCTTAACTTATCACATTAATGCTTTCCAGTGAAACAGTCCTTTGGCGTAATTAATCTACTATAGCTGCCGTTTTCTAATTTGGAACGCTAAAAGAATGTCAAGAAAGCCTAAAATTTTGGCGTCCTTTCGCATGGCGTGATGCTCATGTATTACATGTCGATTTAGGCTTTCGACATCATGACGAGCACATGTGAGCCCTTTATCGGTCACTGTAAATCAATTTACATCTTTGTGTTGATTTTTTCACTGCTTGAATTGTTCAGCAGTTGTTAGCGAACATTCAGTGATTGAATGCTGCTAAATATTCAGCATTCTGCTAAGGAGCCATTAACGCTTTAATGATTTATGAGGTGAAAGTGCTGCAATACGATTCCTATCAAAAAGAGAACATGCTCCTTCGAAGAAGGCAGCCACGCAGAGAGCTTTAGGTGGGAATTGAATTTTTTCACTGTGGTCTTCAGTTATTGTTAACCTTTCTAAGGCGGTTTGCTCTTCCTGAAATGTTTTGTGCTCACTTAGAATTGTAACGATAGTGAGCATGGATAGGATCTTTTTATAGTTACTATAGTCAGCTCATTAACAAATGTGACATGGGGCGGAGAAAACGCAGTTTCCCATTTCACGCGAGAGGCTTCTATTTCAAGAACGAAAGTTTCCTGTGTTCTCGTTTCAGTAGTGAATCACCCTAAAGTGGGGCCTATTTACAAATTAGCGAATTATTCTGGAGGGAATAATGCAAATTTTCGTTTGATTTTTCGTTTTTAACGAATGGGAAGCAACACCCAAACAGTGGATGCTAGAAAGATATTTTTTGTCGCTTCAGGTGCGCTCTCAAAATGTACTCTTTTATTTCAAGTGGATTTTCTGCATAATGTTATAAATGCAAACCATAAAAAATGTTAGGATGCTGATTTGCGTGAAACGTTGACTATGGTGTATTATGATACAAAAGTGTAAGTAGGGTTTTTGTTTCGATAAGCGTTATGCTCTTCAAATGAACACGCAAACATAGATGGAGATGTGAAGAGGCAGAAAACGGAGAGGAGAAGGAGTGGAGAGGAGTATAACTAACTGCTCATTGTTACTTCACCTGAGCAATTTCTGATTGCTAATAAGTAATACTCCATGGAATTTGGAAGTGCACTGAATTTTTGAACCCTCTTTGTCTTCTTTCTTTGAATCTTCTTTTTGTTCCACATGCAGTTGTTTGTAATGAAGTGAATTCCAATGAACAGGGATTCTTTATTTTCTCTCCGAAACCCCCGACTGGATCATTAAGGCTTGTAACTGTTTCACTGCTATATTTTTTAGTGATGCTTCAACTCAGTCATACATCTGTGAATCTACATGCAGTGAAAACTCAGCAGCACATCATACACTTTGTAGTGGAGATGAGTTATGTTGAGTCTTATGTATGATGGAGTTCCCGCTAGTGGACGAAAGGAACACCGAATTAAGGAGATGCAATCGGAGATCTTTTTTTCGCTTTATTCCGATGATTTCAAGTGGAATGCAGTTGTAAATAGAACACTATTATTCACAAAGACTTACGTGAGGCATTGATGACGCAAGAAGATCCTTCTATGCCGAGGGTTAACTGGGCTGTTAAGCCGAACTGTCATGTGATGCTAATGATTGTCTTAGAAGTACGAAAGTGCATGTTGGCGCGTGCGATTATTGAGGGGGAGAAAGGAGCACTTAACAGTTCTGAACAGTTATTGCTGAGGATATAACAGTAGATGCATCAACGGGAATGTTTAGCTGGAGAGAATTTCCTTCGAAAGTTTCGCAGAATCGTCACTAAACACCCTTGAGTATCAAGAGGTAAGCCAGCAAATATGAATCATTGCAGAAACGCATCTGAAAGAGTGATGCGGAATGTGTATTTACAACCAACTTTATTAATTAGGGATGAATGACCACTAGGGTTTACTCGTTAATCAAATTAGGCATCATTTTACAGGCAGTAAATCATTGAAACGGATGAGTATTTCATTCATTTATCAAAAAATGGTATGAAGGTCAAATATTTCATCAAATCATGTGAGAGTTGTGGTGCGCAACTACAGGCGATTTAATCAGTGCAGTTGTAAATAAATAACGCATGATAGAAAGTACCTTGGAACGCAGGAAGGAGACCTTAATGATACATATATGGCTGGTTACTTATGACAGGAGACCTCATGAAGAAAAGCTTCACATGATGCCACAGTTACGCAACAGAATTTGCTATAAATTCGCCTACAACATCACGTACGCTATATGCCAGTTTATTAGAAACGGCTGACAGTTACTGCATTTTGTGTAGGGTGTATTCTTTAATGAGTATGTCCCTGAGATGTTCCTGTAATGTTTCCCGACGTTGACATCAACTACTGCTGTAAACAAGGCGGAATCATCGAATGCATGCGGTGAATTCTAGAATCAGATTTCTTGTGTTATTGACAAAAACTCTTTGAGCTCTAGTCGTGAAGTAGTCGTCAACATGTTACGCAGTTTGTACAAATAAAGTGATGGGGATTTTTTAGGAACTTTGTAGCATTACTACAGCAGTTCAGCAGACAGTTGCACCAAAATTTTTTCTTCCTGGCAAATAAGAAGGAAAATGCGATCAAATGAAAAATGGAGAGATGGTCCTCAAAAACGCAGTTTCGCAGCAATATCACAGAAGCAACATAACAAATCAAAGTTTGCAACATAACAAATCTCAGATTGTAATAAAGTGGAGAACTGATGTCATTCGGTGAATTTGGTGATGAGGAGATCACCATAAGGTCGGTCGTTTTAAGCGATGAAAATCATTTCAACGTTTTAACTACTGGAAATCCATAATTGATAATTTTATCGGGCTGAGTTCTATGCAGCAGCTAACCAATGAAATCCACGTGGCTTGGAGGCAGTACAGTATTTGTAAAAAGAACACATTTGATATAGTCTGCCCATACAAGAAAAGATATTCATTCTGCATTTGCTTCCTCATTCATGCGGAAAACCCTTGATGTCATCAGGAAATGTTCGCACTCTATTACAGATAAATAGCTGTCAGATGAATGTGCTGCACCTTTTCCTATAAATGTTACGCGTCTGCCTGTATAGAAATTTGCGTATTTGATAAGTGTATGAAGATGCATCAAAATGAGACCTTATAAGCTATTAGTTAACTATAAGGGTGCTAGTGAATGTGCGAAAACTACAATTTATGGGTGGGAGCATTTCGTTAGCGAAATGCTAGTTTTTCCTCATTTAGAATAAATTTTTAATGGAATGGCACTGTGCGAAAGAAATTAGTTACGAGTTGAAGAAAAGCTTAAAAATTGCTGTTGCTAATGACTGACATGCCCACTGAGGCGGGTGATTTTATGTGCCGTCAAAGTATTCTGCACTGTCAGCTCTTTGAACGCTTGGCATTCCCATCATTAGAATGTGTTTGATCATCGATCATTTGAACCAGTGGATTGAAAGTTATTGTTTCCTCTTTTCCACTCCCTCCCCCTATCCCCTCCCATTTTTCAGCTTCGTTGCTTGACATCCATCCCACATGTTCGTCTAGACGCTTCGATTTTGTTCGTAAATGATGCCTTTTTCAATTTTATAACACAATGAATTTTTGCATGTATGACCGAGGCAGTCATTTTTCTGAGATACTGGGACGATATCATCTCGTTCGTCGTTTATCGTTCGCCTATCCCCACACTTCTTGCACTAATCAGCCCTTTCCTTGGAAGTTGTTCACACAAATGGAAGGATTCCCAGAAGCATGCAGTACTGTGTACTCTATCGAGGTTATTCAAAAGAACAGAAGCTGGGATTAGATTTAGTGATGTTTTGCTCGAATTTCTCGTTTTTTAACCTTGCGCTTTGGAAGCCGTTCAGATTTTCCGCTGTCGCAACAAACTGTGCTTGCCTTCTGCTAGCCACTGGCTTTCTCGCGTTACATGAGATCATTCACTGAAACATGTCAGTATGCTAACCACTGCACAGAAAATAAATACGTTGCCTTCAAATGCAATAACTGTGTTGACATTGCTGGTTTTTGTTGAACAGAACATAGGGTGGGCGCGCATTTTGGACGGACTGTTTTTCAACACTTTCCCCATATAGAAACAGAATTATCGCTGCAGATGCAGGTTAATTGACTTTTGATTCGGCATGGTGATAAACCTCAACAGTTCCCATTGAGAATATTTGTGCTCTATCACGGTATTAATGACTCATTGTTGCTTCCGCATGGAACTTCGTCTTGAACGCTATTGCTTCGAAATGCACACCATTTTCCCCACCATTTTCCTCTACATTCATGCGCTTGATGTGGTCTAACGTATTTTCAAATAATGCGAACCGCAGATTATTTAAACTCAATATTGTATGATCACTCAATATTGCTAGGAATGCTGCGAGTGTTTTTTGTCAGAATTCGGCATGCAAAACGTTTGCTTTCCATCGTCTTATGGCATAGCAGTTTGTTATCGTTCAAACTCTAATCATCTTTCACATTTTGATTTCGGTTTTCTTTCTCACATGCCATCGCTATAAATGGCGACCTTATTGTGGGCGTGAACTCTCGATAAGGGCAGGTAAAAGCCTTCTCACACTGAGTTAATTGATGGATTCAGTGTCTGAAAATGCCTCAAACCTTTTGTTTCTTGATACCATTTCTGCAACTCATTTCCTTCTCTCAGTTGCCCTCACTTAACAGTCACCATGGACTGCACATACAGCAGGCGCTCACAGCAAAAAAGTGCCAGATTAAGCGTTTCAGCTGATTAGATGTGCAGTCTCACAAAACAAATACGAATTTGATCTAGACGCCCACGTCACGCGTGTTCAGAAATACTGGGAAAACCTGTGGTTCCATGAGTATTCTTAAAAGTAAAGTGTACGGATGAATGCACGGAATTACTTCCCACGAGTGTAGGCGACATTTTCGAAGAGCCTTTCCCAGTGGACAGCTGAAGCAAAAATTAAATGAAACGGCGACAATTTTTGAAGATACGAATGATGAAAAATGTCGTTGTCTATGGAGAGGAGTCACCTAATTAAAATAGATGTATGGAGAGGAGTCACATAACTAAATTGATGTATGGAGAGGAGTCAGTTGTTCACCTTATTAAAAAGTTTGTGTGTGTGCATGTATGTGTGTGAAAAATTGTTTATCAGTAATACAATTAGTATGTGAAGCTGAACCATCAGTTTGCTTCGCCTTTATCCACCTTCAACTTGCTATATTTCACCTTTAATTTGATTTTATTTCCTACATTATGTTCCTTCATTTCACTTTGCTTTCACTTTACATTAATAATATCACCCACCTTCATTCTAATCCACTGTACTTTGCGTTAATCGGTCTAACTCACTTAGTTTGCTTTGCTTTACTTCCCGTTCATCAGCAAAGCGTTCTTAGCTTATAAATTTCGCTTCATACCATCTTCACCTTCATTTCACTTTCGACCAAAACTTGTGCAGTCACGCGAAAGAGAGTAGGAAGCTATCCCGTTACGTTCGCCCGTATAAGTGTGCTAGACAGAACGGCTCGATAGGACTGAGCCGTAAGTCTGAGTGGAGTTCATTCACAGCCGACCGCTCGTTGATAAGTGACCATATCGAGGCCTACATGAGAAGATAAACTGCAAAAACGAAATTCGGCCTCAAATATTTGGTAGACATCGTGTGTTTGAGCCTTTCCCTCTAGAAATCTCTATCACAACTACAGCTGGACCATTTCAGACAAGAACTCAAAAAAACAATCTTCTGCACGATAACAACGACCTGAACCTACAAGGACAGAGGGCGCTTACTCTTAGGCGGGAACGTCACCGCCTCTGCTTCGGATCATTCTCAATTCAAAATAATCTCTCACATCAGGTTCTGCAAGGATATAGGGCACGCCGAAAACTATCTGTATTAGTTTTAGGAATTCATTCCAAATCGTCACATTTGAGTGCTGCAGCAGTTGTATCGAAAGATCAGTTGCTACGTCACGCTGCTAGCTAATTAACCAAACGACTGATCGTTTAGGTATCTGTTACAAGGTGTTTTTTCACAAGTTCCATCCGCTCACGCAAGTGCAACACATGGACTCCTATCACCATATTCACGATTTTCTTGTGGGTCAGACACGTAGGAATATCGACGAATAACAAATTAAAATGTAGTGAATACGAAAATGAATGTTCAGTAGTGCTTTTTTCTGGAATTCTGAACCTTCTGTGCAGCTAGTTCGGAGTGATTCTCGATATACCGTCTAACTAACTGCACTCAGAGCGTGAATGAACTCCGAAAGAATAGTGCAGCCAGTGGGTGTGAGTGCGAGGGCCATTTAGCCCCAACTATTTTGAGAAGTTTCAAGTAATGTAACCTGATTCACTGCTAACCTGTACGATAAACTTTTACCTGAACTCAATGCGGATGGTTTCTTTCAGTTGAGGGTTGTTCAAAATCATCAGATATCTCGTTTTCATTATGCATCAAATACGCCTATTTGTGACGAAGGAAAAAATGTAATATAAAAGAGTCACGATAATCAAACGATTCCCTTTGCCAGATAAAGTCGTTCATTCATGGGGTTCATTCACATCAGTTGTTACCTGCGCAGACATTTAATTTCATTTAATTTATGATATGACCTGGAAAGTTACGTTTTAATCGCTTTCTGAGTCGTTCGGCTCAATAACGAGAAATGTCCCGCTTTCTCGTTGCATTCCAATGTGTACCCACTGATTTTAGTTGATGAAACTTAACTACTTTTTTCGCATCGTTTCTGCCTCATTTTCTTTTCTTCTCATGTAGACGTCTTCTAGAAACCTCTGAAATTCTGAAATATCCGACTATTTTATAACCGTTGAAAGTCCGAAGTAGCAGTTGCTTGGTGAATAGTAAATGTTAATGATGAAGAACTCATTTGATCCAACAGTCTAAGCTCTATAATTCGTTTGTGTTCCTTCCTATTGCTCTGTCAGACGTATTCGGCTATGTATGTTTGTTCCCATTTGAGGACGTGACGTACTCGTTGTTCGTTTCACTGCATACTTTTATTCGGTTAATCATGAGTTCAAAGTTGTATACCCTACAAAGGAGTGATGAAAAAATTTTGGGGAACCAAAGTTGATGAGAAGCTACTGTGAGCATCCAATGGTGTCGAATGAGCCGACGTATCGTGCATGGTCGTCGGTCATGTCCTACCTGAAATCGCTCTCAAGTTGCTGGCAAGCAGCTTACTTCAAGCCTCTCTCCTCTCATGACAGCACTAACACTAATGCAAAATTCAGAGGTATTCAGAGCTTCTTATGTGCTGCAGTAAATGTAAGGTAAAGCAATTATGGCACGCCTACGCTCGTTTTAGGCGCTAAATTCTATTTTATTAATTACCGCGAGTAAGAAAGCGATATTGATTTATGTGTTGTCTTCGATCTTTCTCATCAGTTTGCGCATAAAACTATGGAATAAATATGGGTGTTGAAGAGGCTTCTAATTGAACACGAAGATTGCAGCTCTAACGCCGACAACGCTTACTTCTAGGAGTGTCAAATAACATCCACTGCTTTATGCAGATTTGTCGTCACTGCGTTTATGTGATGCTGCATTTAGTGGCTACGAAGAACTTTATAATAGGAAAATTATGTCATAGAATTATTTATCTATACACTTATCGATAGTTGTTCTCTTGAATAACCTGTCATCACAAATAGTAAGTAATCGTTTCACTGGAGCTGACTAATTTCTAGCACTTCCAAGCATCTGCAACTTTTTTGCCATGGATGCAGCAGCACGTCTTAGATGTCATTCTAAAATTCCTAGAAAGCTTGTGAAAAATTTGGCAGCTCATGTTATCACTGGCGATCAGGCATTAAGTAAACAAATCTATGGGTATTTCGGCAGTTTTTGACGTCAAAGGTCCTTCATAAATTAGAGCAATTTCCATGGAAACAGTAATGAACCACTCACATCACAATGTTGCAGAGTGTCCCTTGTAATACAGTTGATATCCAAATAATTAACAATTGCCGATAATGAGCGCAGTAAATACAGACGGCTGCAAATGAGTGCTTATATTCGAAGAGGAATAGTGCACACAAAAAGTATGCGATAAATTACAACGTGAAGTAAGCGACTTCTTTATCGGCCTGATGAATGAGCACTTCGCCTCATTAAGTTATCAAATTCTCTGATAGAGAGCTTTCTCGTACACTAAGGTCGCAATTTTCCTAAGGACGTGTGCTCCTGAGATGATTTCGAAGGGACTTCAAGGATTTTTTAAAATTAGACGCCCTATTTGCAGCTATTCATTGGTCGCAGTTTTCCTACCCCACTAATCTATCCTTTGAATTGCTTTGCAATTAATAATAGCCACCAAAATGAGCAGTTGCAACAAAATATAGGCACTAGATTTTCAGTTCCCACTCAGAATTTTCTGACCATTTCATGAAACTGCCAACACTATCCCTAGCAACCTCCTTTTCGAAAGTTTGATTTATGCCATTAATTCGCTATAAACACGAATAATTTCTGTACCACAAAGGAGGGAAAACTTATGGTGTTCTGAGGTGACATCTCATCGTTTTCATTCCTGAATATGAAGACAGCCTGCTCTGAGTACACTGAGTCAATACGCTATGAGTCACAAACCCCGAGTACAAGTTTCTTTGCTCACCTGATAAGAAATCAATCAACAAATTTAGCTTTACTTGAGGTCTCTTCTTGCTTTAACCCAGAATTTTTCAGTAACCTTATGACTCGTTCTATTTTAAGTAATGTTGTTCAGTGGATGAGGAAGAACAGCAAGACGCTGATATTAAATGTTAGTGAAGAGGAGATAAACATCGGGACGCAAATTCCTTCATTTATGTGACTATTGTAGAGCTGGGTATTCCCTAGATTCCCAGATTTTTCTTCGTGAAACAGATAAATCATTATTCCCATATTCCCACTCTTCAACTGTTGGTCACTCATGACTTTCTGCATTACGTTCACCCAACCAGCCAGTTTTTTACCGGCAAGTACCGTAAGTACTTCAAATAATTCGTTCAAATTTTAAATGAACGATCTCTCTCGCAGTTCTGCTCAGGTATGATGTAACCGAAAGGCGTTGAGAGGAATTTGTGCGAAGCTGTCAGGAACTGGTTTACGGGTTCGGAGGAAACTGACCTGCTAGCAAGAACGTTCAAGCTTGAAATGCTTTCAAAAACATGTGAGACTTGTCCCTCAGCATGATATAAATCATAGGAAACCTGTAATCTGCTCGGTGAATATGACGACATATGTTGAGGGGAGTGAAAGAAAGGTTGCAGATGTGCAAAGTGACATATTTTTGTGGACAAGGGTTTGACCTGCATACGTGAACCTGACTCATCTTCATCAAAAAGTCGCTTCGCAATACAAGCTAAAATTGAATAGCCTCCTTGGCTGCGGGCAGTAAACTGACATATGTCAGTAGCATGATGCAACCAGATCGACTTGTTAGTGGCAATGTTGCTTGTGCCCTTTGTGCCAGCAACTCCTCTTTTTGGGGATATGATGTGCAAATGACATCACATGTAAGTTCTGCTAGAAGCTAAAGGCAATTGCGATCTATACAGGTTTGTTTTGAACGCATTTTCGCAAATCGACGTATTTTTGTCGATGTGGCCAGGATAACTTCAGTCAGTTTTTATCCCATCTACGAACTTTCCACTCATAATGACGTTAGTGGCTCCATTAGTAGACTGCTGTGAAAAAGTACTTTTTTCAGAGAGGCGTATATTTCAGAGAGGCGGTCATAAAATAAAGAACAAGCATTCAGTTCATGAATATTTCAATTTCATTCAGAGGGAGTTGTGAATGGCATTTGATGAAAGGCGCAGTAATAAAGCGAGATGGAAACAAGAAAGAGCTAATTCGTTTCAAAAAATTCTAATGTCATTTTCTTTTATATGTGCGATTGTTGAAATACTCGTGCAGTGCCCCATCGCAACGAATATCCTCTCCAATATACGGCCGTGCATAACTAAATGTGTTAGAGATTTGCGCGAAGGGATGCAACAATATTCATGAGGAATGGAGCAAAATAGTGACGAAAGAATTTCAAGGTTAATTTTGCCGAGAACAGTTCACAGTGTTTAATGCAAGAAGTGATGCTAGAAAGTTCCTTTGAATAATATATTTCCATTGCAGCGTAATGAACGACAGCACGAAATGTTTTCCAAATGATCTTCACGGCAACATCACTGATGGCAAAAGTGAACTGCCGAGCGAAGCCAATACCAGTCAAAACTATTACTTTTAGTCGATATGACAAATGAAGAACAGACTTTAAACAGCTACACCTGTTCCAAGAAGAACATGGCAAGGGAGAGAGTGGGGATCACCGAGAGTTTTCTCAAATTTTCCGGAAAACTGGGTGGCTATGAGCCCTCAGAGACCAATAACGATCAATTCGCAATTTTAGAGTCAATTTGAAGTAGCAAACATAAACTGTCTTATCGCACAGCGAACGTTGGTCATCAGAATTAACCATTCATCAAAAAATATGCAAATTTTTGCGTCACACGTCTTCACATGAATAATTAAGCCTCGTCCAAACTGTATGTTGTTATGATGGATAACTTTCACTGAAGCGATCTATTTTTCCGTAAACAGCATCTTCGGCTTGAAATATCGCCCCCATTTCCAACCCGGCCCTCTTGTGTAGGAAATAGGTTGCCTGGTGATGTTGTGTTCAGTTAGATAGCATTTTTTCGCTGAATTTTCTTAGGATCAGCATAATTATCTCTTATTTTCGTTGAAGTGCCAGTTTGTTAATATGTGACTGTATTTCTCAGTGAAGCACTTATCAATTTTCCATAAATGTGAAAAAAGTGACATCGCAGACATTGCTTATACAGCCTAGAATTAAGCTTTTAATCATCATAGTGTATAGGGTGAGGTCCAACGACTCGGAAATTGAATAAAATGTCTATTTGTTTAATGTTTTTTGTGTTAACCGACGTTTTTGGAAATATTTATAACGCGATCGGGATAAAAACATATTCAGGCGAATTACTGCCGCAGTGACCGAGCATTCACTCTGCAGTTAAGCAGCACATGCATATCTTGAAGCAATACTAATTCTGACTAATCCTAATCTTCCCCCCGCAGTGTAACTGCGCAGAATACTTTTGTCCCCACTATCCTCGGCGTAGATTCGCGGCTTACTGAGGCAGGCTTACTAAAGCATGCAGCTCGCCATCAACGAACAAAAACATCGCTTACGATGCTGTGAATTAATGAGCGCAGTTTCTAGAAGTAATGCAGTGCGTCTCGATGATCACTGTCAGTATGCGACAGACGTCGAAAGCTTGAAAGATTTGGCGTGTTCATAGGGCATCAGCCATTCTAAATTTTCTAGTGCAGTCCTGCGTGTTTAAGTCGTCTAGTTACGATGTGCTCATTGAAATCCTTCAAAATCAGATCCATCAAGCCATATCTGCTAAAAACATGAAATTTTATGAAAACAATACACAGTCCTCAAGATCTAAAATAATCAATTCGATCAGTGAGACTAAAGTATTCCAGCAGTCAAACTAGTTCACCCGATAAATTTTGCTCAGAATTTTATGCTTCAATGCTTTTCCAGTCAACTTTCTATTCGCAGGATGGAACGGCTCTCTGCAGTTTATAGTGACGGGCACATTACAACCATAAAGAACTTCTCCCCTTCTACTAGCTCAGAAAAGAATGGATGCATTGTCGAATGCTATTGATCTGCGATACGCTGGCACTTTCAGCTTAATGTGATGTTAAGGCAACAGTAAGCTAACATGTTCAAGAACATGCAGACAGTCAACTGCTCTTTATTTGCCACTAACGTCAAGTTAATTGGTCAGCACTATTTTAAGCGTGTTGTCAAGAATAGGCCATAATATTGTAATCAGAGTGTGTAGGTAGATGGGCCACTGTGAGGAACGATCTTGCCGAAATAATGTGGATAAGAAATCGGAAGTAGCGCCATGGCAAGGGACATGATTTGACACCCAAACGCAACATGCGGAATGATTCAGTATTTGAAGATTTGACACCTAGCAAGGTACCGGCCTTTGAGTTCATTAAAGGATGATGACGATTAGAACGAAGTGTACGAAATTAAGAGCTTTCATCTTTGAAGAAACAAAAATATTTTGCCACTGTTACGCCTGTAAAAGGTCTATGATAAAGCTCGCAAATGATTTATCCTCAGTGCGTGCAAAATTTGATCCTAGGCAGTGTGGTGACGATTTTCATTCAACGCCCGATTAGTATGAATGGCTTCCTTGAGCGCAAATGTGAATGGACGCTCCGTCTAGATTCTACTCCTGCATGCAGATGATGCTCTTGTCGCCCGCGCCGTCATGTCGCCAAGGCGCTCAAGTCTGCCTTGGACCTCGCCCACTTCTGATTCAATATGCTCCGTTTTCTACTTAAAATTAAACTTAATCTTTCATCACATTCGTTTATAAGTTTTTACAATGGTGGTACAACCCTGTGATCTTCATTTTGCAAATGACCCACTTCTCTAATCATCTGATAAATGTCACTGCGCTGTGGATTACCTTTGAAGAATAAGAGCATTTTAAATGAACAAGCAATTTCCTTCGTCCTACGAATGAATTTAATCTAAGTCTGTTACCTTGTTATTAAACCTACCACTGTGCTGCATCAGGCTCATCTGCGAGAAGCACTATTTGATGAGAAACAAATTGGAGCCGGTCTTCGCACTACTACAGTACGTCAAACATACCTTCAGTGCAGGTGTGGAATCTCCGTTTTGTATAGGATAGAGACATCTTCATAAAACAATTAAATGCCCTAAATTAGCATTTTGTCGCAGCAGCCACACTCAGCAACACTTTTTCTTTTGAACGATGAGCTTTTAGTAGGCTATAAGAACTTTCCTGCAAGAACAGAGATAGGAGAGAGGGAGAGGGGAAAAGATAGAGAGAGTTTTTTCGAGTATACTGATAAGAAAATTCGTGATTTACAAATATAGCCTCCATAAACGGAACCTTCAACATAGATTAATGCAGTTTGCGAATATTGAACATGGTGGATCTAGCATATGCTTACATTAGGCAATGTTTTCTCGCTTTATAAACCAAAAATAAATATATCCTGATTATCCTGTGGGCATTACACATAACGGCTCTCTGATCTTGAGCGATCCGAAATCAGTTTAGAAGCCTCTGCTGAATGTGAACGCTTTTAAGGTAGCTCCTAAAAATGCAGACGTAAACATCACTACTGTAAATGCTAATGAAATACAACAGGAAACAACGAAAAATAGCAGCTTGTCATCGTGGCAGCAACGTGCACGTGCTTGAAAAATTTCTGTTTTTTCAACGTCGGCTCCAATCCTGCCTTTGAAATTCCGCGGCTAAAATCAGCACTTTTTCAGGTTTCTTGCAGTGAAAACTTTCTTTGGCTCATTTCCTAGTGGTGCAGTTTTGCAAGTAACTGGGTTAAAATGGAGTGAAGCATTTAACGCTTCCAATGCAAATGCAACCTTCACAAGCATACTGCATTATGGCGACCGTTGGTATAGACAGCGAGAGAAAAAACATAAAGAGGGTTTTATATGTAACCTGAGATGGTAGAAGATCTAATGACTCATGTCGAAAAGGCCCTGTAGGAGCAAAATTGTGATGCAGCTGACTACGAAACCTGTCACACTTTGCAACGTGGATGGGAGGTGACATGACAACTTAGCTGCTTGAAAGCAAACAGCGTTTAAAAAAACGCAAAAAAATGTTCCAGAGGTCTATGAATTCACAGGTTTATCAGCAAGTTTCTCTCAAAGCACCACATACTTGCACGGTTTTGGAATCCTTCCTTTCGTCTTGGATAATTCGCGAATGTCGCTGCCTTATAATTTCGAATTACTGTGCATTCAGCTGAAATTACAGAGCATTTAAAAACGACACGCCTGAGGAAGAGATAGCGGTGCTTGGATGTACCATTTTTTAAAATATACATGAGCGACGTCCAATAAATTGTTATCTGTGCTGCACAATGTGAAATGCTTGACGGTCCCACTGATTTCCATCCGCGTTTATCCCTTCTCTGCATTTCGTCTATAATTTTTCTTTACAGTTTATTTAATGCGAGCGAAAGCAAAGAATCCATCGATTAAATTGCTCAGTGTTTCAAATCCAATTTTATATTATAAAACGGTGATTGGCTGCTGGCGCATTTTTAGTTTCGGCCAGACAAATGTGGGACGAAATGCGTTTGTAACATAATGACGATCCGACTTTAAACGAGCCAATTTTGTGATGTGCGAGCCGAACAGTTCTGTTGAAAACGAAACCTTGTAGACCACATTTTTCAGGAGCAGTCGCTTTTTACGACTTCAGAACTGTCTAGGGACAGTTTCAACCCTAGTAAATGTTCACTTTTTCACTTTCGTCCATCGTCGAAGCGGTTTTTCACTGGTGTTACCAGCTGCTGCAATTTTTGCCACCTCAGCTGCATAAAAGCGGAATTATCAAAAAACCATGTTACACACCATCGAATCTGTCAGCATTCATGTTTCATAGCAACAACTGTGCTGAGGAAGCAACGCAGTTGATAGTGTTGCATAGCAAACAATATGTTTGTAATTTAAAATGCTCATACTTCACATCGCGCTTCAGCAATATTTGTTACGCATTGCCATCGGATTAGGGACATTGCTAACAAATGCTCTTTAGTGCCTCACCTCAGAACGCGAACGCTTCCTAGCTATTTCCCATTTGTTCATCTGGTTTTACCTTTTTGCGCTGCTGTCTTTGGTATTACAGCTTTACTGACTGAAGTCGCACGGAACAGAGGTTAAAATAGTTGGATTTCTTCATCACACATATGAAGCGAAGGGTGCGCAGATCTGCTTATAGTTGCAGTAGCGCCTTCAGAATTCTGTTATTCGCACAATATGCTTCCCTGATTTCTTATCGAGGAATCTGTATCGCTTAGTTGATGCGAAGGCGTTTTCCTTGTTTTGTCTTGGCGATTTTGTTGAATATCTGCTTAATTCTGTTCAGTGTATGATTTTTATGAACCCTAGCAATAAACTGAAATTGTTTTTATGTAGCGACCGCGAATGCAATTTTTGCCACACGCCACTAATTTATTTTCATGTGCAGCGTACAACAGCGTGAGTTTTACATATGCCGCCAACAAAAACATTTTCTATAAGGCATCCATTACAGTTCGTGTTTTTCGATAATATTTGGCAGTATGAGTGAACAATCGGACCTAATTTGGTGGCTCTCTGACAACACAAGTATGATCCGATACACCTCGATGATCACCTTCTGCGGTGTTTCCGATTAGTAATTGGTCCAATGAATGCGTGGAATCGAGGACGAACCCTACTTATGCATTAACCACGCCTGAGAAAGCAAGTTATGGATAAAGTAGGTGGAGCGAAGTGAGGGAGGGAGGTAAATTTGTGTTTAACTATAACGTCTAAAGAGAGGGTTTTTTGCAGTCTGAAAGGGTAAAGACGGAGACGTTTTGACCGAGCGTGCTTCCGTCCAAAGAAACTCGGCCACTCCTCGGAAAGCTAATGAAGCCGAAAACGGTAGTACGCAGCAGGTTGTACCACGTTTTGCAAATTAGAGCATATATCACAAAATTCTCCTCAAACAGGCACAGATAATAACAAACTTCATGAAACATTCTTAGCTGAATGTATTGTTTTCTAATTCCAGGGTCTTAAACATATCAACAATGAATGGAAAGATGTGAGAGACAAACTGCCCGTAAGACCAATCAGAAGCTACTTTAGATAGGCTTAAGCGCCACTGGTAACAGCATTACACGTGAGCTTTATTGTCCTCAAGGTGCTAAAGTAGAGTTCATTGGTTTGAGATGATGGAAATGAAGAGCGAAAGTCCCCTGTCCCCATCTTTCCCATCCTCCACTACGAGGGACCCGAAGGCGCAATTTGCATCTTGGCTTTATGCATGGATCAGACTCAGGACTTATTGTTTGATGCAACTCTATCTCCGAGCTGTTGCTGGGTCCTCGGTGTTATTCCGGAACATTTGCTTTATATAGAGCGCTCTTTCCATTCACTGTGTTTTACGAAAGTTACTGTAGCTTCTTTACGCGCAGCTTACGTCCATTTAAATCTTCGCTGTAAAGTGAAGCGGAAATAGTGGATCAAGCAAACTTATCTTTTGGTTGCATTCTTGAGGTACAACAGAACTTTCGTCTCTGAAAGTCGTAGCTTTTTTCAGCAGTAAGAATCTTTCGATAAAAGAAAACGAGGCTTCCTAGTGCCCGGCTAAAACGTTGTAATCATATTGCGTTTTGGAGTCTTTTTCCGCGAGTGCGTAAAAGACAGCGCCGGATGAGAAGAGTCCGAGTTATCCTCTCAGAATTCTTCGCCCACATTTACCACTTGTGCACAGTTCGCTGAGCGTTTCGCGTTGTGTCCCCTTCTCTTCATGACATACCAAATGTTGCTTTCGTAATTTGGTCACATCTCGCACCTTAACAAGTCAGATTAAAGTTTAAAAGACGTAATATTTGATAGCTCAGAAATAATGCTTAGACGCATTTTTTAACTAAGGGTGAGGCATGAGACTTGGAATTTTAGGCCGAGCCTTTTGCACTTCAGAGTAAGAAAAAAATCGGAAAGAGGACGAAAGAGCAAACGCTACGATATGCGTAGCTTTCACTGCTGTGTATGTTATCCGTGATGTCTCTTTTGGTTTTATTAATCCTTGTTTGACAGGAAATTTATATTCATAAAGGTGGTATTGGTCCATTTTACTGGTACTTGGAGCGCAGTTGTGCTTTTTGTATTGAAATTCTCTAGCACATCTTTTCTGTAGAATTTTCTCCGCTGCTCCGTGAACGTTTATTGACGTTTTGACCGAAAAAAACCTGAAGATTTGCCCCTGCCTCAGAAAAAGTGGTGTGAGGTCGACGTGCGATGGCCATCGTGTTTCCGTTATCAGTTTCGATTAAGCCACACCATTCTTCCCAACTGTGATCACGCTAAAGGATATGAGCGGAACTTTACTGCTTCATATATCCCATCAGTCAGTCATACATAGGTAGTGTGTAAAAAGGGGCTCGTTATAGTAATAAATTCATTCTGAATAGAGTTTGGATCAAAAATAGGGCAAGTGCTGGAGAAATCAAATCCTGGGATTATCTGTAATTTGAAGCTTCGTACTGCCTGAGATCTTTTGCCCGCTAACTTTGTTAAGAATTAATTTTCCAAGGTTCACATGCCCGTTTGTTGAGAACGAACTATCACAATATACTCAAGGGAAGCTACTTTACCAATAAATCCTTCCATATAGGGATTTGTGAAATAAAGGAGTCTTTGTTCATCTGAAGGCGAAATGTGGGAATGATTGAAGTGCTTCCACAACCTTATAGAAAGCGATAACCAATATAGAGACCGTGAGGCGAGCGAAGATCTACATCACCAAGCCTGGGTCAAAAAGGTTGCATCTTCGTTCGAGGCAAATACAAAATTTCCGAGATACAATCCATTCTCGACCGACTTGGGTGCCCCTTTCCTTTTTATCTGTTCTCTCTCAATGTCCTCCAGCAAAGATACTTCCTGACGTTGCGTTGAAGATGATTAGGGGCTGATTAAGGATCGGTCCGTATTTGTTCTCACGTAACCTTATGAGCAATAATTGTCATGCATGCATGCTCCGTTGCCAGTTTCGAAACGTATGGCCGAAGGCTGGTAACGATCGAAGCTGATAATCATGATCTGTAACATCAGATAAGGCAGATTAAAGCTCCTTCAGAACCCTCTAAAAAAAGTCACTCAAATCAGCTTGGAAAGAGCCAGAGCTTAACTCAAACCGTTTCCTCACTGGTCGAAGTTCAAGGCACCGCCAAATGAGGTTAGCCATTTAATAAAAAAGAGAACGTAACGTGGGCGCATGTTTATTTCTTGCAAAGTTTTCAGCAGCTGGCTTGTTTGGCCTCTCAAGGTGTACATGATCGTCGTCCCTTTATCACATATGCGTTCCATTTCGTGGCTAATTTTCACAGACACTGCAAAGAAGTGATGAAAGTGCTGCCTATCACAATGTAATGCATGCCTATATAATAAACAGCGCTATTCATCCGTACATGTTTCGTTTGTTTATATGTTTAACAAGCATTCACTGGACCCACAGTGCACCTGAAAGATGCCAGAAAATTCACATATTATACAGTGGAGTAGAATGCTTTGCCGTGGTAGCAAATTCTGCTCGTTAACCGTCAGTCGTAATACTTTAGTACCCCCACCATCGCTCATCCTGAAAATTAATAAGCTTTGAAAACTTTTTATAATATCCGAAGGTCGCTACAGCATGTTGAAAGGTCGCTTGGAAGAACAAATGTTTGGGGAAACATTCGTAAGTGAGGTGACGATGAAATTATCGCTCTATCTGCCAAGAAGTGTTCACTGTCTACAGATATTTGGTTTTGGATACGGGGGTGGGCCAGATGGAGCCAATGTGAAGGGGAGGGATGAGAAGGAAGGATTACAGGGCTGCTTCAAAGGGTAAGAGGGGTGACCGGAATAGGGTGTGGAACTTTACTGATGGACATTCCTGTCCATGGGCTGGTAGCGCTAACATATCGCGTCACAGAGATGTTTTGCCTTTGCAAATAATGAGCATCGATATTGGCGCAATGGCTTGTTCTCTCTCTTTTTTTTTGCAAAATCGGATGTTAGTGGCGTCTCCGAAGAAATAACCTAAGGTAGTATGCATAGAAAAATGATCCATAGCGAAATGACAAGGGTGGAAACAAAGGTGGTAGATAAATCACGTTTCTCTTTTTTATATTTTAATGGATAATTGTACACCATAAATAATGTCTTAACATTCGAGCGCTGTCTGCTCAAAGAAGCTGCGTTTCTTCTGATTGGTAATCGCCAGTAGTGAACGCGGGCAACACGCGCTTCGCGCAAACGAGAAATATGCGGAATCGTTATACGAAAAGTGGGCTGGAACAACCTTCCATGCTCTAAATTAAACGAAACCATTATTTATAGACCATTATTTAAACCATTATTTAGAGCGGTACTTAGGCAAGCTGACTGTAAGTTTACATTGCACATTCGCGTTTTCAGTTCGGTTGATGCTTGTTGAAGTTGAGCATCAGCGTGCACCCCCTTTGGTCTTAATGCAATGCATTCTCAAAAAACTTGAAGTTATTATTGGAAGTGGCGCATTGAGTAGTAGAATGCATGCATCCACAAGCATATGCACATAAATACCTTTCCTTTCTGCGTCATTTGCATTGTGCATAGGCTGTCCTGGTTGAAAACGGTTGAAACGCTTACGCGGTTCGTTTAACATCGCATCAATACGTCACGTTGGATTTGTGCATTGCCTGGAAACAAGAAAATGAAAGGCCACCAATGTTTTACATTAGCACTAATGAGCAGATTTCTGCTGTTGCTGCACCCGCTGTTTGCCCACGCTTCAAAATAAGGTATGAAATCTTGAAATCGTCACATTATCTACAGTCCCGAACTTGTTGCTGTTGTTCACCTTTTCGGATCTGCTGGTCGATTTGCTGTGTAGTTTTTGTTGAAGGCGTTGCATATGCATTAGATTTTGCATTGTTTTCGGTATTTAGAAGGCCTAACGCAGCGAAAAAGGAAACTGATGAAGTGGAGCTTTCTATTTCCAACGCTTATATAGGTTCCCAGTTATCTCGTCGAATTTTTCTGTTTCAAGGCAGTCAATGTTTGTTTCCTCACTTATCGTTTGCCGCCCATTGTTCTACGGCTGCTTTTATTCACTGACTAAATCAACAGTCGTTTTAAACGGTGGAATATAGTTCTTTTTTGGCACCTTAACTGCGCTTAATGGGCCGGTGAGTAATTTCATGAAGGACTGAGAGATATCCGGAAAGGAGTTGACTGCGCGAGTAGTTAAAATATCAATTTCGGCTGTCACAGCAAAAGCATTAGAGCGCTCGGAATCGCTCAGACGCAGTCTTTTTGTCTTGGCATCGTTAATATGTTGGCGTACTCTTCTTTTTCTCTGCGCTATCCCTCTCTTCGAGTAAATGCGTTTATCTCCGAAATTTTGGAATATACGTATAGACTACTGTGGTTTCATGAATGCTGAAGCATTTCCAACTACGCTCAAGTCCTTTGCATCTTTCTGTTATTTCTTTGTTTGAAAAAATTTGCCGATGCAGTAAATTACTTATCCGTCTTAGTTTGGCTTCGTAATCTCTTTCAGATACATTCATTTTTATGGAGCGTTTGGCGTTCAAATTCATTCTTGCCTAGCATTAAGCGAATGGATGAATCGAATCCTCGCATTCCAACTTACTGTTGTGTTAGCGAAATGAAAGATACACAGCGAGAGGCGGAAGAAATGTTGATAGCAGCTGATGAAACTGCCTGAAAAAGGAAGGAATGTTTGGATTTCCCAGTTTCCATACTGAATCTGGAATTTATACTATATTATTACTTTATAAATGATGAGAGGTGTGGGTGAAGGTTGTGTCCAGTTGTGGCTCATGTCTTAAGAGGTTGATGGCTTTGTTTCGTACCGCTTCGTTTATACTCTCTGATAATCATTACGAAGTAATTGAAACTCATATGGACTTCTTAGAATCGAGGCGTGAGCTCTGTACATTTGATCAATTAATTTAACAAAAAGCCTCGATGGATAGCGCTATTAAATTCACTTGTTACAGAAAATTCGATATGGCTGCAATCGGCTTCTCAAGCATTGTCTCCTCTACCTTCAGAATTTTAGTACTTCTCATAAAATCCAAAAAAAGAAGATTTGCTAGGGGAACGTATATGATACGCGTCACACAGTTGAATCGTCTAGACGTGATTGCTCATGAAGCTAATCTTATTTTCAATGCAGTAAAATCCTCTCCTATTCGCCGAAGGTTATTAGATCTGATGGGTGGAAATGAGCAGCTAAAATTCAAAATTTGCACATCATAAGAAAGGGATGCGATCCGAGCAGTCGCTTGCTTCATAACGTCCGAATAGCAAACCAACACTAACTTCCCACCAAACGCTTTTCTGCTTTCTGCCAAGTAAGAAGGCGGTGCTCACCCTTTCGGTGTCCATCTCTTTATTTTGCTGAACAGCTACCACACTGACTTCCGCGATGACGTGACACACAAAGAGCTCTGTTTCTTTTGTAGTGAATTCATGCATCCGGCGAGCCACCTGCACCAAACCCGAAAGATCACGCTTGCCTCACGTTAACGCCACAGCGGGAGGAGAACGAGATTATGGAGATTTTCTTGCATAAACTCGTCTTGGTCATATAATGATTACAAATTGAGTGACATAGACAGTCATGAAATCTTCAGTCCTGAACCTCACTGGCGCTCATTTTATCATTCTACCAAATCGCCCTATGTTGTCTTTCTCTTCTTCGTGTACAAGAACTTACTAATCAAATAGGAGTAACTCTTTCAAAAACTTGAGCATGAACAGCGGAAAGTGCTGCTTTGGGGAATTATTCGCAGCGAATAATTTCAGGTGCAAAAATTATGCAAATGAGATAGGATCCTGTTTTAGATATAATCACACTGACGTTAACAAACCTATTTTCGTCAGGACCCTTCGTGAGCACAGCGCAACTCACTACTTCTGCACACTTCAGAGCCAAAGACCGAATATTATGCTTTTCCTTTTACCTCAGCGTAGGAATGAACAATTGTCCATGCCCACGGTTTGCTGTGCACTTTTAATTTCTTCATTCCTTTGACCTCCCATAACATTTAGTGGTGCCACAAAGCGGTTTCGGCCACGTAACTGCTTTTCTTACGCAACACTTCGCACGCTTCTAACGTGAAATCCGAACGTCGCAATGAATATTTCGATTGCCTCCCTCACAGAGGGAATGTAGAAGATGCTGCTGCATGTTAATAAAAGAAATCCCTTTCATAGAAAATCTCTTCTTGATTGACATAAAACAACTCGACTTTTCCTCCTTCGATATTTTTGATAGCGTATTCAGTACCCACAATTTCATGTAGCTGGGGGGTTATTGGTCAGGTTTTGAAAACTGTATACCGTAGATGCATCTGACCAGAGTAATTACCATACCGAGGTGTATTGTACCTCTTTCACTGGACTGATGATTGTGCTGAGTGCAGGCCAAATTCGGATGCAAAAGCAGAGTATCATTGCTGTATAAACGGCTTTCCGGAGAATCATAGAAGAATAACGCACTACGGATTTCCTAAAGAAGAAGAAAAGGCGTCTCATACTGTTGTATTTTATATGTACTTCATCTAAAGAACATGCAAAGTGGTTTTAATCGCATTTTCTTCTTTGAATTTTCAAATACCTCTAACATTCACCGTAGAGGAAAAACCATTTATATGGTAGCAAGGAGCGAAATTTTCTGTTTTAGATATATCTGGAATGGATAACTGTCCTAATTTTTCAGGCTTGTTCATCTTATGTTTCAGGTTACGTTTGAACAGCCCATTTTGGCACTCACCTTCTCAATGTTAACGTCGTAATCCTTAAGGCAAGGTTGTTTCATATTCAACTGTGGATGAATAAATTTTTTTTTCAAGGGCGATATTTAACAAGGACAGTTTAGAATAGTACACCCCTAAAAAAGATAAATGAAAATGCCGCAAGTGGAAACTACATTCATTCGTTATTTCTTGAGGATATTTTTCTTTTTTTCAGCACATTGCTGCAGCTAACAATGCGATTGTTTGAAATGACTGACCTTAAAACAATGGGAAAACCAGAAACATATCATCGCCTATTTCGGCAGTTGTTAGTTTCTAAGTGCGTGGTTCGCGGAGGGGGTAGGTGTTCGAGGAGTGATGGATGCCAACTAGCATGCCTGAACACAGCAGATGCTGTGAAACATCTAAGAATGCGACACGTAGTTGCTACTGAGGAACGAACTCAAAGGCCAGAGAAGGGAAGTGCGTCACTTACAACCCTTGAACAGTGATGTGTGGGGAGGAGGTTGGAAGGTCGTTGCAGATGGCGCAGAAAAAACTGGGCATGAAGGTTCACCAAAACCTCCTAGTTGTACCGAATATGTCTAGGTACATTCCTCAACAAGAAGTTCCGCAAGCATCCAGCTATAGTGAATCAGCGATCAGCCCTTCCCGGCACCTGGGGGAGTCCTTTGCCCTCTTTTGGAGGAACGTTTGAAGGAAGCAATGATAAGATTGCCCAAGGCGTGAAGGGCATGGGCTGAAATCTCCTTCACAGGATCGAAGGGTTAACGAAGATTCACTTTTTTGCTGCATCAGTCCATTACGTTGGGGGATGAACCTCCGAAAATTCGTTTCTCAAGAATCAAAAATGAGTTCTTTTACTCACTAATGTGGTAATCTCTTATTCAAGTATAATAAGAAAAACCTAAAGTACAACATGAACAGGATTACTATTGTGCTTTTGAGGCCAAAATATCTCGCACAGTTTTGCATCATAACTAAATCCGCAAGTACAGTGCATCAGGTATTTGATTCAGAGGATGCTAGAAATATTTTACGATGCCGCCTTCGGGAAGAAGTACAAATGTAGTATTAAACCGCAAAGGTTGTTACAATATCATAACTACGTTCTTCCATTTATCCAGCGGCTTTTCGAGCATGACGCCGCTCTTTCGTAGTTTCTGCTGTTGTTTGACGCTCTTTGTCCACAAGGCTCGCTGTTCAGGCTGGCCGACCTATGCAAAGCGTTCTCGTTGTCATCCTTTATTTTTCCTCATTCAGTTCTTTGCCGCAGTCAGTGCAGCGAATCTCAGTGCGCGGAACATCAACAGTTTAAAAAAACTGACAGCGCTTGATACAGGAGGATTTGTATGAGGTAAAATGTTTGGTACGGAGAACTCCAAACTTGCTTGACTTAAATGACTGAAGGAAACATTGTCCGGTGGTGGCGGTCAAAAATTCTTTATCCTTCGCACAATTTAACATGCTGCACTACGAACTGGAATCTTTCACATTATTGATGCATTACCGGTTAGGTATTTTCTTCAACTGAGAGCAAAGAAATGCTTCAGTGCTGAAATTTTGCAAATTCTGAACAACCTCGCATCCTCTGAAGGCTTTCCGACAGTGCATTCCTAAACGGGCTTAAGCCTTGTAGAGAGTAAATTGCTGGAGTATTTTCTCAGAGTTTCGTTGATGTGAATTTTCTTTCTAGCGCAAACTGGTCGTTCATTCGGTACTCGGGAAATGATAATAAAATAGTGAGTATTCATATATCCTGAAGCAAATTTAGAATGCAATCTCTGCAGGCTTTTACTGTGCAGATATAATGGTCGCCAATGAAAATCACTCGATCTTTGAATGGCATTGCAACACACGTCATGCTATATGAACCTAGATCTGATGAGGCTTTCACGGAGGTGATCCTGTTGCTCTGTTCTGTTCTAAAAGGTGCGAAGTGAAACTGTGGAGGAGTCTACTTTTTTGAGGAACGATTGCTAATTTTTCATGGGCCGTCCAGTCCGCAAAAGTCCTGAAACTAAACGCTTTCCGGAAACCTACTAACGATTACGTATGCAGCATTGAAATACTGCTTCCTTGACTACCATGCGGTTTTAGAAAATCTCGTGCACTTAACCCGTCATTTCTCTGGTACCAGATTCATGCATCCTGGCAACATCTTGTTTGGGTGGAAGAATAAATCTGTCCTTGTCTTTGCATTTGCCAGCCCGTCTGTAGTCTTTCTTTTCTGTAAACAGTGAAGATGGCTAATATGAATTTAAGGGTCTAATGTAGGCTGGAGGTGGCTTTAGAGGTACTTTGAGCTGCACGGACTTCAAAAATACCACTCTCGTCAATTGTTCGTCGCCAGCAGAGCAATATTCCAAAAAGTTACACGTCTTTCCTTCTGGGACTTCGAAAGAAAAGCATTTTCATTTGCCGTTGCATTCTGTTCCGGAACTGAAAGGACAAGTTTAATCGCTGCTGCCAGTGAAGTGGGAAGATTGCAGCACAGCAGGATTTAATTGGAAGGCGTGCGGCGTTAAGGTTACAGAACATTACATTTGTAGCACGTTAACCCCAAACTTTTAGTATGCTGTAATTCTAGCAGTTTAAACATTAAAGCACTTCAAGTTACAAACTCAGAAATTTTCAGTAAGTCAAATGTGAATTTTTTGCGGTCATCCAGAGCAGTGACGAGGATATTCTTAGTGGTTGTTGTAAGAGCGCAGAAGAGGAAAGATGCTGGCGAGCCATGACACTGATGTTTTTTATTATCATTAAGTTTAACTTGGCAACACTCAAAGCTGATCCAAGCTGCATATACAGCTCCTTTACTTTCCTCCTACGGATGCACTTTTTCTATAAAAAATTGATTCGGTTTTGATTGTTGTGATCGATGTCAGAAATAAACGGACAAAATTCGTCACTGGGGTTAACAACTTAAGGTACTTTCCAATGAATGGTTCAGCTTCAGCTTTTCGAATATCATGAGATTCGCGACATGGAGCATGTGATCGAGTCCCTTCGTGCACGGGGTCTTATTGAAAATCCTTAAGAGGGATTAAAACTCCATGTACTTGAGTCTTGATCTGTAACAAGCTTCGACGCTTTCTGAGTATCTTAGGGTAACAGCAGAGTTTCTAAGTTCTCATCCGTCAAAGAAGTCCGAGGTGTTGAGTGCTCATGATATCTCCTTGTTCCCGAGTCGCGAGCAGCCAAGGATTCAGAGAAAAGGCTGCCGAAGGTCACGGCCACCTCGGTTTGCGTCTGTCGAAGTACATTTTAAAGCAGCTTGCTCTACGTTCCTTCACTTCCATTCTTCGAGTTCTTGGAGAGTCACAGATATTCAAGGTGGCCAAAAAGTGTGGCGCATTTCACAGTCCTCGAATTAATATTTAACACTCCTTAGGCACCAAAACCAGATCCGTCGTTGTTCAGACTCTAGGAGCAAGACTGTGAAGGCATTATACTTAAGCAATGCACTTAGAAGCGCTGTGGTGAGCAGGATGAAAAATAACTTATCTTTGCAATTCGTTTTGCATCTTACATAGCTTGCCTTCTTCTTCCAGTATCTGCGAACAGAAACCCTCATTTATAATCTCATATCCTTTTGTAGGCACAAAATTTTCATATCTAGTCATTTAACGATTCTTTAGCATTGCTTGCGAACGATTTAGACTTCGTGCTCATCCTACCGGAATATGTTTCCCGTTCTTCTACCAGCCACAGATCTTAATCATTATAGCATCTACACCTACTCACTGTTGCAAACATAATTAGGGACTTCCGTAAAACGCAAACTTTTGGGTCGGATGTGATCTTAAATAATTTATCCATTGTGCAATTGAAAGACAACTCCTTTAAGTGCAACATATCAAACTTAATTAAACTTGATTATTTTAACTGATCACCCGTCGGCTAGATGGGTTCTGTGGCTGCAGTGTACATCACTTGTCGTATTTGCCTGTAATTAGGCACAATTTAGAGGAGGTTTAGCCTACAACGGTATGCAGCAATAAAAATGGGCGCAGGTTTATGCACAATAGAGTAGGATAATGCAAGAAATCGCGCATACTTTGTGGGGTGCGAACGACTTGCAAATTTTGGTCTTTCTAATTTCCTACTACTCCTGGTGCTGCTTATTATGAGATTAACAATAAATAACAACAGTGGTTAGAAATTTGCGACCTTAGCTTGATAGCATTAACTCACAACATTTAATTCTTTGCCTCCATTAAATCTGAAACTCTGGAACGAAAAAATCTGAAACTCTGGAACGAACATCTGATGTAGAGGAATGTTTCTGCATATTGTTTATGAGGAATGAAAACATCGGACCATGTCCAACTAAATGAAACTTTCAACTAAGAGCTCTCTGATTCTCTTCGAGCTCAAGGCGGTCTAGCAACACGAATTTGCTGCAGTGAAAGAGCGCTATACGCAGTGCTCATAGAAAGTGTGCCGAATCTGTTACAAGCATACGGTGTGCACGGTGGAAGTTCTGCGTTCACTTCTTCTGCACTATCTAATCGATGGCTTCCAGAATTTGCTGCATATAATCATAGATGGTCTGTCTGCTCACGGAACCGGAGCACACTCACTTCGAAGACAACATCGAGAGTGCTTTCGTTGAATTACAGAGTGCCAAGTCAATAGAATCAAACGTTTTTTTCCACAGTCGGAACCAACAATAATGTGGCCACTTTTCCAGACCCGGACCCATTCCGTAGACTGGTTTTGGATCCTGCCTGGAGTTTGAGACCTGGTGTGGCAGTTTGCCGGATTTGTTGGTTTCAACTTTGCTTAAACTGCCAATATAAACTCTGCACCACACTTCACTCTGTCATGTTCGCTCGGTCTTGAAATGTTCGTGCGATTTTGTTGGTCTTGACTAGGACAAGTGCATCTTATGCCATTGTTGTTTGCTTCATTGATTATTTGATTGCAATGTTAACGCCGGGTAAATTTTTCAAGTGAAATCTCATCACATTCCTAATAATTCAGTCGTCATCAATTGCTCAGCACGACAGTGCAATACTGCTTTGTTTTCTATATTTGCGTCGAGTGTTGATGAATGTTGCTGATAAAGTCATAGACGTGTAGTTCGAATTGATCACCGCGTCCATTTCATGTACCAAAAAAAACCATTTCTTCTCCACAAATTCGAAGCGTCGCTGAAAATTCCTTATTGAATAGCGCAAAATTTGACTGAGTTCAGAAAGCGGCGTAGCTCAGTGCTGGCACTTCGACTTTACAGATTGATATGCGCATTTATGCAGAAGATTGTTCGCATAAACGCCGAAAGCAGTTGTCAAGTTTTGCATTTTATTCAAAAGAGGCTGTGCTGGTTGCATTCTAACTATATCTGACTTTTCCGTTCTGAGTTCTTCCATACACGTTCAAATCATCTATGCTGCATTTACAGGAACTACTAGCAATTACTAAGAGACCGAGGTTTGCTAACGAAAACACTCTCAAAAGTTTTTGCGCTCCCAGCTATCAGTCTCATCGTTCTGCCGACAATATTTCTCACAAAGAGTTGCGTCAATGCATCAAGCGTAAAAAGTTGTGTTGAAAGATAGATTCCCCTCCTGAAATCTTTATAACACTTTTGAAACCGACCAACACACTGCTGTGGCATTTTCCAGCGCAAATATCGAAGCCAGTTCGACCGCCATTTAAAAATATGCGAAATCTTAGCTATGAGTTCACTCCGTCAAAAGATTGTTTCATCGTAACTTCACAACTCTTCCAAGAATTAATGTATCCGCTGGCTATGCTAAGCTGTAATATCTTCATTTTCAGAAACACCTTTATTTTACTGACTGTTGCCCATCCATGTCGCAATGTTAAAATCAACTAAGCCAGCCAGTTCACCGAAATTTGTAAAAAGCTTTCGAAGCATGAAACATTGTTCAGTTGCATAAGTTGAAAACAGTATCTGTGAAGAATTGCACTCTCAGAGGCGTTTCGTTCGCACTACTGTGATATCGATCTTCAAGCGCACTATTACCACAATGTTGATGAATGGCATTGAGGATAATTCCATAGACAGCTGCCGTTAAAAATGCACCAAGATATGAGTTCATCGAAACAGCTGGTAGAATGAATCGGTTTAATTATTCAGCGAAATGTTCATTGAATATTGTGAGTGAGATGCTACTTTTTTTACGTACGCTACTCTTAAATGAAATCCCTTGGGTGTTTGCTGATTAAATCTTTAATATTTGTAGAATTAGTTTACATTGACTGCGTATTCATTTTCGATGCCAATTGCCGCCATCAACGCTTTCATGTCATACTCAAATTTAGTGCTTGTTGAGGAAAACAGAAAGAGAAGCAGTGTAAAGACGACCTAGGCCTCAGTGCTGCGTCTATCGATATTGCAACTGCAACCAGTATACTCAGAAAAAAAGGTGAAGGAATCCTCACAGAATGACGGTATTCATTATATTCCAAACTTAAAGTAACTGATCCCAGAATTTAATGAATTTGTCTGAGAATAGATCATTTCCACAGTTTGTCACCTAATACTTTCTGTGTTCAGCTGCAAAGATGAGTGTCTCACCATAGCGTTCAGCATGCAACAAAATGGTTCACTTATCTGCTGCGTACCGCTTCCCGCGCCTGAAAAATTGAATACAGTGGCGATGCGAAGCAATATGGCGTACCGTGGGAGTCATGTTCTGTCTTGAAGGAGCAGAAATATCGCTTCGAAACGCTTTGTCTTGAATTGAGGAGTTGATTGCGTTTTTGGCGAAAGCTGCGATGTCAACAGACACCTCATTCAGTGTTTCTTTTTGAGATGAACATTTCGTGAACGACGGAACCTTAAGGGAAACATTCATAACAACGCCGCTCACTGAGAAGCAAGGAAGAGCGGGTGGAAATGCCTTCAATTGTCACTCCTGAGCGTTTTAACGGCAAAGGACATCATGCACATTGTTTTATGCGCTCTGCACAAATCGAGACTGCCACGTTAAAAGAGGTCCATTGAGTGGACGTTTCGCCTTCATAACTGTAAAATTGACCAATTTAAAGCCTCTAGCAAAGAGCCGAAAAGATTTCGGCGTAAAATTTATGGTAGCTGAATGGCAGGGTCAGCATTCCCGCACTTTGAGCTTACCTTTGGCTTGTGTCGCAAGCTTGCTCATTTCTTCTTGAAAATTTTATCGGAGTAGTGGAAAAAGGTTATCCCAGAATTGATCGGCAGAATTATAATGCTTTTTGATGCAGAAACTGTAGGTTAATTTGTTCGACTTGATCGTACTCTCTTTTCAGCACGATCTGAGCTTAATTGTTCCTCCCTTTTATGACACAAAATAGCGTGGGAGGTGTTCCATCTTACATAGTTCATCTTAGCACTCATTGCAATAACTCATATTTGCAGACATCAAAATGTTGGAAAAACGAGACAAGAACGCACAGAGAAGTAACGGCATTTTCGCATGCAGAGCTGGAGGGTTTCAAATCAATTTGCGAAGCATAAAGTGAATAAGTAATGAAACAGTTTTCTAAGCTAACTAGTTCCCATATTTCCCATACAGTTCCCATATTCGAAGCGCTGAAAATAGATCCCAAACTTCGGCAAGCTATCGTTTTTAAAATGACCAATATGAGAGACGTTTCTTTCCTGTAGAAAAATATCTTTTATTTTCTTACTTTTTTCACACACGTGCACTATTTCAAAAAGTGAAGTGGGTCCACACAATGTACACTTAAGCTGCAAGCATCATTAAACGAAATCGCAGAAAAATGGTACTTAGTTCGAAAAAAAGCTTCGATAAAAGTTGATGTGGGAAGGACGAAACTTGAAGTGGTAGAGAACTGTGCGACACTTTCTTGTCCATATGCTGAACAGGAAGTAAAATAATTTGCATATTTTGTGAATGAAGATATATCCCTTTTACTTCATAATGAATTTCTCATACAGTGGAAAAATAGACAGCGAAGGAATATGCAAAAAACTTGGGTCTTCCGCATAACATGAACTAAACAACAAGATGGGTGACTAAATTCTGTTACGTTTGCATTCGCTGCATCTTTTGCATTCATTGATACCTTTCAGTTATTTCCACTGACTGGTTCTCACGCCCTCCATTTTGCGTTTGGAACTTCTGCTAGTTGCCTTCGTCAGTTTTAAAATCCACCGAAATTAGTTTGCAGTTGTGCATCATGTGTCGCCTCATCGTATTTTTTGACTTATAGTGGTAAACTGAAATTGTGTGCGAACATAATGAGTAAAAAGCAATTAGAATAAGAGCACCGCGCTCGAATGAACTCGCGTATATGTGAATGTGTCTCGGTTCAAGGCGCAGCGTAGCAATGAATCGAATGTTAGCAGCATCCGAGATGAGGCATATCTCATATCGAAAACAGATGAATACTTGTCTCATATCGAGAAACTATTTCGTTACACTCATCGGATATATTTTCAAATATCTTTTTCACGGGAGTTCGTCAATGCTACTCCAAATATATCTAATAGTTTTAGTTATAAACTTATCCTCTTGCAATCGACCAAGTTTTCTCCTTGAACAAAGCATAAGAAGTAGGTGCAAATGGGAATTTTTTTGACTGAGTGTTCGTTTATGATAAGTCGAGAGGTTGAAGTTATTCTCTACTAATTCTCCTTCTATCTGGAAAAAAGTTATGTTTATTGTGTGAAAGCATTCACGGTCACTTCTGGATCTCTCACGCTGTATAAATGATGCGTGTGGCGTAGGAGCTGTCGTTCAGTTGAAACGCATATCACTGCGGTAATGCGAAGGCGCTCATCGTCAAAAAATTTCAAAATGGTTCGTGCCATTATTTCCCATACTTTAAATCGATGAAGTTCGTTCTGATATGAAAAAGACGAGCTAGGTTGTCGGGATTTATAACAAGACACCGAGCATTGAATGAATACACAGCCTATTCGCCATTTCCATGCGCGATTCCTTGTTATTTTTCTCTCGAATATTTACCACTGCGTTTCAGCTATCAGTAGTTTTCATATCTTCTTGCAACAGTTTGCTTCTTTCAGGACATTTTGTTTCAGTAACTTGGAACAAGTTAAATTTGCCCACCTGCTCTTACAGCGCCACACTGAAGCGACTGTACGTGTTATGCAGTCTTCTCTGATGCCTTTTTGAAGTGACTGAATCTGCAAGCAAAAAAAATGACTTCATGAAAACAGCGGCAACCATCCGATCACCTTGTGCTCAATGAGAAGATAACCAAGCGAACAGAATGTATGCGACCATGATGTTTAAACTCGTGAGCAATGTAGCGTAAACTCCTTATGCCTTTGCTAACGGCATGGAACATTCTGATGCTCGCAGTTGCTTCGCGAAAATGGAACTCGCACATGCAGACTTTTGAACTTGAATTGCACATCTAGGAAACAAGGACTCAGAGGACATCCACCTATGTTCTTGATTGCAGAAGAAAGATAATTTATCATTGAACTCCTTCAGTATTAGTTGATTAGACTGTTAAGTAAAGTGTTTGGCATATTGGGAGTGTTCAGACTACCGAAATTCGACCGAACTCAATACATTATTAACCGCTTATCAATCGCATTAATACATTATTAATCGCATTCTGCTTCACCATGCACATTTGTGGGCTATCCAGCTATAAACAGCACCAAACACTCATCGATATATCACTCCTCACCCCTGTTATGGAGTTGTCAAATTGTTTGCAGGTCAATGAAAATAGACTTTATATTTGAAAACTTAAAACGCTGAGGGAAATAGAGATCTACGCGTTTCATGGAACAATTCTCTTTCGTCATGATGCGTCGACGGGACGTCACTAAGACGAACTGAGCTCTTGCTTTAAGCGCACACGAAACATATTCCCTGATGGACTTGAGGAATTAGACGACTTCATACATAGCAGAAAATGGAAGCTTGTTAGAAGGAAAGAATATAGATTTTAATGAAGGGTGTCCACGGCAGAAAACAACAGACGATCACATGAAATTTTTCACTGCTGATGTTTTAAAACTAAGGTTTTCCTGTATAATACAATATGATATCGCAAGATTCCGCCTAAAATAGTGACATTTTCCTCTGAGAATAACTTATTCATATGATAGTGTGACTAAACGATGCGCTCGAAGATAGTTCCAAACGCCCTTCGAAACTAAACCGAGCGCATAAATTGTATTCGTAAAATGAAAGGGACGGGGCGAGTTGAGGACACCGCAAATGAATGCAATTTCCATTATTGTACGTTAAAATAATTACATAGGCTCGTCGGCTTTGATTATTCCTAAGAGCTGCAAATGTATTGATAAGCAGCAACTCAGCGGCAGTTGACTGTTGAAATGAGCTATAAGGTGCTTGCTAATCAATCAAACGGTTTGTTCTCAACTTTGTTTTTGGGAACTTCGAAAATGCATAAATAATGAAACATCTGCAACGTCGGCTTCTGGCCGCTGCCCTGTTCTTGATGTCGATTAATGGTGACAACGAATTTATGTGATGACTTTTTCGTCTCATTTCATTTCACGAATTGCTCATAGTTCATTTCTACTGCAATTCTGCCTACATCGTTTGATGTGATTGCTGAAGGATATAGGCATGCATGTAATCAATTTCATTTCAGTAGCGATTGAATATAGGCATCGTGAGGTGTGCGCCTCTGTCACGTTCAATCCTTTACATTTAACACCACGTTATATATAGGCGATCATAAGAAATTCACTCATCCCTTGTTCAGATAAGTCGCAGCGGAAAGAATGATCGTGTTAGTGATCAGTGATGTAGCAATAATTTCCTGTTCTAAGCGTTTTAGCAACGTGCTCCCCTCGTTGTTTAATGTATTTTACTTTTGTGTATAAATGCACTTTCATTTCAGAAGTGGAGCCTTTATGACGTATTGTAACTAAACGGAAGTGATATTTATTTGTTTAAATATCTCTGTTTACTGTTGTTTTCAACGCTGTTAATTTTCCTCATCCAGTGTGAAGTTCTCTCTACGAAGAGACACCGATTGTTGATAATTTAAAAGACGTGAAAATTTGTTGGCGTGACATCTGTCCATTTATTTGATCACTTTGCTTTTTCGATTACTCGAGCGGGAGGCATACGGTATGTTTTGTTCAACTCTGTCACATTCGATTCATAAGTAAGCGGCACAAACGAAACAGTGCTTGAACAGTGCGCATAATCACGCATATGATGAATTAAATGCCATTATGTTCGTGTTCAATGCTAATCAATGACACCTTCTCCTCCCTCTCATTCCACACATTTAACTTAAAATGCTCTAATGAAAGGCTAATAAGACTATATCAAACTATGGTATATATTCATTTTTCAGTTAGGATAGGATTTAGTCCCACTCCCGCGACTGAGCGAGTGGCAGCATGAACGTCTGACATCTTCAGTGTTTTGCAATTTTGCGCGATTGTTTCTGCGCCAACGACATTGCCCATTCGATTGGGTGAGCTGAAAACCGCGTAGCATTCGACTGTTACGATAATATCATTCACACATTTTCACTACCTCATAATGCTTTTCCATTTACAGTAACTAGTCCACGTTCTAGCACTCTTCGGCATTGCTGATCCTTCCACAGCGAACTTATTGATAAAATACAAGGAATAATTCAAAAACCATTTGGCTCTGCCTATCGCTTTGTGCTCCTTTACATTCAGCCATTATGCAACCTCATAAGATGGTGCGTATAAACGTATACCATGCCCTGTTCCCTTGTGTGAGTTGCTGCTCTTTTGACCACGATAAGTGTCTTAGCTCACGCTTGAGGTTGTGATAGTTGGTACAAAGAAATCTTGCATAGTCATTTTTGAACGTTCCCTGGCCCCAGGTGGTGGTCACAAGATGAAAACAACAGTTTTATGAGAACCTTCATCTTTTCCATGATAATATCTTATCAATATGATAGCAGTGAAATCAACGGACTTATTGTTTCAAAGGATAGCAATTTACAAAACAGAACTGGTTGAAGTTCACCTCTAAATTCAATGGTAAGTTTGTCATAAAAGCGGCTTTTGAACGCGCATTTACTCCTCTTAGTAACGAAACCAAATTTCTTCCTAGGTGAGCGGACAAAAGTCGTTGCCTAGCAATCGAAACTTCGAAGTAAAAAATGGTTTCCAAAAATGTCGATCGACGCAGTCCATCCAAAGCAATCAGTGAAATAGAGGCGTATTTCGTTTGCGTTTGCAGGCAGTTTAAAAAATCTGAGCTGCCTGAACGAATTCTATAAAGGAGGGACTGCGGCTGCGATTAAGACAAGAGAGCGGCATTTTTGTGCCCAACCGAGGTTATGCCAAAAACATCTATCACAGAAAAAGTGAAGAACTCTGCTTGACCAGTGTAGCTACAATTCACGTGACTTAAAGCAAGATATGCCACCATTCAGGGACATTTGCAGTCGATTTATCCAATATAGAAAAGATCGGAACGTCTATGCGATGATCGACTGAATATATAAGCAAACTTTACAAAGTTCTGTCAGAAATCGGAACTGAAGCGAACCACACCAGCATGCTGACTATAAGGAGGTATTAGGAGGCGCATACAGAAACGAAGGAAACAAATTACAGCAGAAAGTGCAAAATCTAGCAGCTATATTTCCTTTACCTCAGCGAGCGTGTTCGATGAAAATTGCTGCTTCATATTGCAGAATCACTGTGAAAGCTTCTGTCATAGCAAGGATGTGCGGAAACAACCTCTGCGTGAGAAATTTTGGTTTGCATTCCCTGCTGGCCAGGTATGGGTCATCCCCTTCAATTGTCCGACAAAATACATACCTTGCAAGATGCGATAAAATGGACTGGGAAAATCGAGCTAGGTGGACAAGACAAGCGTACATCTGTATTTAGGAAGAGTATAGCTTCGACAGATGAAATATGCATTCTCCTTGTAGATTTACCAGTACTGAAAAGCCACCGTCATAATTGTTTGCCACCGTTCATAATTTTATGCCACTGCCACTTCACTGCTATTTCTCATTAGTCAACTATAAATGCTCCAGCCACTGCATCTTCTCAATATCTACTTCATTACCACCTTTATGAGCTGCAGTGGAAGAACCCTAAAAATTCAGAGTTTGATTTCAGTCATCGAGAAATAGGTGGGACTTAAACTTCCAATCGAAATAAATTTGACTGGTCGCTTACCCACAGAACCATTTCCATTATCGTTTTCTGTACTGCTCATTTCAGTTAGTAAAATTGAAATGATGTGCGAATTGTTATTAGGATTTTCTCATTTTGTAGTAGGCCTCTTTCAGCCTCCCATTTGCTCAGTGATTTAGTGCCAAGTGAAAAGAAATAACATCTATATAGAACAATGGCTGCGAACATTCGATGCGCATTGGGACAGCTAGCTTGCGAGAGCGATTTTCGCAGTCGTTACCGTCTGTTGCTAAGTATATGAGATGACTGATGACGGTGCTTTGCTATTACCGAATGAAGCGAAGCAACTTCATCTCAGTTAAGCTTGCCTGATCATCATATGTTGCTTTCACACGATTTTCAAATCTCATTCAACAGTTTTATCGCTCCACAATGGATGACAGATGCAGAACTTTCGATCTCACATGTGGCATTCTATCTGTTTTTTTGCCCGATGGATACTCTGAATTAAACACTCCTAGACGTGTGAGGTTTCAAGGCTCTTCTTATGTCATTTTTACAGTGAACTTCTCTGATAATGACACTGCATCGAACGCTATATTGTAGAAATTTTATTTAGAATTTCAGTGGAAATGAACGATTATGTGGTCACGAATGCGACGGTATGGAAAAATTTCCTTTGGCGGCGACATTCACACAGTTGCACACCAATACAACAATCGCTTCCCGACAAAGTTGATCTACTTCAAGTGCAAATTATATTTTCCGCGCTCTACTTTCTTGTGTGGATAGTGTCAGTATCTGGGAATTCACTTGTTCTCTACATAGTTACAGTTAAGCAGGTAAACACTGCTTCCTGATCTCTAATATTCAACTCTCGTACTCTGAACGATGGGCAATTTTTGCCTCTACCCACTTAAAAATTTTTGTGACAGGAAACTTCGTTTTTGTGATATCGCCTCTGCGAACATTATTTAAACTGTTCGTCCTAGGCATCTGTATGTGATAAGCTGGTCATAGCAACATTATGCTTTCAATTTTTTCATTGAAATTTTCGAACTCGGAATGTGCTCGCAGTGCTGCATAAGCGGAAGTGGAATATTGGAAGAATCGAAGTCGTTACATCCAGCGTTCCATTTTCCGCCAAAGGAATTAAATAATTTCGATGGTCGGCTAATGTAACACGCTTGTTCATTTTCTCGCAAACTGGACGTAAAATTTTGATAATTCAACCTTTGACAAAAAAGGATTTTGAATTAGTGAATCATTTCCGCTTCGTAACTGCTCATTTTCATTGGTAGCGGTTCTGTTGTCCCCTTTGCGATTGTCAGCTGGTGGCAAGAATCTATTGCGTTACATCGGTGGAAAGGTGCCAGCAAACACTATGGTCAACGCGTTTGCCTGGTTGTCTAATTTGTTTACAAAACTCCACTTGTATGTTACATCAGTGCTAGTTAATGATTAGTGGCATTTAAATGGATGGCCCTTTACGGAAGTCGAGGTCAAAAACCAGTTGATAATTTCTGCGATGATGCAAATGTTTTGTTGCTTCGCAACAACTTAATGATTGACTTCATTATGAACTTGACTTTTTCCTATCAGAGAAATTTTAAGAATGAGAATCTGCATACATATTTATTTTTCTTTCTATAAAAGATTAAGCAAGTCAAATAGCTCCATTTGTTTTCCCGTCAAAGGAACTTTAGAAATAACAATTAATATATAGACTTTTTCTTCTCTTTTAATCCAGTAAGTTTTAAAAAAAGCGAACCAACAGTCACCTTTATTTTTTTTTTTGTTTAATTAAGTTGACTGTTGGTTTGCTGCTGGAAAACTCGAGTATCCTACGTTAACTTTGAGCAGATAAAAGCCTTCATTCGATGTTTGGAATGAGAAAGCATTGCACAGTGCGTGAATGTTTCATGAGAGCAAAACGATGGAAGTTCAGGGAACGGATCAAGCGAGAACAATTTGAATGTTCAGGTGTCGTTATCGGTTCGGACCGTATTTATTGGGAGCTTGGCGGTGAGCGATATTTTAATGTCCTTAACGAGCTTACCTGTTACTGCTGTAACGATCTTCACAAGAGATTGGGTGTTTCCATCAATATTCTGCAAGCTCATCGGTGTGTTTCAGGTAAGTGAGCAATGTCTATATTCCATCAGTTTCTTCCTCGACTCAAAATTACTTAATTATTCTACTTCGACACAGTCACGCTTGACAATTGTTTCATGAAATTTTGTCGTAGACACATTTCTTGTTTGCCACATCGACTGCAACTCATCTACGAATAAATTTGATTTCGCTACCTGGAAATATTTCGCCACGAATAGTGTGACCATCTTCTAACTTCGATAAACTGCATTCATCGTACGGCAGAGACTTTGTTGAATGCAGTTCCCTTCGTCGCTGCCAAGTTATAGTAGCTCGGATCAGTTAGCTCACAAAGTTCAGGTCCCTTGTGAAAAAACATACGAAACTATGCAGGAACTCAATTTCATTTCGTTATTATGAAGCCTTTTTATGGTTTCGCATCGAACCTGACGGGTTGCACGCTCTTTTCGATGCATTCGCTGCGTTTTGCGGTCGCACTCTACGAGCTAAACTAAACTTTCGCATCGAACGACCTTTTCTTTTCATTCGTTGATGAAATTCTTCTATTTATTCTGTTATCATCATGAAGAACATTTCTATGCGAGGAGATGAAAACCCATTCCTCTTTGCCATAAACAGTTCATTCAGCGTTTTCTTCGGTTGCAAAAATTGCGCAAGAATGTGAAAATTCCTGCGGGAATAAGAAAATTTTTGCGGGAATGTTTGAAGCGTTCTCAGAACGCTTCAAACATTCTGAGAATACTCATTTAGCAGCGAATAACGTGCTTGATACTAATAACTAAATAATGAATAAGAAAATGTAGTTTTGTCATTTCAAATTAACTAATTGATATTTTCTCAGCGAAATCCTTTCATGATTATTGTATCAAATTACAGCATGTGATAAAACCACTGCTGTGGGAAGAGATGACTCAGCTATAGTTGCTGCTTACCAAATAACATCCCAATATGGGTTCCCGGATTCCACTAAGGGCATGCTAAGGTTGAGCGGATATTTTAAAGCTTATTTTCACTTTAGGGAATTCGGTATCCGTTTCGAGAGTCCTTTCGAAGTAATAACGAATGGGTCACTTTGAATCACTGCTGTTTCACCGTTCCCTCATACATTTACCTTGTTCTGTCATTCTTCTCAAATTTTGCACCAAGCATGGAAAAAAGAAAAGGGTTCTTTAGAAAATGAGAAAATTTCCAAGAGATAGGGCCATACATCTTCATCTTGTGGCCGTACAGCATAGCATACAAACGCACATCATCCGCGAAGCTCAAGTTGCTCATTTTGTTTTTGCTTGCCAATGTTTGTTTTATACAAAAGAATCGCTTGACAGTAAAGAGTGCAAACTGCTGATGGAACTTTTAGGGTGGAAGCATATTTGTTTCCAGTTTTACGCTCACCATTATTGCTGTCGATCGAATGCTTCTGATATTGTATCCCCGTAGGGCGGTATGTATTTCTTCAACGTTTTTACACTACCGAGAAAACGAACCTTGGGCAGTTTTCGCTTAGTTTTCAACTAACATTCTGAACTTTCGCTGTCTTTTACAGTTTTGTGGTTTTATTGCAAAAAATTGCCTTCAGAGAAACACAAGCAGTTTTACAGTGCATCAAACGACAGCCTATCCATTTCGATTTTTTGCGCCCTTTTTAACGGAGAGAAAAAACAATCGTGAGATTTTAACGAATGATGAATGCACTGCACATAGAATGTGAATGTCGCAATTGCTTCATAGTTTCCTAGCACCGGTGTTACAAATGGGAACAACCAACTCCTATTACGTGGAAGTCGTGGGTAGGGATGGACGGGTGGGGAAGGCAGAGGGGAGAGGAATGAGCAGGATGGGGTGGGAAGGGAGGATAGGATAAGTATGTAGTAATCCTATCACCAACACAGTAATGATGTAGGACTGAAACTAAAGGCTGTGATTACGGTGAACTGCAATGACGAGGTTGGGAGACCCATGCGAAGCGAGTAGTTTTCGGTCGTATTTTCGAATAGGTGAGTGTTCATATTGAGTATCAATGCAATTTTTAAAGGCAAAGTATGCCTCATAAGGAAAAATAAGCACCATCGAATGAAAGCTTTTTGTAAGCGATCACTCAACCATGTCGACATCCGGCTGTAAAAAGAAAATAACCGTTGGAAATGGAGCTGCTGAAGTAATCAATCTCATAATGAAAGCATGGAAAGTGGAGTTAAATATTCCAGCTTGCAATAAACTTTTACAGATACTCACCTTCGAGAGGGCTCTTAGCATTGTGCTCGGTATTTGGGTTGTTGGCTATTCGCTGTCCTTACCTAATGGTATCTTTTCGAGGACAGTTCACTATTTTCCTTACTGCGGCACTTTCTGTGAAGAGGCTTGGTAAAATGACTTTCCTCTTATAATCTCTTTGATGAAAATTCCTATATAAACTTTTGATTCTGAGATGTTCATAGGGCGATTAATTCCCGTTCCAATCAGACTGCGGCTGAACTGACTGCTCACACTCTTTCCTCCCCTATTCCACTTTTGGGCTTGAGTTGTTACGTTATTCAACTTGTGAAGATGGTCAATATTTTTGGCTACATAACAGCTTACGCCCAAAGGTTCGTGGAAAAACAATATTAAAAAATTAGAAAATGAGGAAAAACAAGAAAAGCAATTATCACTGTTAAAAAATTAGCCCTACGTCCCTGTTATTGCTCTCTGTCGACTGAGCCGTTGCTCGTTATCCGATATCTGCCGAGCCAGCTCTGAGTTGACGCGTGGTGTTCCTGATCCATTGTCGGTCAGTCTCTTTATTATGCAGTGGTATCGACCCAACTGCGACCACCGCTGGAGTTGAAGAACCCAGTCATTGCGCTCCCGTCAGCTGCGACGGGCCTAGTTGTCACGCTGCTCAAAATTTTGACACACTCCATTCGTCAGTGATCAACTTTCTTGCTTCTGCCAGTCACCCAAGAATACGCTTGCACTGAGGTGGTTCATCTTTCTAATAGCACTGATAGATTCTGCTGTGCAACGATCCGTGTGCACCTAGCCACCGCTTTGTGAAGGACATCTCAAATTTGCACGTTGAGGCATCAAAGGCGACGTAACACTTAACTTTCAACGGTATGCATAATGGGATAAACTCAGTGGTATTCTACAAGTAAAAATTTACTACAGCGGCACACGCACACTGAAATCAAGAAGAAACCCTACGATGTTCTATAACATTACAGCGAAATGCTTAGTTCGCGTGGTTAATAAACACTTTGTCTTCCTATCAGAGATGCTCACAGAAGAATAAATCGAAAATTCGAAGTGATTATTTACTATTATTACTCAATTAAAAAGGTAGTGCACCTACACTTTTTAGACATGCACGAATGGCAAAAAGAAGAAATAAGACATCGAAGCGAACGTCTGAGTCATAACTCCAATTCACTCGAGTTGTACTGAACGAAGAAAAGTGAAAACGTATCTTTCAAGGACCGGTGACTTTCGTTCAGCAATTCGATGAGACGATACAGCCGTATTCACTGTAGAAATTGTGTCGAACAAGCGAAAAACCATAACTGCCAGCAACTACAATACCGTGAATAACAGAGGATTGGCCGAGCTTACAAATACTATGAGGACAACTGGAACAGAGGCAGCAATAAGGAGCTCTGTTGAGCTCCTGACCAGGGGCTCCTCCCTGGTCTCTTCAGCACAGCTCGAATGCCGAATTTTTGGCCTTAGAGATTCCGCTGACCCGCCTAGTTCCGTCTTCAGTTTCCTCTAATGTATGCAACGTCCCATTTCTTCTACTGAAACGTCTAGTTTCTGAGTCCCTGTTTCCGCTGGATCTATCACCGCTTCCGCTTTCCTTTGCCCCCCTCCCCCCCTCCCTCCTGAGACGGCTAGTCCTTTTGCTATACGTTGGCTCCAATGAGCCGCGATGATGCATTTCGCGCTTTATGGCACAGTTCACTATTTGTCTAATCCATGGGCTCAGTTATATAGCCCTCTTATTAACAAGTTCAGATCTTTCTGGCCTCCCTTTTTGGGCTATTGATTGCCATGGATTAACCCCAAGTTTGCTTTTGTGCCTTCATGCAGTTTGAAGACAAATCCTTGACCCCATTCTCTGCACCGATTTCGCACGCAGCCACAACAGCGTTAATCATTTGCAGACTCACTGCAGTGTGAGCTTAAGACAATTCAGGTATCCTCGTAACAGCGAAAGGCACCGCCGAGCACAGAACTGAATTGGAAACCTGATGGGTGCAAAAGCCTCCTTCTGGGTCGAAGTTCCGGAGCAGTTCCATCTCGACATAACACAGCTTCAACCTTTCTTACCTTCTTTGGTCACTGGAATTACCTGTTTATATTCAATATTAAGCGATACTGCGGCTTCTAGAATAGTTGACTGTGTTGAACTGATATCGTTTCCATGAGGGGGATTTATACTAATTGCCTAGATAGAACTGTAATCGAAAGAAATATGAGCGGTTGCAAACTTCCTGGTAATAGCTGTACTCTTCTAACTGCAGACGCCGTTCACGTCACAGTCTTGTCTATGCTGATAATTGCGGAAATCTTCAAAAGAATTTCACGTTGCGAACTAACAAGCAAACGCGAAAAGCACGCCGAGTACAATTCTAAGATTAACATTCCTACCTCTCACTTTCTAATAATGCTCTTATTATTATGGTATCGCTTTTGTGAGCACTTCCCATCAGCAAACTGTTAAAAGCCGCTCTTAGAGCGTAAAAGTTGTTTAAAGAAGTCTTCCACATCCACTTTATCATTTTAGGCCAGATTCCAATTTAGAAGACGGGTCGAAACTTGGTCGAATTTATGGGACCGCAGTGATGATACTTCAGTTTGGCGTACCAGTGTTGATCAGCTCGTTTTGTTATTGGCGAATAAGTAGGGTCATCACTCAACAAATCGAAAAACGTCGAGAGCAACAAATCATGCTTAAGGAAAGCGAGAAAAAATTGACCAGTCGGAGGACAAGATCTAATAGGTAAGTATGCTCTGCTCGGTCGCGTTTCAAAAAGTCTCCACTATAATGATGCTGTACCCGTTAGGACATTAAAGGTTGATGACATTTTATCGTTACTGTTCTATTTGAGCGAATATCTCTAACAGCTAACATTCAAAAGCGGAATTAAGCGAGCACCATCCATCAAAATTTCAGAGCACTTGTCTATGCTCAAATAAACTTACAGCTGAACGTTATTTGAGGATGATGGTCTGCATGGTTCTGGGCCTTGTGCTTGCCTGGCTGCCTCTGAACTTAATCAATCTGTCTCGTGATTTCAATGGCGTTTTTGCATGGTTCTCTACAATATTCGCGTTTTGTCACGTGATCGCGATGACGTCAGCTGCGTGGAATCCGGTAATCTATAGCTGGTTCAATCCACAGTTGAGGATGGCGCTTAAATCGATTATGGCTCGTTCAGCAGCAACTTCAGAACGTTTACCACTAGTGAACGTGCTTAAGATGTCACGATAGAGTGTTTTTGTATCACTTCATCTATGAAGTGCCTCGTTTTTGACGAACCTCCACATATTTGATATTTACTTTCGGATGCTAATTCTTTTTTCGTCATTTCCTGCTAGCGGATATTTGGTCTTGTTATTGAAGCACACTGAGATCATCAAAAACGATGTTAAGCAACAATTTTAATGAATTCAGTGGATGAAGCCTTCAGCACACTCAACTATCATGAAAACCGATCATGGGAACGGTGACAGTAATTAACATTCTGGAAGTCATCGGAAGGAGTGAACGAACATTGCGAGCCCTTCCTTTTTCTGAAGAAGCCTTGTCGAACGCAACTTCCAGTTGCCTTGATTGTGCTGAAATTTAATTTTGCATAAGCAATGCCCGTTTCTTAGCCGCTATAAAGGGACACTTTGTTTGTATGTGCGTTTCCTTGTGTATGCATGTATGGGTGATTTTGAAGAGCCATAAGCACTTGCTTGTGGCTCTTCTAAATCGAAGACAACTGCCAAATTTGTTAGCTGTAATTCACACCCTCAAGAGACTCCACTTATCAATCCTTTTGATTTAAAAAAAAAAAATTCCAGGCGTACATATTCCGCACCGACGAACCATAAAAACAATATTTTGCCACCTTTTGCGAAAGGGCACTGAAAATTAGATTATTTAGTGCATCCTGCTATTCTTTTACGTCGTATTTCAGCGCTGAACGGAATTATTTGAAAAATGTGAATTTCAAATATTCTGCAAAGCGTTTAACCAATCGCAGCTGGTCATTTTGCCTTGTAATAATGTTCCTCATTTTCAACTTTTGCAAAATTAAGTCTTCAGACTTGTTTCCTCTCTCGAATATAGAATCAACAATTAGCTGATCGCTCCGAAATGACCTCTCTTTCTACACTGTCTGGTTTTATTTATGTGCGTTCAACGGTGGACTGAGCCAGGAAATGAACTTGTCGAAATTTTGCATTTCTGCGACAAAAAGGAATGAATGTATCGATACAAATTCCGGAATATGTAAATTCTAAAAATTACTCCAGAAAGTTTTCTGAGAACATAATGCTAATTTACATTCAATGAACTCGGGAAAAGAGAATGATGGACGGCGGAAAGCTTTGGTTAACTCTTTGTGGAAGGAATGTGATTGGTGTGCAGTTGCCAGAGTGGTACCTTCCGTATGGAGCGATGCTGCAGGGGGGAGTTGTAATTCGGTGATTACCACTAAAATGTCGTTTTTAAAGATAGTTTTCGTTGCAATTGATGTGTTCTTCTCACAAATGTTGCATGCAATTTTTGGCAAAATAGTGCATTAGGCAAACAATGTAGGATGCAAGCGAGAACTCCTAAATAGTTGCTCATAAATGTCGCATACGGATGCTTATTAATGCAATCAGAGCGACTTATATTCGCCTCATTCCATAATAAATGGTCAGCATCCCAACCCATTATGGCAGGAACAACAAGAAATTATTATTGGTTGGTGGAGAACACTTGGGATGCTTGAGGACTTATTTTGCAGTCAAATCTTATAATTTCGACAAGTGACGACGTGACAACGAAGCCCTCAAAAATGCTTACATTTACGTGAACTGAAATTCGCTTCCGTGATTCTGCTCGCGCTATTCGAATGGTCTATGGATTTTCATTCATACTATTAACAATGTAGGTGCTTTTAACATCAGCTTTCCCATAAGTAAATCTGGATTTATTCTGCAACCCAGTTTGACTAACACGATAAAGTATTTTTTGATTAGGGAAATATTTGTCGTTCTTTTGTTTCGAATCACTCACTGCAGAGCATGAATTCACCGTGACGAACTGAATAGGACAGAAATGTAGCTGCACACAACAGAGCATCCTAATTAAACGCGCAGCATTCTTCTTCGTTCCAATTTTCACAAACTATGTTAAAATTTCCCTTCTTGAGTATTGCTGCAATTTGACCCTGAAAAATGAATTAGAGATGTGTGAGACACTGTATATGAAATCATTCAAAACTGTCACGCTAATTCGGAAACAGGCCATTGAAGCCTTTCATTTCGAGCAACAAACTTGCAACGATGGAGCCAGATGAGGCTAAATTGCGTTATAATTACAAAAATTACTTTTTCACATGCTCAAAGCGTGAAAAGAGATTCACAGAGGGAACATAAAATGCGCCAGCTTTTTTTGTTCTCCATGAAGACCTCTAGATTTTGTAGATTTTGATGGAAAATCAGCTGCATATTCTCTGCTTCCACAAATATTTGTATCTAAATTTGTGTATGGCATACTGACATGTTGAACACATTAAGTGAGAAACCCGGTGAAAACCGCTGCATAGGCGCTCATATAGACATAAAACTGCATATATGAAGTCAACATTTAGTCACTTATCGTCACAGTGCACCTGCAACGATACTTCTAATTGAGAGTGTTTATAGCACGTTGAGCAGCTGGAAACTCATTATTAGCGACAGAGCCGAAACTGGATAGAAAAGGTTTACTGTTGTATCTCAAATCCTCAACCCAAGGCATCAGCTACATGGAATACGCCGAAGGACGCCTTTTCAGGCCATTTCTGCAAAGTCTGACTGCACTCACATATCTGAGAATATAAGAGAAGCCAGTTATCAAAGGGCTCTCAGTGCCTTTTTTGGCGATGCAGGATCAATACTGTTCGAAAAAGAACGATCATTGCCTCCTGAAAACGTTTAGTCCAGAGGAAATTAAAGTTTAAATTTGTAAAGCTTAAAACTCTGTCAAAAGCATTTAAAAAGGGCGAAATCATCCAAACAGCTTACTCACCCAACCTTATTTACTTATTTACTTTAATCGACAGAGCATTCATTACGAATACATGTCTCTTCATATCGCTTCCGACTCCACTTAGCTGAAGTTGTAAGGCAGCGTGAAGGTGAGGGCTTTGCTCGTCTTGTGCCCATCGGATGATACTGACGAGTGGATTTATCGTTGTTCCGCTGAAAGGCAGAGCTCAGAGCTCTAGTGTGCCGCACCGCCCTCTCCCGGTGAGGCTTTTGGTCGGAATGATTCCGTAGGACGAATCTAAAGAGTCTGCTGGCAGCTCTCTTCAAGTGGATCGCGCAGTAAACAATATTAAACTCACATAGTCATTATTTTATGATATTTCAAGTAATTCGAAAGGCACCGCATAAAATGGGTCAAGATATGATTCACTGCAATGCCGTTCATCAGGACAATCAGCTTCGAAAATTCGGAGCATGTACCTTCAATATCACAGCCATGAAGTTTCACAATGACCTTGACGCCTCTAACTAAAATACCTTGACGCCCGGAACATACTGCGATTAAAAAATAATGACTGTTGCTCCGGCTCGACAGAAACAACATTAGTAGCTTTTACATCCTTTACTTCGAAGCTTCGCGGCGATGTAAAAGACTCGGGATAGGCTTCACAGACGCTGCTAAAAAGCTCTGTCGTATAGATTGGTGTTTTAAAAAATGTAATTTTCGACATCTGTATACTCGAAAGTATAAACGATGGAGTTTGATGCCTACCAACAAACTGCAGAGATGGGCCTCGTAGAAAGGCTTGAAAAGTTATTCCATCATGCCTCTGTTTGACGGAGAGATAATGTTAGTCGTTTTTGCGCTCGAAAATGCGAAATTTGATGACGATTACAATATTCTTCCACCAGATTCAGCAATCTGGTACGAAAAACCTCTCCTTGCTCATATCTCGCGGGGAAAGGGATTTTTGACATCCCCATATTCAAACGTCTCAAGAAGGGGAATTTTGTCGCAACCTGAACACTTCGGATTTGGATCAAAACTAGCCTAGAAAGCTTTTGCTTGAAAATCACATTCTTCAAATTTCTGTGCAGAAAAAATGCAGAAATCTTTAATCCTTAATTTCACCTAATCCTTAATTTCACCTAATCCTCGTCCATGCAAGAAACCTACATGAAAAACTTGCATTATCACGCAATTCAAAGTGCTCACATCGCCACAAAGCTTACCTATAATGTTTCGGAAAAAGCTTAGTCAGGTACCCGAACGACCAGAATCTGCCAGATGAAAGAATATCATCGAGATATAAATTAAAACCACTCGCAGCAGCCTCCTTAACTGAACAAGAATGAGCGATACCGTAGGAGGCGCCCATTGAGGATCCGCAGTGGCATCAAATGGGATGCAGCGAAATCTGATTTACTGTTTAAACCGCTCTTCTAATTTACTTCTTAAGGTTGGAAGATCAAAGTGTCGAAGAATTACTGAATCAGTATCTTCTGAAAAGAACGGCTTGAGATCCAGCAGAGAAATTCTCACATAACAACTCCACACATTGGAAATCAAAATTTTGGAAAATGACCAACTGCAAAGAAATTCGCATATTTCAGTTTTGGGTTTTAAAAAAAGCGTATTCCTTTTATTTGCATGAACCGAGATGAGAGTAGCAAAAGTGTCTACCCTGGATTTAATCTAAAAATGATTACAAAAATTAGAGTAAAATCCAAAGGCGATGCAGATTTCGCTTCTGTGGCAAAAATTTGATGCTTCTGAACTGACCCTGAACTCTTTATAGCTCAGAACTGCGAACTATGAATTCGGCAGCAAAGTTGTTTGAAATTCCAAGTCCAAAATCATTCGCATCAGACATCGAAACTCCTTGTGGCAATGATAGCTGCGAGGCAAAAGAATGCTTGCAGTATTCGACTGCACCGCTGAGACAGAAACGGAACTTAGAAATGAACGATATATATTTAGAACTAGGTTGCAGAAGTTAGAGGTTGTAATGATGTGTCTTAGTTTCGCTTCCTCAGTTATTCTAGTGTTTTCAGAAATATGGTTCATTTCCGTAGCTGCCGATGTCCTCCAGACATACTGGATGCAATCTTTAGTGGCCCCTGTGAAATCAGTTGCCTTTGTGCGTGCTTCGTACGAAATTCAGATATGAAGAGCGCGAGGTTATAACAAACGCTATCTAGAATCATGATGTAATGCTCGACGTTAGACGCAGCATGCCATGTCGGACGCTGAAAGGGATGGGATTAAGCAGGAGGGACAATTCAATATCCACGTTCGCTCAGAGCTTGGGAATAGTGACAGACATTAGAATGATGCTCGCCTAGCGCACTTCTGAATAACAGCAGGTGGAAAATTAGAAACCATCCTAGCTCCTTCTGTCCTCTCGAAAAAGAATAAGTGACGAAATGAATTAAGAAAGCATGGCGCAGTCGATTCACGCATGTCATCCGATTCACGTTTGTCTAATTCCAAAGCAGGTAAATAAACACAATGTGGGGAGAGATCACCGAGGCATGCTTTGAGCACCGCTTGGCAAGTTAGGCAAGATCCATTCCGAGAAGCAGCAGTGGAGAGGACGAAGAGTACTCACTGCAAAAAAATTGACAACAAGCAGCACTGATTTCTGTTTCCGCGATGAAAAGCCGTCGCAAGCAAGAGAAACTACACGCATTTCAGTGGATGTGTAATGATGTTTTTGCCCTGTTTCTAATCACCTCAAAGCGCATCATCGATGTGAGGGAAGAGAAAGGAATAAAAGGTGCAGGGAATAGGAAAAATCCACCTAAGCAAAGGAGCGTTTCCTTCACTCGACTGCTCCAAACTCTGACTGTCTCCTCCGACGCATTTCGCCGAACCGGACCCAAGGCTGTGATGCCTTCTAGTGCATTAAATGCTAAGAGTGCGGGAAATGATCGAGACTTGCTCAAACCACATTTGTTTTGTTACTGCAGTCTCAGATTGGTGTGTGCATCATTCGGAGTATTGCTGTGGCTCTAATTTATAACATTACACTCTACCTAACGTACTCGATTACATATGGAAAAAGTCCTACCAAGCAAGAACAAGATTTGCCCGCAAACTGACTTTATAATCAAACCATTTTCTTTGAAAGTACTTCAGTGACCGGAATTGCGCGCAGTGTACATTACACACTAATACAGTGAGCGTCGAAGTTTTTGCCCTTTAATCGGCTTTCAGAAGCCCATCAACTCGTTAACTGCCGCGTTCCTCGTTGCCTCGCTGACAGCGTTTATTCAAAATCCATCGAAAAGGAGCAAAACACCAGTAAAAAACCCATTCTTGTGGGAACGTTGGACAAAGGACTGTTTGATTCGACCGTTCCATTCTTGGAACTCAGCAGTCCCAAGCTGCATGCAAATTTTGAGTGCCTTTACATGGCTAATAGATGTGATCATCTACACCACAGAATGCAACCAACAAGTTTTCAGCGAAGCTGCGCTGATGAAGAAATGAAACTATTAAGCATGCATGCACAGGTGTTTGTATGTAAATATTTCGCAATGCACCTGTAATTGCAAATCTGCAGTCACATGTGAACGGCGCTGCAACTTCAGTATAATCCACGTATATGTGATGAGTAGCAACTATTTCACTCTATGCTCCTTTGTCGTAATCATGATACTGCCATAAGCGCCCGAAAAAATCTTAAAGACCGTACAATTCATAGCAAAGAGTTGACGTTGGTCAGCAAAATCTTGTCCTCATGGGGAAGTAACTGCACCTTTGACATAAAAATTGCTGAGGACTTCACTGTTTGCTCTGTGCGATGGCTTCTCATGTAAGTTCGTCCATTCTTTGCATGCCATCAAATATTTACTTTTATGTAAGATCTTATCACAAAAATTGAGTGACATCGAAAGGAGCATCGATAAAGAATCGTCAAATTCGAATGCGCTTGAGAGCTCGGCCTCGACTTGGACATCGACAATACTGAAAACATTTTACCTTCGATGACGCGTGTTACAAAGTGGTCAATATATCACTGCACCACAAGCGAATTGGTGGTGTCCCTTACTCTTTCATCAGTTACATCATACTGAATTTAAATCCTCAACGGACTGCCAGTCTCCTAACTTTTTCGTTCGATGTGATCCATTTCCAAGCTCTCCGCTGCAAGACACCGTGAAGTTTTTCCGAAAAATAAAGACAAGCTGTCGAACTACATTTAAACATATTGCATTTCTCTAATTACTTCTCGCATTACTGGTGCTGCTCAATTCGAAGAGGTGCCATTTTGCTATCTCTAAATAAAGCTGCACAAACTCACGTATATCTTCCACTATGGGGAAACCTGCTAACTGGAAACCTATGATCATTTTACCTCGCAATGCGGTTAGTGTGCTCTGCTGCTGCTATAGTCAGTTTTTCGTCCAGAGAGTTTTCTTCATGAGCACAAATATCAAATGTTTAGAATCTCACTTTCTAAGGCTTTATGAATTTCTTCGCCTTTGTTGATGAAATTTCACATGCATTTGCGCAGTTATAGTGTCATTTCCCTCAATGCATGTATTAATACGTTTAGCTTATTACCTCTGCATCTTTTCCAGGTTTGCCATGTCTTCCTCCCTCACCTGAGGGACCGTCGAGACCAGCTGGTCCTTGTATTCCAGGATTACCGACAGGGCCACGTGGACCTGGACTACCAATCCGAGCATTGAGACCAGCATTACCTCGTGCACCCTTTGCCCCCGCAACACCCTTTCTTCCCTTCGGTCCTTTCCGTCCAACCGGACGCGTTGCATCGTCACCATTGATGCCCTGGAGCCCTAACGGACCATCGGGACCTGAAAGTATGGCAGTATTAGAATGAAAGTAGGCAACCCCCCTCGAATTTCAAAAGAATTCTCATGTATGTTTAAAGAATACGCGCAATAGGTAGGAAGGTGGTGCGGTCCAGTGAAAATGATCATTTTAACAAAATGCACCTTAGAACATACAATTTAGTACAGCAAGGAATTAGAAAAGGAGTTCAACATTTGAAAAGGAAGGATACCAGGAAGTCCAGGGAGGCCCTGTACACCAGGCAAGCCAGGTTGCCCGTTTCGTCCTGGCGCTCCATCTGCTCCTCTCGCACCAGCCATTCCTCTCGGCCCAGGACGGCCAAAGGCACCCGGGCTACCTGGTGGGCCAGGGGGACAGTTGAAACAAATAAGCTGCTGCTCTTGCTGCGAGGTAGCATCCCTCGCATCAGCACCAGGGTGTCCATCGACACCGCGTTGCCCATCTTCGCCTCTCTCTCCAGGAGTTCCTTTTGGTCCTGCCCGACCTGGAGGGCAGCTGTTTTCAAGATCGCACCCTAAAAATTCCAGTTACACTGAATGCAGAAATTCACAATTCAGACTTACAAATACGAGTTGTATCAAATCCTCAGAGTACTGCAGCTGAATTCAGAAAATTAGCTCATAACGACCTTAGTTAGCAAAGTTGTCACTGTTTCTACATTGAGAATGACATGGGTTGAATTAAGTGACGGGAATAAATATTCTGATCGGATAGCTCAGTCTTTTTATGACCGTGTTCAAGCAAACGAGGATTCAGTGCAACAGGATGGAGCTCCGAAAGCAATATGCTTACTTTCATCGCTGCCGAAAAGGTGAAGTACAAGTAGAATGAACATTTTTTCCACTCACGGCTCAACGTGCAGACGACAGCATGAAAGTTTCAGTTCTGGGCTCAAGCTTGTTTGCCAAAATAAGAACGCCTGACGATTTGGAATGGGACATCCTTATAAGTGAAGTGCAGAATGGTGATTACAGGAAGAGTTACAAAGAAGCATGTGCATAACTGCATCACGTTTACTTTTCTTTCATCTTAGCCTTCCGACGCAGGTCGAATAATTCTTATGTTTATTTTTTGAAATTTAAAATGTACTAATAAAGACTTACTGCATGACTTTGCTGGTTGACTGTAACCGCCCGGAGGGTAAGCAACACCATCTCCTACGGATGGAGGACCCGTGACGTCGACTGCTTGTCCGGAATCACGACCACCTTGAGGTTGACCACTCTGGTTGTCGATGGACTTAAGTGGGTCGTCGGTTCCTTCAAAATTTAGGCTGGTATTTTTGGAGGAATTTGTCACAATCCCTACAAAAGGGAAATGGTAGTAAGCTCAGGGGGTTTAAATCCACGCCACCCATCGTCCTCGTCAATGCGGAGAAAATTTCGCATCAAATAGAAATGCGCTGTCAGATTTTTAGTCTTCCAGTGAAATGTCAGAATTGCACTTATCTAACATCAGTCGGCGAAATGACAATCAGTGTTACTGATATAAGTTGATTTAAGCTGAGTTCATGCTTGTTCACCTGCCGGTCCTACATGAATTGCACGTTTACTTCGTTCACGCATACGGCTCAAACTGATCATATCACGCCACAAATCGTCAGTGATTCCCTGCAACGAAATCATTACAGATACCTGGAGATTTGAAAATTTTAATTGCACTTCCATGCTGATCGATTGTCGGCGAGTAGAAATCTGACCTCAGCTTGCCTATTCCATCTTACAAGACATTACGATTGCAAAGGAAGCGAAAAACATCACAAGTGAAACTTGAACCTTGAAGAGCGCAATTTCCGAATCGAGTTCGTTCCACACAGCTTGCACTTCTCTGCAGATATTCGCAACTGCCATAAGAGAAATTAAAAGAGTTAACCCACTTAGCGCGGACGCCGCAAATGCTATTGTTGGCAACTTCATTGGACCTGCCGACTAATTGCCGACACTCCGCCTGGAACACTACATCCACACGACGCATTCTACTTGTTTTATCTGAACGATTATCTGTGTCACACTGGGCACTCGTTGGCGTCTTTTAAATACTTCGGCAAACATACCGTTCTCCCACTTTTCGTCATCTGGACGAAATTCCAACAGGAGATAGTTGAAGAAAATTAAATTTGGGAGCTTAAGATTGACATAATTGGGTGAATGGCACAGAGTACTTCGCAGTGCGGTATGATGTGACACTGCTACTCTGGCAAACAGAATACAGAGAGAATTTGAGCATATCACTGAATTGTTGCTTGGGAAAAACGTCAGAGAATGAAGAAAAACGGCAGCAGATCGGAGCCGCATAGTCAACTTTATTTGCTTGACTGCCCTACATACGTTGAATAATGACAGCTCTTAATTTGCAACGTGCGCAATGTCGTAGTGGTCACGTGACGCGTTTGGTATTTGATCACACTGTTTAACTCCTTCATGTTGGGCGCCATTAACTCTCATGAATTCCTTCTATAGATGCTTCTTTGGGGAGTGGATCCTCCTGCTGAAGCTTGCGTTTGCTTCAAAAACTTTTACTTACAACCATGCATTCATTCAGCATCTTGCTCTCATAAAGAAAGTAATAAACGAGCATTTTAGTCATTCAAGTAGCATGAGAAGGGAGGACTGTGGAGTGCATGAAACGATGTGGAAGAGGCTTAAACGGATGGTCTTATGGTTTGCGAGCTCTGAAAAATGCATAGCAGTGAAAATTCTTCCTTCAGCAGTGTAATGAGAACGTTTAAAAGCCTTTAAGAATATAAACTTATGAAGGTAACTGTCAGACGCGATGATGTCTCCCACCGCATTCTTATTCGGATAACGCATCTCATAAACAGTCCACAAGGAACGAAGCATGAGTAACACTATGTTCACATTTTGCTCATGCACGTCATCCTAGAAATCCCTCGGTAGGATCTTGATTAGTGGAAAACACGATCCAAACAGTGGTGAAATGCATGCAGACATTTGGTACCTATGAGTAGTTGTTTCACTCTCCAAAGTTGATTGGTCAGTATGAAAGTCAAAGCGTGGTTGGACATGCAGCGGTATGTATTATGTCAAGAAGTTTTAAATTTTTCGCTACAGAAGTTGCCAACTTCACATCACTGAGACGAGGAAACGCATGTATACAAGCAGAAGTACGGCGTTGCAAAGTAATTCCGTCCCATGTAGAGCTGCACTGAGTGGATGATTACCATGCTTCATGTCACTAAATACAATTTTTAAAATTGCTGCGATAATTTCGAAGGCAAAACGATGATGTAAAGAAAATAAATAAATTAGAGTTCAAGCGATTCCAACCACGACGGCGGTAGCATGGTAGAGCAAATCCTCTATAGATGTCTTGAAGAAAATAATGGCACGTGTGGAAAGGAGGCATGGGTGCTTGTGAGAACGTTATTCTAATGACAGCGTTTTCTTGAAATTTTTTGATCGCATTCGCTGAAACTCATTTGGTAGAAACTTGCTGCACTGGATTGCAACGAACAGTTCGATCGCATGAGGCGTAGATGCCTCTGCGGCGGCCTTATCGTTGTGTACCACCGTTGGATGCGAGGCCCCTTCTGAACGAAGTTCCCTCTCCTCTCCCATTGTCCCATTCTGCATTTTTTCAGCTATCACATATCGGCTTGATTACGGGCTATCTGGTCGACTCTCAGAACAAGCAATACATGGATGTTAAACGATCAAGTAAGCTGGATCCTCTCATTTTCCTTTCATATCAGTACAAATTGCAAATTTTTACGTTCAACATGTAAATCATCCAGTATTTTGTTCATAAAGGTCAGAGCGTCATGCATTTTATACAGTCTGTGATACTATGCAAGCAACACAGAAGTAAGTAAGTCAAGTAGATTTTTCGAAAAGAAAGTCCTCATCAGAAAAAGCCTTCGAATTTCAGGTGCTTAGTTTCCGTTTTTCATGTTGAATCCTCTCGAGCTTCTTTTCGAAAAGGGGTTTACCTTTAAGCAAATGCGACACATTTCCTAATCGTCTAGCCTCACATTACTTTTGCGCCACATTCTTTGCATTTTGATGAGACATTTTTCTTTTATCGAATATATTTTCGCAGTATGACAGCATGACTTGATCTCTGTTCCACAGCCTATGCCCAACAAACGATGAAATGCTTACTTCACCTGGGAAATCATCAAAACTAAAAACTACGTCATCTCTTCGAATTACAGCGATGCAGCAACTACTGAAGAATACGGGTCTCTTCCCTACTAGCAACATTCAAAGACTTTTTCAGCACCGAATGGGTTTGATATTAAAAAGATAAAATGTCCAAAAAATTTCCCTGATAGGGCTTTATTTACGGTCACCTTTGGTCATGATGTAATGATATTCATATGAAGGTGTTTAATTTGATTGTAATTCGCAACCTCACGATGACCCAATCCGGGCATATTTGTCGCTTTGCATGCAGCATTGAAATGTTCTGTCGTCATTTTTTCGGAGTGAACTTATTGCTTTACTCATGTTTACAGTGCCAAACTCAGAATGTCGAAGATTCGTGCTCTGAGATAGATACCGGGATCTTCAGATTCTCGTTTCCGGTGGAGTGAAGAATTCGAAATGTCAATTTGAACTCAAAATAATATTTTTCTCTTTTGTATCGTTTTCTACTACTTCGCCGTTACTGCTTATAAGTTATGCATTGGAAATAAGCACGATCATTGAGCAAGCACTGACTCCTTTCATCGAAGGAGTTTTTATGGCCGCAGCTGTATTTCGTCATCAGTGAACTTTAGAAAAGCTCAGATGTAAACACCTGCGCTACAGTATTCGGCAGGTGGAGAGTTCAAAATGAGCGTGCCACGGTGTTCGTCAACGCTGTGAAATTCACCAGGCTTGATTCGGAAATACCGCTCTTAAAAAGCTTGAATTAACAAATATATAAACATTTGAACTTATATGGTCGGTTTTAGCATTCGTTACGACTTGGAAGAGAAAATGATCGCAGCAAGTTGTTTGGGCCATACTGTTTGTCTCAACAGTCATCGACAACTTGTATACCTGATCCTACCATGCTCGACTGTTATAGTAATTTCAACTCGACCGTTAAGTAAAAGTGTAAAAATAGGAGAAACGCTTACATTAAGCTCCGTATCATCTCCATGGGTTCTGATAAATCATAGTCATTCTTATCGCTTAGAATTTTCCCTCCAATCCCAGCACCTAATTACAAAATGTCGTGTTCTAATAGTGCATCGCTTTGACATCACACTCGGATGCAGCGTTTAATTTTTAACCCACAAGTTGCACATACTGTTTTTGCAAGTGATTTTTACTTGCATCGCCACTTCAGCGTTCGCTCCTTGCGCCTGCACATAGCTCCGATTACGCGTAATTTTCTTCTCATTCCCCTCATTCTACGGTCATTCTCTGTTTCACTTGACGACCCACCGTCCCTCTGTCCTTTAGTTTTCACCAGGGGGTTTCGTCCGCAAGATATGCATGAGACCAAGAAATAATGCTGAATGAGCAGCTGCCCTGTGGTTTCTGAAATTTTTCTACCATGTTAAAGTTCCACAATATTCATCATTTCATATGCTGCACACTATTCACTTCTGTCTTCATTTGCATCACGTTCGAATCACTAGTCACTTTTTCATGCTCACTCGCCTCGAGAATCAAACCGAAATAGGAAATAAGCCGAAAAATCAAAAAGTAGATGCTTTCATGAACTTCTTCAATAATCTGAAGCTGGACTTACATGGTGCACGTTCAGCTTGCTGGTCGAGGAAACTAGTCCCGCGAGCGCATTCCCCGTATTTCACTGACCGTAAACGAAGAAAAAGAACGGAAGATGCGCCAGTGCGCATCTTCCGTTCTCGTCGACTGAATATTTGTGCATCGCGTTGTAATTCTCTGCTTCTGTTATTTCCGATGAGGCCGACAGCTTAGAAGCCTGTAGCAAGAAGACATTAGCAAAGAATGTCAGCTGACGGTGAAAAACGGTGTGTTATTTCAGTGGGCTGAATAAGCGAGCGTTTTTTAATTCACATTCTTCGATGCGCTTCAAACATCGCCCATTTCATGCTTCAGCGATGCTCGAAGGGCAACCTTTCAAACGAATTTAATAACGAGCAAAAGAGATTGATGCATAGTCCTCATAATGCGCGTTGCGAAGGCTAGATGAAACAGGCTTAAAGGGCAGCGAGTTGGGGGAAACGATCATCGAACAGTACTTTTTATGAAAGCGCGCACTGCTTTTACAGCACAGAAGTAGCCTATGTTTGTCCGTGCTGTGGCCTTGTGGTCAAAAATCTCCCGCCGAAATTTGCAGTATGTTGACTGAAGGCTGTATGAACCGGTTAGGAAAGAAATCATATTCGTCTCGCTCAAAGCTGGCACCGATCAATAGCTTTGTTCAACTGAGCTCAGAAAAGAATCGATGGCCGAGCATCCTCGTGGTATACTGCCTAAGTGTCAACCAACTGTTTACTGACTTAAAAAATTGTAGGCTAGTTAAAGATATAGACAAAAACATTTGCACATATTTTTGGGAGTAAAGTTAAGTGTCTGTACATATTTTCCTTATAGTAAATTTCTTTGAAGATGTTACGTCGTAACAGAGAGCGAGCTCTACGCCCTAAATATTAATGCCAGACGAGCAAATCTTGTCACATTTGTTTGCTACGCGACGGAACTATGTTCTGAAAAGTTGTTTCAAGGAATGCACTACACTTTCGCGTTCCCAGAATTTCGGCAGTTATACTTATTCTGGTTTTAGATACGTACCCCACCGCCATCAACCGCCCGCCAACCGGCTTCACAGCTTGGATGTATGCATTTTAAACCACACTTCTAATTATGAATGCAGCAGCATTATCCACTTAATTCCGTTAAGTGGAAAATCTCGTCCGATTTGATCTTGCCTCTTGTACCTGGGCGTTACATTCGTCGCCACATTTCCACAGTTAAGCATCCCTTTTCGGACATGAAGCGTCATGAGTTATATCGTTTCTATATACAATCGTTTAAGCATTCCTTCCGCAGAGCGAAGCCTTTAGCCTCTATCATTTCAGTGTTGTAGTTTTTCGTTTCAGCGTCGCAGTAACTTTGGCATTTCCCATAAACGGGCACAAATTTTAAATCACTTGGTGAAAATCAGTAATATGAGTGTGCAGTTTTAGGCGGAAATGATCTCAACATACATACGCTTTCAGAATCCAAAGATAAAGGAGAGAATCGAGTCAATATTTCATAATTTTAGAAAAATGGGATATTTGATACACTAAAGTGAAGGAGTGGACAAGGATGCAACAGTGATTCCTTGCTTCGATGCTCTAGAATTTCGCGACAACTTCATAAGTGAATTTATTGAGATGATTTCCATTCTCCGAGATTACAGATTTTTCCATTGATTCCTGTATTTCCAGTGGTGATAATTTTCACTCTCAATAACTCATCTATTCTCAGCGTTTCTTTGCTTGTCAAAAAATATTTTGGGTTGCTTAAGCGTCCAGTAATTCGCCGAATGCGTAAAAATCTTCACTAATCATCACGTAGTCGAAATTGTGTCAAAGAAAGCGCCTCATTAATCATATCTCTCCCAGTATACGGTTTAGCAACTGAACTTACCATGTTCAGCGTATGCCCTACACTTGTCAGTCTATCACTGGAGTCATCCGGAAGGATTTTTGCCTATCAGTCGATTTTCGTTAGAGAACAGAAAGGCTCACCGTTGTTGAATCGTCGGACGCTTAAACGGAAAAGCTTTGGATGCAGTCAAATTAGCTAAGAAATTTTATGAACATCTTCGTGCGGTGGCATTCGTTTACAAATTAAAACAGTGAAATGTCTATGAAGACATACTTTGATTTAAAAAAGCGTTTTCGGCTGCTCTTTCGAGAAGGAATATATGTTCGAATTGCAGTGAGATATGTTGTCACTTTGTTGATATTCATTTCCGATTTGGCTTCAAGCAAGTCGAGATATTAATGCACGGAGCAAGGTTATTGCATATCTCAAATGACTTTCGTCTTCATGTCTCGTTTTCGTTAACGGGAAGAGCCTTAAATTTGGCAACATATCGGAGATTTCAAATGGCTCAACCTTTAGGTCGAACCTCAAATTGAACATGAAGAATATAGCCACCAAATTTGTCTGCTTTCGCGTCGTTTCTGCTCCTCTCGCTGATCACTTCTTTCGGAGGACATTTTTCTCTTGATCTAAATATTTTTGAGTAGAACACTGACAAAATCACCACGACATATAATTTCAGTTTTCTTCTGCCAAATTTCCTCTACCATCGTGTCCTTTTTTTATATGCGCTTTCGAAATTTTTTGAGAAACATGGTGATGTCATATCTTCTATGTGACGTTCCAAGTGATGGTTTTGAAATCGCCGGCATACCATTCGTGCACCGAGAATTCGTAAATCACCTTGAGGCTAGCCCAACGATTTTTAGTGGAGTAACGAATGTCTCATTGGGGAAGCAGACATTTCTCACTCTCGAGTTTGCATTTTGAATCGATGGAAGGTTCATTTTCACTACTCACATCTTTTGTCAAAACTTCCTTCTAGAGATCGGCTCAACTGATATATCCATCTCAATTATTCAGCTGGTAATTGATGAAACCTTTTGATGAGATAGGCCGGTTCACATTGTACAACATTCTGTTGCTTATTTCACTTGTTTTTACTTTGTGGGGTAGAAATGCAATAATCAATACATTTAGAGCCAATCTCGGAAGGCCTCAAAAACAAGGCTGCTAGGAAATTTGTATGCATCTTAGAGCTGGCGGCTGTTCATTCAGCACAAGTTGGGTCATATAAAAACGGTTCTTAAACGGACACTTTTCCAAACGACCGAACAGGCTCGGGGATAAAGAGTCTTTCTATATGTCTTGTTTTTGTGAGCAACTTGCAAAGTTTGTTGCTCGGATGAGCAATTTAAGAAACCACATATCGTGCGGTCCCTAGTGGCATGCTTCTATAATTCATGTATGGAAAGATAATTGGTGGACCTTCGTTCACTTTTATGAGCACTTGAGCTCCACTCCTCTCATTTCCTCACAACGCTTGTTTGACTAGTCTTCCTATAATATAGAATGCAAACTCACGGACTCGTTTTAAGCCAGAATTTGGTGTTTTCGGTTACTTTATTTTTGTCAATGTTTTGGCGCAATTTCTTTAAGATAAATTAGAACGATGGAAGTGATCGTCGTACACGAAAACCGGCCACATAAATCACCAAATCGAGCGCAGGTTGTGAGGACAAGTTCATCGAAACTGCGAGAATTTCTATTGCCGCGAGTTAAGAGAAAGCTTGATAAATCCTTTAACATGTAACTGGAATGAGGCCTGTGGAAGTAATTTCCTTGCAGGGTGCGTTAGACAGCAGAATTAGCAGTGTGAAAAAGCGTGGTGTATTGTAAGAGAATGCATCTAGGTGACTGCCAATGTATGCCATACATTTCCTTACCAAACTCTTCAATCCTCGAGTGGTTAATATCTGATGTTGTTTTGGCATCATTATTATCAGTACAACTAACAACAATGAATCGTTGCGCGGCACTTAGAGCTGTTTCTGAACTTCTTCTCATTTGGCACTCAGTGTAACTGGCTGCTGTTATTTGAACAATAAGCGAAAATAGATGACTACTGCAAGACAAAACTTCCCCTGCCATCCCCCCTTTCGCTTCCCTTCTCCTTGATCCTCCGCGGTGAACACTGCGAGATGTTTGAAATTTCCAGCACAAAATCTCTATCCGTGCTCATGGGACAACACCGCAGGTTATTAGTCGACTGCCACCAGAATTGCAAAACATCCCAAAAGCCTAAAAATGCCATTGTCTTTGCCTCCTTTCGTATTACAGAGAAATTCCGCCGCTGCGTTGTAGCTTTCAGAAAACAAATGCAATTAGAGGACAGATGGCAGTCATCTTTACTTGACATCCCACTCGAGATTCTATGGAAAATGCCACCTTAGTAGTACTCGTCTCCAACAAGCTTTGCAAAAGACCAGAAATTTTCGACTTATCTGCTGCAGTGTTTTGACTCACAGAAAGCACTGCCACCTCTTAATAACTTTCATTTAGACTGGCAGAGGAGTCACTTAATTCATTTAGAAGTAGTCCGCAGGTGTCTTCTTGCGTATTTCGTTCCACAAGGCTGTTCGAAGCCTTACAAGCTTTCTGTGATGCTTTTCACATCGCTGAAGCGTGTGACAATAAAGAACTTGATTCACGAACTTTCTGAAGCTATTCTTCTGCCTTCTCATTAATTAAGTGGGCATAATTTAATCCGATCTCTCTTGTTTCTTCAACCTGCGACTACTAATTCAAGCGCTGTCTCAGCAGATCTTCACTACAACTATAATATAATGAAAACGTTCATTTGCAATATGTGCGAAAAACTAAACACTTTGTCATCTTCAGCAATGCTCAGCAAAGCAGTTCTGTCAAGACAAAAAGAGATATAACCACAAAATGTCGAACTTTGTGACTAAAATGCTAATTTTCCACTTCTCGGCTTATATGTTGATTACCTCTAAACTTCTTAAGTGTATCAGCTATCCTTGCATTTCTATTTTAACATGATTTGCATAACGCTCATTGAAGGTGAAACGTAGACGGAATCAAGAAAATAAGAATGGTAGGCGAATGTTCATATACGACTGACTTTTCGAAGAAAGCGCATAGCTTTACGCCTGGATGAGCCAGAAAGAGAACACCACTAAATACAATAACATTCATTTCTCCAGTGAATAACGGGAAATTATTAAGGTTGCGTTCACTTTTTAATATAATTTTCCCCTTTGTGCAATTGACCGTTAGTGTTAGCCCATTGAAGAATGAATGCAACAAAAACAAGAGACATTCCTCATAGAAGTGACGATGAATTCCGCACCATCAACCGTAAAATTTCAACTTTTAATGTTGCAATCTCGCTATAACCTACTCATAACTTTACCTCGCTTATCCTAGTCATAAATCGTTAACCATTTCTCCCCTGTGAAATAAAACGAGCCATTAGCGTTCAGGCATCGCTTGCATACTACAAAGTAATCAGTACTGTCCTGCCTCGAAAAACTGAGAAAATACTTCATCTCCATAACAGTTCCAGTAGTCAGTAACCGACTTGGTGCTCAAAAGCACTCCCAATATTACAGTAAAAGCGCTTATAACAGAATAGGGTCGCCTATCGCTTTAGTATTTCCTTTTAGTAATTTTTACCTCTGCGTCGATCACATTTTTCGCGTTAATACAAATGCCACTGATATAGCAGCAGCTGATGACAGATACAGTGAATGCATTCATCGTTTTCGTGGGTTCGGTGCTTTATGTTCCGAGGGGATCATGTGGGGACACCGGAAAATCCTCAGACATGGCGCTGCCAGTTCGACCACCAACCACCTCACCCTTTTCCTTAAAAATAAGTGCTCTGCAATCGTGGCTTCCATCTCGAGGTTGTACAGCGCACTGTTATATGAGGAATGCACGAATGTTCTGAGAATAACGAAAGGTTTCTGCTCGTGTTGTGATGAGTGGCAATCGAATTTATAATGAGGGCATGTGAAAGCGTTTTTAGCTTGATGCGGCGCATTGCATTAAAAGACGCATACAGCTAGCGGCAATTTGGCTCCTCATGGCTGTATAATTAATGAAACGCTTTCTAATGCTACTCAACTTTCTGCTTCGCAGTCGCAAAGTGGATGCCTTAGGTGTTCCTTTTGTTGCGTTTATACGTGCACATAGTCCATGAATTATTTAACATGTTTACGTTTGTGCTCATTCATCATTTACTATATCACTGCAATTTGATGTCACCGATTCGACACAAGCATCTTTTCCATTTCCCAGTTTGCCTTTATAGACTTTTTGGCACCTGTTTTGCAAAATGCATCAACTCGATGCCGCCTATATGTTTATTTGCGTGTATTTTCCGTGCAGCAGATCCGGTTCAAAAGACCACTGAAACCATGCATATGGGAAGTGATAGATATAGTTTTCTTATAAGATGACCCTCTGAACCATACTCAACATCAATACCTCACTTGTGTGATTGCCTGCCAGGTAATGCAAATCGTCATTCTGAGCAACTTGAATTACATGTTTGATGACTACACTGCTTCCCAAATACCAGAGAAAATGTATCTCTTATAGCAACTTTCACTGTCCTTTAGCTTTGAATAATTGCAAACGTTTAAAGTCGCTAAAGATTTTGTAACCTTTGTGGTGCGCTTAGCACCGGTTAGGTTGCCAAAAAGCAACCTTCTGATGATAATTTCTAGGAGCCATGCGATCTTCGAAATAAAGAAAGCGTTCTTGGCACATTTTGTCCTTATTTGATGGTTCATAAAATTGGTTGGTGCGATGAACACAAGCAAAGCCCGTATAGTCGCAGCTTCGTTTCTGAGTTTTTTATTTTCGCAAAGGGTGATGCAAAATGGGACGCTAATCCTCAAACAACGAGTATTAGATTTTAAGCGTGCTCAGCTGCACATAATTTTCTTCGAATTGGGGGATCGCTGTGAGGCTAGATTCGTAAAGTGACTTGTGCTGCACATTGCAGCCGCATTCCTCAATACCAGCTTCACTGGTCCCTCGGTTGAAACTCAAGAACAGACCTGCAGACGACATACAGCCACTCATATGTGAAAGGATATGTAGCAGACATAATGGTCTTTAGAAACTTGGCTTCATAAAAACTCATAAAAAGTGACCTCAATGTTATGCCGATCGGTTAAGTGATATTATGGGATAACCAGTGAAGATTGCCTCAATTTTCGTCTCATGAAACAAGGGGCATTGTAACAAAGATTCCATTCTCATCACCGCAATTGGTTTAGTCATCCTTAACACATAACTCGGTGCAGTGGGAACTAGTATTTACACGCTTCACAGTTCTAACTCCCTCATCATGCTAAACACCAAGCAGCTTTAGCTGGAAACTGCTACTTTAAGAAGGCCGCTTAGTTCACAGGCAAGTTTCTTCTCATAAGAAATAAGGAAATATGAACGTTTGAATTTGAAATTAATATTCGAAATGATGCGCAACGATGTAGATATATTTATGGAATTTTGCTCTTAAATAGCTGTTGTCTAAAGTGAACGGTAAGTCTCTCCTTATGTAACAGACTCAGGAACAGCTCACATTGGAAGGCATAGAAACTTTCAGCTATCAGTGAATATGGCAAGTCCGTAGTCACTGACACAGAATTATTCTGCATTCATTATACTAAAAGCTTTCGGAATCAAAATGCTCTTTAAACCCTCTTTAAAGCGTGATATCTTTTTCCCGTAGGCATCGATGAATGTCAAAGTTCCTTAACGGTGAATTCTGAGCCCCTCAAATCCTCCGAGATGACTATCTAAATAATTTGCATGTACGCATGAGCAAGCTTGTTTTGAGTCCCTCATACATGAACAATGACTGCAAATACTCTAACAGCAATTAACATGGTCGGTGATATTCTCAACTATTTACTGACATAGAGCAAAGAGTAAGCTACTGAGATGCATAATTTGAATCATCCATCAAAGCACTTCTAGCTCTCTTTGTTAGCATGCTTCATCGGCAATCAATTGCACTCGCGTTTGCTCCATCACACCGACCATACAGCTGAGCGTCTTCATAACGCTTTCAATTATAATTTCAATAGCGCAATGCAATAACCTAACTGCTCCAATATACTTTTTCCACTCCCTCATAGAACAAATTCAATGACGTCAGAATTTAATGAGGTACTGATTCATTGATTTCGATGAGGCAGTAAAATTTATGAGGTTTATTGACATAAAACTTGAATACTGCGATGATTTCCTTTCTGAATAATCTGATCAGTATAGCTGGGTGGATTTTTCATCGGCTCCTGCATAGCTTCGCGTATGAGGACGCTGCAACATCACCATTTGGTAAGTTTTCTCGACAAAGTTGAACAACGACAACTTGGTAGAGCAGAATGCTCCTTAAATAAGTAAAAAATATAATTTTCCTAATAAGGAAAATAGTCTGAAAGCGTCATTGCTCAAAATTTCGAGGTACGCTGGTTCGATCGTTCGCGTTACACAGAATGACTTAAGTTCTTTCTCTCTAAGGTTGATATATTCATGTTGAGGGAGGTAGGAGTAAAAAAGTGTAATATGTATCGGTACAGCGAATGACGGAAAGCCAACAGGACAATACGTATAACCATCTAATATTAGTATCGTTTCCTGCATATCAATAAGGTGGAATTTGCCGACTCCACGGCAGTGAGCGCCGAAAATAAATTTAAGCACGTTCCTGCTGAATAACTTGATCGCATAAATCGTATTTGTTAACGGAAATGCAGGCTTGTTCGTGCTGAAACATTCCTCAGAAAGTTACTGTATCGAAATTTTTGTTTACAGTTCAACGCTAGGAATTCGATGTTTATTCAAGCGAGGTAGACCTGTTCGCTTTTCTCCATGTCTAGTAATGACGAACTTCGTAATGTTAATTTGCAACCGATAGCTAACCAACTGAGTGAGTTCTACGCTAAGGCGTCTTGATTGCAAATTTGCTGAGGAGCAGCTTTTGCTTAATGCTTAATGATAAATAAAATGTATTTCATGGCATCAGCAAAACTTTTTTTGCTCATGGGATGCTCCAAAAATCATATCCTTTAAGATGGGTGCTGAGTGCCTAATGTTATGACTCATTCGCCTCTAGCAGCTGTAATGCTGAGCATTACAGCTGCTAGAGGCTCGTCATTATACAACACATGTTTGCCAAATTACACACATTTCAGAGCAGGTAAAGGCCTAAAGAAGTGAGCAGAAATTGCTCTCTGCTGAATCTAACACTAGCTGCTAATTATGCGCTAATATTACAGTTGGATTTCTAAATGCGCTTTCGTAAGTGATTGCATCGCATTTCCATCCAGTGGATCACACCATGTTCAATAACTAAATTGCTGCAAGACATCTCACAGTTATTCATGGCAAGATGAAAGAATCGTTATATCTTCTTTTAATTAGTGGAGTTCCTGGGCATCTGCTGCGGTGGTTTCATGTCACGAATAGGTACTGCCCAGTGCGCGAAAAGATTTACTTAAAGAAGAATTCAGTTTTGCAGGCTTAAAACGATGCTCAGCCATCGTGAATATTGTGAGGATGAGAATGCCCATCCTGAGGATTGTGGCATTTTGGCAATTTGGTATTTGGTATTGGCGTCGACATAAATCTGCTCCAACTGTAGAAAGTGTTGGAGCAGCCTAGTTGTGCAGCTGTCATCTAAAATGCAACAAAATTTCGTAAATGGTAAGCTGAGAGATACAGTCATTGTTCGTCTGTCCCAGATATTCATTTCTCAACGAGTTCAGCTTATTTCAAACTAATAAATCATCATCTCTAACAGCTCCAAGCTATAAATTAATTGCGGCTCCGAACCTGCATGTTGATGATAAAAAAAACTGTGAACACAGCTGAACCGAAAAGGTGGTCGCTTGTGTGCTCGAGAGAAAAACTTTGCGATTAAACTAAGTGAACTTTCGCTTAATAACAGCTTTTTATTTAACCCTGTGTCGCCGGTAGAGCATTTGCTTTTCCCTCAGGCATTGATAATATCAATTTGAAAGAGAATCATTCTGAACAGATCATGTGCCTTGAAGTTGAAAAACAACTGGAAGAGAAGATTCTTGAGGAATGCGAGTAAATGCAACCACTTTTGCAACACGGTGTGTTTCACTGCAGCTTGCTGATTCACTATCCGTCTCAGGTGACCTGTTGCAAGAAATTGCGCCTGGTAGGTGCTTCGCCCAAATATTCTAATTGTTTTTCATCCTGGGTTTTCTCGTGGTGCGCGGTCTTGGCAAACTTTAAGAATTAACCGATCCTGTCTGTCTATATTCTATAACCAAATGACTGGTCGCAAATATCTTTTCAATGAATTGGAATTCTCTCAAGCGCACAAGCTGGTTAATTTTTCCACAGAATTTGACCTCACCTTTCCATTAATGAATGCACGTAACTTCTCCTTCTCAGTCTTTATTACTAGGTGCTCTTGTTACCTATGATCTTGTCAACGTAGATACTGCCCATTTGTGAAAATATTTTCTCCAAATCCCTCGGTTCTCCCTTCGTCATTTCATCTCTCAACAGCAGCCAACTACACCTTCACACAGCTGAAATGCGAATGGACAGCAAAGTAATGCAAGGGTCTGTCCACAATTTGAGGTGTAGACGAACGATTTAGACGAAATATGATTTCGCTGTATCAAATGAGAGAATTACCAAGAAAGGGAAGACAAGCGTCAAAGGAAATAGAATGAGAAACAATGAGCAAAATGAACACCTAATGCTGAAGTAATGAGACGATGTGGACGCGCTACGCTTCGAAGCTCGATATTTTCTCTCACTGGAAGCACTCCGTGACAGCTTAGCACTGAGCTTAACGTGCAGTGGGTGCACCTAAACCTTTACATGATAGCGTGTTCAATTTGTTCTAAAAGACGGGACTTTTCCAAGTATGATTGAGGATTATGAGGAAGGGGCCCAAAGTGTTGCTATTAAAAGCAGCTAAGTATGCAAATTATGCTATTACAGTAATCAGAATGCAGGAGACTGAAGCAAGTCATCACAATAATTTGTACATTCTGAGTTGCTAAGAGGCCTAACTGACTTCTGTTACGCCTGTTGAAATGACTGTAGGTTTCAGACAAACAAATGAGGCCATTTTCTATTCCACTTAAAAAAGTCGTTGGTTATATCGTTCTCTAAATATGCGTGATTCACCACTCCATACCCACCAGCGCGGAACCTATGCCGGCCGAAGCAAAAGGAAGCTGGGTGATTGGGGTTCGTCGCCTCCAACGGTGAATAGGAATAGAAAATAGAAGGTCAGGAAACACTTCAGTAACATGAGGACTGTTTTCCAATAAATAACAGTCTTTCAATAAAAATTTTAAAAAAAGCCAGATGCTGAAAAATTATTAAACTATTCAACATGCAACTATCGCAGCTTATTAATACTGCATTAGTTATGACGGCTGCATCAACGCCTACAAATTTGCAACGCCTTACGATGTAACCCAAGTAGACGGTGAATACCTGTTCGAAATGTGTAAGGATTGATTATTCGGTACCTAGGCAACAGATACCAAGGGATTACGTTTGGGCCTACTTCAACAACGAAAAGAATAAGTCGGAAGAATCGATTCCTATAGGATATTCGATGATTACACCTCCACGTGTCGTTAGGTAATTGACAAAGAAAACAACGAACTTACGAGAAATTATTAGGTACAAAGTTAATGCACCAAGTTGCAGTAATTCAGAATAAGTGTTAAAAGGAATCAGTTAACTAAGCACAACTTCCACTATGGGCAAGACAATCGTATAAGTTGTTCGTTCATTTCGCACGCAGCATCACAATATCCCTGAAAGTAATCCCTCCCGCTCGCTCGCGCTTTTTTGGATTTCCTTCCCGTTTTTGTTTAACCTTTTTTGCTTGTTCGCTCACGTGAAGTATGAAAACATGCAAATATGCGATCTCTGAACTGCAAGAAGGAGCTAAAATTTAAGCAGATGAACATTTCTTTACCAAAATCATTAGTGTTACGTGCATCGAAAAAACAGCCGCAGTTTGAAAACTGAAAGAATGGGTGCCCTAAAGATAATGCGAGAAGCTCATTCCAGCAGACTCACATAATACGAAAGTGAAAACTGCATAGGCCATTATTTCCACTGCAGTATTTACTGGCCAGCTAAAACTGGTAGCAGCGTCGATTAGGTGGATGGGCCAACTAAAATATTTCTGACGGCACAGCCTCAAAGAAACTGCAGCACCTTCTAAACAAGAGTCAGGTTGAACTTGAGTTGCGGCATTCGAATGATTCCAGGCTGGCTATTTTAGCCAGGGCGAGTCATTTGGCTTGTAGCAACCACAATAAATTCTGCAAAAAGCGGTACAAGCGAAGAGTCTCCGAACATACGCTGACCGTTTTATATCGGAAAACAAATGTCAAAACTTTGTAAAACTGCTTCATTTCAAAGTGATCCGATATTAGGTGGCGGCGACATTTCGGTTATCCTCTGTCCTGCAAAGTTTGGAGAATATGGTTTGCAGTTTCTGAGGACTTATCATTGATTGTGGAACACTGTAATCTTCGGTGAAGATTGGAGCAATTAATAAGCTAAACAACCTCACTTCCTGATTTGAGAAAAACTTTGCTCGGAAGTTGGTATAACCTACATGGCACTTTTTATAGGAAACATATTTGACCGCCAAGTTTCGGGTATTTAGAGAATGCATCAAGGTTCTTCTCTAGAACATGGAGTCTCTACGATTGCTCATTGTGACTTAGCGATGGTAAACTTTGAGATCAACAACGGAACAGGGTACTAATTCCAGTGGTATTAGAAATATCACTCATAATCTAAGAAAAAAACGATTTTTTAAATGACACCATTATGAATGAAGTATAGGGTGGGCAAGCTATTTTCTGCGCCTGCTTAGGAACTAAAACATCAAAAAAGTATCGTCATATTAAGCAAGGAATTGTCAATTCTATATTTTTCCAGTCTCAAGAGCAACTTGAGAATAATTGGTGTAAACAATTTTACTGTAATCAATGGCTCTCGTATTCAAAAAAAACGCCGCCGCATAAGCGCGAAATAAGTTGCGGCATCATGGGCCAATCATGGAAACAGCCTAACTGGGGCTGGAAAAGGATGGCTTGCATAAAGCGATTCATTAATGATAGTTTCGGGAACGTTGCAGAGGGAGGCGGTTAAACTAATCGGATGGTAGCTTCTTACCAGGGTGGCGGATAGTCTCTTCAGCAACAAAAGTGAAACAAACGCATATTCGCAAGACGATGTTAAAAAGGAGTAAAAAGGAATGTCTCACTGAGCTGCTGCCAGATTGCTTTTGCAGTGCGTTGCAGAATGGCGGTGAGATATCATCTGCTCTGTGTGAGACCTTTTTTCTGAGTTGACGGGTTTATACAGAAATGAGCCAGCACTCACATAAACAAGGTCCAATTTTTTATTTCATGTTACAGGAAAGGTCACCAGCACATCGTTATCTTTGAAAATATTTTTGAAATATCTGGCAGCATGTTGCACTGCAGCTGCTCATCGGTGACCACAGATTATGACGACTGTTTATTAATGCATTACGCTATAGCGTGCCCTCAGTTTACTGTGAATTTATTGCTGACATGTTTTCTGACATCACTTTAAGTATAAGTTTTATTCTCAAATTCCAACGAGAACCTTGGAAATACGCTGCAGTTTCCGATCTTCTCGCCGTTCAAACCTCATTAGGTGTGTAGGTAGCTGCACCTGTTTTTCTATCAAGAATGCAGCCGCACAAATTTGGAGGGTTTCATCTGAGAAAAGTGAAAATTTCGGACGAAAAACTAAGATCCACACCATTCGTCCCACGGCATGTAAAGTCACATAAAACATACGTAACCTTACGCTGACGTCAGCTATTCTCAAAGAAATATCGCGTGACAATTTTTTCTGCTCTCGCGCTTTGGCATTACAACTTCATCTGAACAGCTGCTAGAGACTTTATATATTGTGAGCAGTAACAATATTATGAGTTTACAGGTTCTAAAGCTCCAGATGTTATAAGCAGAAAGTACTGAGAACTAGGTTGCTCTCTATCCAAGTTGATCGCAAACAACTGCTGCCACCTAGGCGCCCTTCACAACTGCACTTTAACAGAAGGATGCTTGCACTAATAAGGAATATATGTATAAACTTACGGAATGCTTGCGAACTTTTTAGGCACACCTGTGAGTCGTTCTAATGTCGAAAATGCTCTTTGCTGTAGTTTCTTCTCAAAGCAAGGCAAGTGATTCCAATTGAGTTACTGTGCGGATTAAGTAGATTATCTGCATGATTCCAACACAATGGTTGTACCAACACGACAACGAAATTACGTTAAAGCTGAAAAGTACTTTGGCTAGCCGCCTGTTGCAAGCAGCTAATGCAATACAAAGCGCGCCGGTGACCAGTATGTCGTGGTGGGTGCTTTACGTGCTTCATATGGAGCGAATAAAAACATTCTTTCTACACCACGACTAGTCGTTTCTTGCGAACAGGTTTCCTGGGTAAAAGCTTATTGTAACTGAGACTTGCTCAAAGAACTTTTAACCAATTAATTAACCGAGAATTCTATGACTGCTTTGCAGACGTCATTCTAAGTGCACAGAAAGCACAAACTGTTTTGCTCATCTTCCTGTGGTCCACCTAACACTTCGCGCTTTATTGCACAATTTCCTTATATAGCAGGAAATGGTTGGGGATTGATCAGATCACATAGCAAAGCGTTGAAAACCGTTATCAAATGGTGAGCTATTTACTGAAAAGCGATGAGAAAACACATAAACTTTGAATGAAAAGAATGAGATTTTCTTGGAAGTATATGAACTAACTCTTAATTCAAGCGTTTTCCTTTCCTCTAAGAAATCTCTGCACTTTTCTTCTGTTGATTTTCTGCCTCTTTAAAAATCCAGGATTATAAAAGTAATCAAATGCGTTATCGCTCACATCCCAAGGTGCTCTACTTAAGATTTAGGTGTCATGCAATCAAAATGGCTGAAGCTGTGACCGCCGTGGTTCTATTTTCTTGAACAGCTTATATTCAGGTACACTGTACATTGCACATACCGCACAACCCTGGTATTATTTTTAGTTTACAAAGAAATATTTCGACAGCTTTAGCCATTTTGTTGTCATGACTCCTAAATCTCTGATGGACGTTCTGCAGTAATCCTTGAAGTTCTCAAACAAGTACCGAAGTGATGAGAAGTGCGTACGTTGGATCACAACACAGTAACTTGAATTCTGTCGCGAAGAATGGCGCTGCATTTTTCGCATCATCTGTTGCGGCATATTTTAAAACCTGCATTCGTTGTCTCGATGAATTACGTGGATGAAATCACCTTTCAATTGCCGTGCATTTGTCGAACATCAGCACCAAGATGTTGACGATAGAAGAAAACTTTGAACTGATATGAGACGAAGCCAGCGAGTACCTTTCCTCAAAATTAGCTATGCATCTCATTATCTATTCGCTTTTTGAGCCTAGTGCTGATCCCTTTTAAGTATGAGCAGCTTAGTTTCTCTTTCTAATCACCGACGCGTGCTCCCTTTTTGCTTTGTTCTCGACTGTACGTCTTTAGCACTCTAACGTTGTGAAAAGTGGAATAACCAGTTCTTCCAAGTTTGATAAAGAATTTCAAATTTCGCTACTTCCATCCGCAACTTACAAATGATACAGCATCCTGGTACTCTTAACTGGTGAACTCGCCAAGAAAGTTTGGCTTGGCCCTCGAATGTGACACGGTGAATAATGCACCTGAAACAAACTACTGAGTTTTCATTTCCGCAACATACTCAATTTGAAAGCGCCATCTCATGTTACATTTTAAACAAGGAGAAGGGGCATAGTCGTTTCGTTCAGTGCACCAGATTCAAACAGAGGGGTCGGGTCCACTCGACCGATGAAATAAAAAGGGTTATCAACAAATTTTCCTGCTAAAAGTTAACCTGAAACGAAGCTTCACTGTGGCTACTACATCTAAGATGAAGCGGTAGCCGAATGCACATCATTCACAGCTAACAGCCTTGACTCGGGTGTTCTTCAGCCCACTGAGGTTACGCCTTCGAGAATGAATCCGAACAAACCATGTCCGTTGCTGAGGAAATAAAATATTCTCCATGTTCTAAATCTTCTTTCTTCATAGGTCGAATTCCAGGTTGCAAACAAATGGGATATAATGCTACCGTTTTTTGATTGGACAGGCCAAAATAATAGAAACTGCTATTTTGGCGTGTCCGACCACGCTTGCTGAATGGTTTCTTTCGGTTATTCTTTCTGCTTACCGGCAGGTAGCCGCTCAAAAGTATTCTATAGGATTACCGGCTTCTTCTTTCCTTCTTTCATTGCTTTGCACTCCAGGGTCTGCGCCAAAACTTCTCCCGCTGTTCTTTTTTTCTTGCGATAATTTATTAAGCAGAGTGTCTCTGGGAACGACGGCAGTTGGTGAGAGAGAAATCTTCCATATGTTGCAGTCTTATCCACCTAAAGTTTTATCTGAAACAAAGAGGACTTTAATCGGAAATTCATCCAGTTTAAAGAGAGATTGTGTGCTTTTTATGACTGCACAGCTCGGAAGTAAGCAGGAAGTAAACAATCGAAGAGCGACCATTTGATCTCTTTTACTCCAAATTGCTTAGAAAATTGGTCGTTACGTGCACCCCCGCCTCATATTTGCTTTTCATCGTCACATTATTACTGACTGCGTTTTTGTTGATATTACTTTAGGAAAAACATGTCAGAGTTATTGTCACTAAACTTTCATCTGCTCTACGATTCACAATACCGCAAAATTAAACCTATGCTACTGCTATTAGCCAACCTTTTATAAGTGATACGTTTATTCGTTGTGGAAGTTTATTTCTTTTCAGTTTATCGCTATTTTTTATTCAACAACGATGCAGATGTTCGCCGCACCATTGCAATTCATAACAATAAAGGCAGCATCATCCCAGCATATGTTTTCGCAATATCATAGCTTCAACTCGAAACTTTCCTTTCAGGTATTCCGTGCAAATTCCACGAATGACGTTAAATTTTCTAGTTGTGGCAATTTACAGACCATCTCCATCATAGCAAAGCTACTAATCAGTAGTACGGGCACAATGGCAATTTTTATAGGCTGTGGTTTGAATTTACTTTACCTTGCTTAACGACTCACGTTGCATGTCTGCATACTTACTACGTCTTTCTCTTTGGATTGGTCATATTGCAGTGTAGCGCTGACATTTTGCTCCTACTTTTACCGAATTTACAAAGACCTTCAGGATGATGTTGCATATTTATCCCAAGTGTGCGCGTCATGATTGCTGTATGCCCGTATGAGTGTTTGCCAGCGTTTATTTCATGCTTTTGCTGTGTATTATATGTTACAGCTGCAGTCTCGAAAGCCACCGAGACTACAACTATGACAAACCGTTCCCATTGTCTTTATTATGGGATCAACCCCTATAAGAAAACTAAAAACTTGTTTATCGCCTGCTAACTCTTTGCAGTTCGCCTACTGATATATTTCTTCGACGCTGAAGTCACTGTAATAATTCAATCAGAGGCGCGTTTGTAGGGAGGGGATGCAGGTCGTACACTTCTACCTTACATAAACAATTTTGTTCGTACCGTTTTATTGATACTAACATATCACATATCGTGTTTTACAAGAAAGTTTAGATATTAGGACAATCGAGGAAATCAGTTTCCATGCAACGTTGTAAAATTCAATAAAAGCTTACTATGATAATGATATGCCTATGAACACATAAGTGTCTTCACTACCTCAAATGTGCGATAGAGTCGTGTAGCATAATGAATAGCACTGGATGATATTTTTGCCTCAAGATTTAAGCCACTTCAGCAATTCTGAACGCGTTATATGTAGTCAAATAAGGAGAAAAAATTGTGGGTACTTCGCAGCCGCGAAGGAACCGGATTTTTTCGGGACTCGATTGTGATGACGAATCTTTTAGAAGGTTTTCACAAAGGGTGATTACGTTTAAACATCAAGTGCGTGCTTTCTGTTCGCCTAACAGTGATACCTAATTCGATGAGATGGATTGCAAAACTGCCTGTCGTTCCACATCCTTTGCTATGCTTTCCTACTGGCTATAAGTTGAAAATTAAAGTCATAACAGAAAGCATCTCTGGCAGAATGTGCGGCTTCGTGCTTTATTCTGTTGACAGTTCAGTTATTAAACGATAAATGACAAATGATAGGCAATGTCAGTGACGGTGCACTTCCTGCCAAGCAGACCGGTGGCTCGAAATTTACAGCTAATTTAGAAAGCTCTAAATACTGGGAAATCTTGCACATCATTGACCAACTTTCGCTGCAGTTGCTTTATGGTGTAGATTTTACACCACAGTTTTCATTGCCATATCTTTTTGTTCTCCTGTCGCAATTATTGAATTGTTACAAAAGAACAGAAATGAACGCCGGTCTAAGCACAACGCTTATTGCAATTCAGCTCATGAGAAGAAACGATTTCCTGAATGACAACGAATATTAAAGCCGTTGACAACAGGGCGCTCACATTCTAATTAAATTGGGCATTCGTATAAATCTTTCGCACTTCTGCGTTGTTCGTATTGCAACTCGGAATCCATTACTCCCATTTCGTGCTGCTTTTAAATACAAGGAACCTCTGTATTGTGGAATCTTTTTACGGTGCAGATCACGCATGTGAAAATTTAGTGACTCATAACTCCAGTTTCTCCAAGTTCAAACTACAGCGTACGTACACCAACACACAGCAACACATACTAGTGCACACTAACACACAATAACATGTGGTGGAAGATTTATAAATACGCAATCGCAGAAGCGCACATCCTTTTTGGGAGCACATCGCAAGGCTTTCTGGTAAGGCTCAAAGAAATTGGTCTATCGTCTGGATTCCACACCATTCTGAAAGGTGGCGACTTAACTGTTTCAGGAAAGGAATATTAAAGAAAAATTTAATCCAAATTTTGTATAACTATCATTCAACATTTTTCTTTCCATTCCATGTTTGGTTTCAGTGATATCTACTGCCAGTGTCAACGTCCAGTTTGATCACATTGCTTTCACTGTTATTTACTGCATACCAAATTTCAAAGGGGCTGAAATGTAAGTAGGTAATGTTTAGTCCCTCAGCGAAAAATAACCCGTCTTTTTTGATAAAGAGATTGCTTTGGCGTGTTGTTTGATTGGTACATTCGCATGTTAAAACGTTCTGAAATGCTCGCAACAAGACGCTTTCTTCACTTCTTCTTGTCGATTTCTCATTTGTGTATTCTCGATGCATTAATGAAAAAAAAGGAAACGTAACAATGATTGCCGAAAAATGGCGCAAGAAAAATAAAGGAAATGTGGGTGGAAATCGAATGCGAAGGAACTCCGCACCATTGCGAGCGATTGATTGTGAGTGGCGACTACGTTGTGCTTTGGAATGAGTTTCAATTTGGCACCAAAAGGTTGCCATCGGGAGCAATTACTTGTGGCTTGTGACGTATTCAGTACAGCCAAACACTGTGCACTTGGCTCGACAATATGCTCACTATGAAACATTTCGTCATTCTTTTGCAGTTTCGTGTGACGTCGTATTTATTGTTTTGATCTTCCTTGAGGCATTCTAAGCTGCGCTTTGCACAGGCTCTAAGCACTGCACAAATATGTGCTGTTAGGGAGTTAAAAGTGCCTTATAAATTACGATTACATAACTGAGTGAGAACCAGTTGTTTCGTCCGTAATTTATCCGTCAACCTTGCAGGTGTTTTCTGTCCTGCCGCCCTCATTAACTTCACCTTCTCCGCAGCCCTGCTTTTCCTTTTCCCTCTTTTGTCGTCTAATTTACGAATATCAAATATAAAACTTTGAAAAGGCTGTGGCGAAGCTGCTGGAAATTTCAGAACCTCTAATAACCCATTGATGATGTGAAAGTATCTTCTTTTGCGATTCGAAAATGGCTTCTGATGCTGTTCCAAAGTTTGTGCATCGAGAGGGATTTTTTTCCTCATCTGGCGAAAGTCTGTTAGTCTGCTCGATTAACAATATCTCGTCCATTCTTGTACACCGTTCGTAAAAAAAGAAAGAAAGTAGAAGATGTTCCACGGCGACGATGCATTAATAACCATTGACGTTAATGCTGTCGATCGAATGGTTGTTCAGCGAGGAATGCATTCGAGATGACATTGCTCTCTTCTGCATGAAATTTGTTGAGGCGACCGTTGTCTCAGTGAATTTTTCAGCTCACAGATTTTAATGAAAGTTTTTCAAGTCGCGATTTGCATAATTGCTGAATTGCATGATGGAAAAACATATGAGGGAGCAGCATTTTAAACATTTGTATCTCCGATTTTGGGCGGAGCCATAAAATGCGCACATCTCGTAGGTTTCAAACATATGCATTCCAACTTTTATGCGCTTAATGATGCAACACTTTCGAGTGGCGCTACTTGTTCCTCCTCCTATACCCTTCCAATAAACGGCAGTTTTGGGTCAGCCCATCAGAATGCAAGTATAATTCATTGTTGACCCATCCAAGACCAGACGTGGTGCTAGTTCAGCTTGAGCACCAATTTACTAGTGATTGTGGATTGTAGGAATTGTGTCGAGCGAACTTGAAAACTTAAAACCTTGAAGAAATCGTCACAATTCAGTAATTTCTGATAGAATTATCCAAATTTCCACTATTTCTGAACGAGTGAAACTTATGCAAATTGCATATGCCTATAAACGAATTCATTTCCAGGCATATATTGAAATTCCCTCATCCTTGGTTGTCTCCCCTCTTCACTTCATAGAACTGATTTGTGATTACTATCACAAGCAGGTTAAATGCTCACGTCTCCATGATGTGTGCTTATTTGCACTTCGTTGCGTGGCAATATTTCGCTCATACCGCATCGTTTCTTCTCTGAAGAATCATGTACTCATTCTGTTGCAACCATACTACGCGAAAATTGTTCAAATCAAATTTTTATGAACGTTGAGGGCAGGGAAAACGTCGTCAATTAGAGATCTATTCAGCAGTAAGCGCTTCCGATAACAATGTGACCACTCACGCTCTTTCTTCCTGTCTCTCCCATCGACTTGTACTTTTCTCGTCTATTTTCTGCGCAGGAAGACTACAATATCTGTTCATAATATGTAAAGCAATAAAAAAGTAGCACAAGTTGGTACTGCAGATGGACAAAAGTTAATTGCTGCAGTTAACCCGCAATTCTTAGCTGTTCTCTTTGGAAGTAGTAGCTGAAGGAGTTCACCAGTAAACGTTTTACTCCAGGTTGTTTGAAACGAAAGCAAAACAAAATTTGAAACAGTGGTAGTTTCCGCGCATGAAATTACATGACGTTGCTAAGTAATTACGGCAATGTTGTCAACTAGTTCCTGTATCCGCCCTTATCTTTCAAATTCCTGCAAGCGCTGAATAGCTGTCGGCGGTTCTTTTATCGTGGTGTCGATGCTTTACAAGGGCATTGAGTGCAGGGACTTTTCACAGTCACCTTTAAGACTTTTTCGTCGTCGAGTAGCAAGTTGCTTCGTTCGATGGCGTTTTCTATAAAATGATATGCAAATTCACTCCCACTCACTTTTGGGTCCATCTGCTTTTAGGTAATAGGTACCGCTAAGTTAATTGCGAGAGACAGCGCAAGTAGCGGAGCCACAGTACGAGATAAACAACTCTTCTTAAACTGCCGCAATACATTTCAGTCGAACTGCTCGTCCACTACTTGCCTGAAGATAGCACTCGTGGGAAAAGGTCGCATATCGTTGAGGCTCTGCTGACGAGGCATTTTATATGTAGAATTCCCGTCACTCCTGGATACTTCTCTTGCTTCATTTCGAGGAGCCCAAACCTCAGTTTTTGAGGAAAGTAATATGTGAATAACTGTGTAGAACAGTATACACGCAAAGACAGTCACCAAAAAGTTAAGGAGGATGAAGCTTCGAATATTTGAAGTCATACTGCGAAATTCACTCATTTCTTTCAACGGTTTATCAAAACTGGACCTGCAGATTCCAGCAATACGCCAGAATGCAGTGATGATTTGCGTGATTCCATTGACTGTGCCTCAGATGCAACGATTCGACGATAGAAAAATGAATTTAATATGTGTCGTGTAAATGCAAGCTGCAGTTTTCGAAATTCAGTGGTTAAAATTCCAAAAATGAACGCTTCAAATGAGTGAGCCAGTGACGGATATCTGGTAGAGCAGTCGTGGAAACTTTTTCATATATCAAAGGAACATAATTTCGAATTTAATGACAAAGATCTTGGCAGTGCTCAGAAAAATTACATAATTTAGTAGATTCAGACATAATGCAGCGAAGAGAAGCAGATGTGGTACTGACGTATGCAGAAATGATGAGCGGAGGAACACCGTATAGCGAACGGGAACAAAGGTGATACTGATAATGGTGTCACATTCGAAGAAAACACTTCAAGTTCCCGTAAAAAGTAAAAGACAAGGAACAACGTGAATTATGCGGCGGCAGTGAAAAAAAGCAGACCTGATGCCGAATTATTGATCCAAAAAGTTCGCGAAATCACTTCCTCAGGTATTATAGGAATGCATGTCAAAATCTATTGAAATGATTTGAATTCTCCGGTGAATGAAAATCAAGGGGATTTTATGCTATAAGTGAAACCCCATATCTCTACATTGAAATGAAAAGATATTGTTCTACATTTTAAACCAATATGAATAAAATAAAGCAGCGTATTTACCCCAAATAGCAAAGTTCTACAGAGGATATGTACATAATTACATGCCGTTTCATATTAGTTCCGATCCACTTTCTACTACCTCGGTACCGTTTGCCATTCTGATAACTCACTCTTTCTGACCTCACTTAATCGTGCGACTAGTGTTTACTTTTTCACCATTCATCCAACAATCTACTAATTTCAGTGATGAGGCAGGAAAAAGTACTAGGGATCAATCCCAGCCACGGCAGAGTTCCAGATGGAAAGGTGGCGCGGCCAATTAAGCTTGGTTTTCGTATTCAGCAATTCCGTCAAGGGATACCCGGCTGCTATCTGTTACGAACCGTTTTGCATGTCACTATTACATGGAGTCGTCCTCTTTTAGTGCTTATGACGTAGTGACATCAATAATCCGCTGCCCTAAACGGGAGGCCACCACTTCTGCTCTTTTCGCAAAATTCCCTAAAGTTAGTCTGTCAAGTCTTCTGCTCATACCTTCTTTGATAGCATGGGATATGTGATGTTAGGATAAATTTTGATGATTGTAAAATAATCACTGCATTAATTTTGATAACTGCTTTCGAAGAATCTTGAAGTTCTTTATGCTTGGTGTAATCGTTGAAGGCAAGAAAGGCAAAAATTGGAGTGTTAATTGGCGTTTCTTCTCCCTCTTTTGTGGTCAGGTGATCAATTAGCAGAAATGACAAAATTTAATGTAATCCTATCCGACAGAGCGCAGAAATATCTCGAAATCCTTTTGCTGTAGGAGAAGAGGTTCCATGTTTTCGTTAACGCAGTCATTTTTCTTTCTTAATTGCAGTTTGACTTTCAAAGTGGGTATTCTGTGTCGAATGCTTGTTTCCTACCTGCTGATGGGTATTTTGTTGCTGTTTAGTTGCATTTGCATTTGCAGTGTACTTTAGCTAGGGGACTTTTGCTGAAAGTGCCTGAATTGCTCTTCAAAAGCGATGGCCTTTAGGAAGATTTGCAATTCTTGAAATATCTTTTTAAGGTCTCTAAGTCGGGATCTTTATGATTTGGCATCTTCGCGACCAAAATGTAGACGTCTGCATAAATAAACAGCGTCACATCTATCAGGTATCGTTTAAGACACTCGATGCAGAGAGGTGTTTGTTGAAAACTTTAAATCCAGCCGTATATGCAGTTCGTTTTGCCTTTGGTCAAGGTCGTAGAGATCCTTGCAAATTTTGTAGACATCATTTCTGCATTTTGGTAATTTTCTCCCTGGCCTTCCTCTAAAAACTTAGTTTAGGCTCTTTGGACTAATCCATCGAGGTTTTTCACCAGGAGTTTTCAAACAGCTTCGTTTTGCGTCATCTGTGTCAGCTTATGGGCCCTTCAAGTGCATGTGGATTAGTGTCGTTGCTGCCTTCTTTACTCTTTATCATGTAACACATAATAAAACGGCCTTTTCAGCTTAGCAGTCCTGTACAACAGCAAAGATTCTCCGTCCCCTATATCTCGCATTTTTATGAAATTCTAAATAGGTCAAGACGAACTAGATGGAACAAACGAACTTTTAAGCCAGGTTATTTGTAGATTTCTTCCCACTTCATAGGAAACCAACCACTAAGATGGAGAGGTCGATGTAATGAGTATGAAATAAACTTCTAAATTATGAACGCGATGTGGTAATCACCGTACCCGCAGAGAATTTCCTATGAATGTGCACTTGCTGTGAAATATTCCGTTCATCATTTGCAACCTCCGAAACGTGCTCATGGAGGAGTTTATCTTTTACTCATTAAAAAAACAGCTTGGCAAGGTTTCGTGCCAGAAGTATCCATAATTCGATCGCTGCTTGATAATGTGGAGTCTTTTATTTCCAATTTTTATGGGAAACAATCCACGGCATGCATTGTTTCGCAACCTCGTTCTCATCAGAGCTTCTCTGTGCATTTCCTTTCGTATCTGCTATAAAGTGTCACTACACTTTTGTTTATTGATATGGTGAGTAGCACGACTACCTCATATCCAGTTGGGAAGAGCAATGCGTTCTCTTATCCCTGTTGGGAGTTCTATGGTGCTGTCGTCCTAAAAAGACAAAGAAGCTTCGAAATTGTATCGTGGTTGCATAAAGTGCATATCTTAACGTTATTATCCAGTGGTAACTCTTTAATTAGCAATTTATGAATGAGACGTATTTATCAGTTATCGTTGGAACTCATTCCACTCAGATAATCATTCCTTTTCATGTGAAATTCAAGTACAATAATTTTTGAGGACATCAAAAATTTCCTTGCACCTGTTATCACAGCGCTGTGTTTCTTCCGCCAGGAACGCGCATAATAAAGTCATGCAATCTTGCGAACCCTCAGTGGGCATGTAATATGGCTCACGAACCAGGTAATAAGCTGCAGAGGAGAGAGAGATGCTATTTCGAAAGTATGGCGGGTATTGAGCGAAACTGTAAACCAACTTCGGTTATTGCTGTTAAGGACCAGTAACCAACTCGCGAAACTCTCTACCAGAGGAGTCAGTCGTTTGCTTGTTGCAACGAAACATGATACCTGATCATTTTATGCCTTCCATTCCATTATGGCCTAACGAATGGAAGTGCCAGGAGAGATTGCGGAGTTTAGAGCACCAAATTTAACATTGCATCACATCTAATTCGAGAAATGAGTGGTTTTTCTTGCAGCATTTGATAGACGCAAAGTTGAACATATCGAAGAGAAGCTATACTATTCGTTTAATTGAGCGTCCCTCAAGCATCGTTGATGAAAAAGAACGAGGTCATGATTAAAAATGTGCAATAAAGTGCTAACAGTTTGTCTCATTCAGAAAAAGCTTCACATCAAATGATGTATGTTGAATCACAAAATCCTACAGTTTCGCACTTGCGAAATATAAGTATGTGAGAGTTGCTGCAAGCAAGGAACACTTTTGTATATTACACTAGCATGTATATGTTTATTTTTGTAAATAGGTGGATTATATGAAATTCTCGATTTTAGTGCAGTTAACACCGCAGTTCTGGAATTCGGTGGCTGCAGCGCATGGCCTAGAATAACTCACTACGGCCCTTTAAGAGTGGGAAGAACGTTTTAGCCCGCCGGGTTATTCAAACGTAAGCCCATAAAGGAAAAACAATGTTTTTTCTTCTTAGAAATATGCGCCGAAATACGGCCCGATTAAAATGTGAAGGTTTTATTTAGCATATAATTCTTTGGTGATCATGCAGCTGCTTCGTCAAGCTAGGGATATACAAGGGCACGTGTGGTACTTTATTTGTTTCTTTCTGAATGAGGCAAACTGTTAGCACTTTATTGCACATTTTTAATCATGACCTCGTTCTTTTTCATCAACGATGCTTGAGGGACGCTCAATTAAACGAATAGTATAGCTTCTCTTCGATATGTTCAACTTTGCGTCTATCAAATGCTGCAAGAAAAACCACTCATTTCTCGAATTAGATGTGATGCAATGTTAAATTTGGTGCTCTAAACTCCGCAATCTCTCCTGGCACTTCCATTCGTTAGGCCATAATGGAATGGAAGGCATAAAATGATCAGGTATCATGTTTCGTTGCAACAAGCAAACGACTGACTCCTCTGGTAGAGAGTTTCGCGAGTTGGTTACTGGTCCTTAACAGCAATAACCGAAGTTGGTTTACAGTTTCGCTCAATACCCGCCATACTTTCGAAATAGCATCTCTCTCTCCTCTGCAGCTTATTACCTGGTTCGTGAGCCATATTACATGCCCACTGAGGGTTCGCAAGATTGCATGACTTTATTATGCGCGTTCCTGGCGGAAGAAACACAGCGCTGTGATAACAGGTGCAAGGAAATTTTTGATGTCCTCAAAAATTATTGTACTTGAATTTCACATGAAAAGGAATGATTATCTGAGTGGAATGAGTTTCAACGACAACTGATAAATACGTCTCATTCATAAATTTCTAATCAAAAAAATATCGCTGTATAATAGCACAAAAATGAGTTTATTATGCAGTGATAGCGCAATTCCAAGCTTCTTTGTTTTTTCTGGATTAGGGTTGTGGAATTCCGAACAAGGATAGGCGAACGCATCACTCTTTGTCAGCTGGATAGGAAGTGGATGAGTATGTTAAATGAGCTTAAGCGGTGCATGTTTTTTGGCCTCGCTCATCTGATCGCTTTTTCGTCAAGTTTACAACAACAAGAATAACATGAATTTATTATCACTACTGTTGATTTCAGAAGCCTTTTCTGAGAAATCTCCCGAAAAAGTGTTCTTTTCTGTTTCTTTAACTGTATAAAATTAATATCTGACCAACATTTGAAGTGCGTATTCTTTATTCCATCAAATATTCATGTTTTCCTCCTAGATGATAGAAGAAGAAAGCATCTTATTTCATAATGCCCACAAATCGGATACCCTCCTGAATTTTCTAATTTTTAGAATCTTAAATTGAAATGTCTTAGCTCATTGTAGGTACATGTGAACATATGACCTGCTGATGACGTATGGAAAGACATGATGCCAACACGATAAGTTGTTGCTAAGCAAATTTACAGGTGCGCATAAAAGTAGTGAACGAGTGAAATTACTTTTCCTAGCGCATAATTACAGCCCATGAATTTCTCATTTTATGATTAACGTTTAAGAAGATTAGTATTCGGATGACTGCTGTTTTGCACTTAAAAATTCGACAATTTCTCATCTTCGTGCGCCATTTATTAATGTTTTTTCTTCCACTTTCTAGAGAAAAGCCTGAACGAAAGCACAAACGAATCGAGTGGCTTGGACTTCATAGTGATTTTTTTGTGGATGGTTGGAGTGGATATGAAGTAATGAATGTACCATCGGTCCTCAAGGAGATCTATATTATAAAGAGATATATGCTAGGAAGGAGTTTGTCTTTTCCTTAAAGAGTTGCGTTTTTTTTCATAGTTATTCAGGAGAAAATCGATTGAAATGAGCCTCATTTGTGACATTTGCTCATTCCGTTATTCGCGTCTGCTGCAGAAATTCTCGACGCAAATGCCGATGCCTTCATTTGTTAACTTCCTCTAAGCATTTGCCGAGAAAAGAAAAATGCATTATAAGAGCAATATTTCATTTGAGAAAACATTCCTGGCATTGAGTGAGACATGAGCAGATAATCAGTGACATTTCCGCAGTCAACGTCCATTTTTCATGAAAGAAGAGAACGTTAAAACTCGACCGCATTCCAGCTCTAGCATCTCTGATACTTCACTATTTTGCTGTACATGGCATTAGCTTACAATTCAAATGGGTCTGCCTTGAATTTATTATTATATAATGGTTCATGAAACTCTTCACACAAATTAATGATGCTTCAGATGATCATCTCATTCCCGAAGAAGCCTAGCGGCAGCTGCAACAAAATGTATCTGCGGTTTTTGAATATCCGTTTAGTCAATGAACTCATTCTGGAAACATTTAATGCGGTGAATAAGTTTAGTGCATGCATGATAACAACGTTATTTCATATTTGGAATAAATTATCGTTGAAAAAACCGCGCAAAATGAGTCGCAAGATAGATATCAAACTTACGCGGGATTTTCCTCCGTCCCTGCTCAAAGACTCAGCAAAAAAAATCAAAGCTATCTGTCAGCATGTTCATTTTAGAAGAGAGATGTGTTTTCTCGATCATCAGCGATTCGTCTGCGTATTTTAGTTGCTTTTATACGTATGTCAGTTTTTGAAAGAATATTAGCAAAAAGTACGAGGTAAGCGCATGAATGTTGCTTTCAGTGTTTCTGAATATAGTGTTTTTTATTGAGAACTTTTCAGTTCTCAGTTTTATCGGACAGGTGAGCGGGTCGCTGAGTTCCTGCTGCGTGAAGGGTTATTTGATGAAACTTTGGTTTTCTTTATAAATCGTCTTGTGAAGGGTAAATTCTCAGTGTGTTATATCTCGTGAAAATTTCCCGAAAGCATCACATTATGTGCAGTATTATCATCGCTTTGAAATAAGCACATATCCGCTTCTCAGGAGCTGAGTCGGCTTTATTTCTGCCTCTCTATATAGTAGTAAATGAAAATATGCTGTAATTTTGCAGAAAACAATTGTTGATTACGAAAGGAATCGCGAGAGAGAGAAGCGCTGATATGTTCCTTGAGTATTTTCCTGCCAAAGCGTATTTTCTTTGAAGTGTCAGCAATATTTTTCGATTCTTGACGATGATAACTGCATCCTTCGGGGTTGATTACATATCCATTTTGCAGCCCATAACATCTTGGTTAATTAAATTTAAAATCTAATTTTCTTCAGATCCGTTCTAAGCTGTAGCAATACAGCGTGAAGTACTGATGCATTAGTACAACTAACGAAAATGGACGTAATACCTGTTCATCATGAATTTTTATGTCGCAGTCTCAATCGAGGATTGGTTCTAATGCAGCTGTGGAACTTCATCTAGATGTACAGACTGAACACTCTTCGACACCCCATCTGCAGCGAAAAATTACATTTCCTTTTCCCGAAACATTTCCATTGGTTCCAGGTTTGCTCCATATTGTAATTTTCGATGGAATCAAATGCCTTCTTATATACGGTTGAAATAATTCGCAGCAATGCTGCTGATATAGGTACCTGTTTACATATGGTATGTGGTCCAATATGTGGAGAGTGCTTCTTTGTGACTACATCGATGCCCTCTACTGTATGGTTATGAAAAATGAGCACAGACAGGCCTTGCAGAATGCAAGCATCATGAAAGAGACATAACTGCTGAGCTTGTCTTGTTCACTTTTTCTTCTGCAACTGTACCGTTTTTCATGTGTGCATATGAAGAGGCCTTTCAGCATTCTTAGTGAAGGATACTAGAATCGCATCAGGTACAAACAACTTATTTTAACTGCAGTGGATACCGATAACCGCCGAAGAAGCGAAGTCGAAAGGAAATCAAGTGTTTTACTGGAATATATTTTTCTGAAGGTCAACGTCCGGGAGACGTGGCAGACAGCAGTGGGGCACTCTTGCTACACCATGAAAACGTTGTTTGACACAGTGAAGAAACTGCCTTCAGAGATATTTCATACCCTCAGAAAATGGCGAATGATCACATCACACTGCTTTCACAAGTTTCAAAGAGATGTTTTTCACAGCGTTCTAATCCACTGCTGATGAAGGCACTTCTAATGGTAGGAGTATTACGATTACTTCCTTCTTCATTTTATTTCGTGCTAATATTTATCCTTCTGGTTCAGTACCACCGACATTTCCACTGTAAGAATGCAGTTCGTAAATAGGAGTGCAATCTGATAACAACGTTGTGCTCAACGTGGACGCATTCAAAGTTTATTCGTACATATTTGCACTTACTATCAAGTAATCTCTTCAGCTGTCATGTAACATTCTCATAGGTGATGCTGACATCAATGTTTATGTAATTTTATAAGGCGTCGTCAAAATTATATTCCTAAAAAGCGCACCAAACTGGCAGCAATACTCGTTTTTATTGACAGTCAATAACACAGTTTCAAGTTGTGGTGAGTTCTGCATTCATGTTCTATCGATTGTAAGAGGAGCATCAGGCAAGAGAGGAAATTTTAGCTCGGACACAAACATATGTTTGCTCTTTTTCTGAGGGATTATTTCATTCCTTTATTTATGCACATAGGGTAGGAATTCTGAATTGATTCCACCGCAGTGTGATATCCTATTCTTATTTATTTATTTACTTATTTATCGTCTTCATCTCATTCATGGCACTCATTTATTCCTTCGTTCTCCCTACTGAACATTCCTCATTACGTTCTTTACAAGTATACAAAAAAGCAGTGCGATATATTCGCTGATGAGATATTTTAAAATGCGACTGATCTAGAACTTTGATGTGCAATGAACACTTGTAACATGACGAACAGTAATTATTTCGCAATGGCTGCTTTATAATGAACAGACCTGCTGATGATTTATTACGACTGCAGCACAGAGAGCAATTAGTGAAGCTGTGTTATGAGGTGAGTCAATAAAACAAAAGAAATTCGAGAAGTAATTGTGGGATGGTGGGAAGATAAACGGTCATGACACATAGGAATCCTACAATATGTGTTAATCACGAAATGTGAGCGCAGATGAACAACGAATGCCAACAAAAACAGTTGAGTTTCACTTGGTTTGTTGCCAGCATTGAGTGCTTGCAACATATTTGCATTATTATTCTTTTCATCTCAACTGCTACAAATTTGACGATTGACAAGCTTATCGCAACAACGCTTCCGAATGTTTCACTTCCACTATGCTCTTGAAATTAATTTCTGTACCACACAGCGAATGGTTGTCGTTTAGTTATATCGTTTAGTTATCTTAAATTATCTCCTATAAGAAATGTTTCCTTGTGGGAGTGGAGAAAACGAAAGTAACCTATTTCATTTAGCGGAAGAACGTGTAACTGTTGTTCATGAGCCAAACCTTGCATTTGCTCATAATTCTGATTACCGAGATGGATCAGTCACCTTCTCCAGACGACTATTCTCATTGAATATGTGCATCGGCATAGACTTCATTCGTTCTTTTCCCAAGTAGACAGCTAAAATTCATCGTATTTACTTCCTTTTAAGTGGAAAATCTAATAGCGATAGTCTCTTAGTCTTTAAATTTTTCATTTCTGCTTCGTTTCAGCTGCTTCGACTGTCATTTATTCACTTCTTCAAGGGCAAAGCTTGGTTGAATTTGCCTAATGGATGTGGAAACATGGGAAGGAGTGAAGGGAATAAAGTTGAATAAATTGTGTGCTTGGAGCATAAATCTTTTTTCTTCCAAGTCAGCATGAAGTTACTTCGAAATCAGTGAGCGTTTTTCTGTTGTCCACTTCACTAATGTTGTCCAATCAACCGAGAGTGAATTCAAAAAAACATAGTGAAACTGCTTTAATAAGGTTTCAGGATGCTTTCGAAGAGCATTTTACCAAATGAGACATCGTAGCCAGACTAATCATTTACTGCTCTAATGATTTTCTCATTTGATTCAATGCGTGCAGCTCATTTATAAGTGCTCATTCTGCACCCTATAATGTTCGAAGAAATTGCACTTTCCTCGGCTGTGGGATTCGTTCTCTATTTACCCAGCAAAAGCTCGGCATTTCAATCATTTAAAACAACGGTTACCTTTGTTTATGGTACGTAGTATTCGCTAGTGAATGATCGCATTTCCTCCGTTATTCGCGACGGTCGTAATGAACCCGTTCTTGCATAAGGTGTGCCAACTGATTGCTGAATGATCTCGTTACTAAGACTCTTACTTCATCGCTTCGTGAAATTAATGCTCTTTAGCTAGTTTATTGCAGCTAAAAGTACATCCGCTGTTGTGATGAGTTCGCAATTCATTCCGAGAGAGACAGGAAAAGATGCAACGAAAATCGTTGAAGGCTTCTGCCGATTTTTGTTCGAGAAGAGAAAATTCTCGTACTCGTATCATTGAAAAAGTCCGTTTCTCATGCACCGGGGGATCAAAACCTCCGAAAATAATTAACCTTATGTGGTTGACCTACTTGCTTAAACAGCGCATTCACTTCTGATCTATGATTTTGCAAAGTTTTCAAAATAACGACCATGTTGTGGCTTCCGAAAGTTAAAAAGCCTATCTCTTGATAATCTTTCCTCTGCAGTTTTTGTAGCGATCAACTTGCGTAACTAGCATTATCTGGCCATTCTTCTTTGAGGAGTGTGCCAATTGGCAATGAGAAAAAACGATGCTTCAATTAAACGAAAGGGATACTCGCATTAATGCATGATGCGTTCATCAAATCCACGTTCCCTCGTCTCAGGGTTCTTGATAGCTGCCGCTTGATGTCATTCTCGGATTGTTCTGCATCGCAGTGTACGTAAAGAATTCTGCTAGCCAAGGTTATATTGTTATTTTTTGATAGTTAACCGCATCAAAAGTGAAATTTGCTAACGGGTGGTCTAGTAGCTCCTAATTGTTTTCTTAAGTGTTTACCTCGTTTGCGACTAAAAGGCTGACCTTTGCATGCATGAATGGGCTTTCCGTGAACAGTTCGAATTCATTACTTGATTTCTGAGAATATGTAAATATAATATTCGGCGACCAGTCGAGTAGCCCGTTTGCGTAGCATTATTTCATTTCTCTCAATATCGTTGTCTTTTTGACTCTTCATATTTTTTTCTCTAATTTGTTATTATTTATTACTTCTTCTTTCCTGCTTCTATTTCTATCTTTTTTCGAAGAAAGATATTTAGCAAAACCTTCATCATTATCGCAACATGAAACAATGCTGCTTACAATATCTTTCTATGATTTACCATCTCCATTCCGCACATTCACTTTTGTTTTCAAGTGCGCTCTTTTTGCACAATCTCGACAACTTAGTTTCTTTCCCTTTAAAATGAGCGCAGTTCAAGCTCCAGCTCGACGTTTTAATCCCGATTTGTTCCATGTGAGGAGAATTCCTACTGAACGGCACTTTTGCCAAAATCCGCTTAAATCTCTCGGTGGTCTTATTTCTTTCTTCATATATTTCTAATCTTGTGTCCATGAGACACTTTTTCATGGTGACACATATGCCACTGCTTATCCATGACATCTGCTATTTTCATCACTTTCAAATATGTGCCCATAGAAACTGCTGCGACGAATGAAGACCACCTGAGAAGAGCCCCTGTTTTGGGCTTCACAGTGATTATTGAGCATATTTTCATTTACGGAAATCTGTATTTCAAAGAAGACTCTTATTATCACGGATGTTTTCATTATGCATTGATTGCACTGGCTCTCATTTATTAAGAGTGAAACAGGTACTGTTAACCGTCTTGCATCATTGGCACTTTCTCTGTACTCCATTCATAATTAAATGTTTATGCAAACAGCGTGATATGCTTTAGGTTTCAGTGTTGTGCGAGGAACAGCTTCTCCTCGATTAAAAGAGATACACGTTTGAATTGCATAAGCAAGCATTAAACCATTCGCAGACAATAAATACCCCCTAAGATCACGTGTTCCTATCGAATGCATTTCGAGGCTTAGAGCGGAATGCCACCATGGTGGTGGCGTTGCTCGATCTCGGCTATTCATCAGCTTAGTAATTTTCAGCTAGCACAAAAAATGATTGACTGGTTTTCACCTCTTAACGATATGAAACCCTTCTGAAGTTGAAGAATCGTCTGCCACTTTGTCACCGCTTTACCGCTTACCAGCCAATTCCCATAGGAATTTAATATTCTAGTGGAACTGCTCTTTATGGGAATGCACTTTAGCATTCTGGAACAGCATCTGGTTACCCTCAATAGAACATCGCATAATCTCAAATTCAGATTTAGTAAAAGGGAAGGAAATGATTGCTCGAAAAGAATTTTGTGGAAATTTAAACCGAATTTCCTCATTTCATGGGCATATAATGTTACGGTGTGACCAAGCTAAAATAAAGATCAAACGATGTTCGCTTCATCCGGAATTTTTTAATTTCAGGCAACATGATGCTTTTGTCAACTTTTACAAATTGGTGATTTATCAGCCCCATATAATTTTCGTTCATTTCTCAGGTACCTTCAAGTGGAAATAGATGAGCCAGCATCCCAATTTGCATTCTGCGGCAATCTTCCAGAAGCTTCACTTTAATTTGCTTAAGACGCAGATGACTACACATGATTATACAACAACTGTAATACATGTCCAAACATTTTTGTATTTTACATCAGCGGATTAACTTCGACAGATATGACTATCATGGAATTAAATGATTTAATATCATATGAATGGCGTGCAGTTAAAATATCAATATACTTTCATTGTTCATCACAAGTTTATGTTACTCTCTTCAGTGCAACACAAATCTCTCAAAGGTTCCTGTTTGCTTCTAATGCTGTTATTGCTAAATGTCCTTCTGTGCGATTATTGAATGCTAACATTGCAGCTTCAGTCTCCAATTCGGAAATAACTGAACTTTTATGGCATCTCTGATTTGCATTTTATTTGCTGAGTGGTGTTGTATCTGACATTTTGCTTATACCTCCTTCTCAGTCCATCTCCATATTTTTCAGTAATTAGACCGAAAATTCACTTGTGAGGCTTTTTACCGCACTTATTCCACCAATCCACTGTTCAATATAATTTGTTCCGGGGTTCTTTTCAAATGTTTTTTTTTTGAAAATTTAAGCCAAAACCCCCCATTTTTCGAAGCAGTATAAACTGGATGTGTTGTGCGAATTATCAGTGTTACCCATGAGTTTCTCTAGTGACGAACACTCGAACTGGGAAAAGCATACTTTTGGGCTATTAGATGCCTGTCTGGAATATTTTGTTCGGGGTAGGAGTTTAGATGGAGGACGAGGGGACGGAGAGAAGAGAATAAATATTTTTGGAACTGAAGAAACACGTCCTGCAGTATTTTATTCACACAGTGAAGATTCCTCCAGCTCGATGGCACTAACCTCAGAGTATCAATGTTGCAACTGGATGTTATGGTCGAGAACATTAATTTAAGTGTATTAGTAAAACCTCTCATCTCCCTTCACTCTTTGCCGTCACCTTCATTATACTTGATTTCCCATTTTCTTCGTTCTTTCATAATTTTGTCTCCTAAATGCGGTGTTCAGAGACGTAAGTTACGCTTTGTTCTAGCGTGGCTTGCACGCACCAACAAAAAGGTCAAGATTCGTAAGTTGATTTAGTTTCCTTCCAAAAACCGGGAACTCGATCGGAGGGTACTACAGCAGAAATCTTTGCGTTCCCTTAATAGCATTAAGAAAAGCAATTAAGGGAAAGTTTTCTTCAATGATTCAATCGTTCAGCATGAATATGAGCTTCTGGAACTCTTTACTTCTTCAGATGTGACAGAATTTTTAAGGTGATCATTTGATGTCGACTTTTATGGTGTTTCACCCTAATTTCCTCACTGCAACTCCATGAAATGAGTGCCTTCAAACTGTTTGACGTCACTAAGATTTCTCGACAGTGTATTTATTCCCTGTCACGTCTGCAACTATTAATCATCCGTAACTGATGTCAACGGGCGCTATTCGGTTGATGACTGAACTTTTCTCGAAATCGTTCGCATAATTAGCATTACTTCGACTGGTCTCCCTACATTTGAACGCTGAATTGCATATGTGCAAAGCACATATGAAATTACTTGTTTCCATGAATTTTTCGTTTATATGAGCAATGTTCTTGGGCAAAGTGAGGTATTTTGTTTTTCCAGGAAAATAATGCACCAATGCAATTTTAGCATAAAGAAACAGAATTGTGCTCCGTGTTAGATCAGCATGGCACAGGTGGGCACATTCTAGCTTCTGCGATGCAGTTGTGGAAATTTTTTAACACACCGGATAATGAATGCGTCAAAGGATCTCGGATGGCTGCCAATGACAAGTTTATGTTCGTCGTTGTAATTTTGATCAGTTAATGGCCAAATGCGATGACTTCATGGAGGCAGAAGAAATGAATCGCGAGGGCATCAACGAAATTGCAGATGACCGAACGGTAGCTCGACGTCTTTCGCATATAACGAATCACTCCGCTTGTGGACAAGAGCCACGATGAAGTTCCGCTCACTCGCTCTCAGCTTACGAGTGTTTGGTATACGACGTGCTCACCGCAGTATCGAAAATGATGTAGGTTTCATTTCAGCACGCTTAATTATCTATACGAATCAGTTTTTGGAAATTTTAAATAGAAATTCAGATTAAGTTTATGTCAACAAAGCATTTATCGATGATAAATATGCAGAGAGTAACCGAATGCACTAATTTGCACCACGTGAGCACCGTAAGCACAATACCTTTCGTGATGATGATCTCGAATTGTGGTGTAGTGTGAGAAGAAACATCATGACCTTTACGCTTTATTTGGTAACTTTTTACTCCGTTTTTTGATGGTCAGCTCTTCCAAAGCTATATATAAAAGTGGGCTCTGCATGCTTTGTGCAGCTGTACTTTCCCGGCAGCGTTATTTAGACTAATTATTAGAATGACAATCACTTTTAACGATCTCTGATTACTACAAATTTTGTTCAACGTGGAGCTCGTTGTATTATCAGAAATATTCCTTTGCTGTTTGGTTCTGCGACATTTACAACTTCCAGAGTTCCTCCAAGAAATATCAGTGCAGCCAATATCGAATTGGATTTATTTGAATTACAGCAGTTATTTTTTGCCTCGAAGTTTTTTTTTCAACCAACGAGCAAGAACAGTTCATTTTCGAAGATTATAACTATGACATAACATTCTTATGAAAAGCGCTCTCACTATCTGTAAAACTTTATAATTTCTCAAATGTTTGATATATCCTTCCTCACTGAGTACCCCTATACTGACCTGTCGATTAACGACAGTATTATGCATTAGTGTATTCAAGTGCGGATGTTAGCATCCAATCTTGTGCATTAATAAACTTCAAAATCAAACTCTTCTATTTGTTCTTACATTTTCTATCCTCTGCTGTTGTCAAATATTAGGCGCATCAAAAAAAGGGGTCATATTTCCTTGCTATATATTGTTCTTCAGTGGTTTGTCCCCATTGATTTGTTTAGCGATTTAGTGAAATTGATCATCGCTAAATACGAGAAACTGATAAAGTTGGAACAGCGTATCTTAGATTCTTTATATTCGAGCACGAATGAGGTGAAGTTTGAAATATTTGAGTTAAAGCTACTTTTTATGGTACGCCTTTGATTTATCTGCAACCGTTGGCAGCTAACATAAGAAAGCTTTCTTTCCTGAAACGTGCTAAGAACTGCTGTTGCTGCTGGTCATCTCTCCGAGGAAGATTTCTGTAAGCCTATGAATTCCTGAGTCACCTTTCCTTGGCTTCTAGAACACATATGTAAATAGTTGGTGGTATTGATGATAACTGAGGGTGGGAAAGGTAGCGAATAGTTACGATTGCAGAATGCTTTATTACATGAAAGGGAAATTCACTGGTTGTAATGAATAACATGTTTTTTTAGCGATTGTCAGTGACGTATGTAATTTCATATCACTTTTTCAAACTAAAGGAGTAAGTTGTGATAGATAATACTGCACTAGCTGTAGATGAGGTTCCTAAAAATTCGTTAAATATCGTATTGCATAATAATGATTCTAATAAGTTTTCCTTAGTTCACGCTACATGCGAGAAATTTCTGAGGATTTTTATATAACTTTGATAAAGTGGTAAATTGTTGTGTTTATTGCCTTCGACTATAAAAAACTTCATGGGAATTTGTAATTTCGGGAAATATAACTGTCACCCTCACGACTATCACTCAATTCCTCACCTAGATCATCGACGCAAGGCATTTTTTACTTGGTTTTTCCTAAAGCCTTCCGGTCGTTTGGTGGTCTCTTCCAGTCTTTGAATATTTACTGCAGTTCAAAATATCTGTAATAAACAGTTGATCGTACGTGGATGTTATCACTGTCCTTTTTAATTACTGTGCTCGTTTCTTTAATAATGCTGTTAAACCATAAAATATTATTAGAGCCGAATTGCGGAACTCTTAAATGAAACCTAAACCTTTTACTTCAAATTGGTTTCATTTTTATATTTCTCTGAGTTATTATGCACGTTTCTGCGAACAAACTTCAAATGTATCGCTCACGCTGCTGCTGAAAATCAAGCTATGTGATGCTATCTCAGTGCACTGACGCGTTGCTCCTATATAACGCTTTCAAGAAAATACGAATACAAGTTGAAGCAGGGTGAGGTACTGTTGTTTAAATTATGCGCCTACTTCTTCCCTTTCGTTTTCAGTGTCACAATTCCGAGGTTGAAAGTTTTCCCGATGTGTTACCTGTAGAACGAATAGAAATGCCTGTTGTGGTAAGCGTGGAGCAGAAGAGAATGTGAGCGATGATCCCACTCTGGCTTTCATGTAATAGCCGCAATCCTATCTAGACTTTTTTTGAACAGGAAAGGGCAGGAGTACCGTGTATTGTATGGATGCCTAACGCACCATGCGCTTGTGTAATATGACGGAGGAAAACTGCTGCTCCAAAGGAGCCGTTCTGCTAGATCCTCGTCAGCTGAAAACGTGTTTACGAGTGATGACACATGTCCCGTTCTTTGTAGTAGAACTTATGCCGGAAGCCTTACATACCTTTTTATTTCGAACTCATTGCTTGGCTTGCCCATAAAAAGTCATATTTACTCGTTTTATAGCGCTAATCAGTGAACATTTATTATATTACAAGCCATGTACTGCTTATTATTATGCTTATACTATTAATGATTGTGACTCTTCCCTTCTCTAGGGAGAACAGGTAAGCAGTTGTCTGGTTTTGAATACTCTCGTTGATAGAAGCATTCCATGAAGCATTTACTTATCACTTTTAGGGGGTCAGCATTAACAGTCGGCAGAATTACTCAGAAAATCGTTTTTTTTTTGTTAAAAATCGAAAGTGTATGCTCTCCTCAAAATAACGTCGAAGGCTAAGCCTTCTGTAAATAGTGAAATTTAATTCTGAGTCCAAAGGGTGTGGATTGCGGTGTTTGATATTATGAAGGCGGCTTAATGGAAAAAAGATAGACGAGAGGAAGTTTGAGGAGGGTTCTCAGGAAAGATCCTGGCTGTATATAGTCGGAAGAGATTTTTGCGGCAGCAAAGAAGCTCTCCGGCCCTGCTGTATAATGAGACATTGACGAACCTGATTCGTTGAGAGAAATACAGTCGTAGAATATTAGAATGATAGAACTCATTAAAACATGGTGCGATGAGCAGCACATTGCGAAAAGCGAAGATACGTATGCAACAACACCACAGCTATTTCACGACGTTTTATGAGATTGCAGGTATGATCGTGTTACGTTAAATTCATCAGTATTCAAACATATAATCGAAATACGATACATAAACTACATAGAAAGTGGTTTTGAGTAGGAAATATCGGTGGCATATATGACGGAATGGTGTTGAAACCATACTGTAGTTATAACTACACTTGTAGAAAGGCGCATCTTAAATGTTGGATGCGTACATTTGTAAAAATTGCATAAAAGAGCGGTAGAGCACGCAGGGAAATTCTACAAGAGGTGCAATAGGCAAGTAAAAGTGAAATTCTACGAGAGACAACAAGTAAAAGTCACTGGAAAAATTTATGCAATGTGCGTTACTTCACGCTCAAAATGCGTGTTTAAGCACATAGCTGGACGTTGTTTCTCTAAGTTTCCAACACACTCGAGCGCTGCCACAATAAAGTGAATGAATAGGACAACATTCCTTGCTTATGTGGCACTTTGGCTGCCTATAATTCCTTGAGAGTCGGAGAACAATTTGTTCTCATGGCACAATGAACGTTTTAGGCTGCAAATGATACATATCAGATAACATTTTAAACCGGCGAACAGCACAGCGTAGTTGATCGAATTATTCCAATGTTCATCACGTCGGTACTGCAAAGTTCTCAGATAGAAATTCTATCACCGAATGGGACAGTTCAGCGTTTTGTTTTGTTCCGCACATGCTCCATATTTATTGCTTTACGCGTGAAGATAAGCGGTCAGTTTCATGCTTGCTGACGCTTGAAACGTGACTGCGTACTGAAATCGGTGAGCTTCGTTGAAATGGTTTGTAATGTGCACGGGCACTCTTTCTGCGCTATCGATTTCCGCAGTTTTGTTGAATATTCCATAAAAGCATCCCGTTCGAGGTTTCATGCCTACTGGTCTCGGGCGATTTGCTTTTTTGACTGTTTGTGCGGGTAAATATCAAGGTCTCTTGATTCAATGGAGTTTGGATTGAAAGAAGGTTTGCAAGATTTGTCTATTTCATCTTCTATCCGCAAAGGAGATTTTACTTAACCGAGAACAGATTATCTATGGATTTCTTTTCATTGCTTTTATGCTTCATCAGATGTTGCAACGTATCGTTATAATCCCAACTGCTTTATGCAAGTTTACAGAGGTGATATAAGTGTCACGCGCAACATGAGACTCTCCCCACTGAGCGGTTAATTCTCCGTGTGGTTCGAATGAGCCCTCGTACTTGCAGCACCTTTTCCCATATTCTTAAATTTCTACTGTTTCTGTTTCATTGTCTCACAGAGATGGAATGTGTTGTCAAAGTCTTTTCTTGCGATATAAACTTGTTCCTTTATTGGCAAAGCGGCACTCTGTGTTCGAAAGTAGCCGTTTGGTGGACTGCATCCGCGATGAAGAACAACCAAAGTCACGAATATTTCAGATGCTCTCACAGTGGCAGCAGACTCGTTCATTGGCAGCAAGTTTCGGCACAACTCTGTAAATTACGAGGAACTGGATAGGTGTTGGGCCAGTTTATCATGGCTACTTATTCCCTGTTATCTCCTCTTTTATATTCTTACGTGCGGTATGCTTGCGTTTAATGATTTAAAATGTAAGAAACACGCTTTTGATTACCTCTTGCGTCCTCTAACCCTTCAGATTTTTATTACTAAGAGAAGGAATCTTGACCAAGCCGCAAACTTAAATGCGCCAAAGAATACGCATGCAACCCGCAACTTCGTCAAATTCGCATCGTTAAAAAGCAAACGGAAAAGCAGTCCGAATGTGGTGCGATATACGCCTTTCTTGTCCTGCTGAGGTTCCACGAGCTGACAACAAATGCGCAGTGATCCATCCATCATCCTGCATTTTTGCACATTTTCACCCATCGTATGCATTTCGGCAACGTCGCCTCTGTATATGTCTGGTAATCAGTGATAGCGAAGTTAGGAAATTCAGTAGGTGCAACAGACACCAAATGCTGGCATCCAACAGCATCCGTCACTACATATCTTTAACTTTGACGGAATCTCTTAATTGCGAGAATCCACACTGTCATTAACTCAGTTTTATTTTATGTCACTTTCGTACACCACTAATAATAATACAAGAAATGCACTTTGGAAAAAGTCCGTTTACTTTGCATCACTTTCAATGTGAGGGTTTCCCTTCCTCTAAGGTCACACTCGTTTCTATCCGGGAACTCGCAAGAGATCTCCAAGGTTCAGTACTACGCAAGGTGGCACAATAGCAGGCGATAAAAACTTGCGGATTTAGCAGCAGAAGGCGTTGAAATAGAATGACAGTTTGCAACTACGCCTCTTGACAACGAATAAAAGAGGAAACGTAGTCCCTAAGAACAGTCAGTTCCCTTGCGCTTTTTACAGGTCGCTCTTATATCTCGTTTCTTCCTCGGAATTTGTTAATTGATTCACAAATTATGAGCATGACATGTAATTTTTGCTATAATAACCGGTACCCTTAAGGGATTTGTTTTCAACCACTATCTATGATCAGGACATGTGATCGTGGCGAACATGCCAAGTAAACTCAAGCAGTCATTCCTGAGCAGTCATTCCTTGGGTCACCCAAGCAGTGACCCCAACAGTCATTCCTCATGCCGTGTTCAGTCTCACTGCTGAGCCTTCAAGTGCACACATCTTGTAGCTGTAGTGACTGCCAGATTTTTGAAGTGCATTTTATTGTGCATGGGCTAGAAAGGAGTTTCGCCCATGAAATCCTTCAAAAACCCAGTAAACTATGTATCATTTAACCGTATTTTTACCAAACAAGAAAAAACAACGTTAAATGAAAGATTTCTCATTGAAAGAACGAAGTGTGAGTGCACTACTCATTTAAGTGACGTTGTACTTTTTACTATCGCCATCATTTTTAAGTTTTCTGGAAAGCGCACACACATGTAGACGAGAGATATTTCAGCGACAGTGCCTTCTGATGATGTTCACGTTTCTGAAAAGTTGTTGACAGTAAGCCTTACAGTATGTGAACCCCCTTAATGTACGGAGTTCCATTTGTGCACAGCGGATGGAGAGAGATAACAGAGGTAGCAGCCACGCTTCATCTTTTTTCTGATTGACTTCATAGCCCTATGAGCGGCCCAAGTAAGCATTTTTATCGCATCACGCTTCCGGAAATTTTCTGATTTTGTTTTTTTCTGGCCTGTGAGGCGTCCATTTTCTTTGTCGTGTAATGTTTCTTATTGAAACTAAAATCCTGGTTGCTATAGCTGTTTTGCGTCCATGTATTCGAACCCTGTAGTGCTATGACTAGTGGCAGGAAAAAAAATTGCAGAGACATTCATTTACCTGAGCACCTTTTAAAAAACAATTCCATTGACAGGTAGGACGAGGCAAGTGATCTTTTTGTCATGCTATTTGCAAGCGGGAAGGACTTTGCAAAGAACCTATGTGTAGAACGGATGGCAAAAGAATCTATGGCTGACTTGAAGGGCAGGGGTTATTTTAATTGATGCTGCAATAAAAAAAGTTATCCAAGCGAAAATTGACGTTGCACCTCGCTCTTTACCACCTGTTTGGAGTAGCCGACGTTTGTCCTCCTCAAAGAGCGAGTTGTTACTAGAAACGTAGCATGCCCTAACTTAAAGTCTGCAGGTAGTTCTCTCTTTCCTTCAACTCATTCCTCGTTAGCCCTTGATCTAGTGAAGCAGTTAGACATCTTTTCCACGTCTCCTTACAGATGATCGCTTTTTGAGGTAGAAACCTTATACGCCTAACGACTTTTCCGCAGGTTTATCTCGCGCACGTTGCAAGTGTTGTTCGATTGCGATAAGATGACGTGCTACTCGTCTCACTTGATTCACATCGAATGTTTCAGTTTGCTCATCACATCGCTTTCTACAATATTTTTCCGATTTCTTTCCTCTACTTCTATATCAGAAAATCGTACACTATTTCGTGTGCTGCGGACCTGCATGTGTACCAACATGAGCGCCTCTCTGCGCACATTCCATCCCGATAGACAAACAGCCAGTGCGGAACAGTTGACAGCAATACCGACTGTTTTCTGAGCCATTGCGATTATTTCTTCTCAGTGGGAGTTTTCTTGAGACTTATTAGATTGTGTTAGCATCGGAAAGGGAGAACGATGGAAGGAAGAAAAGTGTGGTGGGGCGACAGTGTTCAGTGTTGAGGGAATAGGTACCACATTAGCTGTAATTGCTCTGTGACAGCACTTTTACATGAGAGCGTTGCGTATTAATTAACATCGTTGTTTCATATTAGAATTTCATTTCCAACATCGATAGCAAAGTGATATGATTACATCACTTCTCAGTTGTCATGTCGCGTCCATGTAAACCTTTCGAGTCGAGATTTCCACCTCGGGAACTACGTTGCTACAGCAGCGAAGTTTCATGTGCACAATCTTTGACATGTACTTATTTGTTATACTAACTTCCAAATAGCTCGTTCAGTTACAAAAATAACTGTGAATATCTGAAGGTGCCTACTATTAACTTATAAGTCAGCATTTTTCATCAGATATGCAGTCTAAAGAAACTCAAGCACCATCTTATGAACCACTCGTGAATTATTCCTGTGCAGTTTATGAATGCGGCGGCCGGGCAAACTCAAAAACTCCTCGTGCAGCATGTGATACGATTTCGCCAGGTGGGATATCGTACTGGGATGTCACTGATAGGGATATCTTGCTTGCCGGATTCCCCTCTGATATCCCAACGATTGATTTTGTTCTACTCGACGTCTTTCCCTTTAACCGAACAGTAATTTCGAAAACTGAGAATGAGCGTGAGATCGCAAAAAATGTGAACTGTCACTTACATCGACCGTTTTCGGCTAACTTTTCGCCTGTACTGAGCGTTTCAAGAAACCCTGTTGCCCTTCAGATTCTTTTTTGGAATGTCATGCGTCACCTGCGCGACACATGTTGCGATTATCCAAGTTTAGGCACTTATATTTGCCATTGTACCTTTTGTACCTTCTGTACCGTCATCCTCCAGTTAACTCTGGAGCCTGGTCCAAAAGCGTGGCTGAATAGACCGCGGCGCCTTGGTTGACAATGCAGAAATAAATTCATTCCATGTTTCAGCAGTTACCAGCCCTATCGCTGGAGAACTGCATCACATTTAGCACTTTGATCAACGCCCAATTCTTCTGACACGGGTAGATAGAGCTGTTCTGATAGGCGTGGAACAAGTTTAGATTTCTTTGGTCGCGTTGAATGCTTAAAGTATTTGGCCCGTACACCACTATGATCTGCAGTTAGAGGTTGACAGATGGAATAGTAAATATTTCGGCGCTGACAACCTGAAAGGCGTGATAGCATTTCGAAACTTGAGGCTCTGTCGCTTGAAATCTGCGTCGATGGCTGTAAAATGTTGTAGTGGCTGAAAGGCCCATATATGACGGCTAATGGCACACCAAACTGTTTGCGAATTCCGCGGTGCCCATTTTAGGGACTGAATTTGAGCATCTTATATCAATATCTTGCTTTTGGCGAATGATTCGAATTCACGTTTTGTTTGACTGTGTCCTCTGTCCTCTAGTGATCAGAAAGCTGTGGGTTCTTTTCATTTTTTATTGAGGGGAAAAATTCAGCGCTAAAGAATGCGACTTCTTTTCGTCGTCATGTTTACGCTGACTTCCAAACTCCATAATCTGATGATGCTGGCGTATATATAATGCGAGAGATGCATGAAGTTTTGTGCAAGAGTGAGCATTCTTAATCTTGCGAATTTCTGTGAAATGCCTTAAAGTTCATGTTGATGAAGGGGTCCGCTGCAAGTGATTAGTGTTGGTGCACGCCACAAGATTACGCCTTATTTCACTCCCGCAACTTGATATTATCCGACTCCATTTCTGCGTTCTCACACGTTTGGAAATAATTTCCTCATTGAAAGTGGGATGCTCACCTTCCTTTTAGCTATTTTCTTACCAAGACCTTAAAGTATCTCTAAAATCTATGAGAGCGAATTGACAAGCCGCGTCTATTTTATAGTAACTGAATACGAAATATTCCTAAGAAATCGTCCCCTCTATGCGCTAGCTCCTTTATAATCTCGTCGATGATATTCTCTTCATGCATTCACGCTGTATTTTATTCGCTTTATCTATCACTAGAATATTCTCACACTCCCACCGAGCATTTGTTTTGAATATTCGGGCAGTCTTTGATGTATTTTTCATGCATCGCACAAAAAATGATCTGAAACCTCTGTTGAATTGTCTGTTTGCACGTCAAGGTGATTATTGATCTTTACGAAGGTGAACATTCGGCCAAAGAATAATGCCGATATAAGATCCAGCTCCCATGAAAAATGCAGTCCTCAAAATGCCACTAAGCTTTCCTCAACAGATGAACTTTTGTTTTTCACGCAGTTTTATGTTTCCTGTTCAAAATTCTTTGTGGCGGTTACGTCTGTCTTTCTGTATGCATGCGTCTGTCGGTTTGTGCGTCAATGAGCGTTAGGTTAAGTACTACTGAAAGGAGAATTATGATCGATACAGTCTGCACTAGTGACCGATTTACTGCATCATCAGTCAAGTTGACGAGACAGGGTTGACAAACGCTCAACGCTTAAAATCTGCAAGCATTTTACTGCAGGTGGGATCACACGCGTTACTAGTAGTCGCGGTGCTAAACAACATATACTAATGGATGAAAGGGCGTGTCAAAAGAGATCGCACGATGTGCTCTTTTGCAGTTCGATCCTCCTTGCCAACCAGTTTCATGGATTTACACAGCACAATAAAATGTTCGCAATAATATATTTCAGGCTTGATAGTACCTATAGGAATCCGGAACAACTTTTTTTGCGTGCAAATCGGCACTCAGTCGCTTGGGAAATGCATGTAAATTTTTAACAATACCTTCAAGTGGTCGAAACTTTTCTTGAAGCGAATAGTGCAACAAGAATGTTCATATGGGAGGTATTCATATGGGAGCACTTGTGCAGTTGCGCTGCTGTAGCCGTATTTTGAGTTCGAAATGTTTCGCAGAGAGGGCGAGAGACCAGCAGAGATGCACACATGATGTTGCCGTAATCCGTTTTAGAAATCTGAATTCGCAAGCGGCATAAAGCGCACCATTTACAGATCTAGATGAGAGGTGAATATGACCGAAATATTAACGCATTTATTGCGCATTTTTTAACATCTTTTAATTGTAAGCATTTTTTGATCTCATGAGTATGATTGCAACGTGTGTATCCCTGTCAGTTGCTCCCTCATGTTCGCTACAAGAGAATCTTGCTTTGTCCTCCACGCTGAATTCTGGTTATTCGCAGAAACTGTGAAGGAATCCGCACTTCAGGCTTAGGGGCTCAAGAGCCTCGGTGGATCCTAGAGTCAGTGTAGACTACTACGCAAACGTTCCTCTGTGCCCGCTCGATGGAAGATATGTAAACCATCCTGTCTTGTCAGAAAGCGCATGGTTATCGCTCCGCCTATGTTTCTAAAAACTCAAGCGTCCTCCGATCACTGCGGATTGACACACAAAGGTGCATATCTGGTTCCAATCACCCCTACAACTTCTGCATAGATTATCGCATTCACATAGTTTTTCAACCTCATATCATATATGTCGAAGTAGAAGCCAAGCAAATTCAGTTTCTGCATTTCTGTAAATCAAATGCTTCCCGTACCAAAGGGCAAATTTCCCTTCCTCTAGAGGTTTTTCTAGCCGCGAGCAGTTCTGAGCTTGTTGGGCTTTAATTGCTTTATTCATAAAATAGATACTGCCATATAGTCGGAAATAAAGCTCTAAAAGAATCGGGAGCCAAGGAGAGGGTACTATAAACCCCTTCAGTTTACTAGAATGTACGTTGGGTAAAGATAGTTTGTTAGTACGTAAAACTATTTTTGAGTTCAAAATTTTGTTAGAGACCAGTGGAAGTTTTTTGATATACATGGTAATAGATAGGGATGATGTTTTTTCAGTCAGATGTTCAGAGGCCATTTTCATTTGAAGTTGAGATTTTGTCAGATACTGAGAATTTATTCGGCGGGTCAGCTGCTTTTTTTCAATCCTGCCTACAGTTGAAGGTATGTTGAACACCTTCAAGCTGTATATTAAAAGCGGTCTTCTAAAGCAGACGAGATTTACTCAACGGCAGCACTCTTCCATGAGCAAAGACCTCTTTTTCGTGTAGATTTATGTTGCAATCAGGACATTTGAGAATCCTGAATTTTTATCGGACTTTATACTGGGTAAAAATTATGCGATGGTGAATGAATACCGCATCCGCAAATCTGAGTCTGACGGCTCTAAGACTGATTATTTCTATTCTCCCATTATTACTTATTTGCTGCTCCAAGTAGATTATACTAAAACAACCCTCACCAAGCCTAGCTACTGTTTCTGTACACCTTTCTGGACTAGATGCAAGAGGCCATTTATGAACTCGGTGCAGTATATTTATTTCATTTGTGTTGTAGTAGATGAATTTGTGGCAGTAAGCATAGGGGAGCAGGAAGGATGAAAACATTTGCCAGCAAATGTTGTTCGTCGCTGAGGTGCCACAACAGACGTCGCAGTCGCATGGTGTAGAGAGAACACCATCACTCGAGAACCGGTTGACGAATCTTTGCGCCGCATCGACACTCGATTGCTTTCAAAGACGTCGCATCAATTAGGAGCGCTTCAGTAACGAGCATTTAGTGCTCCATACTCACCCCTAAATTCAGTAGTAATCCCTTCTAGTTTGCCGATCTCAGCTCAAAAATGTATTTGTTTTAAATATGCGCAGATATTTTTGAGCTACCAATATGCGAAATGCAAATCGATACTGCAGTGATACAATTGCAATACGTCGATTGCGAAATGGCTAATCTTTCTGCTATCTGTAGATAGCGGAAGGATTAGCCACTTATAGATAGCAGAAAGATGTTAATTTTATATAATTCTGTAACAGTGCTTGCCTTCCGCTTCTATAGAATCTTGACATTTTTAGCCAGCTAGATAAAAGTTTCTGTTGAAAGCAACACTGCCACACAGAGCACTCGGTAAATCTTCAAGCGGTTCTCTTGATGCGGACTTTCGTCTGAGACGAGTCCTGGCGCACAGCCCGTCAAATTTCGCCGATTTTAACAAGGGAATTTATCATTATAATATTTATTTCTTGAAATATTCATATTTTTTGCGACTGGAAACAGTGATTTTCGAAGCCGCAGTTAAAACTGTTCTATACCCATGTGACATTGTGTAGTATTGGACAAATTTATCATCCGTATGTGATAAGATATGATAATGTTTCTTCGCTATTCGTTTTTTTTTTTTTTTTTTTTTGATTGAGCTCAGTTCCTAACAAATCGCTGTCGCCGAATGCATTTATGGTGTTATTATTTGGGTGGTTGCCTTTTGTGTTTAACAGGCGGATATACAATGACCATCATTCTTAAATGATAAAACCTCTCCGCGCCATCTCATTTATGCGCCACATCACCTATCTCCACTTACAAGGAATTTTCCTGCCCACGTGCTTGTCGTTCCCACGCAGTCCCACTCAATGCGTTTCGCTGCACGTATTATTGCTATGGCGGTGATGAAGGGAATGCAACTTTCGTTGATGCATATCCTGTCCAATTCCTCGTCTTTATTAGGCATAAATAGTAAACGTTTAAAATTTGGCCGCCCTTTTCACATAGGCGTCAAACTCCTCATCCTTTACGCTGCAAGTCTTTTTTTCCTGAGTAGCATCGTTCTTGGATCCTTATACTTTTATTGCTGTTATATACTTAATTCAATTCAGCAGTCATGCCTGGAGGTAGCTAGCCTAATCCACTATTTAATCACTACAATGGGCACTGCCAGTTGTTGACTTCTTTTCACAGTTCTGCCTAACAACATACCATATTTTTGTTTAAAAAAAAAAAAAATTAAGAAAGCGTATCACTTTCAAGTTGTGTAATTGCCTCCAGTAGTTCTAAGAACCTTTTTTTCTTGTAAATTACGACATTCTGTGAGTCATTTGTGTCATTGCATATTTGCTGAAATATTCTATTTGTAAAACAATAGCCAAATCTCGTTACTTAAATCAGAAGATCGTTCTAATAAGCATTAACCAGAATAATGCAATATCAGACAGTATTTTCTAGTAGATAATTGTCCCTGCCACTGCAATCTGTTGCAGATAATAAATACTTGGTTTCCAGTGAGGACAGCGCTGTGTTAACGAACTGTTTTTTTGCTCTTTGAATGGACTTTTTTGCTAATGATGAGCGAAAGCTGCTAAGTAATAAATGAGGTATTTTCTCTATGTGATCAACTTCTACAATTCGAGGATGTGAAAAATCATGCCAAGATCGATTAGCCGTCAATAACAATGAAACGCCAATTGTGATTATTTTCTTCATTTATACGCGCATATGTATGTCTTTGTTTGTCTCTCCGTTGAATGTTTTCAACTCGAGCACAATGAATTGCATTGCAATAAATTAGCACTATTCGAGCCATGGATTAATTTTGACTGCATCATCATGTTCTCGGCGAGTTATTGGCAGCTTCGATCGGACACGCTTCAAAATCGTCGCTTCATATTCGCAACTGCATAGCACATTCTTCGTTTAGAGAACATTTTCCGAAATGCTGCCGTCCATTCACTGCATATCGGCAATCGGCTAAGTAGGTGGGTCGATGTGCAGAAATATAGGTATTGTCGGCATCCTTCGCATGTCTTTTTTATTATTATTTATAGATGCAGAAAAGGGAACGAATATTTTCTTTTATCCCTTCACAGCAATCAGAAATTCTTCCAGTGCAGTGGGCAGGGAGTGACTTGCCTGCGCTCAGCTATGGATCTATTAGCGCGATCGCTTATGAATATGAACTGTCACGAGAGCGAGGCATCTATGTAGGAAGAGTTCTTATCAGTTTGTTTTATGTCCGTTCCTAATCACTAGAATGGCAAAACGTTTTTGAAAGTCACTTACCAGAAACATAACCTTCTATTTTTAAGCGATATTGTTGATAAGTAGAGATTATTTAACAGTTCTTTCACCGTCGTTTTATCCTCACACCCAAATTTTGGCCACCGTCCTGACAGTATGTTCACTGATAGCTCACGTGCAACAGCAGTGTTTGGGTAATTAGTTGACGTCATTGATTTATGTACGCTTCTTTAAACGTGTGCTATTGATGCTGTAATTGAGCAGCTGAACGCAGCGCAGCGTTTCACCGACGCCATAATATCGCTTTTCTTTTCGCTCATCCTGTAACGAACGTTACCTGCACTTCAGCAATTATGCATCAAAATCTTGTGCCTTTTAGAATCACTTTCTTATTCGGTTCCTCGTTTGCGTGGTGTCAAGAATTAATAGAGCTGGCTGCCTTCATTTAAATTCGCAGTTTTCCGGTTCCTTCGTCCTCCATTTTTATATGTTTTCGAGTGCTCCTTCTCAGCAACAACGTTTTCACTTCACCTTTCCAGAAAAAAGAAAGTGCATTTTTTGGCGAGTACAATTCGTTCGAGTGATGACACTGTCCAGCAACTTCGTCACATCGTTTCTCTGCACTCAGTTTTTATTCTCATCAGCCGGACGAAATTGTTTGCAGTAAAACTGTACGCCTGTTTTATTTTTAGTTACTGTCAGAACATTCGTCGATGCTGTTATGGTTATTATTGGTTTCTATGAACCTTTATATCAACTATACCTCAACCCATAAACGATATATTTTTCTTGTCCATGTTACGATACTTTCCTTTCCCTTTCTTGCATTTCTTCGCGCATTTTATAAGTAGGTGTTATTATTTTTCACAAAGTGGTTTTTATAATAGATTTGAATGACAGGCACTGAATATTTTCTCGACGATCGAGCAAACTTGAGCATTTCATGAAAGGTTGGAGACTACAGTCGAGCACCTCGTCACAAATACGATTCAACAAACAAAGCGATAATGATATTTTCGTTACTTCAAGCATTTATCTATATCAGTTATCTCATTTGCATTCATTGTAAACCATCGTAAGCCGTTTAGAAGTTGCTGTCTTGAGACTTTCAATACTTATTATTGTAAGGAATATTTTTCATCTCATCGAAAGCGTCTCTTCATTATGAAAGCTTAGCGTCTATTCTCGTTGCCACACACTGCATCATAGGCTTTTCCCCACTGCTGACCCATTCGAAATTTATATCGCTCAGGATGTCCTTAATTAATACGCTAATTCTACTTTATAATTCGACCATGTTGAGTAATGAGCATAGAATGAATTTTTTGAGTCATTCGCTGACAGCGACTTTTTATCGCACTTTCTGACGCATCCTCCGGTTAACACCGGTAAACGCGACAAAAATCGCCTGATAGTGATTTAACCAACATCGACGATAGATTACATATCCACTTAAAATTGAGCACTGCTGGTTTTCCTAGGCGACTTCTTTTCATTCTTTTAAAGTTTGATACTTTATATTCCTTTTGAAATATGTAGCAGTTAAATAACGAAAAGTAAAATGAGAAACACAGGGCGAAGCTCTAAGCGTCTATTCACGCTTACTTCGTTAGAAAAAAATACCTGTCCCTCTTAAGTTCTGATGCATTACACAATGTCCGTAATAAATTTTAAACGACAATGCAAGAGTGTTTTTATGCCCTACTGCTGGAATTTCCCAAAATTGGTCATTTTATGGGACGTTTCTCCAAAAATTCGAAACTGTGTACTCGACTGTCTCCAGAACAAAAGGATTTTTCAAATCGATCAACAGTTTACTCAAAAACCCCACCCTTGTAATCCCTTTTTCATTAATTACTCACTCATGCTTATCCAATGTCCCATTGTTTAGTGCAGTGGACTGTGTCCTTTCCTGTCTCCTGTTATCTCGATCGTGTCCGTCATTTCACCAGTTGCAGCTACATCGAGATTTTGCGACTTATCTAATGGACCACAGATTTAAAACAATAATCCTATCTTGTTTATGATTTTTTGTAAAATACTGCATGATATTTGACATGCACGATTATTAGATTGGATAACGTACTTTCGAAAGCAGCTGCAGTTTCTTCGTGGAGAAACCATCAGCGAGAGTTTAATTTGAATTTCCGCTGCCTCTTTCACATGCTGGACTGGGGTGCGACTACTGGCTTTCTCGGTCGTCACCGCTCAAATCCAGTTTTTTTTTTGCCATGTTGAATCTTTTCTGAGCCTCTAGTTTTGGTGACATTCATAAATTGCGACTTTGCGACTACTGGGTTAATGCCTCATTTATGATTTTCATCAGTTGTAGTGTTCATTAATTGCAGCGCACTAGTACTGACGCCAGAAGAATTAGAAGAATTGAGTCGAATAGCCGTTATTTTAATGCCTTTGGGGTATTAGTACTTCTCGCTTCAACATATGAAAGCGCTATCAAAATGCACTTTGCTCAGGCGTTGCCTTGGAACCTCGGGCAGAGCTACAGACGTAAGGACAATAAGGTTATAGAGATGTCGTAGAACGTTATTCTTGCGCTTAAGGGCTTCTAATCTCTTCAGTCGGAACTGATTTGCATGTTGTTTTATCGAAATGAAATTATTTTCGTTCGAGGTGCACAAATTTTATTAGTGTATTTTTGCGATGAGGAAAAAAATCTGCTTCCGATACGTTGTAAAATTACTCTTTGCATGCCGTTAGTGCTATATCGGTGGCTGTGAATACGCACATGTGGTGGGCATATGAATGTTCGGCAACCACTGGTTGTGGCTGCTAACCACCGACGACTGCGATGAAACTTCAGAGAGTTTGAAGCGAAACATTTTTCATCACTCTTTTCGTTGTAATAAAAGCTGACAGAGACAATTTCTGTTGCTTCTCGGAATAATGGTTTTTTCGTGCTTGCAGCAAAATAAAGTGTGCACGAAATATTTTGTCCTTTGAACGATCGGAATCTTTCAAAAAAAGAAGCACCGAAGCACACTTCAAAATAGCTGCGAAACGTAAATAAGGAAGACCGCGCCAGCACATAATTGGCATTATACTTTCAGAGTGAAATCATACGCACGTATAGCACATTTACATTTACATCGACTATATGGGTTAGCGCACACTTCACAACATTACAGCCATAGATAACATCGATTCTATGCACAGTTTACTTATACATGTAAGAAGTAAACTCGAAGGAGTTCTTTGCACCACAGTCAAACAGTTTTTTAGCTGAAACTTTCAGCAACCTTTCAGCATTTAATGAAACATACCTGTTACCTGAAGTCGCACCTGCTACAGGCGCATCGTTTTTTTCTCGAGGTGACTTTTTATCCACTCATCACAACACCTTCCATTTATCTTAGATTTGCATTACGAACAATGCGTGTTTTAATATTTGTCCACTAAATCGATAAGTATTTTCGTAAGAATCCAGTATAAATCTCTGGCAACAACAAATTTCGGATGTGACACATTGGCTACAATTTGTGACTGAGGTTTTAATTAGAGCAATTTGGATCAGTAGTAATGGCAGATTCGGCTGCATAATAGAGCGCGCAAACAAACTTGGCGCTCCATGCTGTTTGTTGTTGAGCACATTCATAAAACAAAGCTTTCCCATCCAACCAGACTGCATGTAAAATTACTGCAATATTTGCGTTGTATCGTGAAGACTGACACAGTAACATTTCTTCCCCTTTTTAGAACATTTTCGCAGTTAGTGAAAAATACTCATTGATAAAGTTACGTCCTCACGTAATGCTAGGATTTTGTTTTTGGTGGAACCGTCGAATTGTCGTTTGGTGGTTGATAGACCTGATGGGCAAGTTGCCGACACTTCCCTTCTAAACCCATTTTGCGATGTATTTTGACATTGCCTGAATTTTCGTCCATTTTCATTTTTAAGTACCCTCCCCACCAAAGCTCTTTCCCATTTATGCTCAGTGATAGAAGAACTGTGGTAATTACGCGCTCAAGTAAAATGTATCATCATTCGTGCTTAATTCGAGCTGAAATAATTCCTTCTGATTCCGTTTCGATTCAACGACGAGGTTGGTTTAGAGCAATGCAGACAATTAAAATGCATATATTTGTTGGAACAGTGTTAAGTAGCTGCAGAATTTTTTTTAAAGCTCCCTGAAATGCCTCCTCCTTAACTTTTATTGCACATAGCCAGTTTCCGGAATGTTTTCCCAAGGTTACTATGCACTCTTATAAATTTTCACTTCAAAAGTGCGTCTTGGCAGCGCATATTTATTGCATCTTTAGGTGTGTTCGATTGTTGCGTCTTATCAGATAGAGGCCAAAAGCAAAATCAGTAAGTATGGTGCCTCTCATATGGTAACTGCTTTTACTGACACCCAACTTGATTCATTCCTTTCGGACACACCTGTGTCACTTAACTGTTCAAAAATTTGCGTTCACTTTACAGTGTTTTCAGCTTCTATACCCTACAAATAATGAAACGTTATACAATAAATGCATTAAATCACAAGCAAACTTTTTCTGAAGTATTTTATGATGATCCGTCTACTTTTAAGACGCCTCTAGTTGCTAAATATTCCAGAAATAGCATGCGTTTTCTGTATTTTACGCTTTTAGAGGGGATATCTCCACAAATGCACAAGAATAAACTTAATGTGCATGTTGGTGAGGAACGAAAAGCTCAAAATCTGCTTCCTTCATGGGTGCAACGTGTTTTTTTTTTTCTGCAAAAGGCACCTCAGCAAACTTTCTTGCTGACAGTTCAAACTCCAGAGCACAAGTACGCTCATCGAATCTCTTCAGTAGGTTAATTACAGTCTCCACTGACAACGTTCGTGATTTCTGTTCCTGAGCTTCTTGATTGCTATGCATTTCTTAAATATAAGAAATGCGAAGCTTGTCAGCTTTTGACGAAATGAAAATTTGGAATGGAGGCTCAGTGAGACTCCCCCCCCCCCCCCCCCGCCCTCCTAGTGAAGTGCAAATATAACAGTTGCAAATATTTGGTAGCAAATATTTGTTGGGTTAAGTGGATAATAAAAAAGGAATTGCATTTGAATAACTGATGCTTCCCATGGGAGCATGGCCATACAGCGATCATCCTCATCTGTGTTTATTTACTGTTATTATCACCTTATTCTATTCGTTGTATTTAGAGGGAACTTAAAGAGTTTTTTAATGCGCCAGTATTGCAACCTGAATATCAACATTCTCCTAAAGGCTTTGTGATCTGAAGCAATTTCTGTTTTCGTCACTGAGAGCTGAAGACATGTATTCTCACCTTCTGATTCTGTTACACTCTTCGTTGAAAAATCTGACTGCGTGCGACTGACAAAATCAGTGTGATTTTATATTGTGGCGGCTTCTATTGCATTTAATAATTTTTCGCTTCATTTTTCTTTGAGTAAATGTGGAATTAAGTTTGAAATTTTACGTTCTTGAAGTTCGGAAAATCCAATTATGATTGAAGTCAGATAGTTAAATTTTAGGTCAGCAGTGTGTTTGCGATAGCAAAAAGCACAGAAATGAAATAAATAGAATGGGAAAGTGGAAATGCCGCAGAAAAAGGTGTTCTTACCGGTGAAGATAGCAAAATGATGAGCATCTAGCTGGACTCAGCAGCCTGTTTCTTAAATTAGCAAGAAAAATTTTCCGAATAGTAACGCCACTTCTTTTCCACCTCGCACTTATAAGATTGTGCTTGACGACGGAAAAGATGATTGATATTAATGATCATCCGAGTAATGAACGCCATCGTCGCAAAATTTCAACGGTGAAACTTTACTGCTTCAAGCATCGAAAAAGCATTCAGCGGCAAGTGCGTCTACGCCGATGCGATCTCTCGTAAGGCAGTCTGCAAAACCAGTTGTTGCAGAAATGCATAGAATGTGATTGCATATATCAAATGAGTATATAAGTAGTCGAGTACACTTTTGCAGTTACTGCGAAATATTACTAACTGCTCGTTGCATTAAACCCATTGCATCGTGGTGATACGTGACTAGATGGCATTCATGCCGTAATCGCTGAAGTAGAATTGTTGGAGGCCATATTAAAGAAAATGTGGAAGTGTGCGGGTGTTTTTTTGTGGAACGGTATTGCAAGATAACGATATTTTTCATTGCTAAGAGGTTTCTCAGGATGAAAATATTGGATATATTTTCACTGCTGTTATGGATAGGTCTTCATTAGCCTGCGAGCAAATTTTGATGAATACTTTTAAGCGTTCGCCACACTCCCTTCGAAATGAAATTTTGCAAATATTGCTTGTGCTGCTCATTTTTGCACATATTCAAGCCTGAGACCGATTGATCTCTTCTCTGAACAATTAACTGCGTCCCTTCACGAATGATCTCACTTCCGCAGTTATCTCTCATCGCTCGCGAAAGTTTCATCCGCTCACATTTTGCAAGAGGGAACGTTTTGAAAAATGGGCATAGAACTGTTCTCGTGGTATTTAAATCAGCATTCCAGTAGGCGCGTTTCACTACCGTATATTTTGTGTAACACTGATTACTGCTACTTTATAAGAAACATTTTTGGTCATCGCTCTTCTCGCGTAGGTGATAAGCAGGGGGTTGCGGGCTTAGTAAAAGGAGACTAAGACACGATACAGAGTTAAGTAGATTTATAAAGAACGATAACAATGGGAGGAGGCATAGAATCCTTTCACGGCAATGTTAGGATTCTATGTTTATCTTTCCACCAAATATCTTTCGGTTCATTTCGCTGGAATCTTATGTTCTGTTTTATTTCGCCGACTAATGCGACAGTTCAAATTGCATCATTTTTCGGTAAATATTCGTAAATTTCTCCGCCCATTGTTTCCTCATTTTATAGGCGAGTAAAAAATAGATTGTTGCCGACAATTTGATTTTGCATTCATTGTGCACTAATTGTTGATTGCAATAATTGGCGACTCATGTGACGTCACATCCAAGCAAACCGTCGTTGGGACATACTACGGGTTTCCTCCGTAGTGCACCCTGGATCCATTGGTGCATATATGAAAGTGATGAAAATAATTGAGTCTAGCCAGTGAACGCTTTTTAATGCTCATTTGCTTTAGGTAATGTGACAAATGCGACTAACACAGAAATGTGTTACAATAACATACAGGAATGTGTTAGAATAACCACTCATTTGTTACGCCTATGTTTGACTACGACTTTACCCACCCATATTGCGATAAGACATGCTTGATTGTCATAACTTCATCTGCGATCACATTAACTTTGCCCGTATTGATGTTGTCATTACATCACACTATAGCCATCCTCTAGGCCTTTAAATCATAACTAGTATACGGCCGTGCAGTTGTTTCAACCATTCGAAACAGTTTCAGTAAACCGAACAGCTAAATATTCGTTTGTCATATATTACGAATTAGGCAACATATTGCAGTTTTTGCACTTCCCTTTAGCGCTCTTTTATTGTCGTTAGTTTGCCGACTGTTCGCCATTAATCCCACCGTTCCCATTTAATTTCTTCGTTCTGCTTCCCTCGCGCAGTGTCACTTAGCTGCTCGTTGCTCCGCGGGCGACCGCTTTCGGTTCGTTTCATGGGGCAGTCATCAAGAATATCCATTTCAAGCGCTAAAGTATGATTTCCCGAGATGCGCTGCAGCGTATTTTCCTCCTTTTGTCTCCAGTTTCCCTCTCCACTCAACTCTCTTAAACTTGATCGCTCCCTCAGAAACTTTGTTCCATAAGAACATTCCTTTGACTCACTCGTTCTTGAAGGCTACCGCCCCTCCTTCGTCTGGGGATGTAATTTCAAACGAGCACTTGTAAAAGCTAATCCCGTCTATTTAAATCTCAGTTTTTAGCTAGCAGATTGGTCCTTATTGGATTTGTGCTTTTAGGGTACATTGATTATGGTCATAAATTTGCTGTTGCAGGAGCTCGTTACACGGCTTATTGCAGCGTCCAATTTGTCTTTCTGCTTTGTCCATAATTCAATCGTCGAATTTCTTACTGTGGCATTTAATTCGAACATACAGCGTTCCTTTGAGCATAACACTAGGCCGCATATTTCACTTCTGTATCATTTGAACAGTTTTTGAAGTTGCGAACGGTGATCGTCGATTAGCCAAGCAAGAAAGTTGCCAATTGTGAGATACCAATGCAGCAACGCTGCGCTGTTCGAATTGCAGTCCGATGCTCAGATATATTATGACGTAAGTGGCGATTCATTTTAGTTCACTTTAGTGATAGTCTTACATCAAGAAGAACGCATCTCGTTGCTATTCCAACTCGAAATCATGAACAACGAGACCGCTCTCGAAAAAGAGGCTTCCTTTAACCCTCCGTTGATTCCCTCTCACAAAAAATTGCCCGGCGAAGGCTCAAGAAAGAACGTTTGAATTATTTTCGTCAGTATTATGTGAACACGCGTAAACGCATCACTTCTGAATGTAAAAATGAGGAGACTTACTGAACACTTTGAATGGCGCCTTCACCATTGACTCTAGTCATCTACGATAAAATTCGCAATCTGTGCAAATTGCGATATTTTTTCATGGTTTCATATTTCCTTAGGAGAGTGATATCTACGAAAATTTTATATTATTCAGACTCGCATATTCCCTCAGTGATTTTTTGCAGCACCTCACCCCGCTCATCCTTTATCTGCTCCAAGAAGAAACCAAGGAATACCCTCCAGGAACTAATATCGTGTACGTTTTTGCATCCTTATTGTCAAATCAACTGTTACTGTAAACTACCGAAGATTTGTATGACATGCAAGACAATGAGCACATCGGAATTTCAGCTGGTACGACCTCCTTTTCTACTCAGATTTGTTCACCTAACTTGGCTACTCAGTTAATGGACCAATTTTAAAGCTGGCTTGAGATGTTGTAGATTATTCCACAGGTGATCGTCTCTTCAACTCCAGTGGTTTTTTTAGTTAAAACTGTAGGGCGATAAACGGACACGGGAGCATCCATCCCCATTGCACACGTTCAGATATGGCTCCATCATTTGGAAGGTTAATTCGTAACTCATGACAACTTTTGCAAATGCCTGCAAAGGCGGTGGCTGAACACTGCTGCTAGAATTTATTAAAACTAAACTATCGGTCAATAAAAAATGAACAACAACACGCGGCTCCTCTTCTTCCATGCAAGTGGATGGCGTTGAAAGAGACGCAACGAAAATTCATTACTAAGGTTCATCTGAATATAAAAATATTTTCCGTCCAGTTCCAAACTGAGAACGCAGTGATTTGATATTTGCTTTAGGAAAGTTGCAACTTTTATTCGACTTTCGCCATTCCCGATCTTCAAGTGCGCATTAGCTCTTTCCAGAATGTGAAGACTGCTAATATTTTTTACAGTGAAAATTTGCTAGAAACCCACAAAAAAGGCGATTCTTTCTTCTGGAAAACTGCTTGGAATAAAAACTCATTGCGAATAGAGGACACATTCTCGATTGGAGAGCATAGAAAACATTTCTTGTTGGCTCTCATCGAAAGCAGAGACGCATAACTTGAGTCCGAATTTTTCGCGAATGGTTGTCGCTTTCTTTAGCAACTAGCATTGCCTATATATTGTCATTAAGGACGATCAATATACTATCCTATGAAGCCGTTTATACTGTGAGGCTATTTGTCAAACTTGCGGGAAGTAGTTGGACAGAAGTAGGGCTCGGAAGCTCCTTTCAGTTTCATCCTCACTTTTGATTGCGAACGAGTTTTTCAAGTTTCAGCAGGCGTTGTTTTCATCAGTTTACCCTCTTTCTAGAAAGAAATTGAAATTCACTCATTTTGCTTCGAAAGTCCTTAAAATATGTCTTTCTTAACTGTATCAATGTTCGAATCGAGACCTTCGCATTCAGTAATTCCTCATTTAGGGATCCTAGAAATGTTAGCAATCCCCTCCACCTGATATTCTTCCTTTCTATCCCTCTAGAGTGATCTCTCAGTCTGCTCTCTATAGCGAGCTAAAAATAAATCAAAACGCCATAAAATGCAAATAAAAACGAACTACCAAAGGACGGAGAAGGCAGAGTTTCCTTCCTTTCCCTCTCCTTTTTTCCTCTTGCAATTTCCCAAAGCAGTCTCCTTGCTTGCTGTTTTCTCGTCAGCATATTTTTTCCACATTGTTGGCTTGTCTCGAAAAGAATCAGTTTTTCGCTCTGCCGATTATGGGAGCTATTCGGTTTGTTGCATATTTAAAAGCATAAATTTTTGTCGCTTCATTGCATCAGACACAAAATAACTTGCTCCATTAAGCCATTGATACATTATATGCACTTGTTTGAATCACTTTGTTATTCTCGACTCACTATTGACTTTTGAAACAAATTTTTCTTAGGCGGAATGCATAGGGAGAGGGGCTAGAGAGGAAAACTTTTATGAGTTCTGTTTCAGTCTTTCGTATTCGCATCCAATCCATTTCATTCGATGAGCAAAGCTCATATAAATTATCGCTATTAATAGCAACCTTCAAAGGATGATCGTCATCAATTGTCCTATTCTTTTGGGATTAGTTTTTTTTGACATGCCTCAGCTCAAGGTCCTTATCATATCAAAGTGAACGTTTTTTTTGGTTTCAGGTATGTGCTCACGTTTCTTTTTCCAGTCGAATTTATTGCAAGTTGGTGAAGCAAATTTCGCGTGACGTGCCCTTTTATATTTGCTGGGACTCCCATGTCATGCATGAGAATTTCATAATGTTCGCAACAATAAAACGTAGCTTCAGCGTTCTTAAGTGGTATTTGTAACTGTTTCCTGCAAACTTATATACGAACATCAGCCTTTTTGCAGTTTTTTATTTATACTAAATGATTTCCAAGGTGAATTCATGAACCAGCAAAGTCTCTTGTAGGTTCGTATAACGCTGCGTCCATGCAATGGTGATGAACAGCTACTTGAAGTATGAGTGAGTTTTGAGATGCTAATGGTTGGCATAAATGTGATTTGCGTCGTTCGCCCTCAGGGAATTGCATTTTCGCTTAGCGATCTGTGGATTTGAGCATAGATACGCATTAGTTCGTTGGAGAAGGCTGCATTTGAGGGTGCATTGTGCTGTGACGTAACCACGCAAATCGAAAGTATGAGGACTTCCTAACGGGATAAATGCGTCTCACTGTGCTAAGCGTTCTTTAGAGCCGCGTTTGCCTCAACAAGTCTCGAACTTTAATATTCGCCTATGAGTGAACTGCAATATCATTTCAAACCGACAACGACCAAGACGTCGTTCGCATGTGCTCCGCTCGGCCAAATTTGTTTGCGCTTCGCTGCAGTCCTCCTGTTGAGGATTCCGCCTTACGATAATATCTCCTGAAGAGAATTTTTCTATTCACTGCTAGTGTTGATTTGATTTGATCATTCGATACACTGGCAAATGATGACTTTTGTGTTCGATTTCCTCAATGAATATAATCTTCACTTACATCATCCGGAAAAGGTAGAAATTCTTTTATATATCCTTTCTCGCTTGCATGATTTCTTAATGAAGTTTGTTCTTTTGACACTAATTAATGGCCGCAGTACGCCGAATACAATATCATTCTATTGTAGAAATTGAAAATGCTGTTCATAGGAGAGAATAAAATCATCTATTTAGAGTGGCTTTATCCTCGTGAAGTGATCCTCAAAGGTTCCCTACACCTGATCAACAATACATCCCGTTACATTACTCAAACTCCTTCATCAGGAAAAAACTTTGTGCAAAGACGCCGTGAACACCTGCAGAACTGACCCGTTCATTTGAGAAGCAGCAACGCTTCGTAAATTATCTAGAGGAACTTCTCGTCGGTTTGCTTTTATTGTCTTTAGTCTTTGCTTTCAAATGAGTCAGTGTTTAACAAAGCAATTATGGCATTTTTGCAAGGTCACATATCAGCTGGTAAGAGAATCTCGTGCAGTAAACCTTTTTCACTCATTTTTGTGAAACAATTTTGCAATGTTATGTCCACGATAAATGCATCTGTATTTGCCTGCCGTTAATTTAAATTCATGAATTATTGAAGCTGCTGTTATGAAATATGATGGACATAGGTACGTCATTGGATGGCCACAATTTACTTCGGTCAATCGAAGTTGAAAAAGTTACCAGGACGTTTAAAAACGAAAAGATTGTATGAATTTAACATTGGCCCATTTTGTCTTGCAAGCGTTAGCAGAGAAAGTGTCTTTTGTGTAAGATTCGTATGGCATCGGAGAGGTGGAATATCAATACATCACTTTTCCTTTTGCTAGAGGAAAGGGAAAGAAACCTTTATTCTCACAATAAAGTTGACGATACAAACCAACGAAAATCGACAGAGACAGGTTTTGAAAGAAACACTCAAAAGGGAAAGTCCGACTGATGAGGGAGTATATAAAAAAAAAAAACAACCTGTCGAACATTGCACAGGAGGGTAGAGAAAACTGATGACTCAAAAAATCAAATGCATCGAGCCGATATCCGGAAAAAGAAAAATTGCTTGCCCTCGTACTTGAGATTTATTTTGCTCTTGCACAGTTCTCCTTTGAAAGCAATTTAAAGTGGTCTTAAAGCATTTGCTAATAATTCCTGGAAGTCGATTGCTTGGTGAGTGGAAATCAAAAGTGCATGTCGTTCCGGCTTCACTAATATTCATCATTCAATGATCCTGGCTCCTGTTCCTTAGAATGGTTCTTTTGACGTTCTTCTGAATGAGCTGACTTTGAACATGGTGTTTTAGATGACTTTAGTGACTACATTCAAAATAATACAGGTAGCTTTGCTGTTGCGCAAATTCTAGTAAGAATCTGTGCTTGTCCTCTATTTTTCCCTGTGATTCTGTTTTTTAATATATCGACATTATTATGTTTTGTTGCCATTTGGATGATTGTGATATCGTGTTTGAGCTTTCTTGAAAGTGTTCGCTTAGTTTAATGCCTATTCCTTCATTTCAAGGAAAAGGTGCGTGAAATCGAACCTTCGTGAAAGTGCGTTACGTCGAGATTGTGTCTGTGTGTTTGCAATTACGTGCCTGTAGGTCGTCTAGTTTAATCTTTGAAATGCGATAATGAAATTCAGTGAGTCAATCCACACACAGCCTTCATGAGAGTGTTTTTCTCCGCATCTTCGTTGCGAATGGCCAATCTCCACGTGAGATATTTACATCAAAAATGCTATATAACCTGCGAATCGTTTATGCCTCTAGCAGATTGGATATTGTGATGAGACTAGTTTAAGACCACAATTTTGGCAGTCACCCAGTTTTACAGTAAGTCGCATTGCGTCACCCTCGATATTTTTGGTAACGAGGTGCTGACTTTTCTGCTAGGACTGAATGCAAACGCTTGGAGAATCATCGTCAGAAGAGTTGCGACAACGTGCGATTTCCAGTCATATATGTCGTTTGCTAACAAGGAGTGAAATGCGCCCTCATGTTTTGAATAGTCGGATAGGCGCTCTGCAAATCCCGGCAATGGGTTTCCTCTTTGCAATCTGAGGGGTATGGCTTTTCGCTTCTTTAAAGTCTCTAACGTTCCATCCAAAATTTATGGACCAGTGTGGGCGGTTGTTTAGAGGGTACATATGACCACCATTTCTGGTGCGCATTTTACCTACCAAATTTTTTAGCTTTTGCTCCAGAGGTTTCCGAGATGTAACTCTTAAGCGATTAAACTGACGCAAATATGTATACACGAGTTTAAACCTACATAGATTAGACGCAAGCGTTACGTTATATAACTGCGTAAATGAATCTGTTTTCTCTGAGAATTGATAAAAGCGGTTATTATGTGATGAGCGCTAAATAATTTCATAGTTTGGATGCTCATTGGTAATATTTATGATCGTTATAGGAGCAATTTGCAGAATAAGGTTGTGGAAGTGAATTTCAGTTCATTTGAAGAGAAGCATTTCTTAACGCATATTTGTTATGTCATCACTCTGAGAACTCTAGGATCCATTTAGAAAACAAGCATTTTGCCTTAAATATCCTAGCACATGCCAGTTGCCTGATGTTTCTCCAATAATAAGTAGGGGATGTTGGCAATCCCGGTGAGAATCCTCACTTGTTATGGAAAGAGGCGAATATAAATCGCTCTGGCCGTGCATTAATAAGCATCCGTATGCGACATTTATGAGCAACTATTTAGGAGTTCTCGCTTGCATCCTACATTATTTGCCTAATGCACTATTTGGCCAAAAATTGCATGCAACATTTGTGAGAAGAACACATCAGTTGCAACGAAAACTATCTTTAAAAACGACATTTTAGTGGTAATCACCGAATTACAACTCCCCCCTGCAGCATCGCTCCATACGGAAGGTACCACTCTGGCAACTGCACACCAATCACATTCCTTCCACAAAGAGTTAACCAAAGCTTTCCGCCGTCCATCATTCTCTTTTCCCGAGTTCATTGAATGTAAATTAGCATTATGTTCTCAGGAAACTTCCTGGAGTATTCTTTAAAAGTTACGCATTCCGGAATCTTTGTCGATACATTTTTTTGTAGCATAAGTGCAAATTGCGGCCAATTTACTTTCTTGCCCAGTTCACCCTTGAACGCTATGAAGCAGAAGAAGGCAAGAAGGAGGTCATTTCTTGGCTACTGGGTACCGCTTGTTTGGTTGTGTTCAGAAAATGAAGCAATCCAAATCCAACATGTCTGGTTCCCGTTTTTGATGACATGTCTCGGAGCTGAACGACATTGGAGTATTTTCGCCAAAGGGTATTCTTGAAATATTACTGTTTAACTAGCCCACCTGTGGCCTGCATTCTTATCCTAAATGAGCCAAGTGCTCGTACAAAATTCTCTACCCCCACCCCGGCAAAGAAAAAATCTTCCCAACCATGAAAATTCAACTCCGACTAGGTAAATGCAATGTCTCGATAATTTTAAATCCCTTAAATCCTCTATAAACATCGTCCATACTTTATCGTTGCAGCGTTTTCATTCCCAGCGTTGAAACTACCTTGCAGACTGGCGGCATGAGCGCATGTACACATGCGCGCTGAAACGCAAACAGGCATGCTCATGCTTAGCAGCGCATGCAATGCCGTGATTGGCTTTGCAAAAGCCATAAAAAACGTTGTCACATCAGCTATTATAATAAGCTTTTCGATTTTCCCATGCTGCAGTGAGCTCGGTGCGTCGTTTTTCACTATGCTGTTGGGATGATTTATCACTCCGTGCCGCAAGGTTGGAATACTGGATAACAGTCGTTGGACAGTACACGTTGCTTGCAGCGCTAGGATGCATGTTGATCTCATTTCCCTAGGTTTAGCTTGGCAAGTACTAAGTAGTAAAAGTGGCATCGTAGCAAAAGTGGTATCATATGATACCGATACCTAATGCTAACACTGATACTCGAATTAACAGCGTTTTTACCACCGCCATGAGTGACGTGCATTGTTCACTTTTTTATGGGCTCACAAAATAAATTGCCTATGGTCACAACCTTATGCGCTTTTCCAAGTCTCCATGCGCAAAAATAGCAAACGAGTATGTGTGTTTTGCGTTATCTGTATTTGTTTGTGTCCATATATATGCGTGCACGTCTGTGCACACATATATGTGGACATGTGTGTTTATATGCGTATCTTTTTCGATGTTTGAGTGCATCTCTCAAAAACTCCAACTCATGAGCCACTGTTGTTATGAAGTTTGGACGTATTATAATCTAACCGCTAATGCTCTCTAAATTAATTTCGACCAGGTCCGTTAGCTGCTGAATAAAACACACGCATCTCGTTGTGTTTGCCTGTATCTTATCATCATTTTGTCAACATATTTGTGATGCACAGAATAGGATAGCCTGAATTCCATGGTCGTGTGAAATTCGATTGCTCTCTGCAGTTGTGTAATTACCTTCTGGTCAGCTCCGTGCTGCTAAAATCGAAATGTATTTCGTTTTCTTTCCGCCCATTTTAAACCCTCGCGTTGTGGTCTTTGATGCCTTATGTTATTATACGGAAATTTTAATTATGCATGCAATTGCACTCTCCTTTTGCAATTCACAACTGACACACAACTGCGCACCACTGCCACTTCGGACCAATATTTTTTGTCTCTAGATGAGCGAGAGTTTTATCTAAAGCCAATGGGTAAGAGCGTAAGTTATGTTTCAATTCTCTGAAATCACCCCCCCACTCTCCCGCCTCAGTGCAGTTAGAAAGAGCAGATTGAACACTCTGGAATATCCAGGAAGTGAGTCGTCGCCAAGCGATAGACAAATATCAGAACAAATCGAGAATTTAATAAATTTTTTTTGGAAAAAGCCGTCTGGGCACGCAAATTCTTAGGAGCCAGAGCACATTGGCGTAAAATGTCGTCTTGAACGAAATTTAGTTGAATTACCGAAGTTTTTTATATTCCACATTGACTGACCTTGATAATCTAGCCAGCCCGATATAATCCGATCACAAGTGTTGTAGATAAGTCAGCACAGAAAATAAGCAGAGTGACTTCATGGAAAAAGAATTTCGAAAATGGTCGCTTCACTCATTAAACGGCATTGGGCAATTCTGCTGTCTTGCATGATTTCCTGTACCGTCATTACATCCTCCGTTTCACAGTTCTAATTGCTGTGTGTCGTTCGACGCAGTATGGTATAAGTTAAGAATCTTCAAACTGGAGTCACTGGAACATGCAAACTCCGTTTTGAACAGGTTTTCCGCTATAAAATTGTATTCGGCTTCTTCGACGCCCCGCTGTTGGAAATGTTTCATTCTGCACCCTCCTATTCCCCATCCCCTCCCCCTCGTAATCAACGTGCGCATCAGTTCCAACCACGCAAAAGACACTACAAAATTTTGTATGTGTTTGGAATCTGCTCCCTTCTATTACCGTCAACGTACCTTCAGCTTTTAAGTGGCGGCTGAGCTGATTCAGTCTTCACGGTATTGATCCATTATCTTTTACAAGTTTTCTCGCCCAAATTATAGTTTCAGGAATGTTTTGCTCCTTTTTCCGTTCACAGGTACATACTTTTATGTGTTACTCCACTTTAGGATCTTAAAAACACAAATATATATGCGCCTTTTCTTCCTGCTTTTCCCTGATGATTGCCTACTGGTGAACGGTGAAATAGCTTCATATTCCACAGATATGGATGCTCCAACGAAAGGCCATTTTATGCTCCAAACGACGAAAGGCCAGTCTGATTCATCTGCAAAAGACTGGCCTTTCGTCGTTTGGAGCGTAAAATGAAATTTTAACCGATGTATGATGGGACTTTTCATCTCTGGTTAGAAATTAGTGGGAAGGTAAACAGGGAGAGTGGCATATGCTCCCAGGCATTGCGTTGTCGTAATGAGCTTTGCGGAAACTGCGAAAAAGGTGCCTTACCAATAAGATTTGTGGTAGCGGTCAGATGCGCCAAAATTCTATCGTATTACATTCACGGGTATATTCTACCTCGGGGCAATTTACGAAACCAACTGATTTGATGGGAAAGGTGCAAAAACAAAAAGCACGAGTCGCGTTCTGTCCTATGACCACTTTTGCCTTTTCATAATGCAGCTTTCATTTATTCGTTTGCACATATGCATTTCAAGAGGATCGTTTAAGAATGTTAAAGGAATTGTGGGCATCTGCTGCGAACTTACGTCGTCCTTGTGTTATGTGGGCTGAGCGAATTTGATCTTGTCTATTTGTGCGTATCTGTTCGTGTCCATTTGTATATCCAGTAATTTTGATGCAGGAATAATCGAGCCTGAAGTCGCAAAATTTACGAATGAGCCTAAGTGGTGAAGCGGTCACCTCATTTACTAAATTTATGATAATCCGTTAATTAGAGAAGCAGCTGTGGGCAATTACAAAGAAGTACGTCGATTTTCAGGATTCTGTTATATTTTGCGGCCTCAACGAAACCTTCATAGCGGATCTGCTCGAGTACAAGATGAAAACATCTATTCATGTGTTACTTTACCACTTTTTGACAATTTGTGAAGCTAGTTGGTGTGATGAGACAAATTTCGAAAATGTATAACATAAAGGAGAACCCTTAGGCGCTTCTGGATTGTTTTTCCACACGACGTGTAATTTTTGTCTATGAATCACACAAATGCTTTGACTAAGGGGAAAAGAATTGATTGCATCGCTGCAATCTAGGACGATTGCTAATAATCTGATGGAATTTCGAAACAGCGTTGATTCACATAGTTCATTCGAACGGTTTGCTAAGAGCCAATATGGTGAAGGAGACTGAGGAAAAGGGGGATACTTGCTTTAGATAAGCTTCTTTCTTCTTTTTTCGCTCATGATCCTTTTACGTTCTTCGTTATTGGTAGTTAAATAGTTTTCATTTCTGAACAAAAGAGATGCTTAAAAGATATTACGAATAGACGTTAACGGGCAATCACATGACTGTGATACTCGGTCTCTTTCAATAATTCATAGCGTCATATCGAATATCCATTCACAATCCATCAAAAGATATAAGCAAACTGAATATGACATATGCTTGTTTATGCATGCAAATACGCCTGGATAATCCGTGAGTTTGCCTCAAAAATGTTCTTAATGCGAGGAAATCAAATTAGTGAGTGTACTTAACCAGTCCTTTCATTATTGCTAACAATGAGCTTAATAAACTTTTTTCGGCTTTCCCTCACCATCACTCATCCATCTTTGAATATTTGTTTTTTCATCTACTTCATCTTTAACGTTCATCCATAGCAACGTTCGTAGGTTTATCATCTGCCGTTCGTCCAACGATTAAATGAGTTTACTGATCAAATGACAACATCACAGCTTGTTTAATTCTTGACAACTAAATGCTCGAAGAGATACGCACAAGAACAACCTAATTTGCTTGATTTTGACATCTTTTGTCGTCTGCACATGCACGGTCGCAAATACTTCATGTTATTCACATAAGTCATCATTCTGAATGTGTTGCTGTGGATGTTGGCTTGCTTCTTATCGAACTTTTTGTCGAGCAGGAGGAATTGATTGAATAACGTCGGAGATAATTTTCGTCATTCGCTGCCTCATTGATAAGTCAATAACACAGCTGTTTCTCATATTATAACGAACATGAACAAAAATTACGCAAATGAACACAGCACTGAAATCTAATCTTCAGAGAGTATTGAGGTGATCAAAAATTCGGTCCCGAAATCACGACTTCATTCTGTGAACCTTTGTTGGCGAATCATTCTCAGGGGATACTTCGTTTGTCCGGGACTATAATCGAGCTGCATAAACGATGCGTCATTCGAACAGTTTCTTCAATGCAGTAAAATTTTCATGCACGTAGCGACTCGTCCAAGTCGTTGAACGATCCCATATTTAACAATTAGCGCGTCACGTTGTCTTTAATAATTTTATTATGTTTGCGTAGTGACCAGCTAACTCGAAAGTTGGATTTCCTCGTCTGTGCCTTCACATCATTGTCTCCTTAAACACTCATGTGATTCAGCTTTGAAAACCTTGGAGCAGAAAAATTTGGGCGTTTTCTCGCCGGATGCTCTTTACCACCTTTGAAATTAGTTCCTTTACCGCTTCTTGTGATATGGCTCAAAGTCACTAGCTTTGAATTGATGTTACCTGTATCCAGCCTGATAAGCGATGAAGCACTGAACGAGTGCAACGCTGTTGTCTGTCGACGAAATTTCTTGCTGCAGTTTTGAGCAAGCTTCGAAGAAGGATTGAATGACGTTTTAATCGCAGAGGTTAATTAAACATTCTACTCTGCAAAAAGCTCAGAAAGCGGTGTTTTATAGAGTTCAAGTTTCATTACGATAAGAAGCGTATATTCCAATATACAATCGTCTTCAAAGTCATTTATATGACGCAAGCATATGACGACGACATAATACTTTCCCTTTTCCCGAGCTTCTATAGATCTTAAAAATGTTAACAAAGGGGAACACTAAGGTAAATTGGCCGCTAAGGTTACTTTAATAGCTCTAAGCGTTTTCAGTACCTTGAATTATCGCAATGACCACTGAGGACAGAAAATCCTTTATTCGATTCTAAAGAACGAGATCTGTTGGATGTTTTTCTGAATTGAATATTATATTGTTTAAAAGAGAGTAGAATCGGAATAGTAACCCACCCCTCCAGATTTTTGATGAAATGTGCAGGAGTTTTCAGTGAAACGTTCTGATGGTGCTCACAACTTTGCATTTCGTGGAGTTTTCGAATTTGTTTCGTAATTTCTGAGAAAATCTTACTGTCATCCATACATTCCGTGTTTGCGAAACGCCGATTTTTCTGCTTAATTCTGTGAGCCATAATTTCAGCCTTTCGACATCCACCCCTTGGAGGATTTCCCGGAGACGATCCTTGATTTCGAGGGTGAAGACGCAGAAGACTATCAAGAAAACGGCGAACCTCACGTGAACGGCATCATGACCGAAACCCCTGAACCTGAGAGTACATGTAGGATAAAGCTGCTGAGGCCCGAACTGCCTTCGGATATGCAGCCGGAAAGTACTGCAGATTTGAAGTGTGCAGTTAACGTGAAGGAAAGGATCGAAATCAACGGTAATATAGTTTCCATTGTTTTTGTGATTACTCATCCTCGCATCATTTGGCTCGCGTAGTTGTATTTTTCCCGCTTTTGCTCATTTCGATGACAATGCTTTATAAGCCGAAATTTTGATGCCGAGGGCATTTTACAGTTTTGTCGTTCCTTTTGTTTTTTGCTTACTGTTATGGAATGCAATTTTTCAGTTATATTAACGAATGGTTAACAACTAACTAAAACCAACTTTAATAAATTAATTAGTAAAGAAGGTATTCGCTCTCAAAAATTCGTCGACGTATGGATTTCTCATATTCGTTTGGTTTGCTAAAGGAATTGCAAGTCACCTCTCGAGCATATTTTTTTCTAATAAGCTCCATGTTGTTTTTTAGAGGATATTATCACTTGCCTAAAGAAATATGAAATGGTCATTCTCATTCAACAGTTGTTGAAACTGTGGGCATCGTTCTGATGTTATCGTCCGTTTAATGACGGAAACATTTCATACGGTTTCATAAGTTTCGTGAATCCTTTTAAAGTTATCGTGTGCGATGGCAAGCGACACAATTTCTTGTTGAATGCAGTAAGTGTCAACAAGTTCAGCGTTGGATGAAGATGTCACTAAGCAACACTTCAGATGATATTACCTCTTACCTGTGGACGCTTCTATGGGCATATATGATTAGAGAGACGAAACAGACCAGCATTACCCTCTCTTTACCGTGCTCAGCTCAATGTAAAACTTCTATATAACTGTCACGTTTAAGTATGCGCGAAACGAATTATCAAAAGTGTCGCTCACTGAAATTTTGCTGAATTTAGCAATGCCATGCTTATTTCACGTACATCTTATCGCACTCTATAAAACGGTTGACATCTAAATGAACGGTCGTTTTTTTAATACATTGTAAAAAAATGCATTCTGTTCATTGACTAAACATAGCCAGCCGTCTACGGTCGTTTGATGATTTGAGGTTAAATATTAATAAGGCAACAATCAATATGCAGACCGGATGCCAATACATTGTGTAAGAAGCATATCTAGGCACAATACATTGCAGCTAATAAACTTTCAAGTTTCCGATCTAAAAAGTTTCAGCCCTCAATGGAAATGGTAGAGGTTCGTTGCTGCTGACTATTGTATGGTGCCCTGACTCTGCTGTCAAACAGTTTGCACACTGCTCACACAATCGTTAATTTTTCCATTTGACGCAGCTTACTTAGAGGTTCCTAATAGATGGTGGTCTTCGCATAGCATCGGTCACTATAAACCACAAAATAAGTTCGCCATAGCCGCCTAACTCGATTCGTGCTTGTTTTTATTCTGTTTTTCTTCTAAAACGTTTCACTAAAAGAGATATCCTTCCATTCTGAGTAAATCAGGTCTTATCATACGATCATATCATAGGAAATGCTTCTCAGCCATTCCTTAACCCAAAACTTTCCACTCACTTTCATTGCTTACAGTTTCCTCCATCCATTAAACATCTCATTCTGACACTCGCTCATTCACTATTTTAAACCTCATTATTAGTTGACACTAACAGAAACGTAAATCAACTACATTTCTTCCAAAGATTTCGTTACTTGTCTTTCAAATATTTCTCTAACATTTGGCATGTACTTCGAACAGTGAGCTTAATCTTGAAAACCACGCTATCATTTAGGTTTGTCGCAGTTCCTCATTTGCAACCGATTTCACATTGCATCCGCACATCGTGATTTCTGCTTCCAGCTCAGCGCAAAAACAAACCTAAATTAATTTTTATTCATTTTTAAATGTCTGACGTTTTCTTTGAATGTGATGACGGATATTCAGTACTTTTATACACCCATAAAATTCACCACGAAATATTTTTCACTCCGGAGGAGTCCCTTGGAACTTAGTAGTGTAATGTGAACGGTCAGCTGATATCGAGTAAACGGCTACTGATGTTTTAACTCTGGAATTTTTTTAGCAAGAGCTATAGCAAAGACCATCTAGCTTTTTGAAATGACTTTGTTTCTATGCGTCCCTGCGCGCTTATGGCGAAAACGTTCGCATGTCTGTGTCTCATGGATATGCGGCTTTCTGCTAGTTTAGATGCTGCAAATACTAAAGTGAGGATTAAGGATTTTTTTTGAAACTTCATCAATAATTCAGATTATATCTGTGGAAGTTCAGAATTTGCATTCAGCAGGACGTTTGCCACGAGATTGTGAATGAGCGCCGGAATGCGCACACGATTTTTTCGTCTCATCCTTGATCTATATATATGTATATATGCATATATAGGTAGATAATTTTTGTGTTATCTTTCAATTTTTGTGTTATCTTTCCCTCGCAGATGTCTCACCGGCTAATGAAAGCTTTTGAAGGGGAAAAGCGGCTTGTGCAGAAGAAGAAAACGTCGCATCCAGAATGGGATAAGTGCTGGGATACCGGTGTCGTACCGGGTCGCGTTCTTCAAGTAATACTGCTCAGTGGAAGCACCCCAATCGCAGATGCAACAATGCGTCAACAGGTAGTTGTCGTTGTTCAATGTCATGGGTTGTCGTATTAAAATTACAAGGCCATAAATGGATATTTGGCTTCCGAGAAAACGCATAATTTGTCGCACGACGCATGATGCGGTCATACACACTCCAAATAGGAAACGGCACATGGTAATTTTTAGATCCCTTTTCATCTGTATATGTCCGTAATTTCTTTTGCCCAACACGAGGGCATCATATACGGCTGCTAAAGAACTTATTAATCTCCGCTGAATGCACATGTTCAGTCTAGACTCTGTGAAATAGGCCAAATGGCTAAGCCAGTATCGGATGCTTGGTCGATCTGATGATAATTAGTCGCTACTAAAGCATCTTGCAGTATATCTGAGAATGTTAATCTGAATTTCGGAACGGAACACAGAGCGTTCATTATTCCGATCCCCCTTCGAACTTTCAACATGCACAGTGGCTAGAAAATGCAGCATACCACAGCATTGTTTCTTTTTCGATTTCTCAGCGAGAAATTTTGTGATGTTAAAATATCACCTAGGTTTATGAATTTACACTGATATAGTGAAACAGAAAATTTGGCCTTCGATGTGAGAATGCGCTTGTATAACGACAGCCATCACTGTCGAGCATGAACAAGCATATCCTTCTTCTCCCTTTCATTCCTTCAACGGAATCGACACTATCTCTGCATCAAAACTGTTCCATATCACACGCCATCCTCCTTTTCCGACTTAGGGAGTGGTGAAAACATGGATAAATGAAAGGAACTTGTTGTCCATTAAAGAAATGAAATTTCCTCCCCACGCTTATTAGTCTCTTTCCTTTACCACTCCTTCTCTTCCTACACCATTTGTCAAACCAACCCTGAGGAGCTGGCAGTGATCAATGGCCAGGAAGCAAACATACTTGGACACCTTTAAAAGGGAATGGAATAACGAAAAAATGGCTCCTGGTGCAATAATAGGCACTGTGCGACCGAGCAGAGCCAGCCTCGTTTAATCGCACACGAATGCACAAAAACCGTTTTGCAAATTCGCGGTCTTTAATAATTCCGCAGAATAATTGTCGCCGATTGTGTTTTGTGGGTAGTGTCCGACATATGCCAACTTGGTGTTGTTACTACTTTTCCTACCTATAGCTGCACCCTTCGTTTAGGCGTAACGTTGTCCAGTCTATAGCGGGTTGTATGAAATGCGATGCATTTCTAGGATATCGTGTCGAAGTGTAAATCGGACGCCGTGACCCATATATGGATCAATCTGAAGCCAGCCGGACGTATCCTTGCGCAGGCGCGTCATATTCCTTCGATGAGTGAGTTTTACACTTTAGTCATATCGTTTCACTTGCTTGCTGACTCGACAACTTTCTAGAAAGACGCGATACAAGTCGTGGTGAACCGTGAGAATCTAATCAAAAAGAACTTATCTGCAGTCTTTTGTGGAAACCTTATAAGAAGATTTCCGACGACATCTCTTTACACTTCATTTTCTTTTGCATATCGTTGCTTCTGCATTGTTCCTTTGCATTTTTTGCGCAATTAAGTAGCTTATTTTGCCAAGCTGCTCTCGAAGAAAACAGCTCTGCCAATTTTTTATGCTAAGCAGTGCATTCCAATTTTTTTTTTTCATTTACACAGGAATTTTCTGTGAATGTCCTCATTACGCTGCAATTTTCCGCTTCGCGTTTTCGTTCCAATATTTGGTTCGGGTATAAAGAACACTGCTGAGAGGTCAGATCAAGTAACTTCGCGAAGTCTATAAATACTCGTGCTTTCACATTTCTTTCCAAGATAAATTAGCATATGATAATGTGAGTTTACTCGAGAAAATCAACTGTTGGTTGATCAGTAGAAGGCATCAGTCGATCAAGCAGTGGAAGATAAATGCGATGGCGATATCTGCTTGTTCCGTTGTATATGCGAATATCATTTCGATTTTGTAGGGGATTCCAGCCATAAGCATGTAAATTACCTTGAATTTTGCATTCGTACATGTAAGCTGTGACTTTATCAAATGATCAAAAGTTTACTGAATACTGAACGGTTTTTCAGTTAGAAAATTAACTACAATAAAGAAATGCTTCTCTGCACTCTATAAGAGTCGTCACCCAAACTGCTGCAGTGATCATTATTACAAATATTCTTTACAATGAGATTAGTCAAAATTGATAGAGCATTTAAATTAAATGCTCAGCAAATCAACTTTCCTTTGAACATTTCGAATATTGCAATCTCAGTACAACTTCTTAATGAATTAAAGATAATGGAGTAATTGTTTTTGAGTGTTAATTAGGGCGCCTAAGAAATTACGTTTCACGTAACGACATTCATTTACCCGCTGAAATGTTGAGTGCATTTTGCACACTTGTCTCAGTTAATATTGTCATTGCAATTTTGTGATGTGCTCGGCAATGCAGCCAGCCACTTGTCCACTTTCGACGTTCACTTTTACAGACAGTTGATATTCCTTACGCAGTCTTCATCAGGAAATGAACTGTCCTTAATCGGATTGGATGCATACTGCCAGCGATCATTAGCATAAAGTTCACTGATCTTTTATTGCTAACATCGAAAGCACCGTTAACTTGTCAGATTCGCACCAAATTTTGTCACATTAACATTCGATGATTGCAGATTTTTTTCATCACTTTTAAATAAGCGCATTGCAACAATGTGATGACGTTCGTTAATTTATCGCCTTGCTCATCCTCCTCGAATACACGACATCATTTCTTGCTTCTTGTCATTCTCTGACGCATCTCTATGGCAATATCTCAGCACAGGTTCTGAACTCATTACAAAGCAATTTTCCTGCATATTTGTTATGCAACGAACTATCTTACTTTCCTTACCTACATAATTAATCTTATTGCTTGTGAATTTGCAGTCAAGCAATATGCTAATTATTGCCATCTTAACAGGTAATTCGGGGTTTACTGTTTCCTCTTTTATCCGTGGTTCCATTGTGCTCTTTGCCTGTCTACTGAATCATATATTTGCGCACTATTTTGTTGACCTCCGATATCCTTTCACTTCCTCGATAAAGGGTATCTTCTATTCATAAATAAATATTAGAATCACGGAGATTTTGTCGCAGAAAACGTGCCTGGATAGACAGAAATTTTCGGAGATTTTAATGGTGGGACCGAGTATAGGACTAATAAGGAAGGTACAAATAAATAAGGAAGGTGGAAGTGTGTGTTGTGACAGCATTTGTGTATATGGTTGTAAAATGCAGTCTCAATATTTTTTTTTGTAAGTGAAAGAATCCTTTTTTGAGGAAGCGGAAGGAAATCCGAGGTCATGAGAATAACGCCCGAATAGCTACGCTAAGAGCGCAATGAAAGCACGAATAAGAGTGGAAACAATAAATCCCAAAAAAGTTTTTGAGATGGCGATGATTATTAATACATTACTTAACTTTATTTTTTTTGATTTGGAGATTTTCTTTGTGCGAGTAATTAACTCATGAAAAAATTATCTGCATCCTGCATCTAGCAGAATGAGTTGCAGAACATCGTCAAGCTCACGCCAGTTTCTGAGCGACGAATTTCAGAAAAATTTCAGCTGTGTAGTCATTCAGTCATTTACTTCCTCCGGCAGGAGGTAGAGAAAGTGTGAAAAACTTATATATGGCATCGCGGTAGTCTTCCTTTTACTCGCATTAGAAATTCAAGTTTTTACCTTTCTAAAGTAGCGTAATGAACGAATCCTTTCGTAGTAAATTGTTTCTAAACATGAGTCCAAATTTTAGTGCTTATTGTGACCTTTGTGTAGATTCATTCAAATTGAAACGACAAAGAAAAAAATACCCATGCTGTGAAATTGGGTTCTTAGCGTATAGCCGAACCACTCTAATAGCCGAGCCTGCTTATTGTCATTTCATTCCGGCTAGTTTTGTCTGCGTTTTGTTCCAACATTTTCGCCTCATGTGTTTTCTGGTAGATGAAATTTGCAGTCAACTGTCTTATATCTTCAATGGTAGAAATGTGCTCAGAAATGTTTGTTAATTTTTGCATTTGCTGAGATATAAATTAGAATGTTCATTGTATCTTAGATGTCTTGTAATTACTATATGAATGATGTTCCCTATCTGATTCCCCTTATTCCCCTCAACATACCATATGAGAGGAATGAAATAACCAAGTGCACCGAAAGAAAAGGTAGGTGTTTTCATTGTGCTATTAAAAATACGGCAGCTATGTGGTGAAAGATTGGCTGAATAATTGAAAAAGTAATATCTGTCATATGGGAGTGATATCTGGTGGTACATCGCGTAGACACCAACCCGATAATTCGCTATCATCAAGATTTCCTCAAAGTCTTTTACTTTCTGTTCTAAGAGAATTTCTGTATTATCGTTCCCTTCAATGGTCATCCCATTGCGTGAATTTCTCGCACTGTGTAAAATTGTCTTGTTTTAATACATGACTGAAATTAGCAATTTTTTGAAATAATGTCAGTTTTCCCCTACTGTTTCGTTCATCTTTGATTCAATTTATGGATCGGAACTTTTTTAAACCTTGTGAGTGTCCGTCAGCTGGACTTTGTGTTTGTTAATATGTCATGTGATGTGTCACTTGTGAATCCACTCCAGTAATATCACATGTCTTGTTTTCGATTTTTCACTAGTGCTTTCCTGAAGATTTCATCGATTGTGACTGTGTTGGAGAGAGGTATGATAAACACGCATCAATACTTTCTTGAAAGCGGTTCTCATACAAAAACGTCGGAGACTAGAGTCGGTTATTGAAGAATTTTGGCCGCTGACCTATGTTCCTCAGATTTTCGTTATCAAGCTGTCCTTCTATGAATGAATTTCTATTGCAATTTTTTCTTAGCTGCTGTTCCCTCTTATTTACTGACTCACAATTTATTGTCAGATTAATTCTTCACTTATCAAAATACTTCTTTCATTGTCCTACATAGAAAGAAAAGAAGTTGTTGTCTGTATGTTTAATGGTTTGCGAACTGATGACCATCAAGTGGAGACCGCTGATCTTCCTTTGCTTTATTGATGCCTTTCCCTGAACTTTGCATTTTTTGGCTAACGGGTACTGTTTTTGAGCTCCTCTTTTTTGCTGGCTAGCGATATTTGGATGTTCTGTCCGTTGAGCTGTGAATTTTTTCTGAAAGTCTTTTTCACATCTCTCATTTTTGAAAATTTAAGTAATGTCAAGATTGTTAGGTTTTCAGCAGTGCGCATTCATTTTTTAAAACGGAAGGCGTTGATATGTTCTTAGCATGTGACGTTTGCATTCAAAATGCCAACCTATGCTGCGTTTAGGAATATTGATGGTTTTATAAATTACGTAGTATTATGATGTCAAAACAATCGTTTTAGCGCCCCATAATCGTGGCGAAGCTTCAAACTTTTCCTGCTTTATATGATTTATGCTTTATCCATCGATATAGTATACCTTAATTGCCTGAATGGATGGTTGGGAGCTACATTTTTTATGAATCTCCATTTAATGGCTTATGTTCAAGAGGAGAGTTTACGGCATGTTTCGCTGACTGCTCTGCTTTTTCCGACGGCCTGTTGAAAGTTGATTTGTTCAGTCGAGTATTGAAACATGACTCGTTGATGTATGCACCTTTTACGGCTTTCGATTATGGTCCGTTCCAAAAGAAGTTATAAATTTAGGAAGGAGGTTACGTTGACAGGTCTTTCTATTTTCATCTGCCTACATTCAAGCAAAAGCTGTTGTTCATATCAGAACAATTTTGTTTCGCTGCATATCCGAAGGATGTCATCAAGAACGAAAATTCATCTCAACTTATTTCCTGCGCTCAGTTTGTATGCCGTTGATATATCTTTCTTGGCTGATCATCGATTGTCTGCTACAAACATTCCTTATACTCCCTCCCATCCACCAACCGCATTTTTACAATATGTCCTTTCCAGCTATTCCGCATATACGTTGATTGCATTTTATAGCTGTTTATTTATTCCTTACATATGCGATATCCACCTCCGACGTTCCCAAATCAACGTTTCCTAACAGATTTATTGACACATAGATGCTGTGGAAAACAAGCAAACATCCCATCATTGCTTTTTTCGTTCCTCCTAATTTCATTCTTCATGGTGTTTTCTATTCTTTTTGTGTTGTTTCTAGCGACTTAATCTTAGTTATAGCCTTCATACTCGTTTCCGAGGAAAGTGGGCTATGACTCTGCTGATGTCGTTTTTTAAGTAATCGAATTTTTGAATTTCGATTCTCTGTAACGAATCTTATAAATATGCGAGTGCGTTTTTATAGATCTTCCGCATTAAGTTGCTCCCTTCCTTAATTATGTCACATTTTCGCTGTGACTTGGCAACAATAGCCATTTGTTCATTTGCATCATTTCTATCTGTTTATAACAAATATCATGAACTGGAAGCTAAAGTTATCCTTGTTGGAGGCCAATATCGCTGTGAGTTTTGCCGAAATGGGTCTGCTTCCTTAAATAGGCTTTCGTTAAAATTCAGTGAACAATTCGGCTGGCATTTGGCAAATCTCTGTCCTGTTGGTGTGATGCTTATCGTGTACCATCCGAGTGTCATTTAACTGACCTGGTGATCTCTGCAGGTCAGTTAAATGACACTCGGAAGGTACACAATGGAAGGCTACGATTCTAAAAAGAATATGGAACGAAGCAAAATGTGTTAAGGAAGTTCAGACGCATCGCCCCATAATGTGCGCGTTGGGTTTGCGATATTGCACACCGAAAGTTGCTAGTTGGATGGTTGGGAGCGACATTTGCGTCAAAAACGCCTTCGAATTGAGTTGCATCTGATCGAGGCAGAAACTGTCTTCGAGGCATTTTCCTTCCACTTCGTCGTTGACGAATCATAAGTGCTCGTTCACGTTATTCATCCTTATCAGTGAGTAATTCTAACAAAATTCCGCAACCTTTTGTTAATTTTAATTTAGATGAATGACGGATATTCACTATATGACGTGGCTGGTGAATGAAATGAAAGCCTCATCCTCCCTTAATTCTTCACTTTGTTAATTCTTTACCCTAATGCTTTTCGCATAGAGCTTTTTCGCCGAATGAAACAATGTACATCGGGGATTTAAATTAAAGATGATGTTCTCACTCTATTGCAAGTGCAAAGTAAAGTTTATTTCAAATATTTATTTATTTATTTATTCAGCAAACGCAAAACTGGATATTTTCCACTCTTCCGAATTTATGTGTTCTCAATCAAGCATTGTTGATTCACAATAATACGCCGCCAAACGTCCGTCGGCAAAGTTGTTAGAAATTTCATATCCTTTGTTCGCTTTCACCATTTTCTTTACCTTTTTCAGTAAAATTTGTCTTAGTGAGCTGCGTTTGTTCGAATTCACTTTTATGAGTGTGCTAATTCTAACGAACACAACGTATCCTTTCACGTTTGGTTGTTGCATTTCATGGACTTATAACACTAATTAATTCAACCGGGCAAATCGACGTCCATAGTTTTTGCAGCTTCTTTTGCGAGAATGCCGCTTTGTTGGCAAAGACTTCATGGTGTGATGCTGTGTGAAGAAAACTTATTTCTCGTTCAGAATGTTGCAGTTAATCTATCAGAGACACAAAGCTTTTTACAGTTTAGAAATTGCAGTGAACATTACCAGGAAGTTTAGTATTCAATTTCATTTATTCAAAGAGCCCGTAAAATCCACTTCTTGACTGAACGTGACGAAAACAACTTCAATAATGTTACTCCCAATCGTCAGTTCATTTGAAGGGCTAACAGCTCTAAGAACTGTCGACTGAACTTAAAGTTAAAAAGTGCGGCGGAGGCAATCCTTTGAGTTGGATGCAAATGCAACATTAGTTTTCCTCTCATCCGCCTACGCAGGGTGCTTACATCACTTTCTATTGAATGTGTCTCTTACTTTCGTATCTTTATAGAATATTCAGATTCATAAAATTAAAATTTTTTCAACAAACAGGCATATATTTGCTTGTTAATTTGCAACATATGTGCCAGTTGATGTTCTCCATCTTTCAAAGAGCAGATAAATCGCGCTGAGTAACTTCTCGAAGCGTCGCTGTAAAACGGCTCAGCTGCAAATTCAGCTGTTCCGATGTATTCAGGGCATTACCTCCGACATGACGCACGTGCACGTTTTCGCCCACTCCCGTGGCGCTTTCTCCATATTTTTTTCATTGCTTAAAATTCCTTTTTGAAGTCTCCATTCATCTTCCTTTGATAACAGGACAGGATAACAGGATTCAGAAAGGATTTTGAAAATGCACTGTGGAATTTGAAACCAAACACACTGTGGACGCATAGTTCTGGCAAGAGATGCAGACACTTTGCATAATTTTGCTTTCAGCTCACCTGTCCAGCCGGTTTCATAAATTGCCAATAAAAAGAACGTGCAAGACCTTGCACTTGTCATTTCGTTATTTCCGCCATCCGCACTAATATTCCACGAAAAAGCTTTAACTCTACAAACCGAGTAATTTGAAGGAAGAGTTCAACGGATACAAAGTGCGCGTTACTCTTTTCGGCCTTAAACTTTTTTTAGGCTTTTTGGAAGTTTGTGAATGATTGTAGGACATATTATTGAAAGCTTTCCTGTAGCTCGTACTATATGCATTAAATTTTAGTTATAATTTCAATGGCTCAGGCATTGAAGTGCCGAATAGAAAAACACGCACACTCACTCACGTACAAACAAAGGCAATTTTTGTAGAGCGCTAACCATATATGAGAATCGTACACGAGTAATTACCAAATGACACAGCATCGCGTTAATGCTGTCGTACGGAGCAATTTCTCAAGAACGCATAAAAATGGGAAATGCTGCTTAGTTTCCAAAAATAGAATAAAAAGTTAATGTTAACCGTGATTACAGAAAGAATAAAGTTTTATGAAGAGTGCACAACGAAATATCAAAGTGGGAAACTCACCGGTCTCACGCTCTCACCATCTATAGTTGCTGCTACTCCAATTTCCTTCTCACTTTTACACACTCCCTAACAAATATCAGTGGCAAAGCGGCCAACGAAGGCAAACTATTGATCAGCTATCCCAAATTCCACTTAAACATCCGCCAGGTGACCTTTCCTTCTGAATATTGAAATTCATCGGCATAAATGCAATGTTTCCTGTAGCAGCACCACTAAAAATAACTGCAAAAATTGCATATTCCAGGAACTAATGCGTTGCGTTCGGTGCTCTAAAATTATATTAGCGCGCGTCATTTATTGAATATGTCTAGAGAAGGATCCAAGTTCGCCTGATAACCATCCCCCCCCCTCTCCCAAAGGGGCATTAAAGCGATCCTTAAAATGTTTGTGATCCTTAAAGCTGTTTATCGTAACATTCACCTCATCCGACCGAAACATATACTTTCATAAGCATTCTACCTTTGTTGAAAGCGTTGCAATCAACATCACTCGTCGATGAAAACAGTTCTGCAATAGCACAAGGCAGATGACGTTTAAATCATTTTTCTATGTCGCCATTGAATAATATAATCTTTTTTTATGTTTAATTTCTTCCTCTGCCATTGTTTCGTTGAGTTAACACAGTGTCGAATCCCACCTATTTTGCTTCAAACCTCCATAGCCCATGCATATTTGTATGACAGTGCCATTCGCAAAGTTTTCAGAGACCGAGCAAGAAAAATTTCTGTATTGCAAAACTGTGCAAGAAAACTTATATTACTGTGTCAACGTGAAAGCATAGTCAGGTTTTATATTTGGCTGCAGTATAGTTTCTGATGCAAGCCTACCTCTCGGCAAAGGTAAGCAGTGCGGCTTCTTTCAGAAGCGGAAATTGCCTCGAAACATTTCCGACGCCGAATGGCTTTAGCCACTGTTCAACTAAGGAATTTGGCTGGTCGGACTCCACTGACTGCCTTATTTTTACGTTTTTTCGAAACATTGCAGAGGTTGCTTGCGATGACTTCACGTCCCGCGTTTTTGCTTGTGATTCTTTTCAATGGTTGTTCCAGTTTGGGAGTTAGTGAAGCTGTAGTTACGAATTTTGAATTAAACTACGTTGCTGCACATCATAGGATCATTTCCGGCGTTGCCCTGTTAGCCCCGATGGATGTCAGAAGGGAGATTTTACATTCTTTCCACACTAGCCGCTCTGACAGCCGCTCTCCATGTGTTATCATAATTGCACAGCTGCTGAAAAAGATGCCCAATCACAGTTACTTAATGTTTTGCACTTCAGTGCATAACGGAGTAGTTTTTGATTCATTAGTTACTGGTGGAGAGCTACAACCAACAGTACTCCTCGACGTTTCCAAATATGATATTTCGCTTACGTTATGATATTAACAAAGAAACCAACCTCAGTGAACGTTGCAGGAGAAGACAAATAATATTTGTATAAATACTGCCGAAGTTTTGATAGAAGTGACGTTCTGTTCTCAGTAGTCTCTCTCCCCACCCTCATCCACTAACATGCAAAATGTTTCAGAAAGCAACTGCAGTATTTAGATTCACGATAGTACATTGTAGTCAACAGTATGAGCTTTCATTTTATGCATAATTTCATCACCATTTAAAACAGTGGAGGCTCTTAGAGGATCTGACATAGCATATACTTACGCTTCACGATGGCTTCACCAACCAGCTGGCAAATTCCCAATAAAAATAGTGGCATGCGGAATAGCGTTTTCGCTTGTTAAATCATCTGAATCGTCCATAACGAATTGATTTAAAAACGTACGCATTTCCCCATTCTCATTTTTATACTTCCTCTCGAAAATAATGGATCAGTGTGGAAGATGACATAGGAGGTCGCCTCTTAGACACCCACCAAAATCTGTAACTTCAGCTTTGACGGTTTGCGAGTTCAAACTGCCCGAAAGACGCATGCAGTGAATAAGAACGAGAAAAAAATGTCGACATAATGCGCATCTGCAAAGCAAATTAGCTAAAACGCGAAGCAAGTGGAGAAGTGTGCAGGATAAGGTACACACACACATTGCACAGCGCTTGCAAAACCGCACGCCTTTACAATCAGTTAGTGGAAATCCAGTAATAATTCGCTCATGTTTTGATTTTCATAGTTATTTTTATAAAGATTTGATTTTTTGTTCAGATATTTCATAGTAAGTTCTTCTTCTGCCATTCAGCTGGTGCAAAATCCAGTCATATTCTTTTGCATCTTTTTGACCCAAAAACTTTCGAATTCGGTGGAGCATTTTGGATATTGTTATTGAAAACCACTCATCCTACAGTACAGTTTTTATTTGCTGCCTCTAATAGCTCTAGCCTCGGTGCTTTCCCAAGTCTGAAGTACTGATAGGCATGGAGGGAACGTACATGTCGGAAACGGGCGGTTGCAAACTTTGCACGTTGAAGTGATTTTAAAAAATGTTGACATTAAAAGAATTTCAGTTTGCAAAATGATATGCTAAAATATAATATTTATTGGGGTTTGAAAGTGCGAGAGCAAAATGCGTCTGCATGTTTATAGGAGGCATTTGTCAGCCTTTGACTATAATTCAACGCTTTACGCGATTTATTTCTAGTCGTCAGTGTTGACAGTAATTCGTATAATTCACTTCTTGTTTTAGAATCTTATTTCGCGAAGAGTCAGTGTTTAGGTATGCAAAGAAGCTGCGTATGCTTCACTGTTCCACGTAGGTAATATTCAACATGTTACTGCGTTGAATCGAGAGCTACCTCCACAGGAATGCACTTTTCTTCTTCGATATCACTTATACAAGATCTCCTATGTACAGTATTTCCCCTGCCCGCTAAACAGTTTCAGTATTGGGGACTTCTGTTTAATGCCTTACGTCATCTCCATTATTAATCAGTTTCAAAAAAGTTTCTTTGGAAAATGGTGTTAGGATAAAGCGTAAAGAATGGCAAATGAAATTAAAGGTGGGGGGGGGGGGGGGGGGAAGGGGTCAGATTAAGGACGAAAACCATCAATGAAATAATGAGTTTTGAGTTCTTCGCACCAATTCATTTCTTTCGCCTAGCTGCTGCTGTGCTCTTATGCAGTGCGCTTAGGATGCCTTTCAACGACAGCGCAAATTCGTGTACGTCGTTTCGCTCCTTGAATGTAATTTGAAGAGAACGATTGTCAAAAACGTCGATCACTGATATGCGCTAACGAGCTTTGATTTAATTTTGCCTCAAGTCGCGCAGTCCAGTCTCTATTTACAAGACATTCTCATCATAAACTTCTCGCATATTTGGTTCCTTCATATATCATTAGTATTTCAACGTATTACTGCAAATACAATTTCAGTTTACGCGCATTTTCATAGTAGATAAGAATACCTAACTTCGAAAGCATAATCGAATAGTTTGTTAACCATCTGTGACAGCTGTCAACAAACTTTAATTATGTGAACATAATTAGAACTCAAACTCTTTCCAGAAACAAACGATCGTCCCATGGAGGAATGCACGCCACAGTCGTTTCACGAACATGGCATTCAGCGTAGACGTGGTGCTATCAAGCATGCTCGTGTACACGAGATTCGAGGGCATCAATTCGTCGCCACATTCTTCAGGCAACCAACATTTTGCTCGTTGTGTTCAGACTTCATGTGGTAAGTGTTGTTTCTTTTGCACTCTTTCATTTATTCTATAGCACATGGGATTCTTGACATATTGTTTAGGTCGGCAGCATAGGCTACCTTGGATAGTGTAACTACGGAAAGCATCCGACGTTTCTCTACTGATTAGACTTTCGTCGTGTATAATAGATGACGAATTTACTCTTTTCATTTTTCCATTTCAAAAATCGTCATGAGGCCTGTTCAGTTCCTGGCATTTCCATCATGTGTTTGTTCTTGGCTTCACCCGATTTGCTTTTCATTGAGAAAGCTTTGAACTGCACCTTCATGGTCTCCATTTTTAACATTTACTGGAAAGCAGTTAGACACGAACGAGTTTTTTTTATGAACAGTTTAGTTTGCAAATGAACATACTGATGTGACGATAAAACAGTGGTCTGATGAGAAAAAAAGAAGGTAACCCTTTAGGATACTAACTTCGACTGGAAATTTTTCTCATTATTCAAGTGTCCAGGCAAATTTTTTTGTCGTTGTATGTCCGTAATCCAATCATCGGCCTAACATGTCTTCACGTTCAGTTACAGCAGCCATTATCAATAGTCAGAACTCGACTACGGATTTGTTAAAGATGTTAACACATCCATTTGAAGTATCGCTGGATAAAAATTAGAAATGACAGAGATGCTGAACTTTGTAGCCTTACTGCAGGTATATAATAGGGATGTTACGATCGAGAATAACCCTGGAGATGGTTGCTTCTGCAGCACCAAAAATACTGAGATCATTTTAGCCAATTTTTAGGCTCTCATTTGTAGTACATTCCTGTCATAAGGCAGGGTAGAGTTCGTAACTCTTGACAGCATATCATCTATGTGATTATAAAAACATTTACAAAATAGTGGCAGTGTCGACTGGAAATGTCGACGAAAGCACTTGTTGAACATATTTTCATGCTGTCGTGTGGCGTTTGGAATATTCTGCATCAACATCTGTTAGGTAATTGAATAATTTGCCTTTTAAGCGAATATTGTTATAGGGGCCTTAATAAGCAAGGTTATCAGTGCCAGTTGTGCAGTGCAGCGGTGCATAAGAAGTGTCACGAGAAGATGATCAGTCAGTGCCCCGGATCCGCTAAGAACACCAAAGAGACGATTGTGAGCTTTATTGATCAATCATTTTATATACTTATTCATTCCGTCACTAATACCTCTTTTGAATTATTGTATAATTTTCTCTGATGTTGGAAAACACAATAAATTCCCCATATTCTAAAAACTTTTTTTACCGCTGAAATTTATATGTGAGGGATTTACTGCTACTACAAATTCTTTTTTACAATGACTTTATGTGAAGATCCCAGTTTTGCGCAGTGACAGTTTGCCTCAAAAGTGTGGCAGTTTCCTTCGATGGATCCCGGAAAAGTTTGGTTGTTATTCGAGTGACGGGTTTTCGTTGTCATTTCCGATGCGACTACAGTTTTTATGCACACTTTTCACGTAATTATGTTTTCAGTGAATATCAAAAATATGCCGAAACAGACTCCTTGAACTAGCGCGAGCGCATTGGAATCACTTTCAGATACCGCAGTACCTTGCATAAATGCATTTTCGCGTCAATAATCGCTCCGTTCCAGATGAAATCTTATTCGGAGTTTAAAGAAACCTATCACTCTCTGGTGTTTTACTCTACTAGCGAATCACACTTCGTCATTGCCCATTTATTGTGACGTCTTTTATACTGTTTGTTCTTCATTTAAGTCGCAGATCAAAACACCTCTTCTAAATCCTTCCAGTGAGGGGAGATGCGTTGCAGGTTTCCGGATTTTCAGGAAAACAGCGACAGTTAAAGATAAGGAAAGCAAGAATAAACGACCAGTAGAAAGTTTCCTAGTAAGCCGGTCATGCAACACACAAAAGATATGAATAAACACCTTTCCTGTAGCTTTCGCAAAACGCACTTTCCCTTGTGGAACGAGCGTGAATTGGGCGCCAGTCCTTCAGCTTATGCTTCGATGCTAGGGGATCGCATGAGGGTCATGCAGACCACGCGCTGCTCTCGCCCGAAACCGTCGTTGATATCGCTGCTTCCGTCCACTGCAGTGATAAACTGCAAAACATCAGAAGTGCTTCAGTTGCCGCTTACTTCAGTGTGCGCTGACTTTTTTGCACGGCATGTACAAGAGCAATATTTCCTTTTTGTCCCGTGCTAAAAGGGATTTATAAAAACAGCACTCTCATTCTGCTGTTACCATTTTGACCAAGCATGGTGCACGGAAATATTTCAATAAATTCGCCTCAGAATCCAACCGATGGCTTCCTGCAAAACTGAACATCTTTTATTGCAGTATTTGAAAGAGCGTTTCAAAATCGACATTCCGCACAGATTCAAGTCGTACAACTTTAAAAGTCCTACATTTTGCGACCACTGTGGATCGATGCTTTATGGACTATTCAAACAGGGTCTCAAATGTGAAGGTCGACTTTTGAATATTTTTTCCTGAAGTTATGTCCTTCCTTCTACCTCAATTCTTATACCTAGAAGTTTTACCTGTTTTCAATTTTTTTCGCTCTTCATTTACATGAAAGCACGATGATATAAAAACTTTCACCAAGGTGATTTGGCTTCATAAAAATGCATCAATGCCGCTAATGAAAATTGTTGATAATCACTCCATTTGTCGATTAATGAAAATATTCCCAATGACTGTGATGAAAACCTCTCATCCCTCGCTTTTTGGGAATTGGTTTAAACAACTGAGCTACTCCGGATATTCTAAACAAGACCGGCTCAGCTTACAGTCGGCCAAACTATAGTTAGCTCGACCGAAAGATGTTGACCAACGTTCGCATAGTCACTTTGACAGGTATAAAGTCCTTTTGTGGATGCATGAGAGGGGATGGAAGTATTCAACATAAGTTCACCGTACGGTGCCTGTCACACTAGACACTTAAGATTTCAAAATCACTTTCTCGACCAATTATTTGTGTTGCTGTAATGAACAAAACGTGCTTATGGCTTGTGCTCAAACTGACTAGAAGTCAAAATTTTTTTGGACTATTATCGGTCTCAAGCTGAAATAGCTTCCATCCTCACCAAAATCCTCGATACTATATGTGTCAGCTTATTTAGGCTAAATGATCTTGTCATAAGCACTGTGATGTTGACTCGTTGCGGCTGTATAAAATGGGGCTGATCGAAATTCGCAGTGATATGTTGTTCTTGGAGGATGAAAATATTTTCGCTTTCAGGGTCCGTTAATTCTGCAAGTCTGCAAAACGCCTTAAAGCCATAGAAGTTGTAGAGTAGTTCTTCTTTGAACAAATGCTGAAGACATCTTGCGAAGACTTAAATATTTATTCTTATTATCTTCATACTTCTGACATAGGTAATCGATGAAGAAAAGATTCTGAAAATTTTATTTTGAAGATGCGCTTAAAAAATTATTTCTGTCTTGCCTAGAATTTCCAATTCTCACAGTTGTGGTTTTCAGTTAGGCAGCCCTTTTTTCCCGTGAAGTAACAAATCTCGTTGTTCTTTCGCGCAACTATCGCACTGCAGAATTCTTATGACTCTCTGAATTATTCCAAAAAGCACTGACCGTGTTCTTTTGTCAATCCTTTTATCAGGAATGTCATTTTATGCTGTTATTTCATTGATTTTATTTACAGTTTGCAACGTTTGCTGTCACCACAAATGCCAAAAGCATATGCCAAATTTATGTGGTGTGAATCAAAAGCAACTCTCACAAGCACTTTTCGAGATCAAACGAGGAACACACGGTCAGACGAGGTATCCACTTACTGACTATCTCTAATGCTGCGAAACGAATGCTTAAAATGAGCTGAACCTCATTATTTATAGCAGCAGTGGTTTTTTCTGAAATTGTGTTTGCTGTGCTGCTTTATATTTTAGTAATTTTCGTAAAATGTACTTACTCTATGTTTTGCAAAGAAATCCATATTTTTCAGTAGCGGATTTTGATAGGACGTATCCGTTAGCAGTAGCTGGTTTACTATCACAGAAGTAAACTGAAAGTAAGAAAGAGCACAGCTCTCGAAAAGCAAAAAACAATGAAGCCCAAGTTAAGTTACAAATTTTACAGTAGCTAACAGCACCGGTTTAAGAACTTCCTCCCTAAATTTTTAGAGCCCTGCGGTCTGAGCCATTGACGTCTCTGCATCGAACTTCTACCATGTCTTCTAGCAGCTGCATTTGCTAGATCTCTTTTCGAGTTTGACCCTTGTCATTTAATGCGGCGGATTATGCGCGTTGCTCAGCAAAACAGTTATGACGCATTTATAAAACGACACAATAGGCGAGACAACTATAAATAGCTCGAAGCACCGTATTCCTTAGCTCTAATTTTTATTAAGTCGATATTCAAGGTCGCTTATATTTCCTCAATTTTCTTTTAACCCGTACCTTTAGGTCATGGAGTACAAGCACTAAGTAGCAAGGGAACTATCCATAGTTTTTACATTTTCACTCCTTACCCAAAATCATTCCTCATCGCCATCATTGATCGTCTTTCTTCATAAGCGAGCATGCACTTTTAAGTTGAAGAAAAGTATGATTTTCAGCACTCCGCCAGGCTTAGCCACGCTATCACTAGGGCCAAACGTAACCGTTGAAAACCGAAGTGCTTCTACACCAGCGAGTAACGGCACTCCTCCCGGGTCGAAGTTCCCCGAAAAAGTGAAAGCCTTCTTCCGTAATCACAACTACAATGTTGATAGCCATGGCGACAGTGATGAGTAAGTGTTCATAGGTTGTCTTTCAATTCTAAAGCGTCGCGTACATCGGTGTCAGTGAGGTGTGTCGTAAAGCAACTGGAATACACAAAATTGTTGCTTTTTAAGAATGTCCTCTCCGTCACCGACGTAGTGGTTGTTTAATGATTTTCGAGAAAATCGGATTCGCTTAAAATAAAAGGAACAGCGTGTGCCTGGAAAGAAACCCGAAAATGCACTGTTAGGAGAGCGAAGGCTCAAGGAATCCTGCCCGCCAGTCCAAAAATTCGAAGCCAGTCATGGCACACTGCATAATCCTCTCTTCTATACGTGGCAGGAGTTCGTCTCAGTTTTATTAGCGTTCAAGTGCAAATATGACAACTCAGTTAAACGAATGGACCAAACGAATTGTTTACGCAGTCTTCGGTGGGCGTAAAAAAACGTATGCTAAGCATAGTAGTTGAATTGACAATGCAAGGTGATGATTTTCGAAAGCACTGCGTTGCCGATATGTGGGCTGCTGATGGCATCTGAATTCCTAATGCATTTTGCAAAGTTTCCAACTTCTATGTGTGCAGTCAAAACAGCTGCAATATTGAACTTTCATTTGATCAAAGCTGCACTATCAACTGAAGCTACAAAGAAGGAATTTCATGCGCAATTATGTATATATATGTATGACTTTATAGTTGTGCCTCAATCAAGTCCTGTACCAATTTATATGAGTAAGTACCGTTGGATGGGGACACCACGGGTCAGATTGCTCGATGGGTGCTGATCTAATCGCGGAATATGACGAAGCTAAAAAACAGCTAAGATACATATTAGTGAATAATACTAGCTTATAGAACAATGATGAGAATATTAGAGCAATACAGACAGAACGAGACTCTCAAAAATACGAATTTTCAGGTATATTAATGCGCCATGGAGTAATGCCGATGGTGTTAAGAAGTACAGTTTACAGCACTTCAATTTGCTTAAGGTGCTCGGAAAAGGAAGTTTTGGCAAGGTTCGTCATCAACATTTATTTCTATTTGATCAACGTGTCAGGTGGTCTGTTTTTGCTAAATACGCTTGAATCTACTGATATCGTTCGCAGCGTACAGAAATAAACAAAGTGGAAAGCGACTCTGATAATAAATTCACTTTTCAGACTGCCATCTGTTATACTTCTATTTCTGTGACGATCATTCTCTACTTCATCTGTATGTGACTTTGTAAATTTGTATTGGCAAAAGACTTTATGGCACTGTTGCATCTGTATGGCTTCATGCGTTTGTTTGCCTGACCGTAGGCTACAGCTTGGGAGCCACTGATGAAGATTCGATGATCATAGCTGTCTTTATATCAGGATCATCGACTATATCACCTTTCCATTTCACTCATCGATTTCAAAAAGCTTAATGCCAAAACATATCAAAAACTTTTTTCTTCCATAATTTTTCTTCTCGCGTCCCCATTTCTCTCACTTTCTAGTCACTTTCTTGCGTTGTTTCGGTGTCTTCTTTATGAAGGCGTTTTGGGAATACTAGGATCAACAACTTCAGGTAATGCTTGTTGAACTGAAGAGCAAAGGTGAATATTATGCGATGAAATGCTTGAAGAAGGATGTGATTTTGGAAGATGACGATACCGAATGTACGTTCATTGAGAGAAGAGTCCTCATTCTATCATCGCAATGTCCGTTCCTATGCCAGCTGTTCTGCTCATTCCAAACGAACGTAAGTTTTGTCGACATTTCCCATGCAGCGTTTTTCTTATGTGAAATTTATGGTATGAGAGAGTGCTGCTTTTCTTACTAGAAAGGTAACACTGTTACCGGTAAGAAATTAGGCTACGTTTGTACTTAAACTCAAGTCTAGACTGAGGATCAAACTTAAAAACTAACCTAACCTTAAGGATCCGTTCCAGATGGCGCATTTCTTACTGTGTCTTCATTAGGGATAAATCCATAACGGTGAGTTCATTTCGAAATCAAATGATTTGCCATAAAATGGGACATAAAATGAGTCAAAGCATGAAATGTTCGCATTTCAGGAATACTTGTTCTTTGTAATGGAGTATCTCAACGGAGGTGATCTCATGCATCACATTCAGAGTGTTAAAAAGTTCGACGAGAACCGGACACGATTCTATGCCTGCGAGATTATTGTCGCCTTACAGTTCCTTCACTCCAGAGATATCATTTATCGGTTAGCCCTTATACTCGTTGTATTTTGGATTCATCGGTAGGATGTATCCATTATTCACCAGCTTCGGCGCTCCCCTTTTTTTTTTTGCTCACAATGCATCATTGTCAGCACTTCAATTATTCAGGTGTTTTCCTGCCAGCAAGGTCCTGCATATAATGATATAATCGCTGTTTAATGCTATTTTTGTTTTAGTATCATTGCCTTTATGAGGTAACTTGCCGACTGCGCATATACCCGAGAAGTGGAATTTAAATGATTGTAATACTGTCGATTTTGTAGCGATCTAAAACTCGACAATATTCTCTTGGACGCGGAAGGGCACATTCATCTAGCTGATTTTGGTATGTGCAAAACTGAGATGAACCGTGAGAACGGTATGGCATCGACGTTTTGTGGAACACCGGACTATATTGCTCCAGAGGTGAGCGACCTGTTCTTTGAATTCTATCTGCACTACTATTTTAGCTATTCACACCTTTATGTTGTCGTACACTTTTCCAAATTGCTCAATTGCCCGCAATTTGTATAGTCAATAGTGGCATCCTGGTTTCCATGAGTTGTATATGTACACAAATGTTTGTTCTTACGACAGTTTCAGTTTGTGAACGACTGACTTCAGAGCGATGAAATGGTGTATTAAACTTTTGCAGTACTTGTGTTTGCCAGCACCTGCTTGTCAACTTGCTGGGTAGTAGTTGCAAGTGGAGAGCGTTGAAGCCGCACTATAATGGCTACATTTGGCACGCAGGCCGACTCAACTAAAAAATGCTTATTAACTGAGGTATGGTGGAGAAACGAATAGTGTTAAAAGATGCGGAAGCGAGTGGCACGTGATAAATTTCGGAATTCTCCGGCAAAGAGTTCAGCAGATTGTTGCAGTTTTGTTTCAATATTCGAACAGTTTTTCCAAACAAAATATAGGTCGGTGCTCAAAATAACTGAAAATTATCTTGGTTACAGGTGGAGATGGTTCTGATGTTGTTCGGTGCGGTGGCAGTCTACAGAGTTTTGGTGTGAACCCTATAATATCGTTTTCTGCCAAGCGTTTCTGCTAGAATGTTTGCCAGACTTTTTTTAAAATTGTCTTTGCGCAGTGGTATATGATGCCATATCTCAGATTCTTTAAATAATTTCCAAGTTTTTCATTAACGTCGAATGCCTTTTTCAGATTATAAAAGGACAGCTCTATAATGAAGCGGTCGATTTTTGGTCATTTGGTGTTTTGGTTGGTTCTCTGGTTGCTTTATTTGCCAATAATGACTTCTTCTTTATGCGGCAGAACTGTAACTGTTTGACCAACTTTTAGAGGATTTCTTGTGCTCAATGTGCAGCGAATGTGACGACCCCGAGGAATGTTGCAATGTTAAAGTCAAGAAAGTGGAGTAACTTTTATTAATACTGCCATCATATTCTTTAGGAACTAGACTTTAGGCCGGGTGTGATAAAGGCTCACTTTTAACGCCTCAGGCTTATTATGGAAGCAAATTCTGTCATAAAACAGGACGCTCTGCATAGAAAGCAAAAATCGAAGTATGTACTGGCGTGAAAGTGTACGAAATTCAGTACTTGCAACAGTTGCCTTGGGGATTACTCCATTTTGTCGAGGGAAAGTGCCCATAAAAATTACTCATACATATAGCCTTGAAATCGTCTTGAAGTCTTTAATCGATCGTTAGATTATTTAGAATAATAAAGTATACATTTACCAACTAACTTATCTTTTCCATATAGCGAAATTTTCAAATTCGAAAATTGAGCGTTCTGGTCAATTTTTGTGCAATTTTTGTGCAATTTTTGGGCGTTTATAATATCACTTCAATGATCATTTCTCGAAGGAAGTTCCTATACCGAACATTCAGAGATGCTATTTGCAGATGTATGAGATGCTTATTGGACAAAGCCCTTTTCACGGTGAAGGAGAGGATGAGCTGTTCGATTCAATCTTAAACGAAAGACCTTACTTCCCGAAAAGCATTGGAAAAGAGGCTGCAAAATGTTTAAGTGCGGTTAGTTTTCTGCATATAATCCGGTCGCGGTAATGATATTGACAGCCTGCCCTTTCTTTAGCAGCTTTCATCGCAGAAGGCTGTCAAAATCACCAAGTAATTTCCCTAAACCTTCACGTTGTTGCTCGACTACCAATCTGAAGGAAGCTGTCAGTTTTTTTGCATCTACTTGTTCAATGCTTGCAAAATGTTTTGCCATCACTTATTTTCATTTGCTGGTCAAACTACAGCATTATATTCGAAAACTCCTTATGTGAAAAAAAAAAATCTGCTGGACGTCAGCGTTTTTGGAACCTGTCTTATTAGGAGTCGAAACGCCAATCAGCTCATTTTTAGATAGGGAAATATTACTTCCGAATTCGCTTTTTAAAGCAAAATATTGTTTATGCTGTTAAAAGGAACCGAACTTCAACATTCGTGTCTTGGAAAATTTGCAGCTAAATGGTTTTCTGCATTGTCACATTGCGTCTATCGCCTTCAGCCATTAAACAATTTCTGTAACGAGCTCGAGCTGTTGCATGTTCACATAATCAGACAGTTTACATTACTACCGTGAATTGTTCCTTTACGGTTTACAATCTTTAGTTATTTGACCGTAATCCGAATACTCGTCTCGGCATGCCCGAATGTCCCGACGGACCGATTCGGACGCATTCCTTTTTCCGAGGTGTGGACTGGAAGCGTTTTGAAATGCGGCAGGTGCCACCTCCGTTCAAGCCTGCGCTGGTTTGTTCTTTAAATTTTTCTAACATAGAGTACTCCTGTCAGAGGCGTTTATTTCACTGGAAACGATTCTAGCAGCAGTAAGGCCATGTGCACTTTAGGTGCGTTCAGTTGGCCTGTTTTCCAGTACTTATTGGCCCGTGCCGTATTAAATGCATTCCAGTTCATCTCATAATCGATGCAGTCCACTCCGTCTTTCATCCTATGTTAGATATGCAGCCGTCACTCATTCGAGAGTTTAAAGATTAGATTTTGTTCCCCTATCTAATAGGTTTTCAGTACGCATATTAAAAGAGCATTTTAACGAAAGTTGTTGGATTCACCTCCTGCAACCATCAAAGAAGTAGATTATGGAATGCTAAAGCCAAAATATTCGTCTCTTTTCCAGCCAGAGTTCGTAAGCCTTTTATAATGGTGGAACTCGTGCATGTGCGTCAAATTATCATTACCCGGATGGGAGATGTGTTGTTGTGACACATTCCCTTATTTTCTACAGTTTGGAGCTTACTGCTTTAGAAGTGAAACGTTTTACTGCCGAATTTGAGCAGACTATTTTCCGAACGTTCTTATGCTGCAAAGTAAGATCTTTTTGTTATTACTGCGTTGTGATACATTAGGAATTGCTAGATTATTCACACTGAAATATTTCAGAAATCTTCGAGCGATACATCTAATTTCGATGAGGATTTCACACAGGAGAAGCCACATTTGACTCCAATTGCTGATAAGTCGCTGCTCGCCTCGATCGATCCTGAGGCTTTTCTCAACTTCTCCTATACTAATCCTCAACTTGCCAACAAATAATTTTATCAGTGGATCGCTCTATATTCTTGTTCCTTGTATTTTGGCTCACCTCTGTGATATGTTATCATTCAGCGCTTCACTTTGATAGGTTAATGGCACATTAATAATAAGCCAAGATTTTTAGTAGGTATCAAAATATAATTTCATATCCCCAAAATTTAACCTTCATTCCTTATATCACAGTATAGCTGAACATTTAATTCGCCGAGGAATTGAAAGACGTGAACTGGAATCGGTTCTTCTTCAAGAAATGTTTCGTTGAATAATTCCTGTAATTACTGACATTAAAATATTTTTGATATGTTGTCTGGTTATTACTGACGGATGTTATATTGTGGAATTCATTTCACTGAATTTGAGCACGATGTACACCCATAATATGTGTCTGTGTAAATATTCGCGGTTGTCTGAAGTGTTTCATTAATATACTTCTGGCTCAGTGCAGTGATTTGCACTTGCTTCTCGTGAGCATCACTTGCTCGGATTCGAATCACTTAATTTAAACATTGTCCATCTCCACAAATCGAACGATTAGAAAAGTTGTGCAGAGAATGGTTCGAAATGTCTCAAATAATCCGCAAATGAATAACCCTCATGAGTTGCGGCTGCTACTTTATACATTTTTGCATTATATTTTTATTCATTCTTCGTCTCATTCTTTCAAAATCTATTAATGTTTGATTGATGTGCTCAGTTGCATCATTGATTTGTGATTTTTGTGATGTTAGATTTTGATGGGCGTTTTGAGGAGAGACTTTCTTTGGATGAGTCACAACGGTTCAGATTCGATGGGTTCAAATTTATACATTTGCAGTTTGGAATAATTTCAGAGAGTGGAAGTTTTTGGTGGTTTTGGTTGTAAAGAGTAGAGAGTCAGTTGCCATTTGAAGGAAGTTTCGAATGCAGCGATGAGACAAAACATGCACTTCCATATTTCTTTGATTCGTTTTTTTTTTAAATTTAACCGTCATCCTCACCTCTCTGTTAGTTGTTTGATTGCGGCTAGAAGTACTTGACTGGGAAATGTTTGGCTCTAAAAATCGGAAAACACTTCCTCTTATTCTTCGCTCATCATAGAAAGGTGTTCACAGCATTACATGTTAAGCTGCAAATTTCATCGCCATTTTTCCATATATTTTTCAGCCTTCTCTTTTTATTTGTATTTGTGATTTCCAGTCGCAGTGATGATTTCGAACGCAGCTTGCAACAATAAAATGTTATCGCAGTGCAAATTGAAAAGTCAAACGAAAGTCGACATTCGAATTTCACAGCTACATTTTTGAACCCAGTTTAGACTGTCAGAAACTCTGCTCCAGTTTCGTTTTTTCCTTTTTTTTCCCCCACTCGTCCTAGCCCTCTCTCCAATGACCCTTCCCCCTTCCACCATCCTACCTCTCCCCAATATTTGCTAGTGATGATTCAACCACTTTAGAGTTCATGAAATCACATTATCTCGTGCTTTGTTATTTCATAGAATGGAACTGATTATTGGATCAGCTGATCCCATTTTCATGCCCATAGTGTGCCTTCATCCATTTAAAGCTAACATGTTCCAGAGGGAAGGAACTTAAAAGGTCGTCGAAGTTTCCAGCAAGCTTTCTGTGTAATTAGGAATTCATGAAAGCGATTGCTTTCAGAATCTCCAAATACGAGCAGCTTCTTTTCGTTCTGAGCAAACTGCAAAACAATAAATTTTCATCGTTTCCACGAAACTTGCACAAAAATTCGACGCAAAAAAAGCATTTATCCGTTTGCGCCTTAACCTTTGCAAATGAAAGTATTCACATCGTTTGGTATACATAACAATGAGCAGATTTTGATGAAAGCTTTGTCAGGTGTGAGATATTCCATAAGTGAATCTGGCATCGCAGCACTTTATCGGGTATTTCTCATCATTTCGCATAATGTCCGATGATTTCGTTATTTGCTTTTTAATTGCATTAAATATAATTAATTATCTCTCTGCTACATATCTTTATGTAAAATGGAATACTGCGTTGCTGCTGTGCTTAAAATGCCTTTTTCTAATTGCTGAGCGTGTCGAACTGAACGAAATTGCTGTTTGTTCTAGTATCGGAAATGTGTTCACCTCCTTTCACCACAGTAATTGTTATTTTATAATCGCGTCGCGTTTGTGCGCAATGTATAACTGCCCCATCCTTCCCACACGACGGTAACTCGAGGCGTTTTGTTCGCACAGTTCATGCTGGATTTCCCCTTTTTGTATCTGCGTTTCATTACATATTTTCATCGCCGTTTTAGTATCATGCAGAAGTGTCGTTCGTCGCTTTGCAATTATGTTCACGCCTTTCACAGGTAAAATGATGTCAAGTTTATATGCACCCACACTACAACCTTCTCACATTTCTTTCGATTGTGACGCCGACCTTCTACTTGCTTCAACCATGAGGGCGCTCACTCGGTGTCCGCCAAATATTTACTGGAGCACAAAAAGCATCAAACAATAACAACGGCCCTTTCCGGTGTATTATTTTGTCATCTGTAGTTCTCCACCTAGGTGAAACCGAACGCATACTTCTTGTTTAGTGCAGCTAAATTATTCCGCCAAATAATTCCATTCTATAAACACAGTAGGATGCACTCATATCGAGATACAATGTCGCTCTAAATCTGGAAAGACGAGTGAATTCAACAAAGCAAAAATGTCTCACAGTTGTCTGATGAAAATTCAACAGATGACGTAATTCGCTGGTAAATCTTTAACGATGACAGGATCGAGCAACCTCGGACGAAAATATGTTGCAAGAAGTTGAGGGAAATTGAATTATGACTCTACTAAGAAAAGCGATGGGTCTCACTGGGGTGCCCGAGGAATTGCTCATTGATGTCGCTTGAAGAATGGGGATACTTATGACTTACGAGGACGCTTGAATGCGTCTCTCTTCTTAAAATCAATGTTCGTCAATGCTTTCAATCTGCAATTTTCAATGGTGAATTATTTGCATGGAAATGGAAATTTGAGTAGAATTTTATCGATTTTTTGTTTCGAAAGCTACCCAGCTGCCTTGTTTCTTCAAGTGAGGGGCCACAATAGAGTTTGTTTCGGGTTGACGATAGTGGCTGTATTCGCGTATGGATGTGTCGAATGGCAATGCCCGCCTGCATGAGTAGTCGAGATAAGTAAAACGGTGTCAAGGTCTGTGTTCTTTGCAATTGCCCAGTCGTTTCCGCGCACAGCGCGTAACTATAGCAGCACTCAACTCATTTCAACTATTCTCCTTCTTTCAGTCAGTCTTGATTCTATTCGCATCAAATGTGTGGTCGATTTCCTTGTCCAGTTTTTACTAGCAGAAGTCGATACTATTTTATATTGATGTGCCGCTTTATAGACGTATTATAGCTTAATAGAATTTTCTGATTTAAAGAAAAATGGGAAATCGTTTAGAAAGGAAAACTCGCTAGGAGTTTTCAATTTTGTGGGACAAATGTCATCACTGAACTGCTGAAAATCGCTCACTGATTGACTGGCAAAAAATCGAGTAGAGCGGAAATAACATTCCGGAAATGTAATTGCAGAGAAGCAAATGGAATAGTGCATTGCCAAATTTCATTAAATCGTTTTCTCTGCCCTTGAGAATCATACTCATTGCTTGATAATACAGATGTTTTGGTGGATGAAAGTCGCCAGCGATGCTCATTTACCTTCAATAAAATATTGTCGATTCAAGGTTCATTCTTCCCTCACTTCAAACTTCAGTTTGATCCTCAGTCAGAAACGGAGTGGAAACCATCGCTTTATGCCGATTCTACTTCGATAGTACCTATAAATGTGCTTACAATCTTCACAAGTGCACCCTACATAAAATATTTATTGATTTTTATCAGCAGTTCTATTATTGTGGATTGAACAACAGGATCTAATATGCACTGAATTTGAAAATAGGGAATTGTTAAAATAGGGAAAATAGGGAACAACAAAATGCTGGGGGAAGGATTGTTCTGAAGGGAAGGATGTGCTTGAATGGGGGTTTTCTTCATCTGCTGCAACCCGAAGTACATTCATTTAACGACTATAAAAACCCTCCTTCATTGAGCGGGCTAGGTTGCAGATGAAGTAATTAGCTGCCAAGTTGTCTTTCGTCTATGTTCGTATTGGCTAATGGTGATTCGCCTATCTAAAATTGCTATTACGAACGACGTATGTGGTAGCTCTAGAGCCCACCTCGATATGCCTTTCCCGCTGACGTTAATAACCGTTGATGCGCGACCACCTGTTGAATGATTCCCATCCTCTCTTTGCGATCACTGGCACGTACTATCACTCAGCCACCCGCCACCCCGCAAGCCGCTGTTTCTCATTTTTGGGTTATTCAGTCACTATTTTCATTCACTGAGCGTTAATCATTGGAACTGAGGAAACTATCTTATGTATCAGCACTTTGCCTAATAAAGTCTCTATGTGGTGCTCATGTTATTCTGTATTGATACTATACAAAACTCCAACTCGTACGAATTTACGTGTATATAGATAAATTCTATATACGCATAGATTTGTACATTGAAGAATCATGTGTGCAATTTTATGAATCAAACAGTCGAACGCTGAGTTCACAAGTTGTACATGCATACATACGTGCAGTCATTTATTTATTCATTCATTTGTTTATTTGTTTATTCATAAGGCTATATATATATACAGTGTTTCCATTATTTATGCCGCATTCTTCTTCTCTAATTTCTCTTTTCTCACATTTATCACCCTACATATTTCACTTATTTATCTTACCACACGAAAACTATTTTCCTGGTTCTGCAAATTACTAAGGCGTTGACGAGATTCTGTTTTATCGTTCACATCTTTATGGAAATGTCCTCAAACTACCGCAATCCGAATGCTCATACCCTCTGCATTTTCCAACTTTACAGCACAACGCGCCACTACCAAGCTGTTTGAAGCATTTCGGGGTGCAGATGAACTCTGTCAAGTGCGACCTAATTCCAGCGGTAGTTTTCTATATTCCCATCACCCAGTGCGAAAATTCACTCGACATCTTGTCTTCTTTCGCTTTTCTCATTTCATTGTCTGCAGCATTGTACTGTTAGATTAGAATTCAAACTCACTGATCTCGCAAATTTGTGAATGCTTGAAATAGAGGTAACAGGAAAGGCGTGTCATTTTTCAGGCATCTGAAGTTCATTTTCGCTGAAAATTCATCGAGGCTTCCAGAAGACTAAGTTATTTCTTTAGTAAGGCTATAAATTTTTTTGTGTCTGCGAATGTCGTTCAATTCACAGTCGGTGAGCCTGCTGAGTTTTTTTTGCATGCCCGTTGATTGATTCGCTGAATTATGAATGAACGAAATCACATCGGTGAGCTGGCTTAGTGCAAATACTAAGACTAAACGTTCAGCTATTGGTCAGAAGTGGATAGTAACGAGGTTTTCATGCCAGCTGTATTTCACAAAGCTCGACACCGGTGTAACACCATTTTTTATTGCTTTCATTATTGAAGTGTATGGAACGAATCCTTCAGAGAACTTGCATACTTGAGGCCGCATAACTCAGAACCTATTTTTATTCAAAGAATAAAAATTTTTTTGATATTCTTTTGTCTTTCCCAGAATGCAACCATAATTGCTACCGTCCGCACTTTCCATGCAACACCTCCACCTTAGACGTATGTCGTGAAATGCAAAATCTCTTATGAATACTTCATTATTTATCACTCTCATTTTGAGTACCTTCGACGTGCGCACCACATGATGTAGAGTTGCACAGACTGCAACATAGAGCTTATCGTTTGCTTAATTTATAATAAATTGCCTACTTGCAAAGAAGCAGTTTTGGTTGAAGGTACTTTCCGAGAATGTATCAGTTCGTCAGTGTATAATGTTGCTGTTCTACTTTAGATTCACAAAGCATCCATTATTACTGCGAATTGTCCCTTTTATTAGTGCGAAGTTTCTTCAAGTCGTTTAATGTCCACACAGTTGTTCGATCACTGTGTGTAAAAACTTTCATTTAATAAAGAATTATCTCACTCGGAGGTGAATCCCCTTTCTAAAATTGCACATTTCGACTGCATTTTGAGGTGCTCAGTGTGCATGCATTATTGCTTCTAACAAACGAAGGGATTTTTTAGTAGCATCGCTATACTGTCGCAATATTGTTGTACATTTTTGCAAATTTGCCTTGCAGTGGTGCACGGCAACTGGCAAATATACTGTTGTTTGCATTTCCTCGTGACTGTCCATCCGCATACCATTTCCATCTACCTAACGACTATCCAAAATTCAGTTACTACAATATAACGGAAGTGGTGACTCCATATATAACATTTTGTTGAATCGTTATTTGTAAATGAAACATTTATTTAATTTTGAGCAAAAAACTTGCACCGACCAAGCCGCTTGTGAAATCACCGATGAATAAAACGCCTAAAAACGAGTCGTTTGTGATAGATTGATTATAGATGGGGACTTTAGATGAACACATCTTTAAATACGAGCATTCCACATATCTTGTTATTTCTTGCTAAACTGTGCGGCCGGTCTAAAAAGCGGTATACAGAGTCACGTATTGTGGCATTTTCTTCATCCCGCGAATTTTGAGACAACTTATTCTGCTAAAATTGGCCTCACCGACTCTCTCACATCGTTTTCAGCAATCTCACTGTTAAGGGTAACGAATCACAACTGGTTATCAAAGTGTTCGGTTTATTTTGTCACGTAATGGTGGCTGAAATAAATAATGGTAGCTCAAACGCAAAAGAGCATCTGCGATGCGCAGATGCACTTTGGTGAAGAAATCGCTGAAAATATTCTTGCCGAAAAAATCCAAGCAGCATATCTTATTAAGCGAAAACCAGTGCCATCTAACCTATGCAATATCTTCGGTATTGGCGTCAAGTAATGGGGAATAATGAGCGTGAAAATGAATTTTGTAAGAGTCAAAACCGCAGCTTGAAAAAAGCCTCAACACCCCAATTTCCTAACTGAAACTAGGATGCCGATGTAATCCCTGCGAACGCCTTTAAGTTCGAAATCGGAACTTCACTTCCAATATCAGCACAAACTCTCCGGTCTCGAGACAGCGATTCAGGCATAATTGAAATAAATGCGGGGTCCGACCAGAAGTAGCAATGTGTCGTTTATGGAGATATAAATGGCGCTGGGGATTTTCAATTTTTTTAGAAAATTCTAAAAATTCAACTTAAAAACAGTCGTAGTAATTAAAATGCAGTGGACATGAACAAAGCAATTCCTCGTAAGTGCCATGGAACTGAATGGAGCTTTCGACCTAAAATATGGTATTTTTTCTTCTGATTCTGGAGCACAGCTGTCCGCTGTGAGATGCATCCTGAACAGTACCTCTTTCTTCAGAATTACACACAGCATTCGTGATCATTCTGGAGTCCGGCAGTGACATAAAGAAGTTCTCTTGCAACTATCGTGTAGCTTCTGCGATGTTCTTATACATTTGTGACAAAAATCGCTATCAAAATGCGCCCTTGCAGTGAGTGACATGTAGCGCTTACACCGTTTTAAAATTGGGAATTTTTTAAACTATCCTATCAAAAAAATCTGTCTCGAAATGCGGAAGCCTAGTGAAGTTTAGCACATCTCCACTTCTGGGTCATCATGTAAGTTAATAAAAATATATCAGCTATTATAACTGCGTGTTCGGCATTTCAATGAAAATAGCGGTAACAACTTTGTTATTGTTAATATTACCGTTATCACTGCCGTTGTCAGCATTGTTACTTGCGTTATTTACTGTTAAATTGCTGATGGAACTGATGAGGAAAATATTCGTGATGAATTTGTATTTGTTTTTGCTGCATCGGTGATACTGGTGACTAAGTGAATCCTACGGTTTTTGATTAGAACTTCGAAAATCAACAAAAGGTGATCGATAAGAGAAATTGAGCTTTCTTTTCTCAGTTCCCACTTATGCGCGAAAGATACATAATATCTTCTGCAGTCATAAGCGAATGCGTTCAACTGTCCTTCGAATGCAAACGATACGCTCTAAAGGAGCATAAAAATTCCCTGTTGCGGAGTTTGCGCGAGACGCTTCAGTGACCTCCATAGTGGTGGGTTATGACCACTCGACGCCTTCTCCACTCGCTTAGTTGACTCAGCGACAGCCATGTTTAGCTGACCTCATTTGACGGCACTTCGCTCATGCGATACAATCCATCATCCATAACTTCTCATGCTTTCAATATCATTTCCGCTTATTTCATGATCGCTGTTGCGAACAGCGATTGCATCACTAGCATGTTTAAAGCTGATATTCCTTTTGTCAATTTCTGCAAGAAACTAAATTTTATGGTATACACTCTATGCGCGTAACATCCTTTATAGTTTCAACTTGGAAACTACTGAAGCTGGAGTTAGGGGCTTTGGCTTATACTCGATATAGTATAGGGTGTTCCTATACCACCCTACGAATTTATTCAAATATTTCCATAGATTTCATACCATATATCTAAGCATATTACAAACCCTTCATGTTTGTAGAGGATTTCATAGCCATCGATCCGAAAGAACCATCCCATCCAGAAATTTCATACGAGTCAGCTGTTAGCTATAATAACGACATGTTATGTGCTCATTATTCCTTTGGAAGTTATGATTGACTTGTCGATCAAGGTTGCAAAAGCGCGTTGAGGATCACTTCTCATGGCATTTACACTTCTCCGAATATTTCCGCTGATAAATCATCATTTTTCACTTCATAGTTATTAGATGAAGAGGTGCATATCCTTTTGAAATCTTTTTCTAGTATCATTTATGAGCTCAGTCGCTTCGATTCATCATTGAGATCTTTACGTTTTTAATTCTGTTTATCGCCCTCGGAACCTTTATCATCTTCGGAGCCGACTATGTGAACAGTAAATTTCAGTGCAATGTGGCCTATCTTACTTCTACTCTTGCAAACGGTGAACACATTTACTTCCGGTTGGTTTCACTTCCACTTCACTCTGCATAGGTTAAGAAAAATATAATTCGTATTTTACTTTTTAAACACATTCTCCGCTTTCCTTTCTGAAACTTTTAATGATTTTTATTGAAAATCTTCTCTTTAGTAGAAATGCAAATTTTTCAACAAAACTGGTTTGTTTTAGCTCAAGATTTTCTGAATGAGCCACTTTGAGAACGGCTTCTTTTCTGAGTTTTTCTTTTCTCGCGTTCATGACCTTTTCATTGAACGCCTCAGACTCCTTAATGACTGAGACGTAGGTGTTCATTACCCTCTACCTTGATCAGCTGTTCGTCACAGTATTCTGTGGATGCTCTTTAAGCCGTTATGGTTGTAGTGCTAACATCTTTCAGGTTCTTTATAGCTAAACGACTTAAATACAGATGCGAATAAGTTTCAGGTTCGCTTTTCTCCCCATGATTGCTATAATTTACAGCCCATAAATGTAACCCTATCTACGTTCGATGGCCACGAGTGAAGGTGGTGTTTGGTGCAAGGGCAGAAGGACCCTACTCGTTAACAGCATGTAGAAGTGCTTGTACTAATGAAGAAGATCCGATCAGAAGCGGGAACGAAATGCAGTGCTCCGGGTACAGCGTTTTCTATTTGTGCAGGGGTTACTTTAGCAGTGAAAAAAAAAAAGAAAAAAGAATTAAGGCATAGGATATGAATTTCTAGAAATCTGTTGTCAAGAACATATGCAACAAAGTTATGTTTGCTTATGCAAAACTAAGCAGATAAATGTGAAGTTTCTGAGTAACCAACTTCAAAGGTGATGCTTTCTGTGTATGAAGGTCAGAAAAACAGTAAGCATGAACCGTTGCCATTTTTTAATATGATGGGGCAGATGAGGTCTGTGCAGGAAGTGAAGTTTTCATAACAGGAAATTAGCGCATTGTTAATGATGAACTGCTCCACAGATTTTAATGATATTATCTGTGCTTTTGCATGAAACAATTAGATAAGAGCTAATCGATTAAGAAGAAAGGGAGCGGAGGACTTCGATAATGTTGCAGAAGATTCAAATAGTTGGGTTTAGTAGTCACAATCATTGACGACATGGTTGCGCCTGCAGTGCTTCAACATCAATGATAGCATCAACCTGACACCATTAAAAAGAATTCTAGCTTCAATCAGCGAGAAGGACCCAGTGATTATGCACATCACTGTCAGCTCTATCAGGCAGATCAACTGCAACATGTCGATGGTTTCGTTGAGGCCGACGACCGTTATTCATTTTATTGGAAGTATTGTGTTCATTGTAAGTTCTCGTTTTCTTTGCATAATTGTTTTAGTCGTCTTTGCTTGTTTAGCCATATTACTGCATCACGTCAAACTTTAGAGTTGTAATGTAGCAAAATAATCGCTTTATCGAACACTTAAAAAACTATACTATAGTTCTGCTATTTCGAAGTTAATAGTAATTTTCGCCCTCACCTGTCGCAAAATTTCGTGTGAGAAATATAAAGAGCAAATGTTAAAATAGTCATTGATTACCATTTCCTTATCGTTTCAATAGCACGTTGGCTCTATCAACTTGATCGCACATCTTCTTACAGCTTCCCAAACACTTTTCACCATAGACAGTTGTGCGCACATTTCACATTCGCTGCTTCCGCATCTCCAATTTTGAATTCGCCTAACGCGGGCCACATCATTTCTACACTTCATTACTGAATCAGAGAATGCGGATATAACAGCTGTTTTTGGTAGACACAAAACTTTTTGTTGGGCATTTCAAATCTGCATCCGCATATGGCTGACCTGTGAGATCTCCGGTATCTGTGACACACGAGAATGAAACCACCTCCATTTAGCTCAAAAGACGTGCTCAGGAGATTATGCATTTACCTTCCTTTCGGACCGATATATGGATTCACGTGAGGTAACACGTGTTGCGTACACGAGCTCGCTGGAAGACTGCTTGAGTGCATGTTTGGATGAGAGTAACTTCGCCTGTAGAAGCCTATCGTTCAATCGTACCGATGGTGGATGTCACCTATCACAACAAAATCAGCTCAGCAAGCCGGCACTTCTTCGTATGAATAACAACCCCAACTTCCGCATTGACTATTATGAAAGCAACTGCTTCAATAGTAAATTTTAATCGCTTTTTTTGCAAATTCATCTCCCTTATGGCTTCAAGGATTATTGAGCTGATGTTTGGGTGACTTTGCTCCACAATTTTTTTAAACCTCTGAGGGTATTGCTAATTGTTCCATGGTTACGCCTAAACGTAATAAAAGTAGGAAAATTCTGTTACCTCAAGAATAATGAGCTCAACGAAGAAAGCCAATAAAATCGCCCTCTTGCAAAAATGTTTTCTGAATACGCATAGAAACGAACTTTAGTGGTATGGATGCAAAAATGCACTCGCCGTTTGTTGCCTTTTGCAGGCTTCCGATCTTTTTCACTGACAATGCAGATATTAGAAAATAGCGCAGATATATAGATTTGCAAATGTGGTAAACACAGTAGCAAATATTATGAACTGAAAGTGATTCATAAAAAGCGCACAGTAATGCACTCGTGTTCATCCTATTTCAAATGTTAGTAACTCTTTTTCGAAGATCATTAATCAAACTGAAGGTCGACTTCGTTGGTGATTGTATATCGAATGCAGCTCTAAAGTCTGCGACTCGAATTTAAGTAGTTCACGAGCTACAGGCAAACACTACGCTGGTAGGGCGGTGCAATAGTGTCTCGCAAGCACGAATTTGCTATGGTTTTTCAGAAGTTGAATTATCGACTGGTTTTAGTTACAGGTTCATTTGGGTTCGAATACGAATGCAAAGACGATGGAATTCTTGTAAAAGTTGATTCGAAATATCCATATACTGGTGCGCTATATGGCCTCTACGATTTCTTCACATGTCGCATTGAACCGAAGGAGGCAAAAAGAATCGAATATTTCTTTCCTTCACCGACCGTATCCAAAAATTGCAGTGACAGCATACGCTATAAGGTTCGTCTCGTTTGTTTTATTAGTCGAAATTTTCTGATGTTTCCTTGCGATCGTCAGCTATGAAATGAAAGTCATGGCTCAATTTACCTACTGTAACGCTTATGGCTGCGGCGATAGGACTACACCGCAATTCTAGCTTCCAAATTGGAAATTCCGTGTAGAAATTAGGAATTTAGGTTACGGTTCCTTAGCTTAGATCTCTATAGCACCAGCATGTCAGCTTTTTCCTGAAGCACCGATCTTCATTCTTGGTAACTTCCTCCGACATAGTTTTGTAGATAGTATACAAAGCAACTGACAGAATAAATTTCTCACTGTTGCAACTCAAGATGTACGTCAACGGTTACAAAAGAAAGACAGCTGTCAATCTTGCAGTGTAAATTTCCTTACTTGCTTGATAATGTCTTAGCTGAACGATATCAAGTGTTTTTCAACATTGAATTGAATTTCATTTTGTTTATAACTGACAGTTTTCGAAAGCGGTCTTCCTGAAAAGGGGCATTGATATTTAAGGGAAATGATATGGTACTGGAAGTGGTACTTTCAACCGATGGTATCGAACCGTTGTATTTTATCACTCCGGACGATCTGACCTACCAGGCTCGATGTCCAATAAGAGAGGGCAAATACCCCAACCCCAATACTGACCTACTGCCTAACATTGAGAGGTAATCATTTTTGTTATGAAGATACTTTCAGTTGCTAATTGCGAAGTTTTTGCTCCAATAGTTTCCATTTCACTAAAATTTGCAGTGATATATTTTTTGTACGTGTTAAGATCGTGGGATGAAATGGAACGAGAACGCCCATAGCACATTGTTTATCATGCACAGAACTTCGGAGAAACTCAAAATAAAACTGAGGAAACGACTGAGAACTCAGATGTAATATCTGTTGGATGCAAATACCTTTCTCTGAATACTTAAAAACTAACCTACTCCGTGCATTCCACGTATGCACTTACTTCATATCTACAAACTTCAGCGCGTGAAAAGACCCTTATGTCATTCGCAAATGTGCAAAAGGCGCAAAATGGGGCATAATATTTAGCGACAAATGCAAATATTAAATGTTTTAAATCAGTAAGTAAATTGACTGCTGAAGGAAATTTTGACACCGCATTTGGTGGTAAAAACTTTCATTATCAATTCGCATAGCTAAATAACTGGTATTCGATTATTCGGGAAGATATCGAATTCTATCTGTTCCCGAGATCACTGCTTACTAAATAGAAGAAGTTACGGAAGAATTTAATAGAAGTTGAAATTGATGAGAAGTCGGTCAAGCCAAGTACTACAACCTTTGAAATGTTGAGACGTAGCTTCTATTGATCATTGATGGTTGATCACAAATACGATTAGTTGTTTCTTCGTTAAATAACCATAACTGAAACTGTTGAAATGAGGTTTTTAAGAACCACTGATGTCAGGTGAGATCATTTGTTATTCGAGCCCAATTTTTGGAAAAAGCTTTAGTTTTATTTTTACGAAGACTTAATCAAAGTTATTGGTGTGTATAGAATTAGTATATGCAAAGTGGAAGTTTTTGAACTGGAGCATATTTAAAAATTCAGCGAAGCAATGACGCAAAGGAAAACAGTAAAGGAAGGACGTATTGTTGGTGAATAATGCAAAAAACAGCTGTTGGTTAGTAAAATAAGGATAATATGATTGGTAACTGGCAAATAACCAAACAAAAGAGCTGTGCACAATTCTTCGAAGATACTTTGGGACTGTTCGATAATCATAAGCCCAAAGCGTCTTCTGATACTTGCATCTGGATCGCGATAGTCTCGTTGGTTTTTTAGCGAAGCCTTTCCCTCATATGAACTATTCAAGGTAAACATCTGTTCCTTTCGCTACCACTGGATTCGCTTTATATATTTCTACAGGGTTGACGAACTTTTTGGTTGAAGACCCATACCCAAGGGTCTCGTGTAGACTGCTGGTAGCGGCTAGCCGTTATGACTTGGATGTCTAAAGTATCACTTAGATAAAGTTCGAAGCTGCAAAAGACTATTTTGGGGATACTACGCCCAACTGTTCGAAAACTACCTGAAAGATTCGAAAGGAGTACATGCGATGACCAGAGCCATCATGGCTACCTGAGAAAACTCCTCGCATGCAAGCGCAGAGCTCTTCGCTCGACATTTCCTTTTGCATTTCTGAAGTTAGTGAAACAAATTTGGGCTTGTGGAAAGACGCTTCCTACTGTAGTAATAACAGGAACTTCAAAACTTAAACAAATCAATTCCTGTTCCACCTACAACCCTTCTATTCTATTAATTCAAAGGCGCAACAGTACGGCAGAGGACAAATCCTCTTTCAACTATGACGAGATATGAAAGCACTATAAGAGAAACGCTGGAAATTACATTATAGGGCCGTTTATCCATCTGACGGACCAATTAAGGTGCTGCAGCTTTCTGATGAAAAGGATTTACTCATTTATTCATGTTCATTCAGAAAACTTCGAAAAATTTCAGCAGAAAACTCTCTATATTGATGGAATTAAAATGGGTGCAGTGTCAGCGGCTGCAAAACAGTTTGGTTTGTTTCCTTCTGCATTGAGCGATCAGGCTGATAGCATCTTTTACTTACTTTCTTTCTTGAACAGCAAGAAAGGATCTCTGATTAGAGCATAGTTGAGGATTTGAGAAGGATACATGGCTTGCTGATTTGCGGTAGCCTTCACTCCCTCGCAGCTTCGACGTGGGGTACTTACGTTCTTCGGTTGTACTGGTGGACGTGAAACAGAACCCCTCTCTGACAGCACTGCTGTGAAGCCTAACTAAGCGTGACTATTCGAGTCGATCTACTTTGGAGTGTGCCGAAACTTTAGATCCCATCTGCTTTCGCAGTACTGAAATTTTGCCTTGTTCCTACATTCGTCGAGAACGTGAATGTATGCTGTGCTGTACAACTTTCGATGGCGAATCAAATGAATCCGATCTTCCACGAAGGTAAATGAGCAATATGATTTCAGTGTGAGGGAAATTGCACTAAGGAATCAAGAAAATCGTCTAAATACCGTATTTTGCAGAACATTATCACTGGTAGTAGAAAAGAAGTATCATAATAACCGTGATAAGTGGAAAAAGTGAAAAAAGGCCAATAACCTGACACAATACGCGGCGATATCGCTGAACAGTTCGATATCGCAAAATAAATTGCAAAGGCTAATTTCTTCCTCAAAATATCAATTAAAAACGTTCAATTTTGCGGCTATTTAATGAAGAAACGATCCAACGTCGTGGTATCTAACCGTCAGCGACTATTTGATTCCACATCCAGTCGTCGGTGATTAACCTGGTCGATTCAGAAAAGACGATCACAAGCAATGTTATCCACTTTCTAGTTTAATTTGCGTTCCTGTGTTTTATTATAAACTATTTCTTTCCGTCATTAGAACAGTATTTCTTTAGGTGCCTGATTTCTGAAATGGCCTGTGCCGGAAACACTATTCAGCTCCACACCGTCCGCTGCTTATTTTCAAAATCGCTGCATGCTTCACAAATATTTTCTATTGCATGCTCTTTTATCGCAAAACAATGAAGAACTGACGAGGCAGAGGTTGAGGGAATATCTTAAAGGAGGACAAGCTCTCCATTTATAAGGTTTTAACCGAACCTAGTTATCTCAGTGAGTACATTTGTGCATGTGTCCGTGCCTATGGGCACATGTGTACATGTAGTGCGTTACATGCGTATATGCACGCGTGCACATGTTTGTGTGTATACACTTACGTGAGTGTGGTGTGTTGATGTGTGTGTATGCGCGCGCTGGCGTCTGTGTGTGCACAGCTATCCTTCAAAAATACTCACACGTTTTTTCCACCAGTTGCCGGTTTTGTTACAGAACAAATTCGGGACTCGGAATAATTTGAAACTGCGTTTCTGTTCATAAAAGTTAATTAAAACCTTATCGTCTGTTATAGAAATTGTATAACGATTTTCAGCAGACTTCCCGGTTTGCTATGAATTCGCGTACTGGCACGAAACTGTGATTCAGCGAAACAAATTTATTCATATGCATAAAAGTTATCCCACATAAATTTTCCATTATGTAGCTTATCAACGTTTGAAGGAAACACACAATGAAATAATATCATAATTGAACCGTTCATCCGTTTCTATATCACAGTGCATTTGAAATGAAACAAATCAGAAGCGCTGAAAGGCCTCGAATATTGCTGGAATCAGCACAAAGCAACTCTATTTTACCAACTGTGTGTAATAGAATCGTCAGTAGAACTGTTCCTTTGGCTGGTTTCATTACTGAGAGCTTGAAAGAAGAATGTTGGTATTATCTCACAGCAGTTTTGTTTGACACGTCCTCCTTGTTTCTCTTTTTTTAACGATTAACTTCACCCAGTGGAAAAGGTACTCTGATTGACTGCCAGCAATGGACTGCTCTGAACGAAAGGGGATTCGAGCACCTGCATCTCGTGTTAGTAAGTTTGTTATACTACGCATTGTGTAAAGGCAGTATTGGCGGAAAGAAAATATAAAATATAATGGGTTTGAAAAACGAAAACGGTGGTGACGTTCTTAAATAGCCTTTTTCTTTCCACATAAGAGCCTATCGTTTCACGCATTTTTCCTTCGTTTAAATTTCTGTTGTATATTTAAGTTATGATGGTGAATTCCTTGCATGTGCATGTTTGCTTGTTCTCCTTTTTTTTCAGCAAAAGTGTTGACATCTCTAAGTTCACGGCATCTGCAAGAGCGCTCTTTTCTGTGCTTTCGAATGTGTCTTCATTCGACGAACACAAGGTGCATTCTACTGCCATCCATTTCAAAAGCCCGGACAAGTCCGAAACAACCAGTAATACAATCGTTGCTTCGCCTTCAAGCAAAAAATCCTCATCACTCGAAATGGAGAGGATCACATTGCCTTTCCCACCGATCGCAGAAACAACGATATCTACGAGTAGTGCGATGTTGCAGACGACTTCCTCTCAGTACAGTTTACACCACACTACTTCCGGAGATGAAGCGTCTGCAACCGTTCGCATTACTACGATTATCGAGAAGAGCCTGCCAAAAGATGCTAATTTCTCATATATATCTGAAGAAGTCACGACTCGTTTACCAACCTCAGCTGATGTTGAGATGAGTCTAGGGAAATCGGGAAACTCAGCCATCCTCGAGACTTCCACAATTAATTTGTCTGACTCACCTACAACGCCATTGCCACCTGATGAAATAACTGACGAACATTTGAGAGATATGTTTGCATCTAGTTCTTCTGCAAATGCAAGTGATTTACTGCATTCTGACACTTTTGGAAAGGAGTCACTGATCAAGGAGATCGAATCGAATCGAATAAATGATGAGTCAGCAATAACGGGCAGTTCAACAGACATAGATACAATGCATAACGAGTTGTCCACAGTGTCCGTTGTGTTGTCCAACGCAACAACGACAGCCGAGGAAGCTGTCACTGGAACCTTTCTAGGAAGCGCTGCCTCATCACACTTCTCTGAATCTACTTCCTCTGGTGAGACGAACGAGTAAGTCCTATTCCAAAGGCTTACTCCAAAATTTTCAAACTCGATAATAACAGAAATATATGGTTATATTTTACAAAGATTGAGAATGAGTTTCAAACGTTTTTTGCAAAGAACTGCACAGAGTACAGCCTTTCTTTTATTTTCACCTCACACTCCTGCATGACAGAACTGTGCACACGGCGTGCTTTGCATAAATAAATACGTGCCACGTCCTAGTTTTGCTTAAACTATTGACCTTTTGAGTTATTTAATTAGGCATTATTTGCTCATTTGCAATTCTGCTTAAATGCGCCATTTATGATGCAATGAACGTTTCTATGCAAAAAATTTGAATGTGTTTCACTTTGCTAGGACATAGCGTTTCCACTCAAAATAAGCACACATTGTCATCATCGTGAAATAAGCGAATTTATCGCAATTTCCTTGAAATCCTGGTCTCTCAAAGTGTGAACAATTAAAGGTAAGGTTCACATATGTGTCGTTAGCGAACGGCCTGTCTCAACGAAACCGATCAAGATTATATGGAAAATGAATGGCTCGCAGTGAAATCTCGATGAAAGAAGGAGAGAATCAACTTTAAATTGCTCAATTCCTGTACAATAGTGCATCCAACATGTGCTCTGGCAGCGCCACGATGCGGGGTAAGGTGTCTCCGTTAATAAGGCAGCTGAGATCGATCGCCTCAACTCCCCAAACATAGGATGTTACTATGACTTTGCATCGTATGGCGACATGTTGTGATGGGTCGGTCAGGTATGAAAGCATCAAACCGTGTCCATCCATGAATGAATGTCGCATTTTGGCATGTTTCACGGGATCCATCTTTGTAAAGTTATTGCGAAAATCCTTTTCTGTTGCCGTGGAGGACCCAGTTTCCATCGCAGATGAGCACTGTGTTAAGATCTGAAGGATTTCAAGCCTTGCATCATGCAAAACGGTTCTTTCATGGAATGGACATTGAACTTGTCTCGCAGCCATTCATCGTTATTTCCATCGGTCAAGCGTTTTATTGCGCACAAGAAAATTCGCTTGTTTCATTTCGGTGACAATATGTCGATTTGAATAGTGTTTATTTCAGATAGAAATCTCGCTGCGTTTTACACATTCAAATTTTCTGTGTTGAAAAAATGCTCTTTCGGAATCAGCGAACACTTAAGCAATCTGAAGCACTTAACGTCGAAATCAGCAATGAAATACACAGAAACCGTCGACGGCTCAGTCACAGTAACCAACGTTCATTCGTTTAGGAAAATGCAGCCTTTACAAGAACAGAATTGTTCTGATTGAAATTTTAAGGCATTCATTCATTCATCGGACACCTCTTTTCGATTCGTTTGCAAGATAATTTTGCCTTCATCGTCGAAAAGTATTATTTGTCTCATTGCCGAACCCATAAGTTAAAACATTAAACGTACGAAGGGAACCGTTAGAGAAATTATGCGAATATATTTCTGAGCAAAGAAATTGAGTACTTGGAGAGAAATATGATATGAAATTGAAAAGTGAGCAATTTTCAGGTTCACGACGCATATCTCTTTCCCGAGTATCTTCTCGTCGCGTTTTGTACCGAGTGTAACGCCATCTTCGACGACCAAAGATACTTTTATTTTACCTTTTGTCCCAACAACACGCAGCAGCAGTGCAACTGCCTCAAGTACAACACTTCAACAAACCGGCACTGCCAATTCACAGGAAGTGCCCGTAACACTCGCGTCAACGTCTACTCTAATAACGGAAGCACCAACAACCTACAGCACCGAAAACGCTAACAGTGCCAAGACAACGACTATGACAACAACATCAACACCATCCCCAACAACTGCAACGACGATAGCAGCGACTTCAACTACAACTGGCAGTACAATCAGTGCTACCACTGTGAAACCAACAACCACTATTACCGCAAGCACCACTATTGCAACAACTACAGCAACTCCACAAACGGCAACGACATCGGCACTTACGAAAGAAGCACTAACTTCAAGCTCAACGAAAAGTACAAAGGAATCTCCAACCAGGTAAGCCAAACAATATTTCCGGTCACGAGTATTCCACTGCGATCTGTACGAAAATATAGGAATGTTTTCGAGAAATTTGACTGATATGGTGAATCGTCAACAGAATGTTGATGAATTTCGCAACCTCTCTTCGATATTTGCAAAAGGAGCGCTGTTAAGGGAATGTAACATACCGTATTCGCCATGCAACGTTGCAAGCGCAGTATATCTTAAATGCAATTGAACAAATAAAATTTCATCAACGTAAACAAATTTTCCCCTCTAAAGTCGGTAAATGTCTAATTATTGTTTAGAGTAAAACAACTGCTTTGTGAAAATAGTTCATCATTTTTGCTAACAATAAATTTGCATTTAGTGAAGTGCCAATGATCCAGGCTCCACATAAGGCACCAAAAGAAGCTGTCATGTTCGATATATTCCACAATGGACAACCGGTTGAGGCCGTTGTTGTGGGCAGTCGTATAACGCTTTCCTTCACACCGTTCTACGCCATACCACGTTAGCTTATCATTTTATTTCATCAACTCATGACGAAATGCGCCTTGAAGGAAGTCAACGACGCTGGCTAATTAGACTCGGTGCCCCATTTGTCGAGTGATGTTGGTGAGAGAGACAATACATCGAACATTTTTCAACCAAATATACAATTTTTTAAACGCTCCGAGCAGTCGGGGAGTAGAAGGATTATCTAAATAAGTCGGGCGTCTAACAACTCTCTATATTTCATCTATCGATTTTCGACCCATTGTGACGATCCTAGGATCACATTCCTTTAAAAATAATTGCATGCTCAGAAGGAATTTAGTTAGTCGACCGCCTATCCTTTGCTCGCTATTTAGATGCATTTGACTCCGATATGAGCATGAATTAAACGTGCAAACGGACGCAGCCACCACTTATGGCTTTTATAGTGCCAGCAGTGTCATGCGACGTTCGCTGGAAAATTTGTGCAACCATAAAACTTTGGATGTTGTTGCGAGCTGCATAAAAGGTGTACTGTCTTACGGCAACAATCCGGTTATCCGATTCTTTGTTTGAATCCTCACCTGATAGGGTAGAAACGTTGAAACACGTTGAAATATCATTTTCGATCAGCCACCTCGCAGATGGGAGTAATGATCATTGTGAACGAACGAGTTAACGACGTCACATGCTCGAAAGAGAACTCAACTATGCATTCGGATGCAAATAAAATATTTATATAGAAGTGCAAATGTTGCCGCAGATTGATTTTTACCCATAAGCTTGTCTTGATTTATTCATTTATTCACATTAGTAGGCTTTACATCACAGCCGAATCTTCGGCGCAATTGACAAGCAAGCCAGAATTTGAGGGCTCTATGCTGGAACTCATTTTGCAGATCACTGTTTTAAATACGGAGGAGTAAAAGTTTCTACAACGTGAAACACGTTTCGAAAAAAAAAATAGTCACTATAGCGGGTATTGAGATACCATTCTCAAATGGTCCTCGAGAAACAGCAAACCAAAGCACTCATTTTTACATGCTATCATTACGCAGTGTTGTGTGGTCTCGACTTACAACCATTTGTAGCGAATTACATGAGCATCTCGGGATGTCAAGTTGAACCGATTGGATCGCTGTACGAGTGGGAGCGCGAACCACTGGCGATAATCAAGGACGGCTGTCAAGCTGATCACGTTGGACTAGTGTGTCCTCCGCAGAGAACAGATTATGGAATCAGTGTCGTTGTCGAGTCGTTCCGCTATCAAACAACGGCGCAAGTGCAATATACGTGCCTTATACGGATATGTCCATTTGCTCCATGCCCCGTGGTCAGTGGCCCTCTATATGCTTCATTATCGTCTTTAACTACCGAAAAACGCATTTAACATCGGCGAAAACGTCTGAAATATATTTGCAATGCATCCAAGAGAAACCGAATGGAAGCAGAGGATGGAGGATTATCCTTGTGATTTCCAACACTTCTCACTTCTTGTCTATTCTTCAAGTGATTACGTATTCATTTAATTCGTTGGGGTTATGAACAGTTCGTTTTCCACATACAAACATACGCCTCAAGTATACCACTATCACCACCGAATTCTCGCTTTCACTGAATACTGTACACATTAAATTAGGTGCAGGCATCGTGCATGTTGCCTTCAATCGTAATAACCGAAAGATGCCTTAGATGACTTGCCCAAGTGTGGAGGGCTGCTCGATAAACGACCCCATCTCAAGGACGTTTGGACTACGTGCAAAACGCCATTTAACGATTGAAGAGATTCGCGCTGCGTTAGCGGCCAATCCTGACTTACAACGACAGATAAGGCTTACCAACTATCTCGGCACGTCTGAGCGTTCAAGCGCAGGTAACTGACTTTCGTCAATATGCTATTAACCTTCTTTTTGCCACAGTTTCTAATGAATCCTATATATTTATAACACGGATTTTAGAATCTTATCCTGTTTGAATTTTAACATAAACGAAACGTAGTTTTGCAAAGTCCGAATGCCGAAAGATTGAAAAGTAGAAGAACCATGAAGTACTTTTTCTCGAGGAGAGAGAAGAATGAGGTCATTGCGGCTAGGAATGATGGACGTATTAACTGCTGGAAAACTCGTAAAGTGCACCCTTCCACACAACCACGGTTGGGTTGCCCGCTTTGTGATCCCTAAAACAAACGACTTGAGTTGGCCGCCAATCACCTACAACTTCTCGAAACCTTCATTCCATTCTGTACTTCTTTCTGATCCATCCCATAGAATTCTAAACTTTAAAAAAAAGTTGCTTTAGAAACGCAGCAACAGCTGATTGCGCTCGGTGGCGATCACATCGTCAAAAAGCGACTCGTTGTCGTTAACTCAGAAGATCAACTGCGATACTATGTACGGACTGGCGACGTACCCAATGGCAGATAAAGCGACCACCAAACGGCTCATTTCCAACAAATCTCAACATTTGCTTATATTGGCACCAAAATCCCAAGACGTGAATGCTGTCGGTCACGCAAGAGTTAGACATCAGGGGCTTCTTGATTTTTACCACTGGGAAGAATAAAAAGCCAGTCTCACCAGGCGTATATTCGGCAATCTTTTCCACTTACCTCAGTCCTGTCATATATGATACGGATGGCTAAATTACTCAATACGAACCACGTCGCTCACGGGAACTCCAAATCAGTTTAGGAGCCCTTTCCTCCTGCCGTATATTCCATATTCATAACACGCATTTGCAGATGTGTATTAAATATCAACGGAATCAACGACATTCCTACTACTGTGAGAAAGAACTAAGCGAATCCATCTTTCCAGTGTCGTTTTCATCCTTTCATTGCCGTCCCACTTCCAATATTTTCGTAACAAGAGTGGAGCTGAAACCGAGACGATAACCTCAAAACAGTTCTTGCACATGTGACATAATCATGTACATATTGCTCGGAGTGCTGCAGTTGGTAAATTTATTCCCACCATCAATAACAACATCGATCGCCCTACAGTATCGGCGGGCAATCTTGGTAATAAAAGTGAGCCTTCTGGAAAAGGTTCCGAGCTGAGGAAGAATCACTGCAGCCCTTTGATTCGTGACATTAATGTCGTGAGAAATCGCGAAGCTAAATCGCCTTCTTTGTTAACTTAACATGCCAGTGACAAAATCTGATGAATAAAAGCAACGTGCAACGTCAGTGAAATACTTCCATCGACTAACGAAACACAGTACCTCGCAGTTCACAAATGCCCCTTTCCTGAAACTGCTCAACAAGCGAAACACCAACGGAACAAGAGCACAGGCGTGAGTCACTTAAACTCGACGAATTTTGAAGCAGCTCCGTCAACTGCCCTGCCAAGTCTCAACCCCACTTCCCCCACCGCGTGTCATCAACCTAACTGCGTTAGGGACCAACAATCATCGAAACATTTGTCGATTAAGCTATCCCTTCATTACTTACAACCCTAAAATATATTCGATATGGCTGGCTCATAAATTTCAGTACGGAAACTATCAAAGATCAAGAAGAAAACAGAAAGCCGACTAATATACAGATGATCATAGAGAATTGCTCCTCGTCTTATTTCTTCCTTGAGTCGGCCGCTGCCTCGTAATCAGCATTCTTTTTAAGAATAACAAGACCTTCCATATACGGTGTCAGTGGTATATCTGAAATGTTATCAAGCATCTAAACCTCTTCCTTCATAACAGACATACTTTCAACTCACTGATAGGACATTTCAGATTCTCTTGAAAAGACCCTTTACTCATACTACTAGCCATGCTATTACGACATTATAATATCTTTCAGTTATTTTTTATCATCCTACTCTTTGTTTTTATCCTACTGGGCTTTGTTTTCTCGCGATAGCTTCCTGGCTAAATAGTTAAGGTGTAAAACACAACGGAAGGGCTGTTAACATCAACATTTTCTCATCCTCCAATATACTACAAAACAAATCTTACTTAAGCAAAAAATCAGAGGGTACCGACTGCTGTAAATTCATGAAAAGGAAGTCTGCATAGATTTTTTGATCATCTGTACTCGAGTTATTAATGGACTATGCAGCGTTCACTAGCACTCCAATGACGACTAAATGACAGGTAATGGAAAGGACATGTTTACAAATCAAACTTGGGTTCTTTTTCCTTCTACAAACAACACATGCAATACACAGCTTCTCGTTTGTATTAAATGTAAACCTCACTTTGTACTACCTTTTCTTCGCCTATATATAAATGCTCACTCTTCAAAACACTTCTGCAAAAATGAAAGAAAAAGAAGGAACCGACAAGACTACGGCTCATGAATCGACTTACACTCATCGTTGGCGAGTTCGGCACGTTCACCATATGCCAGCAAAACAGGAGTGGTGTGTGTTTGGAATCCAGTGATGGTTTTCGGCTTGCCTGCCTGTGCCACCACGTCAACTGCTTGACCGACACGTACGCTCACGTTCACTTGTTTCAGATTCTCGGGACTATTCTCGTCCTGCACTAGTGTGATCAGGAGACGTGGCTGCATCGCCAAAACCATTGAATAGAGTAGATAATGCTGCCGATTGTTGAGCACACCTTGAACCAACATTTCGCACGAATTTTCAAAACACAAAAAGGATGAAGTTGTTTCCCATGTGCAGCAAGAGAACAACGGACGGGCTTGGAAAAGAATATTTACGTGTCCGCAAAAATGCGGTGAGGCATCCTGTAAAAGGTGTTCCATTTCTTCACTACTGATTGCAAAACAACACATGGACGATGTCAAATAAACGAGCGAATATCAGCGCATTTTCGAGTTTCGACAACGTCCACGATTACGTAGATTCATAATATCCACGACGCGTTCCAATACATGATAACACTGCCCAGAATGCTCGGGAAATGTTCATCCGTGGTGCAGTCTGCAAGGCTCAATCACCCATAATAGCCAAATTATCCCACTGGGCCTGAAGTTTTGAATCAAGACTCACTGGGGCATCCTAAGAACTAAACATGACTTCATCCTTCGTTATATCAGAAACATTTTCAGTTTCACATGGGCATAAATTTCAGCTGGCCAAAACACATTCTGCATAATTCACAATTCCGCGTGGCGCGAGTTTGCGGATTGCTTCCTGCCTATACCGCTAGTGCCCCTCCTTCAGTCTTCAAACTGTGGTTGAGTTCTTTCGATTTCAATGTTGCTTCTCCTTGGACTCAAGAGCGTGGCATAACTCAAATGAGTAAAGATGGGCTTGTTCCTAACCAAACAAAAGGCAGGAATGAAATCAAGGTAGTGAACTCAGATGGCTAAAAAGCCAAAACGAGCTTACTGTTGTTCCCATCAAGGAAAGCGAAGCAAACGGCGAACAACCCAGCCACCGCAGCTGGGCACATCAGTTGACGATCGGAATGAAACGGGTTCATCGTCATTGTACCTTTACCCATGTGCGTCATCCCCTGTGCCAACCGAACCAACATCAAACTCACCTGGAACATACAAACGATGTGCGAGTAAGCCAGACAGCCAAAATTCACAAGCGCTGAAAAAAAATTACACACAACTTGGACGTGACTTAAAACATCGAACAAATGACGGATGATGCATTATAAGCGAAGCGCGCAAGACCGAAGTCAGTGGTCATTCACCTGGTCTTTGTGGTGGTAGCTGGCCAACTGCCTGAGCATCGAGACGAGCCTCGCATTATTCGTTCCCGCACCTACAAGACCCATCGCAAAAACGGCGTTATGTGCTGTGTCAGCATCCGCGTCATGAGAGAATTTCGACAGAGACTCCAAGATCGGTAGCTGCGGGTTCGATGTACTAATAAGAGCCAAAGCGAGCGGCACAGCACGTCGGATTACCGGTTCCCCATAACGGATCTTAACTTACGTCCATTACAATCACAATATTCACTCTCCTGGTTTTCTTCGAGGCGACCCGCTTATTAATACCTGTCCAACACTACATCCACCCTCCTACTTCAACTCAGCACGAGCACTCCAATACGATGATTCCGCTGCCCCAAAATACCCCAGAATTCCGCAATCAGCACCTGATATTAGCGTTCCAGTAATACATAAGTAATACATTCAGATTACTCTCATAAGGTCTAAGATGCCCTCAAATAGTGTCGGGTTGGTTCACTGCTGTTGCGTTGAAATTATTCTCCCTTCTTACAACGAATGAACGGCATAACCTGCATCAACATATGATTCTGAGCGTTTGAAGGCATACGGAGTTCGCACACCCATAACTCCGCATCGGTGCTAACAAACAAACTCAATGCTGCTGCCAAACAAAATTTAAAAAAGCTTGCTTTCAAAAAGCTTTGAGGTTTAGAAAGAATATTCGAGTGCTGTATAGCTATCGAATCTTATTCTTCCTTGTATAAATAAGCATCGAGATGCAGCAATACAAAAACTTTGAAACAGTGTCTCCATAATTTGAAAGGAATTTAACACAGTGGTTCAGAAGCATAAAATATTTAAATTTATCTAACAGCTTCGAACACTAAGAAGAGGTCTGCTACCTGCTTAAAGTTAGCAGAAAAGTACGAGAAAACTGATAAACTTAATGATGAGAAATGCTTAATGAAATGAATGGATAACGATAGAATAACCGCTCACTAAATGCCCAAACATCCTTAGACTCATCTGTGAACCAATTTCCTCGCCCATTGCAATAAGGCCTATGCCGAGTACAGCAACTGCCTGTTGTGCAGACAGATCCAGTTTCTCCTCCTCCTTCTTGCTGCTCGTGCTTGTGTCGCCTTCTTTCGTACTCTTAGCTGCACCTCCTTTTTCATCCTTCGATGCCTGCTGAAACGAAAATATTCCATTTCTCACACCTGCGTACAATTTCAAAAGAGACACCCTAAGTTCAGTTAGCATTCTGAAATACATAGTGAAAATAATATTTATATATACGATCCACCCAAAGAAGCAAACGAGAGAAGTAACGAGGAAACACGAAGTGGTCATGAGGGGTGCAGATATGCCGATTTGTTTGTTGATTAAACAAGGTCCACTCCACTTAAAATCACTTGGTATTTACTTGCAGAGGCAACTAACTGGTAAATTTCCATATATCCTTATGCTATGCTCTTTAATATAAAACGTTTATAAAGAAAGCTTATTAAGCAACCCCACTGCAGCAACCCCCCCCCCCCCCCGAAACTCTCACCTACGGCGGCTGCAAACTAGACGTCTAAGCAAAAACACACAACGCTGTTATGAATGCGACGTTTTACCTTCTTTTTAGCTTCCTTTGGCTCGTAATGCTCAGAGCAAATGTGCAGCAACTTCTGAATCTTCAGCACGTTGCCCGTACCCGCATAGGCACAAACGTCCACCAAGGTCGACATCATACTTCCAAACGGCTGTGGCAATGCACGCACACTTTCAACAAATACGTCGCTTTTCTCCTGAGCCCCTAAACGAGAATACATTAAAGGCCTCGAACTGCAAGCCAGCCCGAACCGGCTATTTCACGCTCTAACTGTGGTCACAATAAATGGCACCTTTATAAGGGTGTAAGAGAATTTCGGCAAATAGTTCACTTTAACAGAGCAGTGTTTACTGTGCCATAGGCGAAATCATTCACAGGTGAAGAGTTACGCTGGTGCTCAGTAATAAGACTACAATCTTATGTTTTCGCACCACTTGTGATCATTCCGACGGAAGCTAGTATATGGTCCGAACGTTTTTAGACAACTGTATGAAAGTTATTATTTGTTGAGTTGAACAAACTCAATTCGATCAAAAATTGTGACCTTTTATTATAACCAGTGACAAAGGACTGCAGCTAACGACGACTCGAAAATCCTTAGTTAACAAAGGTTCGACCGCAAAATCTGTCGTTTTCCACGTAGATCGCAAAAATGAGCATGGTTTTTCATCCACGTATAAGGCCTCCATGCGAAACGCTCGCCTGAGGCACGAAAAATATGTATCGCGCTATATCCCTCAGTACCTACTTCAAAGCTTTTTTTCGAGTCTCCGGATCTAAACTTTCACCTTTGAAATGCAGAGTATCAAGCCGAGAAACGGACGAAGATTCTTCTATATGATTTTGATTGCTGGTTTAAAAGCTTCTAAGAAGGATGAAAATATTTGTGTAGTAGAAGTGTCTCTGAAATGGCAGAACAAAATGTTTCAGCGAGGATAAAGGAGAGAGCCGATTTCGATACGGAAAAGACTCCACGGCAATGACGAATCATTAACGTCTTAATTCTTTTAGCTATTCTTTTCTCAGTATCATACTTACGAAAGTGATTTCACAAAGCCCACTCAGAACATTGCCAATAAACATTGAAATAAATAACACGTAACTGCAACAAGAGTGGTGCTCACTGCTTGGTCCTTCCAGCAGACAGTCTCTGCATTCTATCTCCTGCTACTCACATCACAAAACAATAAACGCTGAGAAAGTGAACGCTCACCTAGGTAAATAAGTCCAATGCCAAGTGCAAGGAAACGCATATTCGGCTCTTGCAGTTCGGTAGCACTCTTATCCATCAAAACGTGAAACATGTCCATTACAACATCGTGATCTGCCGTGCCAACCAGAATAAATCCAAGTGCCAAACCCGCCAATCCTTTGACCTAAACTCGACGGTTATTGTGGGCAGCTGAATGGAAGCGATGAAAACTTTCCTTTTAGAGATAGGCTGTGGCGTCCGGCATACCTCAGAAGCACTAGCAATCCACAGGCAGTAAAAATGGTTTTTTAGAATAATCAGAGGGAAGGAACCTAAACTGCCGTGTCAATTGCAAGCAGTCCCTTTTCATCGCAGGCAGAAATGTCTGCTTCCACTTTCCGACACTGGAAAACGCACACACGACAAACTACACAGTGATTTTATTCTGGCGAAAATATTAACGAGTCGACAGAATCAACCTCGGGAGTAGCCGATGGCTTATTGTCGACGAGGACTTTCTTGAGTTCAAACACCACTCCGCCATCCTCGTTCTTCACCACCGTATCTCGTTTGGAATTTGCATACGCCAAGCCAAGTCCGAGAATAGAACCAATACGCATAGTCGCACGATCACTGTGCACATGATCCATGAGCAGTGCGGATGCTGGATCACACGGGTCTTGGATACCCGACGAGATTAACCCGATGGCTAACAATGTGCCCGCCTGCAATTATTTTCACTTTACTGAGAAGAGATAACGCTAATTTGCGGATGAACCGTTCCACCGTTACAGACCGAAAAACATACTGCATAGAACCCTTGCTTCCAACCGGTGCCGCCTAGAAGCAAACGTGTGGGTAACCTTCTATTCCGCTGCGAGAGAAGAAGGTTAAGAAACCTCGAAAAAGTATACTTTATTCGCCGCACATCAGCACGAGCAAATAAAACTGCAAAATATGCCACGAGAGAAGTGGGGAGGATGAAGACGAAAACTCAACGAAGCAGTGTGATTAAGCCAACAATCACCTTAATATAGTCGTCGTTGACATATAAAAAGCGATCGCATTGGGCCAGACCTGCATCGATGTCCCATCGCCACACCAATCCTTGACTTGCTGCCGCTGACATCATTCCTGCACAAAAAAATTCCACTTGTCCTCGGGCATCGCATGACTTTCAGGTTGACGACGAGCAAGAAGGAAACGAGATGTCCCACTTACTTCATTATGATGCCTGGACGTTTAGTATCCTATGCCTGTGATCCTCCTAAGTAGCTTTTAGAGGGGGTACTAAGCATAAGGTTTTCAGCACACTCAAGTTTATCATCAGTGACGAACGAAATCCAAAAGTGCAATCAGTCGTGGACAAGCCAACCAAAAAATTAAATAAACTCACCTCATTTAACAGCTTCAGAAAGTTTTTAGCCGTTATATGAGAGGAAAAAGAACGATGCTTCGATAAAAACTGCACACTAAATGAAAAAGGAAACAAAACATTCGTCTCATCTTCTCATGTTCAAAGTTCACGCCTAAAAACGATAAAAATGACTCATCTGCCACAAATGCGGTATCTATTTGTCATTGGGCAATTCTTCAGACAGTACTCATCGTCGGCTCTTTGAACATTTACTATTCATTATTCGCTTTCACAGCCAAAGAAAGCAATGAACTAACCAAAATCTTTGTTTTTATAGAACCAGCGGTTCGCATCCTCTGTCTCAGACATCATCTTATCAACACCAAAGCCACAATTCACAAAACCGTTCACGAAAGCAGCTGCCAAATTCATTCGTGCACTGTCTGGAGCAGACGCTGATGCGAATGACCCTGAAAAAACATTTTTCAGGACAGAAAAGATATAAAAAACAGGACCGGAAGTAAATATCGCTTCTAAAAACGCTAATTAACATGATCTTTCAAATGAACCAATTTGAGGTGATATGAGAGTGCCTCCCTATCCTCATTCCTCTTCTCATCCTATTCACCGATGAAAGCGCAAACAGAAGTGCCTCGCGTGCCACCATCTGCTGTGATGCGCCCCAAGAAAATATGGGTACTTGAATCATTCACCAAACAGAACCAGCTTGCCACAGCAGCATTATCCGCGTTCCGCATAACTTCGATAAACCGTTTAAACCAATATGCATACGCCGTTAGTTTGTGAAATGCTGTCGTTTCGATGAATGATATCACTCTGCACTCCCTACCTCTGCAACCTGCTCACCCTTGCTGCGTCGACCCTTAACCATTCCTCTCCCACATCGTCGCTCGCTAACACCTCATAACGTAAGATGTTGGTCTCAAAGGCAAAACAGGTGGAACGACTCAATTATTTACCGATCTGCGTGAAACGAGTGTTGATATCTGAAAGAAACCCACAATATCCTAGATGAAAGAACCCCTCAAAGCAGCACGCGGATGTATTCGAAAGGTACGGTTGTGCATTTCTGAATACCAATTAAAGTATGAAATCGAAAGAACAACGCAAATGTGTGACCTCAGAAACAACTGTGAACTTAAAACGCCAAAATAGAAGCACGCTCCCACCGAAAAATATAGCTGATCAGACTATAGACCTCGAGAATGTTTCTCCTTAGGATTCTCATCGCATTTACCATCGAATTATCTGCATAGAATCCATTAGGATGTCAAACCATCAACAAATCTGTGAAAAGCCGAAAACAAAAAAGCACTCACGACTCTGCTCGAGGTGACTTTTATAAATGCCCTCGGGCGTTTTCGGCTCCATGATATCTAGCTCCCTTGCCAACGAATGAAAATATGTATGAAGATTGGCATTTGAATTCAACTCGGACAACCTGTCCGAGTTTTCGATACCACTCATCTCGAGGAATATCTGATGCCGACCGAGGATAATCGCCATCTGCTTCTTCATTAGCCTTCAAAGAATAAAAACAGATTTGCATGCGAATTATAAAAAAAAGATTGCTTCACATGCAACACATCAAAAAGAGTAGAGGTCTGACGATCAAAAAATACAACTATGAATACTTTAGCGCTTATGATGACGCTGATAACAAATAGTACGGTTGTGCATATTCCCCACCAAAAAAACTTTGAAATCAAACTTTCTAGCTGTGGAAAGGGTGGCCGACAACGCTTCTGATGCTTAAGAACATAACGCGCCATCAATTTAATCTCTAAGAAAGCTGAAATAATGCGAAATGTACATTCAAGCAGTGGTATGCAAAGTTCTTCAAACAGCAGCGTGACTATAGACGCAAGCTAGTAAATAGTGTCTTCCGATTCACTAATCTTTTTATTCTTTAACAGAACACCGCTGCTTCCAAGTGTTCTCCTACAGTGTGTCTATATTCTTTGCCTGATATTTGCAGCAGAAAATTATCTGTCAACGAAATAAACTTTCCGATCCGATGAAACCATAACTGCTAAAGTACCCGCTAAACAATCTAAATATAAACATTCCACGCCAGACAGACAACAGATGTCAAAATATTCAATTCTCTTCCCTTAGGCCTTGATAAATTCACTGAATTACATACATATTTAAAATTGGAACAATCGATAAAAACAATCGGGAGAAATTTTAGCGTCGGTCGATGCGGCACTTTTGTATATTGAAGAATGGGCTGAATCTAATGGATGAAAATAATACATGTCTTCAGTGGCGATGAATATGTCACGTATCATGCTCACATCGTTTAGCATAATCGCGCATCGTAATGCCTCGAACTGCTTCGAAAATTTCATATAGATGTCCTTCGCCGTCTTTATTAAAATCTGATTATCCGGATCGGGTGTCAAAGGAGAACAACTGCAACAAAAACTATTAACTCATCTTATACATATAGCGAAATAGCGAAAACGAAAACATCGCAGTACTGAAGAAGTAGCCTCTTCAGTATCACCACATTGAGAAGCTGTTCACAACAAACAAGCTTGCACACTGTAATGCATGGAATCTTTCTCAACTATCCGATAAAAAACCGATGTAAGATGTAGGGCACCTGAGCAGATACAGACAAACTCGTGCATGGTCCACTTCTTCAACGTAATCGACGAGTAAATCGAGACGCTCAATTTCGAACAACAGATCACAAGCCTCCACTTCCGCATTATGTTTCACGTTATGGGCAACGATATCGTTCGCGAGGGTCAGAAGCTCATCTCTACGCGCTTTTTCCGCATCCGTGTCACCAGCACATGCACGCCATTCTTCTGCCATTTCCATTGCCAAATGCCTAAAAATTTTAGCAACTTCAAAGTCATGAAACAACCTTCTAACAACTTCCAAAAAAGAGACACACGAACTATCAAACTATTAAGCCAGAACCAAGATCGCAAAAATTTCCCGTAGCGTCTGCGGCATCATCGATACCCATTTCGACAGAATTCGGATCTAGCCTTTTCCCACCAGACAGTGACAGCAACATAAAAAAGCAAACGAAACGTTTAATGGGGGAAGGGTTATTTCAACTTGAAATAACTTGTAGCCGATGATTCTAACATTACCACATCAAAAGCGCTACTGCTATTAGCACAGCTTCTTCATAATTCGATGCGGGTACGAATAAAATTAGTAAAAAGTGCCGGTATGCGGCACCAAGATTCGACCCTCATTCATTTAGATTCAGACAGCAAGCAGCATGTCGCGATCAATGAAACAACACGAACCTATGCGTGCGCGCTAGCGATCATTCATTTCCCAAATATATCACTGACGCCTTCAGTAACGGCAGCTGTTTTGCGGACATAACGCAAAAACCCGTGACAAGCATATAAGGTCAACGGCAGTGATAAAACTTGCAACATAATGATGAAAGACTGAACAAACATGCGGTTAACATCCTTTATGATCAACTAAGCGCCTCTCAGGTTATCAGCAAAACTCCCAACGGAGGGTGAATTGATGAGGTGACCGCAATAACAATTGCGAGGTGAACAGGCCTCACCGCACATATTCGTGACCCCAATCGCCGATCGGTTCGAGCATTCCTTTGAGGCGATAATTTATGCAGTCATTTTTGTCACCCGACGTCATCGCCAAAACTGATATAACGTCCGCGCACAGCTTCTGCAATCATCGTTTACTGAACACAATCCTGCTATTATCGCAAACGTCATAATGATCGCCCCACATGGAAATTTCGACAGCTGTTTTCAGGAGGTTCGCAGCTTGAGAAATTCTTTATAAGAAAGTGAAGCATCTGAATCTTGGTAGCTTTCGGTGGCAGCCAATTCCTTTGCGACCACAACGGTAATCACTAAACGGTGTAAACTGAATGGCTTAACTCGGGTAATGCTTTACGTGCAACCCTTTCTTAGCTGGACCTGACAGCGACCGTCATTGATAGAAACAGAATTCTACCAAGAGACAATAACGTTTCATAACAATTCGCAAGAAGTTGAGGAATTCTCAAATTCGCGGCCAGGTCCATTTGCAGTGCTTGACAAATACGCAGTCAACTCTCTGAAAGAGTCACTGATATGACCGATTCGGATAAATCACTTACTGAGCCAATTTTTCGGAGACCAAAATGTGTTTTACGACCGCAGAATCTGAACTACGTATGCAAAAGAATCCGACATCAAAGCAGCACATTCCATCAATAAATTCCATTATGTTGACCTCCAATTTGTGGAAATTTTGGAACAAAAAAAGTTTGCTTCAAACGTATCAGTAAAGCATAACAACAGCACAAATATAAGATTGACGATTTTTCACACATATACCTAAAAATGGCAGGATAGTTTCCATGCAAGGTACCTTTGCGATCCCCTCTGAGATAAGGTACTCCACGGTTACCAGAAGCATTTAATAGTTTCATTTTTATTTCGCTGCGATAATTCAGAACGATCTATCGAAGAAATTTTAAAAGAGACATATATACATACATTCAGGCCGGAAAAGTAACAAGAAGGTTTTGCAACGTGAAGTTCTGCCTACATATTTGGCCAACATGAGGCAACACCGCATTATATCTTTTGTGTGACATGTTACACGCTCTTGTTTGCGATTTCGGGTAGACGTTCTTCTAATATAAAAATGGAAGAGTGCAACAAAAGAGAACCTAATTCGATTCTGAAAAATTCGAACTCTCAAACAACGATTCTGAAAAAAAGAAGGGAAACGGAAAGCAGACAACAGTGACGAAGCAGAACCCCGTACTTTACGATTTCCTTGTTCATTATACATTCATAACTGGCATTTTATCTACATACTTGTATGTTTCCTTTCTTTTCTATCCTCTTCTCAACGCATACTCAAATTGTCTATCTTATGTTCCCATACTAACTGGGTTATACGTTTCGTTGTGACGACTGCACACGTCAAGGGATGCTGACCGAAACTTGCTTACCTCTTATTTGCATAGGCACTTTATTCTTATCTCATTCCTCCATGGTTAGCTCTTCCTCTCCTAATACCGACTATTAATGCTGTCCTTACACTTTAGGCTTCCTATATCACCGTCTTCCTCAATAAGAACATAAGGGAACATTATACAAATCAAGAAGTGCAGACGTGTTGCAACGATCGCTAACTCATCTCCTCGCAACAGCTCATAGACGGTGATCCCTACTAAGAGAATGAGAAGCAGAACAAACTGTGTATGGAGCGATACGATTACAAGAAAGCGATCTAATCGAATGATGCACAATAACAAGTGGAAAGATCTTTCAGGCCTGCCGACGTGATGCTAATATTTGGTAGATGTCATTACTGCATCATTTGCCTTCTAAATTACAGAAAACCTGTGCAGAAACATTGCTGAAAAGCATTCAGAACCACAGTATAGAGGTCAAGAATCAATATGTCACAGCCAGTTTGCTTCCTCACTGACAATTTCTTTCTTTAACTCATTTCAAAGGAGCGGGTCCGTAAACTGCACCTCTATTTCAGCCTAATGCTGCGAGTGACTCCAGAAATAGAGCGCAAAAGAGAAAATGTCTACAGAAATCGAAAAAAAAAGTTTTGGGCAAGGGAACTGTCTTTTGAGCCCTTTTCGTCGTTCAAGAAAATCCATCCTCAATCCATGCGTCGTTATTATATCACCACACATGAATAAATGAAGGGACCTTCACTGTACCTTAATGGGGCCTTCACTCATTTTCGCATGTACCTCCTTCATCGTTGGGTAGTGTGGTCGCATAAATTTGAGAGGCTTAGGTACGGACGTCATTGATGTAGTCGAGGCACGGATCAGACAGCGCAGCGTTTCCAGAGATGGCTGATAGAGCGAACTGTCCGATTCCTGGAATTCACTCCAGTCCCCTCAGCTTTGCTACGTTCAGGTTTACCTAGATTGCATTAGAGAAATATTGCAATCCACATAATGGATGTAGGGATCTCAAGCAGCATCCTTATGGTTTATAAACGAACCAACTACCGTCAAGACATCCAAGGAGGATGGGCAGGAGACCGCTTCGAAAATCGATGAGTGCTAATAGCGAAACTTTTAGTGATATATCGTGAAATCAGTTCGAGGAAATCCGAAATGTTATGTGTACAATCTCGTTGAATCTCAATTATTTTCGCGAAACAGAAATGTCTAACGTTTTGTTTCGTTTGCCTCTAATTGCTAAGCATTATCCTAAATGAAAGCACAGATCATCAGCTCAAAGGGGACGTTGATCTATACACTCTGCACGGTCTCTTAACGCTAGACATTTTGAGAAGTGAAGGAGGAAATGACGAACATCACAACAACTTACACTGAGACGTTGAACAAGCATTTCGAGATCCTCTTGCAATTTGCGATCCTCTTCGGTCTTAAATTCACAACTGATGAGATCATAAGAAAGAGAAGAATCCATTGCAGAAGGAAAGTTAGCCCTTGAATCTGCTCAGAAATTGAAATTAACGCTAAGACAATTGCTTTCCCTCCGAATTAACCAAAAAAGAACGTTGGGATTCTCTCATTGCACCTCATTCAAGATATACACAGCACTTTATATTTTAATATATTCGGATCTGCGGGTAAAATTGTTTTTGATCCGTGACGAATAAACCTCTCACGAATTCCTCCACGCTAACGCTGCATCGAGACTTTAATTCCGGTGCATCAACAACATATTATGGCATCACTTTTGCCAGCACTAAATCTGCCAAACGAACGCAACGATCTGCAAAGAAATAGCTGCTATCTGCGGTTCTGTCTCGAAAGGTGCCCGTCTCCGAAGTGACGACATTCTCCGTCTCTCAAGTTTACTCCGAACAATATGAGGTGTTCAATTGTGACTGACAATATGTCGACTCACTCATTTCACATATCGCGAACTGATGAACCTCAAACTCGAAACTAGATGAACTTATGTGCTCTAATGTGGACGAGAACAGTACCGCTCAGCAGTTGAGGCGATCGAGAAGGCAAAAAATGAGCTGACGCTGCTTGTAGTACCTCACCTTTACTCCGTTCTGTAAACTAAAGCAGCGATCGCTATGCAGTAAGCCAATTTCTGAGAGTACCGAGAGGCGCTTTCAAGAAACATACCATCTCATCTTTTTTCTCCTCTTTCACATCCCTCTTCTTTGTATCGCCGCTCTCATTGATTCGCTCGCCAGATGCAGCAACTTTCCCCGGTGATTGCTTTTCTTCAACCATTTCGCCTTCTGAAAAGCAAAAATAACTCTTATCCATATATCATTTCGATGAGAGAAAAACGACGAATAAGAATTACTATTGAATATGCACGAAAATGAATCGTTAATCGTGAAAACGGTCGAATGGACGGGTCGCTAGAAATGCTTCTCAAGTCACTCCGACAAAGTAGGAAGACATCCCCTCCTCTTCATCTACTCTCAATTTCCAATAAACTGCTGCACGGATGTTAACTGTCTCAGACCTTATACTTCAGAATCGGCAAACCGTCAACGCAGAAACCGCTCAAGCGCCCGCGCACGCCTCCGCCCATTTCCCTCTCAATGAGGAGCGGAAGGCTATGTTGTCGCGGTCAAGCAGCAAGTTAAAAAAGCATCATTCACTGAAGAAACGAGCACTCCCCTTCCCCTCGATGCAACTAAATCCTCACAAACGTTCAATTCAATGAAAAGCAGACAACGTGCCACCAGCGAAAACTACGCAATACCCCAATAAGCCACTACTGAGAGCTCGGAATTCTTGATGACAAACAAGGCTACTCGAGCAAATTTTCACCCCTTCTCCCTCCGTGCCCATTTTCATTCCCTTTGCCATCGTCAGCGCTCGGGGATCACTGTCTACTTAGGAAATTCTCTAAAAGCGAATCAGAGTTATCTCGTTGTTTAACGCCTCACCAGAATCCATTAGCTCATACTCGGTTGAGAGGGGTGAGAATCGACCTCAGATCCGAAATTAGAGGCTCCGAACATCTGCCAGTGATTGGAATGCTGTTGTCGTTGCGGGATTATAGGAGTCCTCTCACGTTCAGCGCCGTTTGCTTCTCCTCTTTTCTTTGCAGCTTCGGTTTTGTCCTCCGTCTTTGTTCTTCATGTTTGTCGATTTTGTGAGAGTGTTTGGTTGGTGGTGGGGGGAGGTGGGGAGCGATTGCAGAAACTGTGAGGAAGAGTAGGCATGCACATACTCGGATGCTGAATTGTTTTGGCAGCTAGCCTCAGTCAGGGAGACTCGTTCTTCGAATGGCGTTCAAAGTTCCTCTTAAGTGACGTTAACAGTGCGACTGCATCGTTTGTGTGCATCTCCATATTGTTCTGCTTTTAGAAGCACCTAGAAAGATGAAGGATGATTCCAGCATAACACTTGCGAGGACCGTCGACGTTCCACCCCTCACACTCTTCGGCTGGGGCATCGCTGCAGAAGTGGGGACGCAGGGGAAGGTTGGGCGGAAGAAGTTATAGAATCTTTGCCCGACTTCATATCGAGGACATCGAACGTGCCCATTAAGAAATCTGTCGTAGGAGCAGTGAAAATGAACTCAGCTGATTCTCATTTCGCTTTCCGAGCATATTTAAGTGGGGATAATTGTTGTGAGTGGGCAGAAACACGTGGGTGCACTCACTTTAGATGTCGATAAAGCGACTTTAGTGTAGCCGTCGTTGCTTGGTTCGTGCCCACTCCCATCCTCGGGATCCGGAAGTGGCGAAGTGTAAGCATCAACAGAGTCCGATCTGTGGTTGAGGAGACGCCATGGTGTTTCTTTGCCATCGTTTCACTTTCTAATGCTCGTCGTGCTTCCAGTGAGGATCCATGTTTGTAGGAATGCAACGTGGCAGCCTCATTGATGAGGAGGAGAGTGACGTCTTCGGCAGATAGCTATTGAGCGACCATGGAACTCAGTCTGCGATGCTTCTTTCGCGACTTCAACGCAGCGTTCGTTTCGGTTCCATTTTTTAAGAGTAATTTCTGAGACATCAGCTTTGCCGTTGTAACCCATCTGGTTGACCGCTAAGAGTCAAAAATGAGGAGGCATGGGTCACATTGCATTATCTCTGCAAGGTTTCACGAGCCGCTTGCGGTGTTACTTGTATAAGCGCTTGTCTCTCTGTCCGTTTCTCTCTCCGTCGCCTAGAGTTCCAACTGTCGAGTAAACAAGCTGCAGCAATAAAACCACAGTATATTCGTATCATAGGACGTTGTCATGACCGTATTTACACTGCAATTTCGGGGGTCGTTTATGGGTTACTGAGAGTTGAGGGTGACCAAAAATCTTGCCAGTCAGATTTCGTTTGCTCTTGGTTCGGGTCTCGTGGCAGTGATTGTCTTTAGAAGAAGACTGTTATTTGCCTCATACCTATCAGCTTTTTCGATGTTTGTATAGCTGGTCGTCTTGAGGGATTGAAATGAAGAAATACCTGCAGTGGCAGTCTTTTTGCTTGCTTTTCTACCTATTCTTCGCAAACGAGATGCCCAGTAGGAATGGGGAAAGGATGAGAGCTTCTCTCATGAGGAGGAGGTTCAGGAAGTGTAGAGAATTGTGGTGGTTTAGGCAGTTTGCGTCTTTGCTATGAAGCGATTTTGCAGAGTTATAAACTCAAATCAGTTCCAAAATCCTATGAATAACTCAAGGAATTTCGTTGATTCAGAAATTTGGGTTAATTTCCAACAAATGTTGTTGGAGTTTGATTGTTCGTTTATGCATTTACAGTTTTAGTGAATTGTCTCGATGAGTGGGCTCCTTTTCTTCGTTCATCTTTGGCAGAAGAGACCTTTGGATGGTCTTATCCACTTGTGTTCACTCACACTCTCATCTGTGTATCCCTGCCAAAACAAACCCAAAAACTCGTTAATCTAAATTCTTTGCAATAACCCGTTCGGCTTTTAAGTTTCCTACCAAGTTTTTAGATTTCTGCAATATATATTTGTACTTGTTTTCGTATTTACACTCGAGTTTAACCTAATGCAATTTCATTTTGTTGTGACGAGAAGAGAAAAAGCGTTCGAGAGATACCTCTCATGGTCTCGTTGTTTTCGGGGGGGATAGGATCCTAAGATATCCCTTCTACCCGTCACAGCAGCACAGCCCTAGGTTACCATATAAAGCAGTTGAATATGTGTTCGATGCAGAATTATTGTATCCGATCTTAGGCCATTTATTGAAATTTTCAGCGAATGTCTGCATTGAGCAAAGTCTAATTCTTGATCTTCTGCAGAGGCAGTGATCTCTCTTACTCACTATTCAACGAATATCAGTACAAAGCGGCCTAGTTGATGTCATACATTCCACTGAAGTTATAACCACATCGTCTATCTCGTCATCGCAACATATGTGCCCCACGCCTACTTATAATGCAGGTAGGAGGACGACTTTTGTGCGCGCCTCAAGGATTCTCCCCCAGAAGCTAGTCCTCTCGGAAAGATTCGAATAAATGCCCTCATGTAGGTGGGCAGAAATGAGTTCGTTCAGCTGTTTAGGAATGAGTTCTCCATAGGAATTTTTGATGGTGGTAAAGAATTAATCTAGTCGAAAGCATTGAACAGCGCCAACTGAAATGAATTTTTTTTTTCAGGAAATTCGTTCTCTATAACTGTTTGGTGGGTTTCTGCGTATTGTTTGCATTACGTCTCGATGAAACTGTGCAACTGAACTACGCGATTGTCTTTCTTCCGCTTTGGTTGTGCGAAGCGATCGTTTTCATTGGCGCTTTCGTTGCACTCATCTCCTATATTATCTCCCCTCCATCCACGTTATCTTTTCTCTCCTTTGTTTACAAATATAACTGCTCGAGTAGAAGGTTGAAGCCACACTATGATAGCAAGCACCTTATGTTTTTCGGTGCTTTGATCAGCAATGGCAAGGAATTGCAAAGAACCTGTGCCCAGCGGTCATTGCCGGCAGTATAGCTAGGGAGGAGTAGTTGTGGGTATCTCGTTCGGTCTCTATCTAAAGTACAACTAACGAACTGACGCAGTAAAATGAAAAGCGTTGAGGAATCTTGCCATCATAGCGGATGGATGTAGTGCACTCCGTTTATGATGTTGGCAACTTTTTTAATTATTGAGAGGCCTAGTGGGTGAGAGTCGAAAGGATTATAAAAATGGAGAAGGAACACATTTATACGAAAGGGAACGGCTGTTGTGAGAATCTCGTGGTAAGCGATGTGGTGTTGCGTTCACTTCATCTCAAACTCCTAATGGGTTTTCCCGACTCAGCTGAGATTCAGCACAGCTTTAATTTCCGCTACCCGTTCGTGGGACTGTGACCGGGAGAGGATAAGGTTTTTTTGAATAAACTCATTTTGAAATACTCAGCTGAAGTCGGCAGATGAGCTGTACCCATGATGAAGTCTTCGAGAATTGAAGCATTGTTTACGCTGGTCATATTACGATTAACGGTGCCAGGACCCCCGTTCTCGGATTTGCGAGAGCGAGGCGCTTTTGGAATTTCTCGACTGCACCCTCAATAAATGAGCGCCTTTCGTTGTCACGTATGAAAAGGCGCTGCGTTCATATCGTTGGATGTGAAAGGGCGGCTTCTCCTTCCTTGAATGATTGAATGATGCGGCTTATTGCCATTGTGTGGAAAAATTTCTTTCATTCCCTATCCACAACCTTGGCGCCGCTTTTCATTTGCCTAGGCAAGATATATAAAAGAAATACGTTGTACCGTCTGCCCCTTGTTTGTGTACATGTATGTATATAAATAGGAGGTAGAAGGTTTCGGGCAAGTCGTCTTGTAATTTTGCATTGTCAGCATCCGATCGTTCTCGTTTGAAGCGTTTCTCGAACATAAAAAAAAATCCTTCGTGGTGAAGCATTGTGTAGACATGATATATTTGGAACGGTTCGAAAATTCACCAAAATTATCGAAAATCGGCGTTCTCAAATCTGCAGAGCTCTGCAAAATCGTAATAAGACCTTATTCCTTATTATTACTTCTCAGGATTGGATTGTTCAGCCTCCCAATGTTTCTATATGTTTCCGAGTCATTAGGGAGTTGCCGTAAAGTAGTTTGGGTGGCAGGTTCAGGAAAGTTGTAATGCTTTTTATTTGCAGCTCGGAGTTGGCGATCCGATCCGATTTCTACGGACTCATACTTTGCGCCGGTGAGCACTCATTGCTGACCATGTTCGAAGTGCTCGTCTGCTATAAATTGCAGTCTCAGCTCTCTCTTGACGAACTGCCGTGGTTACTCGTCTTCGCACCTCTGTTCACATTAAGTTTACTTTCGATTGTTATTGCCGTTTGGGCGATCCGACACGATAAATCTTTCGAGGTTACTTGCTTCTCTTCTTATTTTACGTCCTTATATGTATAGTTTTACTCCATGTGTAGAGTAATTTGTATTTTTGACCTATGAACTATGCAGCTTTAATCAATTTTTACCCTCACTTGTGTTCTTACTTGTAGTTTGAGGTGTCGATGAAGTAGTCAATTTTTCATCTCTACCTTTGAGCAGGGCACTGATGAATAGTTCCTACAGCTAAATTCTACTGAGTGTTTGCAGTTCGAGCTATTCTTCTCGATCAACGTCGTGCAGTTCGTGTTTTTGGCGTTCAAATTGGATGCAACTCTAGACTGGCATTGGGCCATTGTGTTTATTCCTTTATGGGTCGTACTTTCACTCAGCGTCGTTGGGGTATATGACTTTCACAATTTTTTTCTTGTTACAACTTTCAAATGGTGCCGTGATTTGAATGTTGCTGATAGCAAGCTGCCTCTCCATTAAAGCAGTAAAGTACGATATGCACAGCCACCTCACCAATAACCCCAGCTTATTGCTGTTGGATCGTCAGTGCGGGTGGGCATATTCATTATTTTTATGCAGCTTGGAATGCTCGTTGACAGGCAGGATTGAAGCAGCGTTCGTTTTTAGACCTAAGAAATGATGGAAACGACGTATTGTTGATTCTATGACCAACTGACCAATGATAAAAAACTGGGGCGATGACAAGTTTTGCTCGCTTTGATTTCAGTTTGATGGGGAGCTGTCTTTGTGATCACACTCATCTGTCCGTTTTCAACGAACCTTATTTTCCCTGGATCAGAAAACGTCGTTCATGATTAGCTGTTTCGTTTTATGTTTCCGAGAGAGACTCTTACCGCTGCGTTCTTTATTTGAAACTCATCTGCTGTGCTCCTCCACTTCACACTGTAAGACATCAACTCCTGCAGCAGAGACAGAATCTCGTAAATCAGAAACCTCGAAGGATAAGAAAGTCTGCGAAAAAAGAAAACGCATAAGGAAACTTCTTGCATCGTTAGCAAAGAGAAGGTGTGCAAAAGATGCACGAATTCTTCTGGTGAGTTCCGTCTCCGATACGTGCTCTAATAAACATCGTATCACAGGCTGCCATGAAGTGGTAGTTTTCCTTCGCTTGAAGGGAGAGCCATCAAATAACCACTGGTTGAGAAAAAACATCATTATAGAGGGAAGGGTGGGAGGAAAGGTATAATAACCAGTGGCACCACTTCCAGGTTTGCGTCATCCGTTCACTTTGGAGATTTTACAGAGTGTGCATTTGTAGATGCTTCAACTTGTGGATATTTGAGCAGTGATTCATGAAGAGTACAGCCGGTGGAAGATATGCAAATGTAAGTAATGCGGTAGTGGGATTTGCAGCTATAAAAGGGAAAGTGTTCTTTGGCCCATTTAGCGTTTCACATCACCACCTGTCGCTTTTCGCCTTCCTGAGTTGGGTACAATGAAACATCCTGTGGTTTATATCAGTGTAAGTTTCTTTATGCCGTTGGATGTGAAAGTCGAGAATGAGGTGTAGCTTGAGCTTCGTTAGACATTGCATCGTAGCCAGTGTAACCCATCTGGCGCGCCACCGTAATTTGCATATTCCAGTAGTTTTCCGATCATTCCGTGAAAAACGAGAACCCTTGACAGATAAATTAAAGGACATAATTTGTAGGCAGTCTATCTAGAATTAAGTGAACGCCACACAACTTCAGAAACACTGTCGAGATGGTTGTGTAGATGGACTGAATAACGAATAAGCGATCATGAAGGACGCTAATGGGAAGACGTTTTTAGTAGTGGGGAGATAGGAACCGTTGAGAGTCGTGATAGCCTCATTCATAAAAAGTAATTCAACTCAGCTCCTAAATTGATTCATATTATCCGTTCCAGGTTCTTTACGCGCTGGTGCTAGCGATAGTACTGGCCCGATCTGTACACATGTTGGCGTCGCAGCGAAGGCAGCATCTCTACTCGGCGCTTTGTCACACTCTGCTTGTCATCCCAATTCTCGTTTTCCTCCTTCTGCTCACTGGTTCGTTCTCTGTGCATTATAGGCTCTTCGTCTCTGCAGTGATCGCATAGAGCACCGTTTTGTTTCACTTCGACTTGTTAACGAGATTGCAGCCGCTGTTCATATGTTCCACCTCTCCTCCCGTGTCTCCTCCTCCTACCTCTACTCCCTCCTTCTTGATTATCGTCGTTTTTGCACTTTGTTTTACTTGACAACAGCGTAAAGAGAGCATCGTCCCCATCTGAAGTTTATCCAACTAGCTTTCATTTCTTGAGCTCTTTTCGGACTTTTTCTGCGGAAGCATCCAATGACAACATCATTTCCACTGAATGTTTCTTTAAGTCCGCTGATTCCAGCCAAGGGATCGTTGTAGCCCACTGCATATGGCAGTGCTCCAAGGATGGCTTGCTGCGATTTATGTCACATTGTTTTTGCATTTTTGAAGGAGGTTGGAGACATTCAAAGAGTTCTAAAGGTTTGCATGAATTTTATACCAGCCGGATCGCCAAGAAAGTCGCTCCATGAAAGAATGTTGCCGACGGTTGAGATAGTTGAAACGTGACGGCATTGTTCCGCATATTTTTGTTTTGTGAGCGGCTTGGGAGATGGGCTGCCTGTATTGAGCCGGCGGTTGCGGCATACTTCCCCGTTGTTTTCGTGACACCGAGCAGGCGGGAGCTTGACACAGCCACAGAGGGTAGTTAGTGGCGCAAAATGGCCTTCAAGTCGACATTACTATTTTTAGCGCTGGGTACTTTAATGTTTTTATTTGAGGTAAACTGGATGCGGTGGCATGGTCAGAGGACGAGCAGGTGACACAGGTGCCTTATATTGTGGTCTGCAGTCCGCTTATAATATCCCTCATATGTCTTGTGCTGATGTCATTCGGCGCACGAGGTGGCAACCCATGGTGGTTTGGCATGCGAGCTCCATTTTGCACTTTCCTTCTTGAAACATGTCCTTGTTTGAAGCAGTATGCCAATCTCCGCTACAAGTTCGGCACGTCTTCAGATCGCGACACTGCTTCTGCGGATGCTGAGAGACAGAGTCTCAGGTCGGACCGCTCGAGCAAGATACCTTTAAGACCGATCATACCTATTCGCTCAATTGAAAGCCCTGATTAAAGTCTACTGTACGAGTTTTCGGCGGTGGTCCTAAAGACGGACACACTGTTAGATACGAGTTAGGGAGAGACTGGTTGTTTTCGTTTAGATGAAGGGTTTTTGACTTTGAAAGGTGCTCCGACTGCTGTAGATTGAACGCCGAATTAATTCCGTTATCGTGGACTGCGGAAGCAGTCTGTGCTTCGAGATATTCCTTAGACAGGCGTGGATTAAATTACGTTGATGCAGCCAGCCATCATGACAGAGGGTTGAGTTGGATTTGAGTCAAAAAATTTGTTTTATAGATGCCATCCGTTACTTTGGTCTTGCTGCATATCAAGATACTTTATCTGCAGTCCTACTTACCGCTGCTTTCTATGTCTTGTTTTCTCGTTTGTAAGGTTTTAAGCGTTCAAAGGCGGATTGCCTGTAGAATCTTTTTCAAAAGACCAGCAGTGACTTGGACGGAACTAGAGAGGGGCCCTCAGTAGAGGGAGATGTTGCTTGGGGCATTCCACAGTCTTTAATCTGAGGCGACTTTTTATCGGAGAGGGAGGGGACTGTAAGCATGAGTCACGTTTCGACTGCGCTCATTCATTAATTAGATTTCTTTTTTCCACTAGCAGGTATTATGAAAAGGTGAGAGGAATTCGCTTCTTCTTTGACAGCTAGTCTCAACTTAAATGGAGCGGGAATTAGCCGAGACATTATAATACCTGAAAGCCTTTGTTTGCCGCCACTGTTTCTGGGTGAAGCAGTTATAAAATAATCTGACGTATGGAATAGAATGCCGATTTCAGAGGAGTTTTTAGAGGCTTAGATAGTAGGTTCTCAGGGGTGAGATATGATGTAACAATAGTTATATTTCTAAGCTTTATTTAATGTAGATGCAGACCGGTCAGAAATTCCGATTCATATGCGAGCCGAAGGCAGCTTCACGGCTGATCTGTCCCCGTGGAGGGGAAATTTTTTGCCTCGTCGCTTTTTGGCTATGACCCTAACTTAATAGTCTGTATGAATGAGTCGCACTATTTCAGTTCAGGGGAACATCGTCTAGTTTCGATGTCTCTTTTCAAGCAGCAATTATTGTTGTTTGTTCGTTGCTTTAGTGCAGTTTCTGTGTGAAATATGTGTATATTATGTGTGGATGAGAACAGCTCACAGTTAGCTGCGGAGCGAAAACCTCCTCGTTTCGCGATATTTTAACCGCTTTGATTTGATATTATTGTGGATGGAGATCTTTCAAACGACTGATACGTGAACAGTCGTTGTTGTTTATTGTTTTGCTTCGATATAGTCTCTCTTTATCCGATTGCTTCGATTCGCATTGTAAGAGTTGAGCTAATCTTAATTACTCGATCTCTTATTTTATCTTAACGAATATTCAGTTCACATACAATTCCGTAATTCTCTCCCCTCTATGCCCTTTCCCCCCACGTCGTCCACACCTCCACCCGCTCACGTTTAAGTCTTCATATGATCGCATTCTTGCCCTTCTGTTTTGAAAAGTTCGGGAATTAGTGCTTGTTGCCTTCCCTCTGTGTCAGGATTATTCCAGAAATTTGAGGTTCGTCGTCCAGAAAAACATCATCGAGATAAATTTGTCATTGGCAAAGGCGAGCCGTCGAAATTCCCCAGTTTTGCAGCGAGCTTCATTTTCGCAGCGGGTGAGGTCTGTTCACATCATTAACCTTGTATGAAACCCTTGGACTTCTCTCACTTCTTTATGCTTCGCCGACAGCTCGGCATCCATTGTTCCTTCAGAACACAGCGTTCTAAATTTGATGTGAGCTTATGACATTCGATTCTTGTCGACAGAGCGGGCGCTTGCACATGAGAGAAATCGGAATGAGGGGGAACCTGAGGGAAGTGCTCGTGGACGAGTTATTTTTGGTTGTGTAGTTGTCGTCTCATCACGAAACCCCTCAACTCTACTTGTAGAATGCAATAAATTTCATTATTCAGCAGTCGTCTTACGTGGCTCTATTTAGAGGCTTGCATAAGCGGCAACGTTGCTTCGTTGTTACCGTTTGCCCAGTCAGCGAAGTGCCGTGCCGATATAATCTCTATGAGAAGGAGAGGCAGTGGGGTTATTTAACGCAAGTGTATCATGTCCGCTCGTATGAGAACAACGAATGATTTGTGGAGAATGAAAGATTCCATCGTCGATTTTGGCGCAAGTAGTGTTTGCCGTTATTCCATCCAGATTAACCCGCCAACAAGTCAGTTGCTTCTCGTTGCAGAGGCTCACTCCGTTCATAGCGTTACTCTGTCAACTTGTTTTTTGGACGTGAGTGGGGAATAGATTGCAATGCTTATTTATCCACATATCCGTTTTTGCTTTGTTTCTTTATCTGTGGGAAGGAAAGTGATAGGCGTTTTGATATGGACTCACAGTTACTTCCGAAGAACCTTTTAGATTCAGTTGACGGATCTGAAGTGTTATGTTCATTTATTAAGATCTAATTCCCACTCTCGTCCGAACATAATGACAGAGAAAGGAGAGCACTCGGCAGGATATTTGAGTTTATAGTGTAAACGTCACACATCGGTTTCTTCTTCCCGCTTTAGAAACGAGGCTTTAGCTCACACTCTGACTTCGATTGCTGACCATTCTTTCTCAGCAACCGGAAGGCGAGTGAGAGGAAGAACGTCGAGCCTACGGCGGTGATTGCGTATCTCGATTTTGATTTCGCTCGCTCCATGGAAAAGGCCTCAATAATTCGGATATTTTCCTTTCCTTTTTCATTCGTTCCGCAAACTTCTCCTTCCGAATCTTTGGAGAACCCACGTTGGTCCTAAAAACCGGACATGGACAAGGTGGGCCGAATCTAAGAGCATCAACGCACCGAGGATTCAACAAGTCCTCATTATGAGCAGTAGAATTTAGAAATTTGCACATATTTTGCAAAATGACGAAATATTTAGCATGTATCATTAAGTTGCAGTGGTGCCTAATGTCGGCGAGTATTTATGATTTAGTTCCGAGGTAGAGGATGGGGCAATGAGGACATGCTACGATATTCTCGGATGCCCTTCGGACGCGTCGCCTGCTGAATTGAGAAGCGCCTACTTGCAGTCACTCAGGAAAAATCATCCGGACAAAGGAGGTGTGGACGCGAGTGCGGTGAAGCTGATTACTAACGCGTGGAAGACGCTTAAGTATGTGCTCACAATATTGTCGATGTCACCCTTATTGTTGTACTCTTCTCATCTCTAAAGCCTTGGCAGGGCTTTTGAAGTCAGCCGTGGCTTCAGCGTCTGTAAAAGATTTGCGAGGGTTTGGTTTCGAACCGGAAGTGGGTTGCGCCTCCACCCATCGCTCTTCATATTAAAAAGGGATTAACCTGAGGTTGCCGAATATGATCGCCAGCAAAACGTGGTTGAGAAGAGGGAAATGTTCGAGGTTTTGTAAGCGAGCTTGAAGGAGAGTAGAAACTTCAAAAAGCAATGTCTTTCTTCGGTTAGGTCATGACTGCGATTCACAGATCACTAAAGAGCCCGCTTCTCTTAGAGGCTGAATTTTAGTATCACTGCATAGAAAACTGCTCATTGATAACTTATCAGTTAGTCGGTTGTCATCTTGAACAAAGGTGGTTTTCAGTAAGCGTGCGCTGCCGGTGCCTTTGGTTTGTAAAAACGCGCATAGAGGCCAGATTTTGTAGGCAGTGTAAAATATTTTTGAGTTTTTTAATTCCCTGATTTGCTAGTTTCGCACTATGTGGATGTTTCGTTATGTTGAGATGTATATGTGGAAACCGCTGAGTGAGGTCGTTCAGCCACTGATATTAAATCACCGGTGTCCGTTGTGGGGGTACTTGATAGTTGACGGAATTCATGAGGAGTGTTCTTTAACGGTATAATAGTAAGTCGTTTGGTTTTTAATGATTAAGATTAGAGGAATCGGCCTCATTATGCATGAACTGTGATCGTTTATGTTTATTTAGAGAGGATTCATCACGAAAGAGTTACGATATTTGGTTGAGAGAGCAGCAGCTGAGGGCGAAGAGGGGAATTGTTGGCAGCAGAGTTGTCGTTGACGAAAGCACTCAACGTGTCGAGCAGTATTGCAGGCGAGATTGTGATGTCGTCTTGATGTTCTTCTTTCTTTTAATTGTGTTATACTAAACGACATTATTACTCGTTGAGGTTTTCGTTTTTTCGAAGCCATTAATGCGCCTTCTTAATATTCGATATTAACGCCGCCTTTTAACCGCAACTGTGTGATTTCTCTTTTTTCTACGTTAGTGTTGCTCAGATGCACTGCAGTAGTTCGCTCTGATTTTACAAGACGATAAAAGAATATTTGCAAGTTCGCTGCGTTCTCGGGAAATGCTCTCTTCAGCCATTCAGTTGTTATGAAGCGTTGAGTATGTTAGTACAGTGACGATTCGCCATGTTCACTTAATTAGTAGATTCTGCTTGATGGGATAGATGTATAGTTGTTTTGATTTATGACATCACTGTTTACATTTACTGTAATATCAGTGCCTAATTCGGCAAGTAGTCGACTCTCATTCTCTCTTGGATTCTCTTTTCATCAAGCTTGCGGTATAGGAGGAACCGTGTCCGAACAGTTGTGAGATTTTTCAGTTGTGGCGGAGAATATATTGTGGATCATATCGACTTAAGTCGCATCGTTGAATCGGCACTATTTGAGTGTGCCAGTTGTTCCCTCTGTTTAGAGGTCAGTCGGCAATGAGTTCCCTTAAGGTGGTTGTGCTCGGCAGCTCAGGTGTTGGCAAGAGCTCATTTGTCAATGTCGTCTGTAACAGGTCTCTGTTTGCTTTGGTGAGATGTTTCCAGGCTCATTGTTCCATATAACTTCGACTACTTTTCTTAACGCGTTATTAAGTGCCAGTCGCGTATCCATCCAGCGTCTACAACCTATAATGTCTTGATGTCAGAATAATGCTAGAAAGAAAAGCCGCTCATAGGTTGTACTTTACCGCATCCTCCAAGCTTTATTCAGTCCGGGACTGCCTCCATTCGTGTACCAGCAAGAGGTTTATACGGCAAGTTATAACGTTGATGCATAGTCAACACGTTAATTTTCTGGTAACAGTGTTTTTTTAAATTTTTTATGAATCAGTTAAGGCCCCTCATTGTTTATTAAGGTAAAGAAAGACGCTTAGTTACCGTTACGTACGCATAAGTGAGATCTGCAATCGTACTTACTGTTGTTTCGCTTGTTCCACGTGAGTCGGAAACGATTTTGATTCTTAGACTGAAGTGCCATGTTGATTTATATAGTGCCTCGCTCCAGGTCGATACACAGTATGAATAAGGGGTGAGTGACAGTTGAAGGGAGCAGTGGATTCCAAACCGTTTGGACCCTGTAAAACAGTTATGCTTTATCGAATTCAGTATTCCATCTTATCTCGCAGCATTTTTTGGATTCACTGAATGATTTTTATCGAGTAATATACGCAGTATATCGCTTATCGAGCTGTGCTTGTTGATGACGTAGAAGTTCGTGGTTTGTACTTAATGCTCTATGTGAACTACACTATTCGGTTGATAGTTGAATTCCTTTCCTCACGACTGGCCGCTTACAACCCTATACTGTCTAAAAGCTACTGTGTAGAATAATGATTTTCTCTTACAGTTCATAAAAGTAATATATATTATTTTATTCTACTTCATTCATTAGCTCAGAATAGTTTACATTTAAGCAGTGGTGGAGTAGAGTGGAATTAAGTAATTAAAAAAGTTTTGGCGCTGTAAAATATACGGAATTCCTTGCATGTTGTGGATATCATAGAGTACACGAGGAGTGTACTTGGTGGGGGATTTATGCGATAAAATTTGCTTCTTTGGTCATCAAAAACAAAGTGCGATAGTGTAGTGAGTTGTGCGAAAATTCTTCGGAAACACGGCACCTAGTAGTGTAACTCTAGGAAGTTTCAGAAAGGCAGCGCAGAAAAATCATTGCTCCAGGTTAGCTTTATGAGACCGCGGATACTCTCTCGCGCTTTGATCATATTTATTTCGGTCAATCCGTCAATGATAAGAGCAGTATGCTTTTGTTAAATTGAAATTGTCTGACACTTACAGAGTGGACGTTTTCCCGAATAGCACGGTGGGATGCGCAGTCTCAGTGATTGCCCACCAATACCGTGCCGGAAGTGCGGAGGAGCAAACCGAGTTCATCGAACTTTGGGATATCGGAGGATCCACTATGCATCAGAAGACATCGGCGGTGTTCCTTGAAGGTTCCCATTATTTTCATACGTCTTATTTTTTCTTTACTATCCCAGTTTTGCTTTTGTTCATGTGAGAGGGGTGCATGCATTTCGATTTTTTGTTGGTTATTTTAAATGCTTGGAAGATGCTTAAAATTGGTATTGCCGGAGGAAGATTTTCGTTGTTGGATGGAAAGGGGGTGATCTTCGTCGAAAGTTTGAGCGAGAGGGACAGCAGAGCCAGGAGGTCTATTTGATTGGGGATTCCAAGAGGAAAGGATGGTTTCATCAGAATCTTCGAGGAAAAGGCTGGGGAGGAATGTAGTCGAGGTGGAATGCACTGAAAAATAACGTAGGAGAGGTCCTTACGGGAAAATGAAGTTTACTCACAACACATTCACAGTGCTTTGCGGTGCATGAGGTTAGCTTTCTGCAGTGGACGGAAGGAGTTCCCTTTGCTAGCCGGTCGAACTTGGGTTGGCTCTAAAAGGGAGCGAATTCATCAAAAGTGAAGAGAGTGGGGAAAAGGACAAAAGTGGTGTCGGGCGTAATTCAGGATCTTGATCAAGAGGGAGGAGGCCCGACGAAAAAGTCGGGGAATGGGTTTGCGTCTCACGCTTCGCAGAAAATATTCAGGGTACGAAGGGAACATAAAGAGCTGATTAACGGTATATTACTCGCTAAACTATCCTAACACTATTGCTTCCAGTTGTATTCCTCATTAATACAGAAATTCGGGTTCAAAGGTTACAGGTGCGGCTGGTGCAATATTAGTGCACGACCTGAGCAATAGCAAAAGCGAGGCAAGTCTTGCGCAGTGGATCTCGTTATTGCGTGGGGATAGCAGCAGCGCACTGACAAGCCTGCCTTCGATAAGTAACCTGAGGCCGTTGTTAGCCGATATCGAGAGTACGCCCATTCCGACGCTTGTCGTTGGTTGCAAACTTGACCTAGCTCCTGAACGTGCAAAACAGGTTCATTTTAATAACAGCTTGCGAGGAATCCATTTAGAAGGCTTCAAATTCGCATCACTGTACGCTTTCACTGTAACAGTTTAATGTAAACGCTCTGTTTATGAAGTGCAACAATCTTGCATTCTGACCTTTGATTGCCCTCACATAACCGTGTAAACAGTTAGTCTTTCATGAGCCAAAATAAGGCGAAACTTTCTTGTTAATTGCCTCGAGGTTCTATTTCAAACAATCAGTAAATGCGATTGGATGGTCTTGCACTATGCTCATATCGGCAGTTTTGCAGTAAGAGTAACTTGTGGCATACTTCTTTTGAGGATAGACTAATTAATTTCAGGCGGGGTACGATCGTATAAATGTTGATTGTCGTAAGACAATGGCACCTGGCACAACGAATCGTATAATCCTATCGAAATTTTTCGATTCGGTTGTTGAGCGGGTTAAGGCGCCAATAGCGAGTGAGCGAAGACGACGTTTGCTGTAAATGTTTTTTTCACGTTGCCTCCATGTCATTCTTTTTCAAGAAGTTGGGGGAAAAGGGGGAGATAAATTTTAAAGCAGCTGCTTCTTGAGGATCTCGAGAAATTTTCCCGTTTTTATTTGTTGATTATTCGGAATTTCAAATGTGTTTCTATGAATTTGTTTAAAGAGGATTTTTGGCCTTCGTTTGAAATGGAATTCTCAAAGGAGTGATGTGAACGCATCCTATCTACGATTTTATCCCCACAAATTATAGGTAAAGCGTTGGCATAATTCGTATCTTTTATTGCCATCTTCTTTCAGTTGTGATGGGGGATGCACTGGTGAATTTCTCTTGATTTAAGTTTTATTTGCAGTATTGAGATTTCTACGCAAAGAAGGGATATTTCTTGTTGTAAGGTAGGGGGATAAGTTTTTAAATTTCTGTAATAACTGATTGCGCGGAAATCATAATGATGGGTTTTGGTAAGGCGAGAAGGGCTTATTTCCATTGAGGTTTTTGTGTACCTGTTTTCAGGAACGCGTAGAACATTCGTTGAGGATGGCTGAATTATTGTTATTGATGCATGGCAGATTCTACTGGTGATATTCTTTACATGTTTCATTTGAACATTATCATGTTTGGGTTGAGAGTAGCATAAGGTTTTGCTCAAGTTGCGCCTGTAATTTGTTGGGAATGAGTAGATTACCCTTCTCACTGTTACCGGCTTTCCTTCGTTATTTTTTGAACTGTCGGTTTGGTGCATTGCTTGTAAGAAATCCACTTATTCATTATTCATCTTTCTTCATAATGCAATAAAAAATTCTACTAAGAAGTCATTCAACCGTATTTCTTGCACTGAGAGGTAAGCGTTCACGGAGAATGGCCTATACGACGAAATGATTGGCTAAGACTTTAAGACGAAACGAGAAAATTCGTAGAAATCTGTTCTCTAATGCCATATTGGGTTATTCGTGTGTAATTCGTCGTTGTTCGGTGGACCTTATTCATTGATATTCGCCTGTGAGAAATCGCTGATGTGAAACATGTTGTCAGCCTTGTTTATTGAAAAAAAAAGCTCATATTGTGGTATGAATTATTTGCCAGGTTATAAAGTTCGAATGATATTGGCCAGGAAAGGAAAAAGTCAACGCAAGCAATTACATTTGGCATGCGACTATTGTTGGGTGCTAAACATTATCGAGAGATATTATCCAATTCACACAAAACATATAAAATGCGTGTAGATTTGGATGTGTGGGTAAGAAGTCGCCGTTTCCATTATCATTTTCTTTTCCCTCATCTGTAAATTCAGGAGAAGTGAACTGACGAGTTCGGCAGAGTTTACTCCACCTTATGTCCCTGAAGAGTTTTATTCCCTATGTTTCTGTTGCTACAGAAATATCGGTTGGTGTTCCAGTCACAACATACTGATGGGTAATCTTCGATATGCTGACTTATTGGAAGGTGTCACGAATTCTCAAAACATGGACATCGTTGCGTAATGAAGTCGAAGCACCAAGACTGAGAGAAATGAAGAGTTTCGCTCGTTGTTCTCGTAGAGGATTTAAAAAGACACCACTTCGAGAAGACATGGACATGACCCACGAGATGGTATAGCAAATTAGGCTGACGGTGTCCCCGTGTTCTGAGGACATTTTGCGGGTACTGTGCCACAGTTTGCAATCATAAGCGCCCAATCGACTTTTGCAGAAGTGGAAGGTGCATGGAAATGCTTGTATTTAGCAGCTCCGCGAGTCCGTCGTTCAGTTCAGATTGCTTTTGCAGTTGCTAGGATTAGAGAGCGGATCGTTCGAGATTTGCAAGAACTGCCGGGTTCTGCTCTTGTAGGTGCATTATTTCGGTGGGTACTTGCTATATTTTTGGTTTGATGAGTGAGAATACGAAAGCACATTTCCCGCCGGTCACATATGACGTCCCTTCCTCGTGTTGGAATACTAACAGAACAAACTGATTTAAGTGACAATACTCCATGATCCCCTCATCCTAAATGATTTTCGCCTTGCTACATTCCCCTAACATCCAAGTTTTCACCAGTGCGTCCTGCTCAGTTCTTTCAAACATTAGTATGTCTCATTGCATCGCCACGTAGGTAAATGTGTAAACTGTTAGTGTTTGGACAAAACTACTTCAACATTGATTCCTTCTGATATCTCAAAAATGTAATCGAACTGCACAAGCGAAGCGGCAATGTACGCCAGAATCGAAGAGCTGGCCAGCTATCGCATTATAGGAAAACCGCAAGCTAGCAACCGATGACCTTACCAAGCATTTGTGGTTAACCTGATATAGAAGCTGTGTCCAACAAGTCTATTGACTGTGGACGAACTGTGATGCAAGCCAGAGGTAATATGGTGAAATGCTGCCGGACACGGAATAATGACTCGAAATAGTTCAAAGTAACGGAGCAGTCGTGATATGGAGGCAATCTATTTGTTATCTTCTCCAGTTGTACCGCGGTTTTCGTGTGACATATTCGATAATGGCATTACATTGCAACACTTCTGCGCACGTACCCGCAATGGTAGATGCTGATGTTGGCTGTGAAAATTTGCTCGCTGAACAGTGTAGCACTACAAACTTTGAATCTCTTATCATTTATGTGTAAGAATCGGAGCCCATCCTAGAAACCTCTCGGTCACATCACCTCCAACAGTTCTCGCGAAGAAAAAGCATCACGATTCACTTTGTCAATGAAAAGCGCCTGGATCATTCCGAATACTGCGTAAATCTGAGGCAATGATGTACTCAGACACTGACAAGGTCAACATTTATGCAGAAATCCCGATGTGAAAAGTGTCTGAGGTGATGAGGATGTCTGCAACAGAAAACTAACGAATAGCTCTACTGCATGACGCCCCCCACAACCCAGTTGTCGTCTTCGACTGTTTGCCAACTGGTCCGAATCATGTGAGATCGATATCTTCCTCGAGAATATCATACGGCATCAAATTTCAACATGAATATTTCCTCAGCCTAGAGGATGAGATTCCCCCTTCGACCCAAAGTATTCGTGACCTTGATTCAATAATTGACCCTGAACTTCACTAGGGATTGCAATTCTACTACTGCTGAAGTCCTCATGTTGTACATTGCATGTTCTGAGTACAGACGCATGCAGCATTGTAGAACGACCTGCGTCATTCACCGACGACATATTTAGAAATATTGTGCTAAGCGTGACCTGCTTGTTTCGTTTCGGGCTCCATACCGCTAATGAACTTCCAGAAAACTTCAATAGCGCTGCCCGTCACAGTCTCTACTACGCAGAACACAGTGCCACGCTACGTCGCCGATCTAGAAAAGCAGGACGTCCCCGGCTCCAACTTCACTTCATTCCTTTTTCACAAAATCACGTGCCTTCTCCTGGACATCCCACCCCCAACAATGCTGTTTGTCTCTCCTCGCAGTCAACATTCGCGCCGGCAATTTAACCCATCAGAACATGCTACATCGCAAACATCGCCCTGCACAGTTTCCAGTTCTTTGTTGCACAAACCCGGGACCTACCCTCTTCGACATCGTCTATGGCGCTTTGCCGCTTACACCCGCACTTCTAAATATTCTATATCTGATCACCTAAAACGTTGCGCTACGTTCTGCTTTCTTGGTGTTCCCGTTAAAGTACGTTTCATAGGTTTATTCATCTCCATACCTTGAAATAATAAGGCTGAACGATATCGGAAAATTATCGCAGCATTTTTTGCCCAACACTTTAGGAAATGTACCTCATCCCTGCCCTCCCAATCTAATGTATATTTATATAATACATGGTGTATATTCCTATACTCATACATACGAATATTTAACTCTTATCCCTGTACATAATGTATAATGTTTATATATAATGCATAATGCATACTGTGCATAAAGAATGTGCGAAGGTCTTCACTCGTGAATAACGCCTTCACCAGTACAAGTAGAAAAGAAACAGTTAGAAGAGTATTGTGCCGCAACGGCAATGAGGCAACAAAGGTACAAGAGTACTCGTGTAACTCCTGCAAATCTCAAAATACCAAATTGATGCATCACAATCTGCGTGTGGCACACATTGAGCAAAGGTTACATAAGTGTGAACACCATCAAGAGAAATGGGGAGACGTTAATGATACACTGTGGCGATGCGATTTCCATCACGACAACGAAATCATTGCCATCACGACAACGAAGAATCAACTGCCGATTGATACTATTCCAAAAAGCGATCCTCCAACCGACCGTTGAGAGTTTTAATGTCCATTTTTGGAAAATGAACTGTACTGGCCGCCGCGTTTGTTGGAGGCGGATTCATAATACAAGGTGTTGATGAGAGCTCTCGAAGCGTTTGTTCAGTTTTCTCAGAATTTGCCGAAATTGTAACTGCTCTTTCTCGGAGCAGCTCGAAGGTATACAGAAATTCGTCAGTTTAAGACGCGAAAGAGTTGAAACTCACATCCACGGTCACTATTGGTCCCCTGTAAAAGCTAGAGTCACTGATCTTCGCGTATGAACAAGAGTGTGATTGCTTCTTGGAGCTGGTGCAGTGCGAACTGCTGTGCTGCCGGCGAGTTTTGGAGCTGGTGCTGAGCTTCTCGTGAAGGGCTCCATCTGCAGGTTGCTGGAGGATTGGCAGGTTGGTTAAGATGCGCCATAGACGATCGTGTGTGGTGCCGCAGCCTAACGAATTCCGCCACTCATCTTTTGTTTGAAGTGATAAGTAAAGAATCGGAGCCGAAGTGAAGGTGCAGAATGAATTACGATTCTCGCTCGCTCGTTGCGAAAGAACTCGTTGATTGGAAGAATTCGATTCGTTCAGGGTCCTGGGTTCGAGGTTGGTTGAGCCCCCATATAAGGGAAAAGGAACAGAAATGGGGCGATGTTAATCACAACAGTGAAGAACACCCAAGTCGCTTCGAGAACTGTTTATATAGCCTTCGAAAATTCGTAGGTATGCTCGTTTACAATAACGATCGGAAGCAGATCTCTTCTTTACGCCACCCTTGACCGTCTCCGTGACTGGCGATTCATCTGCTCAGACGAATATCTTTGTCTAGCGACGCATACTTGGCGCCGGAAATCTAATCGATCGTCATCGACTTTTTCTTCGCTTTCGCTGTATATATATGTATATACAAAATATATATGAAAAACTAAATAAACTAATAATATAAATGAGTAAATGAATGAATGAATTAATTAATTATTAGGTAGAAAATAAACGAGTAATTACATAGATTAAAGTAAATCATTCCTAAACGCTTTCCTCAGTGACAATATTACTCATTACGTTACTTTTTCGTCAATAACAATAATAGGCATTTTAAAAGGAGAATTTGCACCAAAACGAAATAAATTAGTGTTTGGATATGACGCAAGTTCAATGCGAATTGAAACCTTAGCAAAATTAACGCAATTTTTTGCAGTGCTGTTACAAACAGCTGATTACATTTGCAAAGTTTCGTAGCACAAGCCAAGACAATAAGTTATTGCATAAATATTCCTAAAGAGCAGCTAGACGCGCATTAATACATTAGTACAGTATATCTCTGGACATCACCTTCCATTTGAATCGCTGTTGATGTGAGGACGCGTTGGAAGGTTTCAGAAAAGAAGACAAAATAGTGTTTTTAATTAGAAAAACTATTGCATAGTAGGAGTCATTTTAAACTGGATAATGAACTTGAACGAAAGAGAGGGGATTTCTTCAATTTCAGGCGGATGAAAGTAGAGCGACGGCTCATGTATCCACCATTTGGGTTTTCAGGAAAGCAAAATAGCTGGGCATTATTCAATGTCGGCCACTTTATTTCGTACGTTGATGTGATGTGATTACTGTACGCAGTGTCTCGTTTCATGCGTATTTCTGAACCTTCTTCTGAAGGAATTTTTCTCTAAAACGCTACATTTTTTTAACGCTTTATTGTGAAGCCCACTCGTCTTCTGGAAAATTTTTCCATCATTAAAGAAAATTTGATGTTTTTAATAAGTTAGTTCCTTATTTCGCTTAGAACGAAACATTTCATTCAGTGAATTGGTTATGCAAAAATGAAAGATTCATTCGTAGTGTGGAGACCGGTCGTCTATTTGGAATGTGTCTTGGTGGCGTTTTCGTATCCGATGCAGCCTGGCTAAGTTTTGCCATGAGCGGCCACGGAAGGGTCAACTTCGGGTCTGTTAGCCTCATTCACCGTTTCAGATTGCCTGGCGACCTTTTCCCGCTTACTGCTTCATTCGTGGTTTGGGCCAGAAAAGGTTACATGCGTGATACTTGGCTGCGTAGTCCGGCCCCTTTGTTAGCTATGAGAACTTCGCTGATCATTTCTGGTGTTGCTTGGCACAGTTTGTAAATAAGTATAAATAAGCACTTCGTTCCACTTTGTTGTGCTTTTGGTTATGGCGAGCCTAGGTAGCTTGGAGGGAATAACCGTTAGCTCGCATCGAGTAGGAAAAAAATGAAGAATGACCTGAAACGTGATGTAGGTGAGTCTCGTTTGAAATTGAGGTAAATGTTTCGAGAAATTTCACATGGAAACTACTTGCATTAAAGGCCTTGGAATGAGCACCCGCTCCGATCACCTGACAGAGTAATTGGGAGAAACTCGGAAACGAATCCCACTCCACTTCTCTTCCGAGAATTGCAGTTGCAATAAACGTTGCGTCGGGTGTGACTCGTCGTCATTGCGCTAGGCGAAGGATTGCACAACAAGCAAGAGCGATTTTTTGGTTCCGCAAGCATATAACGCGACGGATCTTGTGTTGCATTACAGTTGGCAACTTGCTTCTGTGAGTGAAGAGAACAGAGCATTCCACGTGGCATTCGCTTCGTTCGATGTTCATGATGGGTGTGCAAGTGTTAACTCCTAGACCACCATAGTACCTTTACTATATTTGAAACCAGTTTCGTTCGTGAGGTTGCTTTTGAAGCAGGATGTAACTGCTGTCCTAAATGATTTACTAGCAGCAAACTGAGTGTTCCATTTATCTTTTTTTCGAGGATTCCTTGGCATTTCTGCTTCCTGCCGAATCATTTGCGCTCTTTACGACTTAAGTTCCCACGTTTCTCCGGCTTCCGCTAATGATGAACCATCGTGGCTATGATGAACCACACCCTCTGCAAGGTGGTGCGTTTTCCATATCCGCGGGGGGTTTTACATTCTGAAAAACCTCTGCTACGGCAGGGGATGTTTGGAGCCTTAGCAGTTTCCTTTCAAGTCTGGAGCCATAAATAAACGTTTCCTTTGATAAAGAGACCGTTTGTCACTACCATGTGTCATGTTCTCGTAGGAGACTGCGGTTTATTGGCTGCCTTTTGAAAAGTCGCATCGAACGTCTTCTCGTAAGCATGAAGCGGCTCGGGATCTTTTTGAAGGCGTTTGAGCGATGTTTTCAGACGACCCATACAAAGGCCGAAATTGCAGTTGAGTTTGCCTCCATCCTCCTTCCATGGCCAGCCACAATAGTAGCGCCCGTCTTTGAAAGTAATGCTTTCGTTGAACCTTTTCATGGCGAGCTCATCACCCGTTTGTAAAGGGGGGTCCCTAACTCCTACAAGTTCCAGCGGCCAGAACTTTTCTAGCTCGTCCTTTGCACTGACCACGTTGCAACAGCAACAGTTTGAGGCCTGATCTCTGAAGAGGTACCGCGCCGATTACCGCGTCCCTGTCCGCTGATCATGTCGCCTAGATAGGTGCGTATCAAATGAAATCCGGACGGTAACTTTGTTAAGGCATTTCCTCTGAAGATTTCGTGGAAATAATCGGCACCCACGAGGATCGGCGGCTTGAGTGTAACCGTCGGTAGGGTGATGCTCCGCGTTGAAGGAATGCGCCGTAACGTTTTTTTCCGTTAGCTTGGCGATTGCAATTTCGCTAACCAGTCTTGGTACCGAGTTCGTGAACATGGTGAAGAGCCGTCCATCAGTGCGCTTCATTTTTAGTTTGACGCGCGCAGAAGTGCAGTGGGTAGTGTGCGTCCCACCAAATCCGTCAACAATCAACGCTTCCTTGTGTGTTACTTCGATGCCCAATTGCTGGACTATTTCTTCCGTGATGAATGAGCGTTCGCTCACAACATCGAATAGCACGGGCACTTTGATCGTTTTTGTGTGTGGTGCGTCGCCTCCAACCTCCACGAAGGTAGATAGGAGTAATACCATTTTGTTCCGCTCTTGTTGTTCGGATGTCGCAATAGCCGCCACCGTGCTGTTTCCTGTAGGGACGGTCCCAGCTGGCGAAGTGGGTCGGGCCGTGTGGAGTTCAAGATTCAATTCGGCAGTGACCACATTCAGGTGGTCATCACATACATTTTTATCCTCACCGACTACGATGAGAAAACTGTCTAGCGCCTTCGTCAGAGTTTGGTAAATTGAAGCTTCATTAGCTTTCTCAGCAGCCGCGCGTAGTTGCTTTATGTATTCTAGCCAAGCGCTGTGATCAGCATCGACCTCCGAAATGTGACGTTCTAGTCTTCGAATTGCTGCCTCCACTTGCAAAAGAGCGGTTTTGAACGCTGCTTGTGGGTCTGGTTGTGCAGTAAGCGTTTTATAACTGCCTTTAGCAAGTTAGCCTTCACTCGGATGGAGGCTTGGTAGGCAGCAGATACCATATTTACTTATGGTTACGCTCTGGCCTGAGCCCCCATGTACTGGACGAAGAAAAGTGAAATTATTTGTAAACGAAGTTTACTTACGTTCAGTAATTTGATGTGCCGATGCGGCCCAGTTTGCAACAGATCAGAATACATGTTGATCAGATCAGAAAGAATACAAACGTTGACAGGAATTCGACATTACGAATAGCAGATGATTATACGTAGGGAGGATCACTTGAAGGGCGACGCTTAATACGCAGCTCTCCTGAGCTACACACCAGGGTCCTATCCCCGGTTACTACCACTGTCCGAATGGCGAGCCTTTGCTAGATCAGATTTCGCTGATCTGCCTAGCTCCACCTTCCATTTCTGATGATGCCTGCAGCATGCCCTTTTTCCTATTGACAATTTTCGGTGCAACATGCCCTTTTTCAGAATTGAAATGTTTAGTTTTTATCTTCCAGTTTTCGCTGGATGTATCATCGTTTGCACTATGTGTTTCATCGTTTCTGGTCGTCATAGGCGCCGCTGAGGCGGTTAGCCTTTTCTTGCTACACGCTGGCTGCAATGAGCGCCGATCACGTATCTCGCGTTTCGCGACACTCCTGCGGCCCTTGACTTTAGTGAGGGGCAACCATATCGTCTCGAAACTACGTATTTCCATCGGAGGGTCGGTCCCTTGGAGCGAAGCTAAACTCGCGCTCTGTTCCTGGCGTCAACACCGTACACATCAGCATCGTGCTGCGCATAGTAGATACTGTAGACAGAGAAATATTGCTGCAGCTGCGCATCGAACTGCTAGTGCAACCGCGACCGCTCCTCCGACGATCCATCGCCAGCGGAAGGCGACGTCCTCGAGTTCTCTTGTTAGCGCTGCGGACGATTTTTGGAATGCATCGCTGGCCGCTTCGATAATTACTTCCGCGTCGTCTCTTATGGCGTCGGCCGTAGACTTTCCCTGTTCTTCTGCAGATCTTTCCCAGGTTGTGGGTTCTTGTCTATCATGCCCAGCACCCACTGAAGCCTTTCTTTGGAAATATCTGTAAAGGGTGGCGCGTCGAAGACTGGTTCCTTTTCTTCGGTTACTGCGCCCATTCTTCAGTGATTTCACGGTCCCGCTTCGTCGTGATTTCTCTGCAACTAAGGTCTTCTGACACTGCTTTGATTTCGCGCGACCTCGGGTGCACGAATAGGATCTTGTCCTTGTATCGTATCGGTTTGCGAACTTCGTGGTTTGCGAAAACTTCGGAAACTTCCAGCTTTTTGCACGGGAACACTTTCAACAAGTTCCGATATTTTCTGCGGCGATATCCATTCGTCTGAGGAGTACTCGCGCTGCAGTAGTTGGATCCGTCCTGCTGAGAGCTCCAATGAGCCAAAGAATACGATTATGCTACTGGCAAATCCTGTGTCGAATCTCTTGAGTTATTCGTTGTTCACGTTTACTGAGGCCATTCCATAAAAAAACTGCAGCTTAGCATTCATGGAGGCATCACTCTTCTTGTTGATTTCTTCTGGCAATTCTTCAACGAACAGTATTCTTCCACCGAGGATTCGATTCGATGTCTCTTTGGGGGGTTGCTCCTCGGGGCTGAATTCTATGACTACTCCATTTTTCATTACTTCGGCTCTCCGAAACTTGCATACGGTGTCAAGGCTCGTATCATTCTGCGTCTCCTTGCTTCTGACGAATACTGCTTGCATTGATGGAATCGTACCGATCTGATATTTGAGCGTTCGCCTTCTCCAGCGTTCTATATGACCACCGATCAGCCAACTCGGACGGATCCGACAGAATTGTTTCCGCGGCTGTGATGCATTTTCCCAGAGTTTTATTGCGTCCTGATGTGCGACTTAAACCATCGTAGAACTTGATCACTCCTTGCTCCATACGACAATCAGTGGTTGTTTGACATCGCGTTCCGATCCAGCCGTAGCTATATTCAGTCGGCTGTTTACATGACCATCGGTTTGCGTCGATTTGTTAGAGGCGGATGCCGTTGAGCTGTTGTGACCGCCGCATTTCCATGCATTGTGACGCCGTCATGTTCTAGACCACTGTTTCATCACGCGTAACGGCTAGACTCCATCGAAGGAAGCACTTTGTGCAGACGGCGCCCGATACCTTCGCACAGAAGATAGCGTTTGCCGAAATGAACGCTCTGCTCAATACTTCTACGATTTGCTAGGAGCTGTGCATTTCCTCACGGACCTCTTTGCAATTTAGTTTATCGGGTATCTTCACGTACAAGCCATGGCCATATTCTGCACATATGTGAAACTGTAAGTTCGTCGGGGCGCTGCTTGTCAGTGCAAAGGTAGCGAATAGTACCACCAGCACGATTGATAGCACGTGCGAGTACATTGTCCTCGTGGTTTTAGGCTTGGTTCTGCTTTCTTCCTCTTCCTCCGTTTCTTCTGCCTGCAGACTCTGGTCTGCCAGGTGTTTCACAAATTCTTTGCTTTTTGTTGTCGGTTTCATCTCCCTTTCTTCTTCCGACACTTCGAGGGGGTACAACATATTCACTGGCCTCTTTAGCACGTGACCGTTGGTTGGGCATTTTGACGTCGACCGCTTTTGTTTCCCCTCCGTGGTTCTTGTGCAGTTTTCTCACTTTGCCTACCTTCCACTCCGCTCTGCGTAGACCCTCTTCGGCGACTATGACGATTTCGTTTTCCAGGGGTGCGTGGTTCGTCACTCGAGAGGGCTGCTGGTGTTCCATGCAATGCCGTTCTCTTAGTCTCATCAGGTAGTCATGGGTCCAGATTTTCCAGAAACGTTCTAGGCTGCTGATTGTTGCCTTCCATAGACCGAGCAGTCTGCCGCGCCTGTCTGCTATGTGCTGCAGGCCTTCATCATCTTCGGGATTCGGCCCTTGTGTTGCTATGATCGCCTGTGGTCGGAGGAAGTCGACTGGCCTTAAAATCCTTTCGGAGGCGGAGTTTACATAAGTGAGTGGTCGGCTATTCACTATAGCTTCGCATTCTACTACCAACGTTTTGAATTCTTCCTCGTCCAAGAGCCTTCTCCCGACCGCTTTGCGGAACACAGTTTTGGTCAGCCCGACTAGCCTTTCATAAACACCTCCTTGCCATGATGCAAAGGGGGTAATGAATCGCCAAGTTATGCGCACATCGAGGGTGTTTTACATAACTTGTTTAACCAGCTGGAACTGCGGCGCGTTGTCCAGCACTACACTATTAGGGTAGCCGTTCCTTGCGATTAATCGTCTCAAGACGTGTAAGAAATGCTCCGCTGACAAGTTTTTCGTTGCCTCCAAGTGAATGGTTGTAGTCGCTAGACAAATGAAGAGGGCTATCCATTTTTTGCAAGGAACAGTAAGGTCGGGCACGGTTATAGGTCCCATGTAGTGGAGGCCGACGTTTTGAAAGGCTCGCGTTGCCTATGTCCTTTCTTTTCGCAGTGGGGGGAAGCTGGAAGTTTGAATGGTTTTGCGTTCCATCTGCGACACGCCATGCAGTGTCGTCGTAATGTGCGCTTGACGTTGCTCTTCCTTGGGGGATCCAGTAGCGCTTCCTTACGTGGCCAATGTCTGTGACACTCCAGCATGTCCGGACTCCTTGTGTCGAGCTAATACGATCATTCTGGTGAGGGCTGATGATTTCCAGAGGAGAATAGGATGAATTGTTTCTTCTGATAGCGTTGCATGTTCCAGCCTTCCTAGACATTTCATAATTCCTTGTTCATCCTTATACAAGTTGGCGTCAGTATTTCTCTCGAATTCTTCGCTTATCTTGGTTTGTTCCTGTATGATAAGGATGAGCTCTACCCAGCCCAATTTACCCGCTGTGGTGGGTCCTTCGTGTATGACGGTTTCCCATAACCCTCGTCCAAGATGAATTGGGGCACTTCTCAGCATACGCTTGAACGCTCTGAGTACCTGGACTGTCGTCCGTTTAAGCTTATTGAGAGTGCTGAATCGTTCGCAATCAAATATATCAGTCACCGTTGGTGTACTTGGGATAATTACCAGGACCATTGGGTTATGTGGATCTGTCCATTCAGGTCAATACTGGCTTTCTTGCTGGAGAAATGAAGGTCCTTCCCACTACTGCCTAAGCTCCGCAATTGTGAGACCACGTGTTGCCAAGTCCGCCGGGGTCATAGCGGAACCGTTGTCAACATAGCGGAACTGTGCAGGGCTTCGGCGTATTTCAGAGAGCCGATTGTCGACGAAACGGTCTACAGTGGTAACCGTTGCTATCCAGTGCAAGGTCGCCTGTGAATCGGTCCAAAGGAACGTGGATCCCGTGTGCTTCAACTGCCCTTTTACGAAGTTCGGCAACCTGCTTCCAATCAACGCTGACATTAGTTGAAGCCGAAGGATGGTAATGCCACGTATTGGGACCACTCTACTCTCGGACATCAACAACGAGTTTTCGTAATGGTCCTGGCTGTAGGAGCGGAGGTACGCCACCGCAGAGTACGCGCTTCTAGAGGCGTTCACGAAGACATAGATTTCGGCGCACTTTTTGTCCAGCTCAGCGGTTAGTTTTCGCTCCAATTTGAGCGACTACCCTTGAAAGCGCTCAGGTAGGGCTGCCGCAGTCTGCTGGTCCGTGTTGTCGAATGGTTGATCCCAGTCGTATTCCTTTTTCCACAAATGCTGGAGGAACAGTTTCAACGATAGTGTGGCAGGCGTGAACAGCCCTAAAGGGTCATAGAACTCTGCTGTATATGCAAGAAGCTTTCGTTTAGTTGCGTGCCAGTTGACAAACATCTTCGTGTTAAAGACCATCGTATCTTCCTGAAGTTCTCATACGATTCCCGGCTACGTTGCATTTTGCTGCACTGATTCTGAGCATTTATTTAAGCGGAAAGAGCTTCCCGAGTGTTGCTTCGAAATTCTCGAAGATTCATACGAGCTTCTTTGAAGATGCTCTTCGCTTCTTGACCCTTCTCAATCGCTGCAGGTACTTGGTGTGGTCAAAAACACATTGTTCACATAGATGTTGTCCTGTATCTCCTCTCGAAACTCAGTCATTTTCTTTTTGAGGTGATACTGAATAGTAGCATTTAGTAGGGAGGATGAGGAAATCACGCCGAAAGGTACTCGAGTGAACCTAAGCACTCCAAGGTTCGTCGAGCTGACTGGTGCTGTCACGTCTTTGACCCAAATGAAGCGTACTGCGTCTCGTTGGTCGTCATGTAGACCCATCTGTAGAAAGGCTTTCTCGACATACGCCGTTATGAATATTGGCGCTAGTCGAGCTCGGAGTAAAACTCCACAGAGGTTTGCTAATAGGAGTGGTCCTCTGAGTAGCACATCATTTAATGAGTGCCCTTCTTTCCGCGTTTTCGACGACGCGTCATACACGATTCTGATTTTTGTCGTTGCCCTGCCTGGCCTAACAACAGCCTGGTGGGGCATGTAGTACACTGGGACTTCGGGCTGTGTATTTGTGACGTCTTCAATTATCCGAATCCTTAGCTGCTCATCGAACGTCTTCTCGTAAGCATGAAGCGGCTCGGGATCTTTTTGAAGGCGTTTGAGCGATGTTTTCAGACGACCCATACAAAGGCCGAAATTGCAGTTGAGTTTGCCTCCATCCTCCTTCCATGGCCAGCCACAATAGTAGCGCCCGTCTTTGAAAGTAATGCTTTCGTTGAACCTTTTCATGGCGAGCTCATCACCCGTTTGTAAAGGGGGGTCCCTAACTCCTACAAGTTCCAGCGGCCAGAACTTTTCTAGCTCGTCCTTTGCACTGACCACGTTGCAACAGTAGCGGTTTGAGGCCTGATCTTTGAAGAGGTACCGTGCCGATTACCGCGTTCCTGTCCGCTGATCATGTCGCCTAGATAGGTGCGTATCAAATGAAATCCGGACGGTAACTTTGTTAAGGCACTTCCTCTGAAGATTTCGTGGAAATAATCGGCACCCACGAGGATCGGCGGCTTGAGTGTAACCGTCGGTAGCGTGATGCTCCGCGTTGAAGGGATGCGCCGTAACGTTTTTTTCCGTTAGCTTGGCGATTGCAATTTCGCTAACCAGTCTTGGTACCGAGTTCGCGAACATGGTGAAGAGCCGTCCATCAGTGCGCTTCATTTTTAGTCTGACGCGCGCAGACGTGCAGTGGGTAGTGTGCGCCCCACCAAATCCGTCAACAATCAACGCTTCCTTGTGTGTTACTTCGATGCCCAATTGCTGGACTATTTCTTTCGTGATTGAACCCTGCGGTTGTGTACTCGTTGGAATTGTCCAGAAGCGCGTGATTGGGGAGATATTCTGCAGATTTACTTGAAGATCCAGATCAGATGCGGATGAGGGCCCGGTTGGTGTGAGCAAAAAGTAATCGATCTGCTTGTATGGATGTATCACCTCGGATAATCCACGACAGCTACTAATTTGAATAATTTACATACTGCTTGGAAAACATCCAGTGTAACCGCAGTTTGGAGTGCTTGGTGGGAAGCAGTTGATCTTGACAGTGTGGTTGTCTTAGGAGTGAATAGTAGGGAGCAGAGGTTAAACAAGATGGGGCAAGGCGTCAGATGAGTTGAGACAACGTGTGCTCTTGCATCACCTCCGTATCGTCTCATGGAGTCGTCAAAGTATCCAAAATATAAATGGACGAAAAAAAGCTATTTCCCGGGAACTGGCACTCGATATGCCTGGTAGGAGTCTTGGCCCAACTGGCGACACCTGTCTACTACAGGATCTGAATATGTTGCAGCACGTGTTGCCATCTAGACCAAGAATATCCTACCTGGCATATCGAATACGAATTTTCGAAAATTAATTTTGTCCGCTCATTTGTGTCATTCGTTGGAAACTTTCGACTTCGCGAGTCGAGTAAACCCATGGCGCCTGAGATGAAATTTCTCATGCTTTATATAAAGAGTCCCCTTTTGACGTCAAGTGGTATTCAAGATATTATATAGTTAAACCTGAGCAAGCGCAAAAGTACTCCCTTTCACAAAGACATAAAAGTATGGTCGAAACCTTTTTACAAAAGAGACGAGGAAGAAAGAAGCATGAGAAACTTAAAAAGATAGCAATGAATCGTCCGAAGTGGAAAGACGAAAGGTTACGGAAGCCACCGAATTAATGGAAAATGAGCGAGGATATAGTTAAAAATGAGCAAGCGCAAAAGTGCTCCTTTTCACAGAGACATAAAAGTAAACTACATGTCTCCTGCCGTAGATCATTGTCGTGACTCAAGAAAATCAGACGATGCAGGATTTATATCGAAGGAAACAAGATGCAGGAAAGGGAGAATCTTCCTTTGCACACAAGTGCTATGATAAGGTACGCACTGTTGATGGCAAACACCACTGTGTGAATGTTTTGCACTTCTTGATACTGAGTGCAGCCCGTGCTACGTTGTTTCGCATACGCTTCTCTTACTGCATTTTGGTTCATTAATATTTTCATTTATCGAGCAAACCGTGCATGTCATTAAAATTGCTGTCATTAGCGTCAATGTGTATGCGGTCATAAAAAGCACGCAACGTTGCCTACTCATCCGTCTATTCGCAATTACGAGGATTCCAGCGTTTATTGAGCATTTCACTGCCACTTATTTTTTACGGCCAACCACTTCTCGCTGTGACCAGTAGGGAAACCAACGGTGAATTGTTAAGCTGAACACTAATAACAACTCGATAAGCTACCCCTGTTTCGATGAAACTCGATCCTTATGAATAAAGGGTAACTTGAATTCACGTTCCTGAATGAAACGGATTCATGATCAACCCCACTCATTCTCAGAAGTCATACAATTCTGCTAGAAAGAGAACCTCAAAAAAAAGGAAGAAATAACAGCTCTGCAGTTCATAACTAACGCCGTGCACACTCTGCTCTCGTGTTTCTTCAAATAGCTGTAATACAAAGGATTCGAAGCGTCCACTCAAGTTGCGAACAGAACCTAAACTAACCATCAACAGCCGCCGGCTTAACCATTTCGATGTTTATCTCATCGTCCTCTTCGTGTCCATTGCCTGCCTCCTCATCCCACGTATCCTACTCTTCCGCTGCTGCATCGTCATACCTACTTCCCCTGAAAGAAAAAAAAAACTTAGGCTGTTCAAACTTCTTATGCTTGTAGAAGTACAGACGTTCTTAATATTCCACTTAAAACTCTTAGCGAGCAAAGATAGCCCAAAATTATCCACCCGTATATTTATATACAAGTGCATAATCTAAAAACACCCGTCCGCAGCTCATTTCAATACTCCCTTGCAAAATGAGCGCAATAATTCATCCATAAGCTGCCCCATGAATCCTCTAAATCTGACTGGCACCAACAATTTGTTCTCTTGTAACGCAATCGATATAAACGAAATAACGGTCAGCCGAAAATGGACGTGTTCTTTGAGTGTTTACAATTCTTCGCAGGTTGTTGCTAAAGAGAACCGTTCTACGATATACCTCAGAACCTTCACATTTCACAGCTCTCGTTCCAATCTTATTTCATCAGTTGCAACCATTAGGCAAGCAGAGAGATGTAAACACACTTCGTGTTGAAAGTTAAAATTCAAAAATAAACGAAAATAAAAAACACAGAAAAGCAGAAATAGCTTCCACCAGGGCAAAATGAAAGACGAAAAAAATGCAGACGGCGGATTCGCAAATACACTTTCACTCATCTAATATTTCGCAAAGGTCTGCCTAGCGCGAAACAAAAAAGTGCGGCTAGGATGGAGAGATGCTGAGGAAAAGGAACAGGATCGGCGGGTTGTCCCGGATGGAAAGAGAATTTTCTCGTATCTTGCCCGAGGAACGGCAAGGCAACCGGAGTTGCCCACAGCGTACAATCACGAGCTGTGCCCGACAGTCGCCTAAACGGCGACACTTCCCCACTTCATACGACGCTAAACACTGATATACTGGTGCGGCTTGGGGAAAAAAACTACACCAACAAAAGGAATTGATTAATCGTTACTTGAACACCAAATTTACCCACCCTCCCGCTGTTAGCGTGAAGACAGAATTCATGAGCTGCCTCATAGTGGATATCTCACACTCTTGCCACTGCTCTCGGTCAGCCAGTGTCAGAACGTGGATAGGACCACCTCAACACTCATCACACCAGAACTGAGTTCATATCCTAACACCGCTATGGAGAGCCTCAGCCTGATGTACCTCCTATACTTTCGAGTCTAGCATTTTCCCAGCACGTAATTTGTGGGACTCTTATATCAACTCAGACAGACAAGCTGAAATAGGCTGTTTCACATCTCAGCAAAAACTCGATGCTCTTATATTTTATAAGAAACCATTCGATAATCAAAGAAAAAAGAATTTCAGTCACCGCCGAATTGCTTCTCAATCATCAACATTCCCAAAATTCATTTCTGCACGTGGAAACTCAGCCAACAGCCCGCTTCCATTCTTTCATTTCACTTACATTAAATTTAAGAATCAACGTTTCTTAACGCTTATTTCAGTTCATAATTTCAGTTGCATTAACGTAAAAATATAATCGTCCAAACTGAATTCGTGTACATTCAGATGCACATAACACCAAAGCCGTGAAAGATTGTCTCGCCATGCAAATAAACTCTCATCGACAATCAAGGAACATTGATGAAGTGACCATTAAATTTTACCCCTAACCACACAAGCGGCTATCACAGTTCAACGTCTTCATAGAGAGCTTCATAAATTCCAAAACGCCTTCCACCTACTTCCTTTAAACAGTGCTGGAGATTTAATTCTTTTTTTTTAATTCTCTCAAAATTTAATCCTCAAAAAACGACTCAAAGGAGGGGAGAGTGAGAGGGGGACAAGATCAATTTTAAAACCAATCCAACCGCAGCAGCAATCACTTACCTGTGATAGCGAGGAGCGTGTTGTCACTAAAACCAATCCAAGTCTGAATGCACTTCTGCTCCGATGTCTTCCTGAACATGCAGTTCTTCATATACTCGGCCAGAGGTGGCCTCAGCGGTAATGCCATCGTTTCACGCTTTTTATCTCGTCTTTTCAGTCGCTGTTCAATAGTTGTATAAGTTTTCGTATCCTGAAATAAACCTAAATTTTGAAGAACAAAAGGATATCTAAATGGAATGGCCGAGTGGTCGCATTTGATTGATTTTTCAAGACAACAACCTGTCCAACGAACCTGAATTTGGAAGCAGAAAGAGAGAGGCGTGTCACTAGAATTGTTAAGCAACAACTGTTAAGCAACAATCACTAGAATTGTTAAGCAACAATCGTTCAAAGAGAGAAGAAAAATAAGCAGAAATACCATATCTTCGAAGAACTCATTTCCATCACTCCAATCCCCAACGTCACATTCTGTCACAACATTGCCCTCTTCTGGATATCCTGAATTTATCAAATCCACCGTCATCTGTTCCGAAAGTCGTTGCACTTCCGACGCTATACAAGTTCCGCATGTTCTCCGTTCGTTTTCTACAATGGCGCTCGACGGACCTCTTCTACGATCACCGTCGCCTCAAATGCCCTTTCATATAAACACTTTCAAGCTAATATGTACTTCTACATGTGACCATATCTTCAAAGATAAGCGTGCTCTTTATTGAGAAACAACATAGAACAATCGTTTATAGTAGAATAAGAGAGAAGTGATGTTATAGATGAGTGCTTGCTTGCGCAATGTGGAATATGCAAACAGCAATCATGAATGTTTTAATTACTAAATGGGAAATATGTCACCAAATAAAAATAGCTCTTACAATTTGGCGTATCCGTCAAAATAAGGAAAAATTTTTAGATTACGTCTTCATCATTATTACAAACAAAACCCCAACAAATACCTCCATGCAAATACCGCAAAATTCGAATTGTTAAGCAGCGATTTTGATCACTGCTCATTTTACAAAAAATGCTAATGCAAATCACATAAAAACCTCAGAAAACGACGAATGGCAGAGGACGTTTTCATGCAGCAGCATCCAGCTGCAACTCGGAATAATTTTGATGCCATTTTCAATAATAACGACGAAACTACCGATAGGAAAATAAGCAAAGCCGACGCTCTGCAAAGTGCCCTGAAACACTCCACAGGACGAAACCGTCCTTTCAAGCCTATAAGCGTCGGTCCTGTGTTATGCGCAGCACTTAAGCAAACTGCATACAGACTCCTCAAGTGTGCTAAAGATTTCTGTAATAACTCGGAGGATGGATTGCAGTTCTTCGCATTAATTGCCAGACTGTTACTGGTCTTCATCCGCCGTCCTTTTAACCATAAGCGTTCGGCAGGTGACAGGAGAGTGACTCTGCACTAGTCGGCTCAAAAGTACCATCTCTGAGCTCGTCACTGTGGGAATGGCCTTCGAGTTTTATAGTTTCGATCGAACAATCGAAAACATGAACGGTTCCTCTTAGCCTGGTAGTTGCCGTCTGGTGATGCAGCAGTACAACTGCTGCTAACTCTTTGACCAAATTTATTCACCTAGTGGGAGCATAGCCTCTTCAACAGCAGCTGCGGCGATATCGTCCTGTAGTTTCACCATTGTGGTTGAATCGCCGATTTCCTCTCCAATCATCATACTCCCATTGGCCGCATCAGTGATAGGATCCTGAGTATTTAACTCGCCAAGCAACTTCGCGTTGACCAAGTCCAACAACAAACTGCCCTGAAAAACCCCTGACCGCGATACTGCAATCTTACGCGTAAATCGCTCTTCAGAAACTTCTATATAGTCCTAAATAACAGCGTCCGCATTATAAGATTTTTTCCGGAGAGTAAGGTGTGCACTCTGAGGTTTCTACTAAAAAAGAACGAAAATCTTAATCACCAATCAGAGGATCGACGATTGAATTTTGCTCATACGAGACTACCAAGTGTGAAATGGGCCTTGATTGACATTTTGCATATTTGCACGCTCAGTGAGACACGCTTCTGCAATCCCATACACAAAAATGCACTATGAGGAACCGTTTTAGAGATTACATTAGTGAGAACCCAGATAAGAAAATAAATACCGATGGACTAAGAAATTATGAGAGACCAATATGACTGTGCAAAGCGTTTCGTAAACACGTAGAAACAAACGCTTTTGTGAACGATGCCAGTGCTGATTCTGAAGTCGCCCTTATGACCGATCAACTCCTTACTGTTACGACGTGCGAACAATGACATGTTCATTCATTCGAATTCAGCCAAAGGCATCAGTGACATCGGCAACTGAAACGAAATTCTCAGTGTCTCGGAATATTAAAAAAATTCATCCTCAACAAATACCACCCTAGAAGAATTCGAACGACATAATAACGAAAATATACTGAACATACTGATGAACTGGCCATGCTCAACTGGACCAACCGAAACATTGCTAATGAACAAAGATTAGGTGAGAAGTGAGATAACGCATAACTGGTTGCGTTGTGGCAGCATTGAAGCCGTTAGTGATCCTAAGCAATGATGAGTCTTCCGGTCTCAAAGACGTAAAATCTATAAGAGCACATGGGTCTGTTGGATGCTGGTCAAATGCTGCTTCCATTTCCATATCATCATCGTCTGCTTCTCCATCTTCCACGCCATCGTCGCTGCCTAGGAAGGAATGTTGGTAATGAAAAGATGGTGCATCTAATATGTACTAAACAACAAGTCGCACCGGATCAAAATTGACTGCGCCATCTTTTCAAATGATGGCGCAGTCAATTTTGATCTGGTGACTTAAGCTTTAAGATGAATCGTTAATCGAATCTTTCAAAATTCACAGAGGAAAACATACTGGAAGGAAATATTTACGACGCATTTCTAAAATGAGCCAGCTACGACAATAAATTCGAATTCTCGAGAGCATCGCTGATAAACGAGCAAAAAATCTCTTGGCATCAAAAGGCAATTCGCGTTTCATTCAATCACTAAGAATTTGGATGCAGATCGAATGATCTCTTTCCAATATTCAAAAAAATCTCTTGCGCTGTTAAGTCATCAAACAGCAATTTTCCTTTGAAAAATTCGATGACAGGAGAAGAAAGCATTAAATCCAAAAACCGTAAAAAAATTCAAAACAGCTTTGAATACGTAAAAATTTTTGACGCCACGTCATGGAATACCCGCAGTCTACTCGCCGGATCGACTACAACAAACAATTAATGAAAGAAGATAAAAAACTAACAAAATAATTAAGTCTTCTAGTAGGCAACTATTCAGCTGAAGTGGCACCGAATTTTGAAGGGAGGCAAATTCAGCTATGCTCAAGCTTATATCATTAGATGAAGAATGTAGTATGACCATAATCACCGTTCTTTTTCCCGCTCTTCTTTAGTCGCATCTGATCGGAGAAACCGATTGCGAGTTGGTAGACATATTCAACCTTCCGACAATAAACGTCTGATATGCCTTGAACCAGCATGCCGGCCTCAGGAAAATTGAAATATTCTTCTGCACCATCTCTCCCTTGAAGAACGCTGCAAATGCACATTTTAAAGCAACGTAGTTGATTTGCGAACTCTATACTTAATTTTCTTCAATAAGCGGTGACAAATGCACTAATAATTAGGTGCTCATATTCGAAGCTCTGGAAAAACAAACGCTGAGACGAAATTTCAAAAAAAAGTTAAGAGGAGAACAGCAGTGGCAACAAATAGGAGGTGATCCTGTTAACAAATAGGAAGAGCACTGGCACGGCAAGCACACTTGTTTCCCCTCATCCGACCAACCATTTCTGCAACAAATAAGCTGTCCCGATCAACGCACTTATATTAACGTTCTTTGGCGATCCCACTTTATCGAATGAAACTTCATTGCTTGCAAAATTAAGGTACCTTAAAATGCTCGCGGGCACTTCCCTGCACGCTCGCATAGGCGACAAATGCAGCCTATAACGCATACCACTGCAATTTAATTGCCTCATAATCTTATGCTATCGACCACATATACACGCCTCATTAGGAATCAAAGCAGCCCTACTTGCGAGTACACACAAAACACCGCCCTGTCCGGATACGACTTTCACTGCGTAACGGAATATCAATGAACGATCTAACAGAACGCAATGAGGGTACTAAAGAATCGTAGCAACCCCAGTGAATGAGAATTAAGGTGCTGAAAATCCCAGAAAAAACTGTGGCAACACAGTCGCCCACAGGTTGCTAGTCGTGAAACACCTCAAACTTTAGTCTCGACTCACCGAACCGTCGTTTCATGCAGCTCTGTAACTACTGACTCCTTTATTACTCGTTATGAAAAAAATGCCAACCTTCCAACAATGTCATGAGATCCATACTTACTTTATCTACGCTCATAAATCTTCCTTTCCATTAGCATAGCTCTGCATATATTGCGAAGTAACTAAGGCGCTTAAGCAATGAACTCCAAATACGAACTTCATCCACCTATATAGATCATTCATGGGGACCCCAATAGCAGGATGCTGCAACTTCCTAAGAGATGTAATCAATTATACCTTTCAATATGATCGGCCAAATATGACTCGATATCGATGTCCCAATTCTTCGCGAGATCCCTCACCGGCTGCAGCAAAAATGCATAACGTGACTTCAATCCACCAGTCAATTCGGTCATTTATGCTGCCTCAACCTGCAAAGAGGCGAATTTCACAGGAGAATGACGTAACAGCTATGCCACCGATCGGACGAACAAGCCGACAAATCATCTTCGACACATGGTCCAAAGATTCTCAGGAGTCGAAAAGTTTCAATGCCTGCTTCCTATGCCGCACTCGAAAAAAGACCATTTTTTAAAAACTGGAAAATGAGCTAGGCAGTGTGACACAGCACGCACTTTTTGCTTTCTAATCTAATGGAACACCACGCATCAAAAACACACAATCGCGATAACGAAGCAGAACTCTGTAGTGAGCTCCTCTACACAATCGAGCGCTCGCACAAACTCGAGACCAAAAAGCCGTACTGAACCAGGCTATGGTTGGCAACAGAATAAACACGATCTATTATTTTCATGGCATACTGAAGGAGCTATAACTCTTGCAAAGAATAGGACAGAACCAGCAAGTCAACAATTTCCACACCTTTGCTTGTAGCCAGCAATAAACAAACAACTCCACCTTACGTGCTGCACTTGAGACAACATCGACGCCAAGCAATTATCATATTCGTCGATTCCACTAACAAAATATAACTACCATTCCTAAGCTTCCATGAAAAGTTGAGAGTAGAGAGCAGCTGGACATGTTGGATATGAATGTGGGCAATTCTTCTGACTACACACATACCCAAGATTCTGAGCGCACCCCCATGGAACCAATCTATCAGCTGCAAACTTTCGCCACTTTTCCAAATGAGTTATTTTAGCACAGCAAGGAAATAAAGGACTTCCACGAGCAAGCAGTTGCAACGTAACTTAGTGGCAAGTTCCCGTCCTGAAAACTCCCCTGTCCAATTTCTTCTTGCATATAATGAGGCCGTCACTGTTGATAAGGTTAGATTCTTTCGTTAAATTACGCAATATGCTAACGCAAAAACTACTCGGAAATGGATATTCCCACCGTCTAAGTGAAAACATTATCTTGAAGTCACTTTTGATTACAGTCAAAACATTTATGACCGCATTCCTAATCACAACGGGGAGGGGATTCTGTGCTCTTAGCAAAATTTGTGTCGTTGTGTATATGCGATAGTAGACTTCAATCTCATCAAGAAACCCTGCACAGATGCTTTGTAAATAAGATGCTTTAAAAAGGGTAAGAACAACTGCTGTCAGTGCAACGGGGACTGCTTAAAACATCTCATAGGAAAAAGTTGCGGATGGCAAAACACGCAGTAGCGACCCCCTTCGCGAATGTGTCGAGGGGATCAGTAAAAAGCCCACGACAACAGCGCGCCTGCTGCATTCATAGCTGCTAGGGGCTGCGCATGATCACGAACGGTTTACAAAGAAGTACTGTTCAGCGTAACTTGAACACGACAATTGTCTTATTTAAATGTGAGCCTCACCAGCTGTTGAATAGCTTTTCCTTTCCAAAATGGGAAAAACTTTGTCGGAGTTCATCGCAATGCTTCGAACAATCGGTAGGCCAACGTGACGACTAAATGTATACAGCGATTCCCGACATAAAACTCCCTCCGATGAGTACTTCCTAAGTTGTCCAGGAAGCGTTCATATACTTTCATGTCAGAAATAAATTGTGAAGGTGCTAAAAGATCTTAATTTTATTTCGATCTCCATTATTTCGCATAGGAGAAAAAAAACCTGAAAGCCTCATCGAAAAACATTGCAGGCAACATTAAGTATTGTGAAGGCCGAAATACCTTGTTGACGACTGCGAGTGCAGTTTTACACGAAGCGAAAAAAACCTCAACACAATAACCGCGCCAGATAGCATTAAAAACATTCTCGTAGTAACCGAAACCCCTCATCACCGAAACATAGGAGGGTGCAGAGTATGCCAACACAACACAACTTCAATCCAAGAAGCATCCTGCCGAAGAAAGCATTCATCAACGCACACGTCAAGGCTGCACCAGCATTGAGGACATCTTTTATAAATCAAACTCGAAGGCGGTTGGTCCTCGCTTATCAATATTTGCGTAGATGCACGCAAGCGCACCTTAACCACAATTACATCGCTGCGCCCATCTCCACCTCAACACCACTGCGCCCATCTCCACTCCAGCTCAGAAATCTCCACCTCAACACCACTCCTCGCCATCCCACTCCTGACCGCACGCCCACAACCCAACGTAGCAAACGAGAGCCACAATGCAAAATTCTGCCCCTCACAGCGCTTATATATGCGAAATTTGGCGCCAAAAGCACTCACTATTGATCGTATCGTTGGTCACTGGTTCGCACTTGATCGTCGCACGACGTTTCACCGAACAGCAGTCTCTCGATATTAGGTTGCTGCTACGACAATAAAGTCGAAGTTTATTATCGATTCGTTCAAAAATGCAACGTCTCCACGCGACAAGCCAATTTAAATTCCTCAAGACTTCCGGACGTCGAGACGAATAAAACCCCTTCCCCCGGATCCCTGGTTTTCGTGAGGATCAAGGGAAAACCCCACTCATTCTTTTAAAGTCAACATGGCAAAGAGAAACACGGCCAGTGGCAATTTTATTTGTGATGATGAAACGCGTCGGGAGTCTGGGCTGCGTTTCATTGATGCTAGCTAAGAAGGCTGTGATGTCCCACCGAACATGACTAGTAAGTAGGTCGAGGTAGCTCAAAAAGAGGTGAAGACGCAAAGTGGATGGGACTTTTCACGGCATCGCTTCCTCCCTGAAAAGACGGAAAATTCGAGGCCTGCGGTATGTCCGTAATGAAACTTGCGTGCGTGCATGCATACGTCCTTACTCGCAAACGAACAAACAGCTGTGATACACAAGTGAGAAAACTGACGGTGACTAGTTGCCCATCAAATAAACGCGTCGTCAGAGAGATATTAAAGGATACAGACGCGAGCACTCTTTTCCCACCTCCGCCGTCCACCCCTCCTCTTCCATTCCTACTCTCCTTTCCGCCATTCTCAAGGTTTCTCAATGTTTTTTTCTAATTTCGTATCTTTTTACGGCAGCTGTGTTTTCATTCCGATGAAAAGAACCCCCACACACTAATTTTCCATCAGACAATCAAACTGTTTCGCAGTCAAAACTGAGGCTGTCTTAGTTGGCTCTATGTAAAAGTGCACAGCTTCTTCACATCATCTTCACTCTTCTCTTTCTCGGTTGTTTGCACGTTCCCTGTGACATTTAGCTGACTGTTGCGTATTTCCCCATCAAATGGAACATGTTACGAGAAAGCATTTGCATACACTCTAAAAGCAATAAAAAAAATCCACAATGAACCTTCTGTTTAGTAGCGATGTATTTCCCCATGCGCTGCCCGCAACGTCTCCACCACGTCGTCCACCACCTTCAGGAAAAAACGTTTAGGTAGCGTTTGAACTGACCATCGGTTTAGATCACATGAGAAGTGGAGTACTGGAGCACATACGCGGCATCTCATTTGCTACATCTTTCGTTTCACTCACCTGCCACTCCCTCGCATATTTGCCCGGTACTGTGTAGGTGCGAATTGCTTTCGGGAAGCGAAAAATGCAACTGAAGAGAACGGGTAAGCAGAGAAAGGCGACTCTGCATTTGAAGATTTATTCATACATGTTTCCAACAACCCCATTTATTCAGCGCACGCTGACCTGTGCCGAGTCGGCGCAAGCGATCCGACAATGATCTCACTGAATTTCGACCACGATTCGCGGGGATCATCATATTATCTGCAACTCTGTGAGGCAAGGCTGATATTCGCCTGTGAGAAAACACTGATGTGAAAACTGTTGTCAGCCTTGTTTATTGAAAAAAAAGAAGTCATATTGCGGTATGAATTATTTTCCAGGTTGCAAGCCAGAGGTAATATGGTGAAATGCTGCCGGACACGGAACAATGACTCGAAATAGTTCAAAGTAACGGAGCAGTCGTGATATGGAGGCAATTTGCGGTTATCTCCTCTGGTTGTACCGCGGTTTTCGTGTGACACATTCGATAATAATATTACATTGCAACACTTCTGCGCACGTATCCGCAATGGTAGATGCTGATGTTGGCTATGAAAATTTGCTCGCTGAACAGTGTAGCACTACAAACTTTGAATCTCTTATCATTTATGTGTAAGAATCGGAGCCCATCCTAGAAACCTCTCGGTCACATCACCTCCAACAGTTCTCGCGAAGAAAAAGCATCACGATTCACTTTGTCAATGAAAAGCGCCTGGATCATTCCGAATACTGCGTAAATCTGAGGCAATGATGTACTCAGACACTAACAAGGTCAACATTTATGCAGAAATCCCGATGTGAAAAGTGTCTGAGGTGACGAGGATGTTTGCAACAGAAAACTAACGAATAGCTCAACTGCATGACGCCCCCCACAACCCAGTTGTCATCTTCGACTGTTTGCCAACTGGTCCGAATCATGTGAGATCAATATCTTCCTCGAGAATATCATACGGCATCAAATTTCAACATGAATATTTCCTCAGCCTAGAGGATGGGATTCCTCCTTCGACCCAAAGTATTCGTGACCTCGATTCAATAATTGACCCTGAACTTCACTGGGGATTGCAGTTCTACTACTGCTGAAGTCCTCATGTTGTACATTGCATGTTCTGAGTACAGATGCATGGAGCATTGTAGAACGACCAGCGTCATTCACCGCCGACATATTTAGAAATATTGTGCTAAGCGTGACCTGCTTGTTTCGTTTCGGGCTCCATACCGCTAATGAACTTCCAGAAAACTTCAATAGCGCTGCCCGTCACAGTCTCTACTACGCAGACCACACTGCCAGGCTACGTCGCCGATCTAGAAAAGCAGGACATCTCCGGCTCCAACTTCACTTCATTCCTTTTTCACGAAATCACGTGCCTTCTCCTGGACATCCCACCCCCAACAATGCTGTTTGTCTCTCCTCGCAGTCAACATTCACGTCGGCAATTTAACCCATCAGAACATGCTACATCGCAAACATCGTCCTGCACAGTTTCCAGTTCTTTGTGGCACAAACCCCGGGCCTCCCCTCTTCGACATCGTCTATGGCGCTTTGCCGCTTACACCCGCACTTGTAAATATTCTATATCTGATCACCTAAAACGTTGCGCTAACGTTCTGCTTTCTTGGTGTTCCCGTTAAAGTACGTTTCATAGGTTTATTCATCTCCATACCTTGAAATAATAAGGCTGAACGATATCGGAAAATTATCGCAGCATTTTTTGCCCAACACTTTAGGAAATGTACCTCATCCCTCCCCTCCCAATCTAATGTATATTTATATAATATACATTCCTATACTCATACATACGAATATTTAACTCTTATCCCTGTACATAATGTATAATGTTTATATATAATGCATAATGCATACTGTGCATAAAGAATGTGCGAAGGTCTTCACTCGTGAATAAGCCTTCACCAGTACAAGTAGAAAAGAAACAGTTAGAAGAGTATTGTGCCGTAACGGCAATGAGGCAACAAAGGTACAAGAGTACTCGTGTAACTCCTGCAAATCTCAAAATACCAAATTGATGCATCACAATTTGCGTGTGGCACACATCGAGCAAAGGTTACATAAGCGTGAACACCATCAAGAGAAATGGGGAGACGTTAATGATACACTGTGGCGATGCGATTATCATCAAGACAACGAAGTCATTTCGAGGACTGTTTATAAGCAAACGTCGTAGGTACTGCTCACTGACAATTACGATCGGGAAAGGATCTCTTCTCTACGCTGCCTTTGGTAGTCACCGGAAGCTGGCGATTCATCTGTTGAGACGAACACCTAATCTAGTGACGCATGCTTGGCGCTGGAGGTCCGACTGATTCATCGTCGACGTTTTCTTCGTTTTCGCAACACCCCCCTCGACGGCAATTTGAGGGTTGAAGAGGATAAAGGATATTGTTCGCTACGATTCTTCACTTCTGTGCTCCATCTGGACGACTTTTGTAACTTGGCTTCAACGTCTGTAAAAGATTTGTGAGGGTTTGGTTTCGAACCGGAAGTGGGTTGCGCCTCCACCCCTATCAAAAAGGGATTAACCTGAGGTTGCCGAATATGATCGCCAGCAAAACGTGGTTGAGAAGAGGGAAATGTTCGAGGTTTTGTAAGCGAGCTTGAAGGAGAGTAGAAACTTCAAAAAGCAATGTCTTTCTTCGGTTAGGTCATGACTGCGATTCATAGGTCACTAAAGAGCCCGCTTCTCTTAGAGGCTGAATTTTAGTATCACTGCATAGAAAACTGCTCATTGATAGCTTATCAGTTAGTCGGCTGTCATCTTGAACAAAGGTGGTTTTCAGTAAGCGTGCGCTGCCGGTGCCTTTGGTTTGTAAAAACGCGCATAGAGGCCAGATTTTGTAGGCAGTGTAAAATATTTTTGAGTTTTTTAATTCCCTGATTTGCTAGTTTCGCACTATGTGGATGTTTCGTTATGTTGAGATGTATATGTGGAAACCGCTGAGTGAGGTCGTTCAGCCACTGATATTAAATCACCGGTGTCCGTCGTGGGGGTACTTAATAGTTGACGGAATTCATGAGGAGTGTTCTTTAACGGTATAACAGTAAGTCGTTTGGTTTTTAATGACTATGATTAGAGGAATCGGCCACATTATGCATGAACTGTGATCGTTTATGCTTATTTAGAGAGGATTCATCACGAAAGAGTTACGATATTTGGTTGAGAGAGCAGCAGCTGAGGGCGAAGAGGGGAATTGTTGGCAGCAGAGTTGTCGTTGACGAAAGCACTCAACGTGTCGAGCGGTATTGCAGGCGAGATTGTGATGTCGTCTTGATGTTCTTCTTTCTTTTAATTGTGTTATACTAAACGACATTATTACTCGTTGAGGTTTTCGTTTTTTCGAAGCCATTAATGCGCCTTCTTAATATTCGATATTAACGCCGCCTTTTAACCGCAACTGTGTGATTTCTCTTTTTTCTACGTTAGTGTTGCTCAGATGCACTGCAGTAGTTCGCTCTAATTTTACAAGACGATAAAAGAATATTTGCAAGTTCGCTGTGTTCTCGGGAAATGCTCTCTTCAGCCATTCAGTTGTTATGAAGCGTTGAGTATGTTAGTATAGTGACGATTCGCCATGTTCACTTAATTAGTAGATTCTGCTTGATGGGATAGATGTATAGCTGTTTTGATTTATGACATCACTGTTTACATTTACTGTAATATCAGTGCCTAATTCGGCAAGTAGTCGACTCTCATTCTCTCTTGGATTCTCTTTTCATCAAGCTTGCGGTATAGGAGGAACCGTGTCCGAACAGTTGTGAGATTTTTCAGTTGTGGCGGAGAATATATTGTGGATCATATCGACTTAAATCGCATCGTTGAATCGGCACTATTTGAGTGTGCCAGTTGTTCCCTCTGTTTAGAGGTCAGTCGGTAATGAGTTCCCTTAAGGTGGTTGTGCTCGGCAGCTCAGGTGTTGGCAAGAGCTCATTTGTCAATGTCGTCTGTAACAGGTCTCTGTTTGCTTTGGTGAGATGTTTCCAGGCTCATTGTTCCATATAACTTCGACTACTTTTCTTAACGCGTTATTAAGTGCCAGTCGCGTATCCATCCAGCGTCTACAACCTATAATGTCTTGATGTCAGAATAATGCTAGAAAGAAAAGCCGCTCATAGGTTGTACTTTACCGCATCCTCCAAGCTTTATTCAGTCCGGGACTGCCTCCATTCGTGTACCAGCAAGAGGTTTATACGGCAAGTTATAACGTTGATGCATAGTCAACACGTTAATTTTCTGGTAACAGTGTTTTTTTAAATTTTTTATGAATCAGTTAAGGCCCCTCATTGTTTATTAAGGTAAAGAAAGACGCTTAGTTACCGTTACGTACGCATAAGTGAGATCTGCAATCGTACTTACTGTTGTTTCGCTTGTTCCACGTGAGTCGGAAACGATTTTGATTCTTAGACTGAAGTGCCATGTTGACTTATATAGTGCCTCGCTCCAGGTCGATACACAGTATGAATGAGGGGTGAGTGACAGTTGAAGGGAGCAGTGGATTCCAAACCGTTTGGACCCTGTAAAACAGTTATGCTTTATCGAATTCAGTATTCCATCTTATCTCGCAGCATTTTTTGGATCCACTGAATGATTTTTATCGAGTAATATACGCAGTATATCGCTTATCGAGCTGTGCTTGTTGATGACGTGGAAGTTCGTGGTTTGTACTTAATGCTCTATGTGAACTACACTATTCGGTTGATAGTTGAATTCCTTTCCTCACGACTGGCCGCTTACAACCCTATACTGTCTAAAAGCTGCTGTGTAGAATAATGATTTTCTCTTACAGTTCATAAAAGTAATATATATTATTTTATTCTACTTCATTCATTAGCTCAGAATAGTTTACATTTAAGCAGTGGTGGAGTAGAGTGGAATTAAGTAATTAAAAAAGTTCTGGCGCTGTAAAATATACGGAATTCCTTGCACGTTGTGGATATCATAGAGTACACGAGGCAGTGTACTTGGTGGGGGATTTATGCGATAAAATTTGCTTCTTTGGTCATCAAATACAAATTGCGATAGTGTAGTGAGTTGTGCGAAAATTCTTCGGAAACACGGCACCTAATAGTGTAACTCTAGGAAGTTTCAGAGAGGCAGCGCAGAAAAATCATTGCTCCAGGTTAGCTTTATGAGACCGCGCATACTCTCTCGTGCTTTGATCATATTTATTTCGGTCAATCCGTCAATGATAAGAGCAGTATGCTTTTGTTAAATTGAAATTGTCTGACACTTACAGAGTGGACGTTTTCCCGAATAGCACGGTGGGATGCGCAGTCTCAGTGATTGCGCACCAATACCGTGCCGGAAGTGCGGAGGAGCAAACCGAGTGGCTGAACGACCTCACTCAGCGGTTTCCACATCTCAACATAACGAAACATCAACATAGTGCGAAACTAGCAAATCAGGGAATTAAAAAACTCAAAAATATTTTACACTGCCTACAAAATCTGGCCTCTATGCGCGTTTTTACAAACCAAAGGCACCGGCAGCGCACGCTTACTGAAAACCACCTTTGTTCAAGATGACAGCCGACTAACTGATAAGCTATCAATGAGCAGTTTTCTATGCAGTGATACTAAAATTCAGCCTCTAAGAGAAGCGGGCTCTTTAGTGACCTATGAATCGCAGTCATGACCTAACCGAAGAAAGACATTGCTTTTTGAAGTTTCTACTCTCCTTCAAGCTCGCTTACAAAACCTCGAACATTTCCCTCTTCTCAACCACGTTTTGCTGGCGATCATATTCGGCAACCTCAGGTTAATCCCTTTTTGATAGGGGTGGAGGCGCAACCCACTTCCGGTTCGAAACCAAACCCTCACAAATCTTTTACAGACGCTGAAGTCACGGCTGACTTCAAAAGCCCTGCCAAGGCTTTAGAGATGAGAAGAGTACAACAATAAAGGTGACATCGACAATATTGTGAGCACATACTTAAGCGTCTTCCACGCGTTAGTAATCAGCTTCACCGCACTCGCGTCCACACCTCCTTTGTCCGGATGATTTTTCCTGAGTGACTGCAAGTAGGCGCTTCTCAATTCAGCAGGCGATGCGTCCGAAGGGCATCCGAGAATATCGTAGCATGTCCTCATTGCCCCATCCTCTACCTCGGAACTAAATCATAAATACTCGCCGACATTAGGCACCACTGCAACTTAATGATACGTGCTAAATATTTCGTCATTTTGCAAAATATGTGCAAATTTCTAAATTCTACTGCTCATAATGAGGACTTGTTGAATCCTCGGTGCGTTGATGCTCTTAGATTCGGCCCACCTTGTCCATGTCCGGTTTTTAGGACCAACGTGGGTTCTCCAAAGATTCGGAAGGAGAAGTTTGCGGAACGAATGAAAAAGGAAAGGAAAATATCCGAATTATTGAGGCCTTTTCCATGGAGCGAACGAAATCAAAATCGAGATACGCAATCACCGCCGTAGGCTCGACGTTCTTCCTCTCACTCGCCTTCTGGTTGCTGAGAAAGAATGGTCAGCAATCGAAGTCAGAGTGTGAGCTAAAGCCTCGTTTCTAAAGCGGGAAGAAGAAACCGATGTGTGACGTTTACACTATAAACTCAAATATCCTGCCGAGTGCTCTACTTTCTCTGTCATTATTTTCGGATGAGAGTGGGAATTAGATCTTAATAAATGAACATAACACTTCAGATCCGTCAACTGAATCTAAAAGGTTCTTCGGAAGTAACTGTGAGTCCACATCAAAATGCCTATCACTTTCCTTCCCACAGATAAAGAAACAAAGCAAAAACGGATATGTGGATAAATGAGCATCGCAATCTATTCCCCACTCACGTCTAAAAACAATTTGAATAAGAGCGCATGACAGGCAAAAAATAAAGGCATTTGGATGGATGGCAGGAAGTTGTAGGTCTTTGAGGAAAGCCCGGGAAGATGGCAGAATCATAATCCCACAGAGTACGCCTATGGATGGGTAGGGGAAGGTGCTATTCGGTGACCGATTTATTATTGGAAGAAAGCGACATCATATCGTACGATAAAAAACATGCAATTGTTGATATCGGAGTACCAAGAACATGCCTAATCCAAGACAAAAAATGTGAAGAAACCCGACCCACTGTGGTTTGGGACCCTGAGGCGAAGAAATGTCTATATGAAGTTAAAGGACAACATACCATGTGGCAGAAGTTCTTCAGAGTACCAGAATTACAAGCTACGTTCACGCTCAAGAGCGACGTGCCCATATCCTTACGAGAGTGTGTTCTAGAAAAAATGGGGCAAGCTGAGAACGGGTTTCTCATCCTAATCAGAAATTCACATGAGTCAAAAGAACAAAAAGAGACGACGAAGAAGACAAAAATAACCTGAAGTATCGGTTTCTTTTCGATGAACTGAAAAAGCTTTTGGATCGTCGTGAGTTGGAGAAGGAAATCCATCGGTGTCTCCCAATGAACCATTTGCGCACCACTGTGCCATGGATAGCGGCCATGGACAGTAACACGGCAGCGAGAATCCCGGTGGAAAGGAACGATGCTGTTGCGACGAAGGTAGAAAAGCGGCTATTACTTATGGTTGTGAAGGAGGAAGGCATTTGCATGCACCTAATAACTACACAGCGGTCGACAAGATCGGAGAACTCATACCTGACGCTCCGACGTTATCGCGCTTTGGAAGAGAAAAATTAACCTCTACTCTTCAGCAGATAAGACTGAAAATTGGTCAGTCAACTTTGTAACCGCTACTCTTCAGCAAAATTGTTTTCTTCATTTCCGTGTATAAACATAAATACACATGGAAATGAAGAAGACAATCTTCGATAGGGTATGCGATGTGGGAGAACAAGCAATAAGCGAGATTCAGTCCGATTTAGGACACACCGGAGAAAGCCTGGCTAACTCGATCGAGGACGTAGCGTCACATTGGAGGATATGCCTAATATTCGCAATAATGGCTGCCTTAGGATTTGTGGCGACGGTAGTCTACTTTTATTGCGAAAGGGCAATGCTCATGTGCTGCATTTTCGCTAGAGGAGTAAGCCGAAGAAACGAAAAACAAAGGAAGTCAAAAGCCGGTGAGCCGAGAAAAGGAAACGTCGCATCAGCGAGAGAATCGCAAGCGCCAAGTTACAAAAGTCGTCCAGATGGAGCACAGAAGTGAAGAATCGTAGCGAACAATATCCTTTATCCTCTTCAACCCTCAAATTGCCGTCGAGGGGGGTGTTGCGAAAACGAAGAAAACGTCGACGATGAATCAGTCGGACCTCCAGCGCCAAGCATGCGTCACTAGATTAGGTGTTCGTCTCAACAGATGAATCGCCAGCTTCCGGTGACTACCAAAGGCAGCGTAGAGAAGAGATCCTTTCCCGATCGTAATTGTCAGTGAGCAGTACCTACGACGTTTGCTTATAAACAGTCCTCGAAATGACTTCGTTGTCTTGATGATAATCGCATCGCCACAGTGTATCATTAACGTCTCCCCATTTCTCTTGATGGTGTTCACGCTTATGTAACCTTTGCTCGATGTGTGCCACACGCAAATTGTGATGCATCAATTTGGTATTTTGAGATTTGCAGGAGTTACACGAGTACTCTTGTACCTTTGTTGCCTCATTGCCGTTACGGCACAATACTCTTCTAACTGTTTCTTTTCTACTTGTACTGGTGAAGGCTTATTCACGAGTGAAGACCTTCGCACATTCTTTATGCACAGTATGCATTATGCATTATATATAAACATTATACATTATGTACAGGGATAAGAGTTAAATATTCGTATGTATGAGTATAGGAATGTATATTATATAAATATACATTAGATTGGGAGGGGAGGGATGAGGTACATTTCCTAAAGTGTTGGGCAAAAAATGCTGCGATAATTTTCCGATATCGTTCAGCCTTATTATTTCAAGGTATGGAGATGAATAAACCTATGAAACGTACTTTAACGGGAACACCAAGAAAGCAGAACGTTAGCGCAACGTTTTAGGTGATCAGATATAGAATATTTACAAGTGCGGGTGTAAGCGGCAAAGCGCCATAGACGATGTCGAAGAGGGGAGGCCCGGGGTTTGTGCCACAAAGAACTGGAAACTGTGCAGGACGATGTTTGCGATGTAGCATGTTCTGATGGGTTAAATTGCCGACGTGAATGTTGACTGCGAGGAGAGACAAACAGCATTGTTGGGGGTGGGATGTCCAGGAGAAGGCACGTGATTTCGTGAAAAAGGAATGAAGTGAAGTTGGAGCCGGAGATGTCCTGCTTTTCTAGATCGGCGACGTAGCCTGGCAGTGTGGTCTGCGTAGTAGAGACTGTGACGGGCAGCGCTATTGAAGTTTTCTGGAAGTTCATTAGCGGTATGGAGCTCGAAACGAAACAAGGAGGTCACGCTTAGCACAATATTTCTAAATATGTCGGCGGTGAATGACGCTGGTCGTTCTACAATGCTCCATGCATCTGTACTCAGAACATGCAATGTACAACATGAGGACTTCAGCAGTAGTGGCCACAGGAGCTTAAACGTTTTAAATGAATGGAGTGAATTTCCGATGACACATTCTGCTTGGTTAAGCGCCTCCAGCACTCGTAACTAAACTCTTTAAAAAGTTGGAGACCTCCTGAGGATATTTATTGCAATTATATTTATTGGATATTTATTGCATTGGATGACCACTGGATGTAGCTGTGTGTTAGCACGACCTTTATCAAGATCATTTCCAGCTCCCTTTGATGCTTTTGTGACAATTACCGGCCCTTTTTTTGCACGAACCCCCACCCCCTATCGGCACCACCCCCCCCCTACCCACTCCCGCCAACCCCTCACCCACACCCACAAACCCCAACCCCACCCCCACACCCACTTCTACCAACCCCAACCCCACACCCACTTCTACCAACCCCAACCCCACACCCACTTCTACCAACCCCAACCCCAACCCCACACCCACTTCTACCAACCCCAACCCCACACCCACTTCTACCAACCCCAACCCCAACCCCACACCCACTTCTACCAACCCCAACCCCAACCCATTTATTGCATTGGATGGGAGTAGTGGGGATGTGGGAGTAGTGGGGATGTGGGAGTAGTGGGGATGTGGGAGTAGTGGGGATGTGGGAGTAGTGGGGATGTGGGAGTAGTGGGTGTGGGGTTGGGGTTGGGGTTGGTGGGTGTGGGGTTGGGGTTGGGATGCTCCTTGGTGAAAATGATCAGCAGCGCTAAAAAAGTAATTTTACGTTGACTAACGAAAGATATGTGGCGACTGCATTTAGCATTATGAGATAAGGGATTTTCCTTTGTTTCTCTGCTGAGGTTAACGCGAACCCGCACCCACCAACCCCAACCCCAACCCCAACCCCACACCCACCAACCCCAACCCCACACCAACCCCAACCCCAACCCACACCACCAACCCCAACCCAACCCAACCCCAACCCCAACCCCAACCCCACCCACCAACCCAACCCCACACCCCCAACCCCAACCCCACACCCACAACCCCAACCCCACACCCACCAACCCCAACCCCACACCCACCGACCCCAACCCCACACCCACCAACCCCAACCCCACACCCACCAACCCCAACCCCACACCCACCAACCCCAACCCCACACCCACCAACCCACACCCACCAACCCACACCCACCAACCCCACACCCACCAACCCACACCACCAACCCCAACCCCAACCCACACCCCACCACCCACCCCACACCACCAACCCAACCCCACACCCACCAACTCCAACCCCACACCCACCAACCCAACCCCAACCCCACACACTACTCCCACATCCCCACTACTCCCACATCCCCACTACTCCCACATCCCCACTACTCCCACATCCCCACTACTCCCACATCCCCACTACTCCCACATCCCACTACTCCCACATCCCCACTACTCCAACTCCCACTACTCCCAACTCCCCACTACTCCCAACTCCCACTACTCCAACTCCCAACTCCCCACTCCCACTACTCCAACTCCCCACTCCCACTACTCCGAACTCCCAACTCCCCACTACTCCCAACTCCCAACTCCCCACTACTCCAACTCCCAACTCCCACTACTCCCTCCACTCCCACTACTCCCTACTCCCTCCTACCCCACTACTCCCTACTCCCCACTACTCCCTACTCCCCACTACTCCCTACTCCCCACTACTCCCTACTCCACTACACTCCCCACTCCCTACTCCCCACTACTCCCTACTCCCTACTCCCCACTACTCCCTACTCCCAACTCCCCACTACTCCCTACTCCCAACTCCCCACTACTCCCTACTCCCAACTCCCCACTACTCCCTACTCCCAACTCCCACTACTCCCACTCCCTACTCCCAACTCCCCACTACTCCCAACTCCCAACTCCCCAGTACTCCCAACTCCCCACTACTCCCAACTCCCCACTACTCCCCACTACTCCCGCACCAACACCCCGCTACATCCCCACTCACCGATTCTCCGTTCTCACCGACTCCAGCAGCTCGTTACCATTGCAGGTTCAATGCCATGGACGCTGGGTTCGCGTTAACCTCAGCAGAGAAACAAAGGAAAATCCCTTATCTCATAATGCTAAATGCAGTCGCCACATATCTTTCGTTAGTCAACGTAAAATTACTTTTTTAGCGCTGCTGATCATTTTCACCAAGGAGCATCTGCGCTTTGACAATATCGTAAGAAGATTGTATAAGGCGCATTAGTCGAGCAGTCATTTTCTACCACAAAATTTTCCCCCTTCCATATTTGTTTGGCGATTCCATAGCGATGTAGAAATTAAAATACGTAATCAGTTAATTAATTAATTAATTTCAATCAGCAGAGCGTTCATTGCGAATAAACGCCTTTACATATCGCGTCGGTCTGCCATGACTCCATGCCTCTTTGATTCACTTGTCTCCTGTGCTCTTCCGGTCGACGTCGTATGCTGACAAGCAGATCCATCGTTGTTCCTCTTCCGCCATCCTCGTCTGAATGAGGGCCTGACCTAGTTGACTTCATTGAGCGGAACCAACAAGTCTGTTCTGAGTTTACTTGCAACCGACCAATCAGCAGACAGTGCAGAACGATGAACTAATCACTTCATAGTGTCAGGAAATTTGATAGCTGAATGAAGTGAGGGTTTCTTTTGCTCGACGGGCTGGATAGCCTTTCCAACCAGTTTGGCTGGATAGCCAATCTGGCTGATACATATTATTGTGGTCGGAGAGTGCGACTCAGAAAGCTGCATTTTGTGATATTATTCCCAGTACGCACCTTCGTTTGCTTGCATTTAAAAAGAAATTCCACATTCTATAATGAAAACTTGAGCAGTAACAAGCCAAAGGCATCATGCCATTTTCTCTTGTGACATATCCAAGTGATGAAAAGAAACCAGAAGTTCGGATTGATGGAAGCAACTTGGTCAGGTGATCAATAAGCGCATCCACGGTTGTAACACATTGACTTTCCTTTGATGATTGGTTTCCGATTTCTTCAACGGTGACAGCGGTTTGAGCGACATCAGACTATAAATCCTTCATTTCGCTTAAGATGAGATAAACGACTGGATTTTTCCCCCCTAATGAACGGACCTTTCATATAAGAACGGAAAGGTGGCATGCAATCAAAATAGAGAAATTACTCGCGCGCTTGATGAAACATCGCACCTATGCACCACTTCCTGCTTTTATTTTCAATTTTCCAGCCGTTGATGACTTCCTGATTTGTCACTTTTTCTTTCACTTTAATATTCCCGCCAACTTCCACTGTTAGGTATAAGGAAGTGTACAAATTTTCTTCTCTGCAGTTTTATTTCATGTCGTTGTTGCCTTGATTTTAAACTCATGGCGCATACCGTTTTTTGCTGAATGACGAGGTGAGCAAACGAGGCAGTCAATTTCTTTAGTCGACGATGGGATGTGGCACATCCGATCGTCAGTCACGCTAGCAATGCTCAATCTTTCAACACTCCTCCATCGTCACCAATGTTTTTCTTTGATAAGCGTTACGAACTAATGACGTCGCTCATATATTGTTTCCAATATTGTTTCCATTATGCACTAATTTTCATAGTTTGGTCTTTTGAGTACTCCAGGTACAGTCAGAATTAACAGAATACTTCTACTATATACGTTCTTTTGTTCGGTGGAATGAATTGGATTTCCGTCCGGGAATATTGCGGTTCAGGTTCACTCTGCTTTTCATATTCTCGGTTTTCAATGTGATTGCATCTAGGCGAACGGCGCTCTGTGACGGGAAGAACAATAATGATGCGCACTGGTAATGCACTACGTCGCTCGTCTGCTGTCTTATGCAAGCGGAGGTCGTGAGGTATGTGATGGTTTTTGATTGATGCTTGCACATTCTGAACTGTTGTCTTGCTCTGTTTTGTTTCGGATAGATTTGCCACGTTATGTAAGGTTTTTCATGGCTCGTTCCATTAGTTACAACGTAATTTTGGCAGAGGGCAAATGGACTCTACTAAGTTGGTACAATGACGAGTTCGAGTTGAATACCAGTGACCGTTATAAGTGCCATTTTTTAGTGACTTCACCTGTGTCTTTTCAAAATTGAGCAAAATAGATTATAATTTGCCATATGCTTTCAATGTTAGTGACCCCTCTTTTACCTTCTCACAGCTTCAAGAAGTGTCAGATGCCATTTGAAGTGATACGGACAAGAGAAATAAAATTGTTTGTAACAAAGAGTTGGGCATTTCATCGCAGCAATTCTTTATTTAGTATAGTAATGTTTATTTCTAATTTACATTGTGCTGAGCTTGCCTTTTACGGAATTTTGGGACTTTTCATTCGCCCCATTAACATTTCGAGGTGCTTTTGCATTGACACGTTCAGGTGGATATTTTTAATTACTGTGAACGAGGTAAACGAAAATTATGTACTGACGTTTCGGTTACTGGGCAGATTTTCAGAAGTGCAGTTGATGTTAAGTGAAGATCGGTTCGGAACAGACGTATTTTCAATATTAACGATTTTCTGTTCGGCTGCAGCCAGAATTCGGTCGCAGCTAAGCCGTTTCGGTTTTTTATGACATCTCTGCTGTTTTTTGTGAACAAGGAATGGAATTTGACATAATCAACAGATGGCAGTAAGCATGAAAACCAGAAGACTTATTAATGCCCTCATTTATTTGTAACTGACGAACTAGAGAGAGCTTTAGAACGTCTGTTACTTTCGACTTCTCTAAAACACTGGTAGGTTTAATGTTTAGTGCTTTCTTGCCGATAAATTCTTTCATGATAGTTTTGGCGATCGATCAACTTTTGACTTATCTTACCATCTTTATATCTATCTAAATTGAGAGGCATATCTTGGCTGTAGGAATCTCTCTCCACCGTTATTTTAGTGCTTATTTTCCTTCTGTGAACTGCTCAGTGTTGTTTGATTTCTTAGTTGTTTTTGATTGTGTCCACCTTTTCACCAGTATTAGCAATTTATCTCTCTATTCTTTATATACCTAGTCACATGTCTTTGTTTTATTAATTCTCAATATCCTTCGGGTTCATGAAAAATGTTCTAAGCGCCACTGTTTATATATATAATACCCTTTCGTCGTTTCATGTTCCGCTTAGTCGTTGTGATGAAGCTGTTACGAATCATTCGCCGCTCTCTTGCTGGGTAAAGCAATCGGCAAAGATAGCTTAACTGATCCATGTCTGTACAAGAGATCGGCGAAACAATCGGATGTAGTGATGTCTGATATTTACGAGAATAATTTCGACGAGATAGAGAGCGACGGAGAGGTTCGTTTATTCGATCGTTATCCTATCTCTTGGTTTGTCTTGTAAATATAAACTAGTTCTGTTGTTTTTGTTTGTGGATTTTTTAAATGAACAATGCGCCCATTTTAAAGCTTTTCACAGCGATATTTCACACATTTCCAAGTTTTATGGGTTTTTGTCAGCCTATAGATCCACAGTTGGATGGTGCTCAGCTGAAGAATATTAATCTAAACTTTGAAAAATTTTGAACATGTTGGCAGTCCTACTGGGAGAGAAACGAACCTAAAAGAAAACTAAGGACCAAACAAATAAAATCTAAGCAAATGAAGCATGGAAACAAAGGCAGAGGGGTGGAGAAAGATTGCTTCGCATGACGTCAGGGAGTACGAAACACTGCCGCCTACACGTGCCTTGCGAATCTCGAAAGGGAAAGATAGGATGGGCACAAGGAAGGAGATTTATTTACTTGTTTTTTCATCGTTAATTTCTCACTGGGAGACCAACTAAATTCGGCGGAAGTGACGTGAGTGATGCAATTATAACTTCATTTTAAAAAGAATGCTCTCTGATAATGGCTGTATCGGAAAGGAAATTTTTGAACTCTTTCATTCGACAGCTAATTTGAATTCATAAACGAAGCAAGTATACCGAATGATGCTAGAATAATGAAAAGGGAAAACAGTTAGAGGGGGGGGGGGGGGGGGGAGGATTTATGCCATGAACAACACTATAAACCATGGTAGACAATGCACGAGCTCAAGAGATTGCGAGGATAAACTTTCAAAGTTGCTACTGAAGTGGACTTCCTTTGTGTCGCTTGCAAGTGAATCGCCGTTGGGGGCTTTAAACGAGCTCTCTTGGAGACATCACCGTTTGGATCTAGTGGTGAAAACAAGTAATCGAAAGCAGCTTCGGTTGATAACAGATGTGTGGCACAGTATTTATAGAAACCGATCTGATTATTGGAAGCTAAAGTACGTATTATCAGGGAGCCAGGTAGCACGAAATCTGAATACTTTGCTTGAAAAATTCTCTTATTTTAGTTTCTCAAACAGGCGTCTGGAGAGCTTTAATTCTGAACTTGAGAAGAGGAGATTGAAAAGTTTGATTACCTCATCGTTCCTTCCATTAATCTAATAGAAAAGAACGCAATGAAATCGAGTGAGATGAGTGCGTTCTGATCTTTCTCATCAATAGCTCTAGAGATCCGATGTTTTCTCCATAGGTCTTCAAGCTGGAATATTCTCTCATCGTGCTCCTAAATGGAATAAATAAGAACATTTCCCTAATTAAATCTGACGTGTTTTTGCTATTTTGAAATATATGAGTCATCCCACACATAGTTCCAGTCGTTGGGTTATTTCTGCTGTCGATGCAGTCGTCCTATTGCACTTGGGATTTCGTGCTTGAGCATCAAACGTTACCACCGAGAGACTATGCTGTTGTTGATTTCTCAGTATGGAAAGGCTTCTTTGTTGGTCTGTATGCTTCAGGTCAAAGTAGTGTTCGCGAAACAGAAGCAAATGTGCCAGATTATATGAAAATATAGAACTCGCTATTCTAACAGTGTCGTTTTCTCTTCGCAGGGAGTTTCTCATAAATAATGAAATACTGTAATTTCATGTTAAATTTTGAGGGAGATAGTGAAGTGGTTTCAAGGAAAATCGCAATGAATGTGATATTTTCTAGCACCTCCACACCTTTATCCCGATATATTGCGTCATTCATTTCTTGTTTTGCCATAGCAAAAGATCGACCGAATAGCAAAGGTATCTCGAAGGACCGCAGAAGTGCTCGATTTCAGCGAGAGGGATAACACCTTTGTCATCGTCACACTTCTCTCAATGTAGCGACCAAGTGGTAGGATCAAGTGAATCAATTCTTAGATTTGAATCAAGCATTCAGGCTCGTACAGCGACCACACAGCGAGAAATACAGCTTAGATCATCTGCATACTGGAGTTACAAAGGCTTATCAGTGCTACCCCACTTCCACGAATGGTATTGTGAAGCCTATCTCCAGAGATTTTTGAGGAAACCTTCAGCTGATAGGGGCTTGCAATTTTCACTTTTTTCGAAAGGAGTGTTTTACAGTGGATTTGCTCCCGACGGGACCTATGGTTTTTGACTGACTGAACGCGTGATCGAGGAAGGACAGTTTGGCGAGCTTTCCACAAATGAAGTAAAAATCGTTTTAATTATTAATGACATACATGTGTTCGTTAAATTTTGTAAGCACCATCGACGTCATATTTTTATTGAAAGTTCGTTTTAAATGTTGTGCTCAGATTGGTTGCTTAGAAAAGAGGCTCATAATCTGGGAAACTTATTGCTGTTTTATGTTGAGCGAATTCAATTTGGATAATCATTGCAACAGAACGGCGATTGAATGTAAAAATCCGAATTTGTTGAAGCGTCAGGGAAGGAGCATTTTTCGGTGCCAAAGAAATAATGTGAATAAAAAAACAGACTAATTGAACAGAGGGAACATTTTTGGTATATGGGACTTATCTTTTTTTCCGCAAATCAGTCTAAAACGTCAAAAAATTCATGTCTATTGCTCTGTTATATACTCTCATCCACCGCTCCCTTTCGATGACCGCATATCCTGCTTCAACCACATATCCGTACCCTAATGATTCTGCTATATGCAAAAAATGTTCTTATGTCTTTATTAGGAGAAAAAACTTTCCTCATCATTGCCGCATTTTTAATAGCACTGTTTGAGATGTGCGGAACTCATTTTCAACCTATTAACCGCACGAAGTGATGGAATATATTGTAATTTCGCATTTTTCTTCATACCAATGAACTTCACAACCTTTTTCCACCTCTAAATCGTTTATGTTGAACGAAAATACGACAAAATTGAACGGATTTGCTCTCGTCTCTTGTGCCATTTTTCCTCGATTCGTCTTGGCCATGATTCATACGATCTAGAGCTAGGGCATATTACTTTGTGGTGTAATAATAGTGAGCAACCAAAAACTGGAATTTCTACTGGCTTTCCTCGATGAAAATATGGCTTGGGCCTTCCTCGGTCGTAACCAAGACTCCACTTTTATTGGATATTTCCGGTCTATGACTGACCAACACTCTTGAAACGCATTAACCTCAGACCATTTCCGGTAGCTAGCTAGTGCCTTCAGCCGTCTTGCCGGTCAAAGGCTGGTTATCGTTGCCACTGGGGCGTCCGATCTTTCTTTATGCGACGTGCTGTCGTTCATGACGACCATGACGCAGAACATGTGGTGATTGCTCATTAAATATAGACTATGGATGGCAAGAACGACGGAGCCGACTTATCTTAACAGACTGTACACTGCACATGCCATAAGCGACCAAATCTGGGTTCGTTTTTCGGTGGTCATTCGTATACTGCATAGATAATTGCCGTGTCGCGTCTTCTGCATGTTCATGTTGAAGAAACGGAGTAAGGCGAAACAGCATTACAATGATGCGAGGCTTGCACATCCCTATGTGTTTTCATTAATCTCCATTCCTATTATTAACCTAAGTCTAAGAGCTGTATGATGATGACTGAATGAACCGAAGCGTCGTATGTAAAAAGTAGAGCTTGAAGAAAGCACACCTACGGCAGCGCATGGCATCCTAGCCACGATCGTCGACAAAACGTGTACTTTCTATTTGACGGGAATAGGAGCCTTTTAGAAGTCCTTGCTAGCCTCCCTTTTGTTCATGTGGTTCTATCATCTTCGCAAGTTTTGAAAGAATGTTTTGCGTTTTGTATGTAGTGTCGACTTGTTTGGCAGACGGAAAACGGCGATTCGATGGAAGTGATCTGTGTGGGATATGATCACTTCGTGATTTATTCGCTTCAGTAATTATGCGTCCATTCAAAAGTTCTCTCTTTGCCCTCACTAATCTTATTTCTAATAAGGGTTCATGCATGCTTTCGGCGACGTCGATCGCCTTTGCATTGCTCTTTTATCTATAAAAGCATTTTTTTTTTTCTAACTGTTGGAGTATTAGAGCGTGAAATTCCTTAATATCTATTTTTGCCCTTTCAAAGAGTAATCAAAGTAACGAAAACACTCGCTGATTACGAAACTGAGAAATTGGGAAAGCTATCTGAAGATGTGTTGCATGCAGTCACAAGTTGTTCCACGAGTATATTTGTGCACCCTCCAAACAGAGACCCGCATACGTCTACGCGTAATTTTCAACGCAGTCTGATAATCGATCGCAGCTGTGGGTAATGGACCGACTGTGAAAAATTTTAGTGCAAGGGTTGATTTCAATGTTCCTACATAGGATCAGCAGCATAAAGAAAAGACAGAGAAAATTGCTCTGGACCATATCAGCTGAACCTTGAGTTCAGCTGATATGGTCCAGAGGAATTTTTTCTACACCTTTCCTTTTTTACACCTCTTTTTCTACACAAAAAATTTTCTACACCTCTCCTTTCCTTGAACCTCCTTCCCCCTTCCCCTCAAGTCCTGCTCACTTCTCTCCGTCCTCACCGCTGGACTTTTATCAGTTCGTCAGTTGCATTGCTGTCAAACACACCCACAGAAAGCGCCAACCTGCACTTCCTCTACTTCCGATTAATGGTATTTTACTATCACGACGCTCCTAGCTGTGCCGTTCCATAAGGTGTTGCATCTAACCGTGGGTTTTAGCGGAGTGCATGATGCTCTGCCAATCATAGCGTGCTGCTTTCGCTTTCACTTCTGATACATCGTATCGATGACTGATTTTGCCGCAGACATGACCTCGCAAGATGACATGCAACATCCGATGCTGTGTTGTTCGCACCACGACAACTGGTCTGCATGTTTCTCTTTTGGTCAGATGTCGGGTTTTACGTCTCTACAGCGTCGAAAGGAACAGTTGAAGATTGCGGAGATCTTTGGTAGTAATGGTTTCTACAACATGTTTTCACCTCATTGCGTCCTCGTCATCCTGTGACTCGCTTGCAAAATTCCTCAGTCACTATTTCATGGAGGAGATTACCAGCCGTGAAGCCCTATGGTTCCAACAAACTGTATGCACTTGTTTTTCCTGATAACTGCATGCTTGGCGTAAACGTTTTTGATATTCAAGGATTTGCGCCTATAAAATCACCACCTACGAATGAGAGGCATAAGGCAAGGATCTTTCGTGCAAAAATCTTTTTTTTTTCGTTATGGGAAGCAAGTTTATAAAGTGGCAGGGAAGTATATTAAAAACGTTTACCCCAAGCAGTCTCTCCTTTCGTGAGTCTGGATTTGACCCTATGGAATGAGGAGGAAGCAATAAATATATCCGGAAGAGTGCTTATGTACAAAAAAGCACTGCAATGTTCGAAAAAACTAGAGCAACGTTCCCCTTGGAGATTGCAATAACTGCAAACTGAAAGGAAACAATCGTGAGCACAACAAAACAATGTGACAGCTCCTCTGGGACAAAAGCACATCAAGACTTTAAAAAAAGCGATTATAAACATGATGGAACAAGCGATATAGCTAGCATATTATATTATATGATACACTTACGAACAAAGATTTCTCAGAAATCCGCTCACTTTCATTCCAGATCTCAGAGAACAGTTAAATCAGGAGAGATATTTCTTCACATCAGCTATTTGTCTCTGAGTTCCAGCCCATCAGAAAAGCTTCTTTAAACAGTGTCATAGTCAGAAAAATGTTTCTATGGAAAATCTGAGCGGACCCAAATTCTAGGAATCATTCTTTTCTACAGCAAATAAAAAGTGACGATGAGAGAAGAGAGCTGCGAAGAAGCTCGAACAAACGAAGAGGAATTAAGATGAGATAGCAGACAAAGTTTAGGAGAACGATCAAATAGAGCTGACCAGAAGTTGGAGTTGGTACACCTAATCAAAATTTTTTCAGCGCCTTCATGATGAAATTCCCAGTGTTAATATTTTCATGTCGAAGACGCACCCTTATGATGGAATCAAAAAACCGGTGCAAAGATGAAATTGAAAAGAAATTTGAAAGCAAAGAAAATTCTACTCCAAAAACGCCGCCGATCCATCTTAACGCTAACGATTCGCAGATCCTTTCGATCCAATAACTGCAAAACATTCTTTCACATCAAACCTGCATTTTTATATATTGCAATGATATTCCAATTTGAAGAATGTGCGTCTATTAAACCGTTGCAACGACTGCAGGCTAGTGATTCCACGAGAATCCAAACGGCTTGAATATTTGTGTTTCCGCAACCGAAAGTCCAACTTCTAAACACCGATGTTTAACATTTTCAGTACCTTATTGAAACTGCCGGTTGCAGATATTCACACCACCAGATTTCGGGGTCGGTAAGAAATACAATTCGATGAAGAATTACCCAAACGATCAAACGCCAGAAAAAAAAAAAACGCACGCACCTGTCTGCAAGTGATACATTCCAGTTGAAGTAAACGCAATTTCTGTGGATATCGAAAGACGGGATATTGATCAAAGTAACCAATGAATCGCACAAGATCTCCTTAAATGCACACAACATCTGCAAGTTTTTACAACGACGCAACAATAGTTCTCAAATCAGAAGACAATCATACCTCTTCCTTTGGCGTTTTATATTAAACGCTTTTAAAAGAAGTGAAGCGTGGACGAATCAAATTTCATGAATATAACACTGCATTTATTTTTAGGTATTTTTTTCTCGATGGTACCTAAGAGAACTATTTCTGGTCGAACTTCCGTTAAAGCTCCATTTAAATTCTTTAAAAACTGAAAAGTTGGACGAAGCAAATGACGTAAATCAGAAATGAAGAGAATGAGATAAAAAGAAGTAAACCTTCATCAAGCATTTTCAGCATTTCAGTGAAAGCGTTCGAAGCAGTAAGAATCAGTTGTCCTTTGTTGCTGCTGATATAATGTTCCCCATATGGGCCAGATACTTGTACCTCGAGCGAATATGTATTATGGCTCGTTAAGCTGCACTGACTGCCACTGTAAACATACTGCACAACCCTCAAGTCTCATCTTAAAGGGCAAAATGACGAACTGGCGGCCAACAGCAAAAACGAGAAAAGTTGTCAGCTGCGATATCGCATTAGAGCCGACCCCTTCCAGTTGATAAAGGCGCCGTTATCAACTGCTCTAGCACCTTTCTGTGACTCTACTCAAAAACTCAGCTCCGATCGACTGCATACTTTCATGGATTTTTAGAAAATACCTTGGTTACTTCATTTCTTATCTTTCAAAATGCGATCAGTATCATTCAATGTAGAATTCTGTGCTCTTTCCAAGGAAGCATGAGACTATGAGGTAACTGGGTACACCAGATGTGAACTTCTGCAACGAGATAACATATAGGAGTGGAGGCGGAGATGCTCGTACTTAGATGGCGAGTGTGCTAGAGTGGATGTGGGATCACCTTCACTATGAAACAGTCGTAATTCGGTGCTGGTCAATTCCCTCAACAGAAATTCAGTAACTCCCGTCACATCCTCTTAGCTACTTTATGAATGCATTCAATTCCTACAATATTAACACCGACACGGCCAGAACACCGTTCGACGGCATCGGCACCTTGTCAAAATCGGACTTTCATAAAACTCTGAATAAATCAGATATTTGATGAACACAGCACGCGCCGTGAAACACAATATCCACCTAATCGCACGCAGATTCATCAGACGTGGATGATTCAATTCTCAGCCTTCGAAAGCAGGAAAAAGATGCGAAGGCAACTAGCAAAAACGCAAAGGATTCTTACTGGATGACTGAATGACTCTGTGAGCTGCAGCGTGCCCATACCTAGTAATTCTACTCTGTTTTTGAAATTTTGATCATCACATATTCTTCTCTCTGAACACTATCAAATAATTCTAAATAAGGCAACGCTGATACGGTCTCCGCTTCTCTCTATCAACGACAGTAAGGACTACCGCCACTGAGTAACACTTTTGTACCGGCTGAAGATACGCTCTTTCCGGCATGCAATTTTTGAAAGACACAAGTACAGCCTTATTCCTCCCTCTCCTTTTTTGCCACTTTTGAATCGTCTTTTTCCTCCCCTCTTCAATAACAAAGTAGTGAACCTTGGTATCTGTTCTGCTGAGAAAAGGTGACAGAGTGAATATCAAGAACTGGCCACGAAAATTAGGACGTCTTTTGGACGTGTGCATAATTACTGGCATATCGAAGGAGGAAAGAAAGGGCGGTTCAGCAAGAGGAGGACGATTTTTCTGCATCATGGAAAAAGGAATGGATTATTAAAGGAAAATATTTCTACCTCACAGTCGACTTGGAATTGGCGTCATTCTTATCGGTGCCGTAGAAGCATCGAAGAATCTCAGCTACTGAATCGGGCAAATAATCTAGAAGTGTCTCGAACGAATTGTCGATGCCCACAATACGAACTGATTGCACGGTACCCTTCCAATTCACGGCGGTACCTAACAAATCCACTTTAGTTTAGAAAACTATCTAAGCATTAATATGTCCTTAATGATATTTTTTGACAAATTCTTTAATGCGATGATCGCTGACAACAAAAGGAGCAATAATTTTGTGAGGTAGCATGTGATAAATCTCAGCAGAGGGTTCCCTTTGTTGCTCAAATAAATCTCTGAAGAAGGAAAAAGAAAACAGCGAAAACATCGACAACAGATGCCTCTAACTTTCCGCTAATCTACAATCGAATAAACCGAACATTCTTGTATTGTAAAAAAAAAAAATTACGTATTATATACAATTGGTACGTGTTACGCTGAATTACCTACCTTTACCTTTAACGCGACATTCAGAAACAGAAGAATCCTTTAAGTTGACTGCACTCGATCTGTTTTTGTATGGTGTTGCTATCTGATGGATTGCAGCGCTTATCGAATTTAGCCCTAAAATAAATCACCATCTTTTTCGCAAAACTGAGACAGAAAAGACAAAGTTTCCACTCCCAATTTAAACAGGGCATCCAATTTTGGTAATAACCAGGTAACTATATTCTTGTGAGCATAAATATCAAAGTACATAGCCGATTTAACCATCATGATATCGGCCATCATCGAATAAAATTAAAGTACGTATTTTTATGTTCAAACCAACCATTAAACAATTAACAGCAATCCCATTAAGTGAGCCAAAATAACCACATACGGCTACCAATCACTTAAACAATATTCACTAGAGAAATCTCCGAAGTTGCGCTGCTGTTTATGCGATATTAATGAATATGAGACAACAAATAATGAAACTTCGATGCGTCGATACCAAGTTAAATTGGTGATATCATTAGAAACATCCAACAATAATTCGCCTCGATAAAGTAGAGAAACCGTCAAGAAAAGCGCACATACGTATAAGCATATTAAGGCAAGCTTAGCACGAAACGAACGCTCAAGGGCACCTGCAAAATGAAAAACCCTGCAGGAAAATCACAGAGAAGTGACATTTCATCAATTATGAGCAAGAAGATCGCCCTAGTGAATAAGCGTTTTCAACAGCAATACTTCAGGGCTAATATTTCCTGTTGTCTAGTAAACTGGAAAAAATGAACATTTTCGATTACATCGAGTATGCGAGCAAATATCTCTATCACAGCGTACGATTGCCGATTTACTGAATTTTTCTCCTAATAAAGACATAAGAACATTTTTTGCATATAGCAGAATCATTAGGGTACGGATATGTGGTTGAAGCAGGATATGCGGTCATCGAAAGGGAGCGGTGGATGAGAGTATATAACAGAGCAATAGACATGAATTTTTTGACGTTTTAGACTGATTTGCGGAAAAAAAGATAAGTCCCATATACCAAAAATGTTCCCTCTGTTCAATTAGTCTGTTTTTTTATTCACATTATTTCTTTGGCACCGAAAAATGCTCCTTCCCTGACGCTTCAACAAATTCGGATTTTTACATTCAATCGCCGTTCTGTTGCAATGATTATCCAAATTGAATTCGCTCAACATAAAACAGCAATAAGTTTCCCAGATTATGAGCCTCTTTTCTAAGCAACCAATCTGAGCACAACATTTAAAACGAACTTTCAATAAAAATATGACGTCGATGGTGCTTACAAAATTTAACGAACACATGTATGTCATTAATAATTAAAACGATTTTTACTTCATTTGTGGAAAGCTCGCCAAACTGTCCTTCCTCGATCACGCGTTCAGTCAGTCAAAAACCATAGGTCCCGTCGGGAGCAAATCCACTGTAAAACACTCCTTTCGAAAAAAGTGAAAATTGCAAGCCCCTATCAGCTGAAGGTTTCCTCAAAAATCTCTGGAGATAGGCTTCACAATACCATTCGTGGAAGTGGGGTAGCACTGATAAGCCTTTGTAACTCCAGTATGCAGATGATCTAAGCTGTATTTCTCGCTGTGTGGTCGCTGTACGAGCCTGAATGCTTGATTCAAATCTAAGAATTGATTCACTTGATCCTACCACTTGGTCGCTACATTGAGAGAAGTGTGACGATGACAAAGGTGTTATCCCTCTCGCTGAAATCGAGCACTTCTGCGGTCCTTCGAGATACCTTTGCTATTCGGTCGATCTTTTGCTATGGCAAAACAAGAAATGAATGACGCAATATATCGGGATAAAGGTGTGGAGGTGCTAGAAAATATCACATTCATTGCGATTTTCTTGAAACCACTTCACTATCTCCTCAAAATTTAACATGAAATTACAGTATTTCATTATTTATGAGAAACTCCCTGCGAAGAGAAAACGACACTGTTAGAATAGCGAGTTCTATATTTTCATATAATCTGGCACATTTGCTTCTGTTTCGCGAACACTACTTTGACCTGAAGCATACAGACCAACAAAGAAGCCTTTCCATACTGAGAAATCAACAACAGCATAGTCTCTCGGTGGTAACGTTTGATGCTCAAGCACGAAATCCCAAGTGCAATAGGACGACTGCATCGACAGCAGAAATAACCCAACGACTGGAACTATGTGTGGGATGACTCATATATTTCAAAATAGCAAAAACACGTCAGATTTAATTAGGGAAATGTTCTTATTTATTCCATTTAGGAGCACGATGAGAGAATATTCCAGCTTGAAGACCTATGGAGAAAACATCGGATCTCTAGAGCTATTGATGAGAAAGATCAGAACGCACTCATCTCACTCGATTTCATTGCGTTCTTTTCTATTAGATTAATGGAAGGAACGATGAGGTAATCAAACTTTTCAATCCTCTTCTCAAGTTCAGAATTAAAGCTCTCCAGACGCCTGTTTGAGAAACTAAAATAAGAGAATTTTTCAAGCAAAGTATTCAGATTTCGTGCTACCTGGCTCCCTGATAATACGTACTTTAGCTTCCAATAATCAGATCGGTTTCTATAAATACTGTGCCACACATCTGTTATCAACGAAGCTGCTTTCGATTACTTGTTTTCACCACTAGATCCAAACGGTGATGTCTCCAAGAGAGCTCGTTAAAGCCCCAACGGCGATTCACTTGCAAGCGACACAAAGGAAGTCCACTTCAGTAGCAACTTTGAAAGTTTATCCTCGCAATCTCTTGAGCTCGTGCATTGTCTACCATGGTTTATAGTGTTGTTCATGGCATAAATCCCCCCCCCACCCCCCCCCCCCCTCCCCCCCCCCCCCCCTCTAACTGTTTTCCCTTTTCATTATTCTAGCATCATTCGGTATACTTGCTTCGTTTATGAATTCAAATTAGCTGTCGAATGAAAGAGTTCAAAAATTTCCTTTCCGATACAGCCATTATCAGAGAGCATTCTTTTTAAAATGAAGTTATAATTGCATCACTCACGTCACTTCCGCCGAATTTAGTTGGTCTCCAGTGAGAAATTAACGATGAAAAAACAAGTAAATAAATCTCCTTCCTTGTGCCCATCCTATCTTTCCTTTCGAGATTCGCAAGGCACGTGTAGGCGGCAGTGTTTCGTACTCCTGACGTCATGCGAAGCAATCTTTCTCCACCCTCTGCCTTTGTTTCCATGCTTCAT